>CM053785.1:146958514-147698514 GCA_028749045.1 Cupressus sempervirens | reverse complement strand
ATGTCACTTTGTCATTAAATAAAATATACAATTTTGAGCAAAATTGAATGAAACCAATTAAAGTTACTCGGTATCGATGTTAAAATTCTATCCTTGAAATAATTTTATCATTATTATATTTTTTATAAAATGTTATGTTGATCAAAACACCCATCACTCGAATTCGAGATTGGTTTTTTTCGCTCTACTAGGGTTTCATGCATTCTTTGAGTTTCCTTGTGTACGACTCTTTGTCTGAGCTCTCCTTCTATGTTTACCACCTGTCAAATCACATTTAGTGTGGGAGTTTTTAGGCTAGTTTATAATGGCCCCAGCTAGCGGTGACCCAGCTGTTGATATTGATGTTCATACTGTTGATTCTAAAAGCCATGGCGCCTCCATTGAACGAATGTTCTTACAAATTTTTTCCAAAGGTCTTTCACGAGGTAATCCTAATATTATCATTCCTTTGCAAGAATTTGATTCTGCTTGTGATTGATTAGAAAAAAATACCTTGATAGGGTATTTTGTGGGTAGGACTCCTCCTAAAGCTATGCTCTGAGAATGGGTAAACCAAAGCTGGACTCCTCATGGAGTCTATCTTAATGCTGTGTAAAACCTTACCAACTATTTTTTTTAATTTCATTTTGCCAACCCGTCTTAGGTAGACACAATTTTTAACAATGGCCCTTGGTCAGTGTGTTCTTCCCTACTAATTTTTCAAAGATGGTCAAGAGGCTTTACTGTCTCTAATGAAAAAAAGCTTAGGGTTCTTGTGTGGGTCGAGTTCTTGGGTTTACCCTTGCCATGTTGACCTTTTATTGAGTCCATTGCCAATATTCTTGGCAAAGTTATTACCAAGGAACATGAAAATTTTTTCAATGCTTATTCTCAAAAACATGGGTGCATTGAGGTTGATCTCTCCAAGGATCTCAAGGATTCTATGGAGATTCAGATTGGTTCTAAAACCTTCTCTCAGAAGGTGCTCTATTTGAACCTACCCAACACCTATTATAGGTTCCAATCAACGAAACACAAGATTAGGGATTTCCCTTTGGCTTTTGCTTGGGTTAAACCCCACCAAAGGAGGGCCCTACCAAACCAGTAGAAGGAAAACAAAAAGAAGAATGGACTACTATTGGTCTCAAGGGAAAGACTCCCTTGGTTCCTAAACAATCATATGTGGATGTCATTTTGGTTCCTCCTATTTCAACAAGAGTGTAAACCCCAACCATTGTAGGGTTGATGACAAAATTTCCAAATTCAAACCTTGTTGTTTCACAGGTTTCAAACCTTGGTAGTTCACAGGGGCTCAAGGTAGTAGCAAGGGCTACCGCTTCTATTGTGGTTTGCACTCCATTTGCTCCATCCTCCATTGCAACTCAGAATGTGCAGTGTTCTTACAGTCCTCCCAGATGTGCTAAGAAACTAGAAGAGAAAAAAAGGGCTATTAGTCTAGAGGAGTTTCCTTCTGGCTTCAAGTAAGTTTCAACTTTCTTACAAAATAGTTACTCCTCTCTTGAGGACGAGAAAGATATGGAAGAGTTTTCATGAATTTTTTATCATGGAATGTGCGAGGTCTCATAGTGCTCTCCAGAAAGTACTATGTCAGGGACACCCATCATAGACTTGGTAATTTATATTTTCTTTGCATGCACAAGAGGTTAAAATTCCAAGTTTCATGCTTTCATCTGCATGTCACATCATTTGGACAAATGTCATTATGTTTTCCTCTCAGCACGAAACTATTAGAGGTGGTGTAGTAACTCTTTTGTCACCCCATCTTCATTTTGCTATTATTTCACATGGTTATGATCCCATGCACAAAATAATTTGGCTTTTTCTTTCTATCAATAATCATTCCTTTGGAGTAGTTAATGTTTATACTTCCAATGATGTTGTGGAAAGATCTCAATTGTGGGGCTGGATGGTTGACAACTTTCGTCCAGCTACTTGGGTTATGTATGGTGATTTCAATAGGGTTGAGTTGGCCTTTGACAAAGATGAAATTTTTCCTTTTTGTTGGACAGCTGGGGAAAGGGAAGCCTAGTACTACATGCACAATAAATTGGGCCTTTATGATCCCAATACTAATTGCCACCAACATAGTGAGGTCTGGCACACTTGGTCCAACTTTTGAGTTGGCTCTAACCACATTTTAAAACATCTCGATCGTACCATGATTACTGCACAATATTTTTTCTCCTTTTCTGAGGATCAAGATTTACTTGTCATTCCCCTACCAGATGTGACATTATCAGACCACTATCCCATTTATTTTTCTATTTCTTGGCACACAACTATCCAACGAGTTGTTGGGACACATTTTTTCCTCAATACATCGGTGTTGACACATGCTTCTACTATTGCTCATATCCTACATGTTTGGAATTTTGAGCTATGTCTGCATTCTCAGATAGGTTGGATTCAATGGTGGAATGATGCTATTACCAGAACTGCTAGATTTTTATGCATCTATGGGAAATCGTTGGTAGTTTCAGACAACGGTCTTATGAATCCACTACCACGACTCTCAAGAAAGCCTTTGAAGCTCTCACCCTTAACCCTTTTGATGTTGATTCACGAATTCAGCTTACCAAGCTTTGTTACCACAAATAGATTGTGGATAACTATGTTGCTTGAGGGGCCCAAATCAAAGCTCACCTCCATTGGTTGGAGGTTGGCAATAAGGCTTCTAAAGAATTCTTCCAGGCTCTTAGAGCCTGTCATACCAATTTTGCAATTAAAAAGATCAAACAGGGAAATTCTATTCTCTCCAGTCTCCCTGACATCTTGCAAGCTTTTGTTTGCCACTATGAAAATGCTTTTTCTTTGTAGGGAAATTCAGTTGCTCGGGAAGAAGCCCTCAGAAAGTGTATTTTTGTTACTCCAACTACCTAGTGGTCAAGCAACGTGCTTTCTGTGAGCAACTTCTTACCATCTAAGACCTCAAGGAGGTGATCTTTTCCATGGCTGATGAAAAATCCCCCTAGTGTGATGGGTTTCCTTGTGAAATTTACAAACACTTTTGGGAGTCTATTGGTTCTATTCTGCAAAAAGTTTATCTTGAAGCCTATCATTCTAAGAGTCTAAGAGCTATTATCAACAAAGGAAATATCAAATTCATACCTAAAGCTGATGATGTTGAGGATATCTATAATTGGCGACCCATTACCTTGCTTAATGTGTCTTATAAGATTATTGCTAAGGAAATTTCTCTTAAAATTCACCATCTCCTACCTTTAATTATGTGGCTAGAGAAAATTGGCTTTATTAAGTCCAAGTATATTCTTGACAACACCATTGCTATCTGGGGAGGCGTGGAGTGGGGTCACAAATCCAATCAGTTTGTGTTTTTGAAAATTGATTTTGCTAAAGCTTATGACCAGATTGAATGGCCTTTCATCTTGGCTATGCTTCAAGCTCTTCATTTCGATCTCAATTTTCTTATGTTTATGGAGATGCCTTTTGGAGATACTAATGCTTGTATTACTATCAATAGCTCTCAAGCTGAAGCCTTTGAGATTTTTTGCTCCATCCAGTAGGGTTGCCCTTTGGCTCCAACTTTATATGTTCTTGCTGCTAAAGGGTTTGGTTACTTGCTAGCCCACTCCATTTCTTCTAGATTGTTTCATGGCATCTCCTTGCCATATTCCTCTTCTCAATTAGTCAATGGGCACTTTGTTGATGATTCCTTTCTCACTCTTTTGGAGGATGAGAGAAACATCATTAATGCCTTACAATGCCTGGACACCTTTTGTCAAGCCTCTGGTTCTACTATTCAATGACACAAAATGCTATGTTATAGGCAATATTTTCTTCCAGCTCCATCTTGGCTTGACCAGTTCAAATGGAAATGGGTCACTCACGGGGAGATCTTTTGCTTTCTAGGCATGCCCTTTTCTTTTCAAGCTTTGCCAGTCAAGTTGTGAAATGTTGTGCTTGTCAAGATTGAAAAGAAGCTTGACTATTGGCTTACTAAACCCCTTTCTCTTGCGGGGAAATTTTAGATCTGTTCAAAGGTCCTTGCAACTATGCATGTTTATTATTCTTTCTATTAGGCTCCTTCCAAAGCCTCTTATCTAAAATTAGAGCGATTGCTTTGTGATTGTCTTTGGGCTTCTAGTTGTGACCATCACAACTTTCATAGAGTGGCTTAAGATTTTTGTTGTCTCCCCAAAGAGTCTGAGGCCTTGGCCTTCTTTCCACACAGAAGCAAGGCCTTGCTCTTTGTGCCAAATGGATTATATGTGCCATTACTGGAGATGAAGCTTGGAAAGGTTTGGTTCGGCATTACATCTCTTCTGGGTTTCATGTTAATAGGCTTGTATGGAAAGGGATTGGCTTTCAAACCCTTCTCATCATGCAAGAACCTGTGCACATACAAGGCTCTTTTGTTATCAAGAGCATATGGAAATCTTGGAAAGCTATAAAGTCTTGGCTTCGTTGGTTTGGTGATGGGTTTCGTGATGGGCTCTCCTTGAATCAGTAGAACATTTGGTGGTCTCCAATATTTTCCATCCAAGGTGTTCCTCTAGCCAAGATTCAAGGTGCTAGTGCTCTGTATTTTTCCAAATGTGGCATCAAGACACCTAAGGACCTCTTTTCCAGGGTTTTTATGAGTCTTAGATCTTGGGAAGATATGCAAGTCCAATTTTGTCTTGCCCATTCAGATTGATAGACTTTTGATTTGTTGCTTTCTGCAATTCCAAATAACTTAATTCATAAGGTGGGTATTTAGTCTATTTGACCTTGGTGGACAAACTAGAAGTGGTATCATGCCACTCCCTTCACCAGCTACAAACCAAGTTTGGGGAATCAATGGATTTCTCCCCATTTTTCAATGGTGGATACCCTCAACTAGTGCTGACATTTGCAGTCTTCCCTTTCTCAATGGAGAAAGCATTTCGACACCATATGGAGTGCCATTACTGAGCATAAGATTGCACATTTTGCTTGGTGCCTGATGTTTCAAGGTCTTCCCCTTGGGCCTCAACTCAAGCATATTGGGATTTTGGATCCTCGTTGTCCTTTTTATGGGTGGCCAGAGTCTTTTTTGCATATTTTTTGGTTCTGTAGATGTGCCCAAATTATTAGCACTGGATTCTTGATTTATTTAAGTTGTTTCGACCAAAACCTTTTTCTTGGCATATGATTTTATTGGCACCTGCCTCCCCCAGGTTCCCTAGGAAATTTACCCAAATCTAGCATACCTTCAAGATGGAGATTTTGTTTACTTTGTGGAAAGATAGGAATGCTATTCTTTTCACTCACAATTTTCTTGGCATAAATGTTGCTATGTACACTAAAGCATGCATTTTGTAACAATGTAATGTTGCAAATTCAATTTGAAGCCAATAAGGTGGCTTTGGAGGTGGCCCACCTTTAGGAGCTACTCAATCATTGGGGTAATGCTCCCTGTACGATTGCCAGAGTGTCTCTTGACATCTCGGTATATCACACTCCACACAGGGGCCACTGCCAGGGGCATAGCTCATCTACCTGCCGCTCCCACATGCCTCATTTGCAGGCTTCTCACTACTGCTCTCCTAGTGGTGGTGATGGTGTTTGGCATCACTGCTTGGCTTCTCCACCTCGTTGTGGCTCCAGGTGATCCCTAGGTCCAGTGGCTCCCCCTCCTAGTGCTCCTCATGTGGTTTTTGGAAAATGGCCTTTCGCTTGGAGTTGGCTATTTCTCCCAAGTGAGCTAATACAAAGGATGGCGACTAGGTCCCTGATGATGTTGCTAATGGTTGGACTATTCCCAGCCTGCCTACTAATCCTAGGGATGAATAGGGTTTTCATGATTGTGATGAACCATCCCCCTCAGGTGGCATTGCTTTGGTAGCCTGAGGGGTTGCTTAATGTTTTTTTTGATGAATAGTTGTTGATTCCGGCTTCAAACATGTGAACTTTTGCGGGGTAGTTACTTTATTAATAGAAATGGACTATTCATCAAAAAAAGAAAAACCATCACTCTTTGAAAATGTTGATTTTCATATAATTAAAATAATTATTTTAAAAGTATAGTTAGAAACTAGAAAAAATTGGCAAGAATGACTAGTTTACATAATCTTCAAATTCTTTACATTTTTTTAGTAATACACATCTAAAAGTAGAGATTTTTTTACTAAAAAATATTTTAGTATTAAAGTTGGCCAAAAGGTGAGAACTAGTATTGTGGGACCTCTATTTTGGCTCCCTTGCAAGAGATAAACAAGATGTGGAAGCAAAGGCAATGCTAGTGAAATGCTTGAAAAATTCCTCAAAGGGTTATGGTTTCATTAGATGTCATGATTGTAGGATATTCATAAAATGGACTTGTTGAGAATAGGAACTGGCAAGCAATTTCAATTGGAAACCATAAAAAATAGTTTGACAACCTTCTCCAACATCCTTCTTGTTTTTGCCCAAATGGAACTCAAGGAACAAGGTATGGAGATGTGGAAGAAGGAAAAGGTATACCATTTGTTTAAGAAAAATCCTCTTGTGCAAGTCAAGATTTCTAGAAATGGATTTGAAAAAAGTGATTTGAACATTTTTAATCAAATGTAATTGGCAGTTGTGAAGACAAAACATCATAGCCAATGATTTTTGAAGACTCCTTTGCCCCTAGTCAAAGTCTCCTTCATTTGGTGTTGTTAGCATGTGACAAGACCTTTTTTTTTTGAAAAACAACTTGTGAATACGAAATTTATGTGAGAGAGATGTCAAGGATAATTCTAATGATGGCATGGAACATGGTGAAATTGGATGGAGCTCAACTATAGACAAGTTTGTTTTTTAGATGGGTGGTTTCTAAACCATAAATGAATTGTAACAAGATGGAAATCTATGTGTAATAAATTGAATGATTGGTGGGTGGTCAACTTTAGTAGTTTTCTTGTCCACAATACACATGTTATTATTTTAGATGAAAGCATGGAGACTATGAAAATGGAATTAGTGGACTATAATCCATAGTTATTAGATACCCTTTTGAGGGACTTGGCATTTTTATCCAGATGAATGGTCAATTTGTGTCTAATCTATCATAATGTTTACCTATGGTGTTGCATGTCATAGTGTATACATCATATGAATTTCAATAAAAGAGAAGTTTTAATATTAGTTTTCCATATATCTATATCAAGTGGTTCATAATTTAGGTATATTTTGGTAGTTTCATTATCTATTAAGCATGAAATTTTATATTTGACCTCATATTATTTCAATAGAACTCCTAGAAAGGAAGTAAACATTAACAGGACATGCTAACTATTTGACAAAAATGGCTCAAACAAATGTAACTTTATGAAATCTCATGATTGTAAGATATGCACAAAGTGGATTAATCCCATTTGCTAGTATCCTCCCCTGTGCCAAATTAGGATTTCTCGAATGAGGTATGGATATCACTACTACCTCATTTTGGTGAAGAGAACATTTATGTTTATTGCCTAGCTTGTTACAACCTTAACTAAAATGTAAGAAAGAACTTTTTGAATAGGGATGCCATGTACAACTATATGCAATCTTGACTTCATATGATTATAAGATTTTGAGTTTTGAAGCAATATAAATTGAATAGGGATGCCAAGTACAATTGTATATAACTTTATGACTTCATAAAGATCAATTTAAATAAATGAGGATGATCTGCAATATATGCCATATGAGTATATGTTCTTCCTTCACTCAAAAGTAGAATTGTTATTGCTGGAATATTTTTCCCAATTTGTTTTTCTTTAATATTCGATCTTATGTATAGGTACTACAATCTATTTTGGCTTGAGAAATTGACTTTATATGTTTTGCATCTAGAATATAAATAATAATTTAATAAAGCTCCATTTACTCAGTCTTATCCAACCATGTGCTCTTATGAATGGTGCACTATCTTACTGTACAACACATTTCAATAACTTATCTATCTCTAACTATGCAAGCTTTTTGGAGGTTGATACATCACCTATGATCCTTGTCTTAGAGGAATGTGTTGTAGGAAATTCAAGGGGGATGCAAATTGCTCGGAATTCTAGGACTTGTCAAAGGTGCGAACAATCCATCTTGATGGAAATATAGAAACTATAGACTTCATGGAGTATGAAGAAGCAAGGGTTAATATGATTAGGAAAAGCCCATTGAAGATATTGGCATGGTAAGGGAAGAAAGTGAGAAATTAAAGAGAATAGTCTCTAAGCTGGAATCTCCAAAATGCAAGAATCCATTAAAGGTTTTTTAGAGTACAACCATTAGGATATTAAGAAAGGGAAAAATGTTTCTCCCCTTTACCACCACTGTGCTCTTTACTAACCAAGGTTATCCTTAGACTTATTTTTGTTTTTAATTACTGAATTTCTTGAAGTTTGTTAGTATTTGGTAGAGTAGGGCAAAGATGAAAAATTGATGACAAGTAATTTTCTTAGGGTTAGATTCTACTCCTCTATTCATTTTGTTTATGTAGAGATGATCCTATGATTACCTACATAGGTTTTTATTCATTATTCTACTTTCTTTATCAAGTGCATGTCTTGTAATACTGACTAAGCAATTTGAGAAAGCTTAGTTGGAAAACCATATCATGCATTATCCAAATTTACATATTCAATGGACTTTCTAATGTGACTAAAGATATAGCATGAGTTAATCTCTATCTCTCTCTCTCTCTCTCTCTCTCTCTCTCTCTCTCTCTCTCTCTCTCTCTCTCTCTCTCTCTCTCTCTCTTTGACACACACATGTGCACGCACACACACACATGTCTGCCCGCACAGACACACACATGCACACACACACGCACACACACGCACATGCATACAGATGCATGCACGCGCCCACACATGCGCACGCACACGCACGCACGCGCGTGCGTGCGCGCCCACATACACACACATACACACACACACACACACACACTTATCCTTAGCTTTTGTAGCAAATGAGTATAGAAGATGTTTCTTAAACTTTATCTAAATTTGTTTTCACATGGCAGAGAAAGATGAGATAATAGGAAACAAAATTCACAATGACAATCCCAAACATCCATGTTAAGATAATGTTGTTAGTATAATACAGACTTGTTCTCCCTTACATTTCAAACCCTTGTTCTAATTGAATAGGACAAGTTGAACTCAATGTTTGCAATAGATGCATGGGGTGGGTTGCAATGGTGAAGAATATATATTGATGGTATGCAAAGTAGTTGATTGTAACCATTGGTTGTGAATATTAATTTGATATAAGGAGCCCATATCAGCTATAACAGGAGAGATATGGCATTCAATAACCTTGGATGTTGTTTCGTGTGAAAGATCATAGTGGCATCTCTTTAGACCATTGCAAGCTATAGCCACTTATGTCTTTTCATTCCTTTCTTGCTAACTCAAGAAACATTATATTTAGGAAGCCTTTGTATTCAATTATTCATATTCGAAAGCCACATGCATCTGATCTTATAATTAATTCGATGAAATATTCTATTTATCTATGCTTCAAAAATATTTAGTATGTTTGTATGCTTTGAAAATATGTATTCTCTTTATGTGGTTGTTTGAGTCACAAAGAGAAAAGAAAAAAAATAGTGTATTGAATTACACAACTACAAAATTCCAATCAAGGGAAGCCTTTGTTGCACCAATTAGGTTACCAAATGTTAAAATATATACAATATATGGCCTATGGTAGATTGGAGCTGTTATATTTCCAATGTGACTGACCTCATGCAACTATCGACTAGGGCTTACTCTTGTTTCAAAAGCAATAGTAATTCTAAATGTACTTGTTTGACCAATCTTGACGTTTTGGTCATGTACTTCACATATAACAGAAATAAGAGGTAAAGGGGTCTCACTTCTTCCAAGAGAATCTCTGTTAAAAATCATCCGTGCGTACGCGTGTCCTGAACAACCATCTGATTTGTGGCCAAGAGAAAAAATAAAGCAAACAGTCTTCAAAGCAAAAATTAACAATAACAATATACAACCGTGCAAAACAATTTTCACTTTTATGTGTCGGATTTGAAATTGGGAAGAGAACCCACATTTTAATATGGTTTAGTAAAGACAAGTTGTGCTTTGAATAAAGATACATACTTATTTTAATAATTCACTATTTTAAATGCAAATCGATGCAATATTTGGTCATTTTATTTTTATTTTACTCTCTCTCGTGCTCAGGACAAGGGAACAACTTTTGGTGAAAAGCAAGGAGCATTAGTATACAATGAGAAAGATGGTGCAAAGCAATGGGACAAACCACAACTTTGCAAAAAGAATGTAAAGCTATTTCTTAGGGTTAATGATGGCAATTGAGTACTCTCTCCATCCCAAACTTCAATGATTCCCACTTGAGTTTCATTTATTATTATTATTATTGACGATCATGGATTCAACATGGCCACCATGATGTTGAGAAGAAGATAAAGGGCACTTAAAAAAATGGGTTGGTGCCTTTCCTATATTCAAATTTCCATTATTGTATCATATGTGGAATGTTTATAATAATAATAATAATGTTTCCTTTCACAACCTTAAGTCAATGTAGATCAAATTTGAGAAGAAGCATTTAAATATTCTAGTTTGTGAGAAGCATTGTAGATGATTAATGTTGAGCAAGCTCCTATTCATACATGTATATTGAGTTTTTTAATAGTTAGAATATTTTCATTTGTATTATATATTTTTAATTATTTAGTTAGGTTAAATCTTATTTGGTTGGTCATTGAAATTGAATAGTTTTGAAGGATAAATTCTTATTTAACGAAAAAGTCTAATATGAAATCAAATTATGTATGTTTTAATTTTGTTAAAACGAATAGTTGTTATGTTAAACCAAAAGAACTATATTATTTATATATTTATAGTCAAAACTCTTTATATAAATAAGTTATTGAAGAAGTCAAGATTATCTGTTAATAAAAAATAAAGAAATAAACTTCAATTGTGATCATATTTGAAAGAACTATTTCAATTCTAACTTTTCAAAAATTTGAAAAATAATTTATTTTAATAATAAGTATAAAGAAAAGACAACATTAGAAATATGTATCTAAAAACACATTCAAATTTTAGAAATGTGCAATTGAGAACATGTTTTAAAATATTTTTCAAAGTCTAGATTAATTATTAATATTTGTTGAAATTAATTATCATTATTATTATATGTTAAGCTTGAGTAGACTCGAACTCAAGACTTCCCACATAAGAGATTCACATAAACTCTTGCCTAGCATTGAATTATATTATTTTATAATTTTTTGAAAAAATATGATATTTTTAAACTTATATATTTTAATCATATTCCCTAATTTATTATAGAAAACACTATCCCAATTTTTTTAGAATATCTTTAGTTTTAGGTATTTTGTTTCTCAAAAGTGAGTTAATTTTAGAATAAATATAACATTTCTATTCTTTTAATTAATGAGAAGATTAAGAGATGTGTTTAACATATTTGAAAATTTATTTTGTCTATAGATTTAGTGGTATTTTCAATCAACAATTTCACCTTTTCATGAGTAGATCCCCCCTCACCTTGTCTTGAAATTGTGCTCAACAAGTTCAATGGGTGATTGATGAGATTTCAAAAATAAAATATAGTTTCATATATTTTCTTGTTGATGCAAATAACAAATAGTGAACAATAATAAATGTTTCTTCCATTTTGTAATATCTATTGTTGTTGTTACAATTCATAGCAGGTAGTTAGTCCCTTGTCACAAATTTTGAGAGGAGCACTGACAATTCTTTCAACAATGGGATTCAAACCTATGCCCAAGTTGTGATACCTCTTGTTAGAATCCACAAGAGGAAGTTAGTTCTTGGCATGAATCTCAAGGGGAGAGCTAACCGATTTGTCAATAATTATATGTCTCAATAATATTACTTAGTTATGGAAAAGTAGTACAAGGTTAGCATCATACACATATACAAAGATATACATACATCATGAAATTATAATGTATTTATCTAGATGTATGTTGCACGCTCATTGTGCATGAAATATGTGTGTACATACATGAATAGTTAAGACAAAAATTATGGACATGATGCTATATATACCTCTTGACTATAACAATTTTATACGTGTTTAAAATATTACTCACTAAAATTTTTTTTGTATCTTTTCGTTGTTAATGTATATATGAGTTATTATAGTTCTTTCTTATAGGTTGGCTACATAGATCATAGAATAAATGACTTATTATGCCATAGGTGTGCATGTGTGCATGTGTGTCTTAAATTATCTTAGATCATGCACTCATATAAAGGAATGGATATAATTTTAGAATTAATGTGAAGACCATACTACATATGATAAATTTAGATTATAGTTTGTCATTTTGCACTCCTAGATATTCTTGTAGTGGACGATTAAAACCAAGGGATTCATGAGGGAGGAGATTCTTGAAGATGAGAAGGGTACACATTATCATTAGAAAAAAATATTTTATCTTAAATATCAAATTAGCTTTAGATGAAGTACTTAGAAAATTTATTTAATTAGATTGTAATGGGGATTAAATATAGATAGATTAATTACCAAAGTATAAGTATGTGGATGGTTAGAATGTTTTACAATGATAGAGATTATATAAAATATGAACATGAATGGTAGATGCATTTTTAAAGGGCTTTAATATCTATATAAATTTGACTAATAATTTTGTACATAAAAATCTCACTCTACTCAAATGAACACTACTAATTTTTTTTATGAATACATTGTTAATAATAAATGCTATTAAAATATCAATATAGAGTATTAATCGCTTGTATAATTGAATGGATAGTAGAGGGGGTGATTATTTTATGAGCCAAAAGTAGTAGAATTTGGTTATAAAAGATAAGAATTGAAGTATACAATGGTAGTAAGAACTTGGATTGACACAAATAATGTACTCATGAGATCTTGATGTAGGAGCATATATATAAGTTTATGTTGAGCATTGTACTTGTACGGTGATAGTGATAGAAATTTGTGAAAATCTCTCTTGTGAAAAGTCAATAAAATATCAACTCCAAGGTTCCAATAGGTTGTTTTTCACCCGATTGGGTAGCTCAATTGAAGATAAATATCTATGTTTAATGAGGAGGCCTTTTCTGGTTTAGTGAAGTCCAATCTGTAACTTTTTGACACAGAAAGTATTTAGAAAATTTTTTAAATTATTTTCTTAATTTTAGAGTGATGCATGCAAGTCTAAACAAATATGAATTTCTAACTTAACCATTTTTTGAAAAGTAAATCACAAAGAGATAAGGTAACAATAAGGATAAGAAAATTGTTGAAATTGAAATCTAAATGGACATAAGCCACATCGGCAGTGCGTCTACGAATTAAATCTTCAAAGGGAATGGTGGAAAATCGATGAAATTTGGAGCAATGTAAATGCAATCTCCATAATGCAATCGTCAATGAAACTTTGTAAGATAGTATAAATTTTCACAACTCATCAAATTGTGCAGCCATAGAAAGTGCAAGCACACAGAACAAATTGCTATGAATGCATGTAAGAAATCCCCTTCTCCAATTAGTAACAACAAAGGTATTATGTGGCTATTCATGAAAAACTCCTAGAATGCTAAAATCATATGATCATTCAACACAATAAAACTATTAGCTCCTTTATTATTTATGAACTAAATTAATTCACAAAGGGAACTCACATTCTAGTAAGAATCACTACACACAAAATGAGAGCACCTTGAATACATGTTACAACCCTATATTTGTAGAGATCTCTATCCTTTATATGAATTGAGCTAGGCTTTTTCTCATACAAAGAGTATGTTAAAACCATTAAAAAATGAAAATTATATACAAATTGAAACCTAATATGGTGCTAACTAGGCTTGCATAGTTATTTTTATCAATTAAATGGCGCATGATCCTATACATGACTTAAAACAATAGAGAGAAGAAGAAGATAGAAGATACACATCTCTGAGTGCAAGCTAGAGCTTTGGGGCCTTCCAAAAATAGTAAATCATTCTCCTTAGTGCTTAAGTGCCAGTTAACCACCATAACACTTCAAGAAATGTGCTTTCAGTGCATGAAAATGCTCAAACATAGGAAATGACATCTAAGTTTTAGCATAGCCACAAGTCATCAAAAATTGTTGCACTTGCGAAGTTGTGAATTTGTGCACCTATGCACCTTTGGAGACAAAATTTGTTCCTTTTCCAAATCCTAAAAATGTGGAGTTGCAAAGTTGTAAAGTTGCTCACCTTCAGAGGTCTTAGGATCAAAATTGGCAGAATTTTTCTAGGTCCAAAATCTCAATTTCCAACATATAGGTCTTTTTTATTATCAACCAAAATGATGTTTGGATGAGCTACCTTGAACTTTTGTATAGTTTTAGTGATTTTTTAAGGATTTGGAAAATCTAAATCTTGATACATGGCCCTTACTTTCCCATAAATATTATAAACCATTGTTGCACTTCAACAAAATCATCCATCTTTGAATCCAACCTCTTTAGTGTCTCCTTGACCTTGAATATACGCCGAGCATCATCCTCAGAGGACATTTTTTCAAAAGATGCTTAAAATTGTTGTGCTACTATTTTTGTTGAGCATAAGTGTTCTCTGGAGTCATCATAAAAATGTTAGAAATATTTAGAATAACTGGGGAGTGAATTAGTTACTCAAGGTCCATAAGTACCATTTGAATAATTAAACATCAAAACATTCATTGTTCTACTTATCCTATTGTTTCTTAGTCTCCAATTTATTGATAAAAAAAATCACTATCATAATCATAACATAATTTGTTGAATGTAAACTTTATCAAATGTAAAACCTATAAAACATTCAACACAAATTTAACACTAGGATTTTATGTAGAAACCCAATTTGGCAAAAACCACAGGAAACATGTCACCAGTTTTTCACTCTTTTGAAGTGAGCTCTATTAGGATCCAACCCTATTAAATGTTACAATGCACACTGGTAAATATGATCTGGTTAGAGGATTTAATCGCCCTATTAGTAGTGGCCTTGTTAGAGGACTTTGATCATTCCATTTTGAATGCCACCTTGCAAAAGGATGTACATAGATTGTTAAGTCCTTCAAATAACTGTTAGATCAACCTCTATTAACATTATTTCAATACAAAAAATTTACTAAGACTAGAAATAAAATAATAGGGCTTTGATCTATATGATTACAACTCAATTTTGTAGGTCTAGATCACTATTTGGTTCATGTGTTGATTCACTAATAAGCTCTCCATTGTCATCTTTGTTCCATAACTTGCTCAAAACCTCTTCAAATGGTTGTCCCCCTTCACATTAAAACTTAAGCATAATGCTCAGATTCACTTATCAACATCGACAACATATGCACAAGGAATCCCTTTTTCTTCGTCCTCACACTCACACTTGTGTTCACCTTTGTATGTTTATGTTCTCTATGTGCATACTCTCTTTTCTTCTCCACACACTCTTAAATTTTGGCTCAATACCTCCTTAAATAAGTAATTCACTATTTGTCATTTTCCATGATCACCATAGATCTTAGGGTTCAAGATCTGGTTCATCAGATTCATTGTATTGGTTCATCTTCCTTCTTTTCTAGAAACTTCTCATCCATTGAATTTGATCATAGATATAATACCTAATCTTCTCCTTGAATTTAATGATACAACTCATCAATCTTATCTTAAATATGGTTTACATATCCCAAGAAATCAACTAAGTCAGTTGGAAATCATAATTCCTCAAAACATATTCAAAATATCGTCACTCAACAATTTACTAAGTTTTGACACTTGGTCATCACTTAATCACTCGGTCGCTATAGAACTCTTTGGCTTGATGTCAACTAACTTGCTTAGTTGATACTGATGTTTGGTCACCACTAAATTTTCTTGTCACTTACTGTGTCTTGGTTGAAACTAGCATCACTTGACATTACTTAAGCTTTTGCTCTATTGCTCGGCTTAGCTTTATATTCTTGATATAAACAATCACTTTGTCCTGTCAAGGTCTAACTAATCAAATGCCCCATGTAGCTTCATTTCCATAACCCAACCTTTCCTCTAGGTGCTATTGTTATGAGTAATCTCTCAAATCCTCTTGATCAATAAAAATAGATATGACATTGAGATCAGGTAGCAATATGTCTTATCAATAGATTTGACATCAATGACAAAACAACAATTATTCTAATTGTAAGTTTCCAACAATATCCCTATTTGGCCTGGATGGTAACACTTCAATATCATAACATCTAAATGTATCTTAAAATTCATATCTTTACAACAATCTCCCTCTTTGTTACCATATAATCCAAAAAGAAATATCCTTAGTTTCACTCTAATTCTCATCTCTACAAGTTCATAAACTTTCTCTATCATATCTCCCTCTTTGGTACATCTCTCCTTTAGCAAATATCTCTCCCTCTTTTGTAGACTTAAATACCTTTTCCTCTTCTCTTTTTTATTTTGTATATCTCTCCCTCTTTGACAACAATGCCAAAGACACTTAGCATTCTTGCCTTCAATCAAATCATACATCTAAATTATGTAGATATTTTCATGTATGGCTGAATTCTCTGTCATATGTCTATGATTGGTCTATTATGCTATCCTTGACTATCTACCTTGGGCATCTCCCAAAGTATAGCTATATGCATCAATGTGTAGGATATTCTGATTAGTACATTTGATGCAGTGCACCTCTTCTCCTTAAGCAACTTTACTTAGGGGAATCACCTGTAATTTACCTCTAAAATATTCATGAGGATCTTTAGGTAGGGCTTTAGTGAATATGTCAATAATTTTTTCTTTGGTGTCTACATATTCTAACTTCACTTCTTTCTCTTGAACTAGTTCCCTCAAGTAGTAATACTTGATAGCAATGTGCTTTGTTTTTGTGTGCATCACTGGATTCTTCAAAATGTTAATATAACTTGTGTTATCACAATAGATAACCATTGGATTTGTAATCTCTTCTTTCATTCCTTTTAGTAACTTCTTGATCCACATAATGTTTGAACAGTTCATTGCAGCTATCACATACTCAACTTCGACTATTGATTGGGAAATACAATTCTATTTCTTTCTTGTCCATGAAACCAATCTCTTTTTTTAGAAAGAAAGCACCTCCACTGGTGTTTTCCTTGTCATCAATATTTCCTTCCCAATCAGAGTTAGTTAATACCTTTAGTTCAAATTTATCACTTCTCTTGTAATACAATCTAGTCTTTTGTACTTTTTAGATATATCAATATGCTTTTCACTACCATCATGTGATTTTCCTTAGGATTTGCTAAAAATATACCAACTATCCCAACTACCAATGTAATATTTGCTCTACTATGAACAACATATTATAATTTTCCAATCATGGATCTGTATAATGTCTAGTTCACATTAGTAGATTCATCATTCTTAGATAACTTATGTCCTATAGACATAGGTGTACTCACTAGTCTTGAATCTTCCATTCCAAAAGACTTTAGTATCTCCTTGATTTATTTGGATTGAGTAATGAAAGCACCGAACTTACTTTGTTATACTTTCAATCCAACAAAGAAAATGATTTCACCAAACATAGGCATTTCAAATTCCTTCTTCATTTCATTAGTGAATGAGTTGCAAAGTGCTTCTTTTCCTCCAAATATAATGTCATCAAAAAATATTTTAGATAGCAGTACTTCATTGTTCTTGTCAATCTTCAAATATATATTGTTGTTGTCATTTGTCCTTTCAAAATGAATCTTCACCAAATAATTATACAGTCTTTCATACCATTCTCTTGGGGCTTGTTTCAATCCATAAAGAGCTTTTTTTAGTTTACATTCCATATTTTTCTTGTATGGATCTACAAATCCTTGAAGTTGTTCAATGTACACTTCTTCCTCAAGTATGCCATTCAAAAATGCAGATTTGACATCCATTTGTTATACCTTGAAATTCATGTAGGCTGAATATGCAAGTAGGGTTCTGACTCCTTCTAGTCCTGCCACATAAGAAATTTTTAATCCATAGTTAACTCCTTCTTGAGCATATCCCTTGCATACCAATCTTGCTTTGTTCCTTGTAACTTTACCATTTTCATTGAGTTTGTTCCTAAAAACCCACTTTGTTCCAATAGTATTTCTATCTTTAGGTCTTGGTACTAAGGTCCAAATATTGTTCTTCTCAATCTATTTAATTTCCTTATTCATTACCAGAATCCAATCTTGATTATATAGAGAATCATTTACTGATTTAGGCTCAAATTCACAAAGTAAACATGTATCATCTTTGAATTTTTTCCTTGTCATAACACTTGATTCAACATCACCAATGATTTTTTCACGTTTGTGATGTATTCTTACAAATTTGGCTAGCATAGGTAGTTTCCTTTTCTATTCTTCAATAGGTTCATCTTGAAAAATAATTTCATGCTCAATTTCTGATGCAGGGAGGATCCAAGAATACCCCTACTGGAGGTAATCCAGATCCCTCCAAGTAACCACATAGTTGAAACACAATAACAATGCATGATATAATAACAATTTTGAGGACTTTATTCATAAAAAAATTGTTTACATGCAATATGCCCGACTCTAAGGCCTTTTGGGTTAGGGCCAAATACAATAGCAATTACAAAATAGTTTTGCAAGATCCCTCAAGATCCAATCCCAACACTAGCTAGTCTAGATCCAGACTTTGGTAGAAACCTCCAAGGAAGATTTCAACTTGTGCTCGGAAGCCCACTAAGCAATTTCCTTATTTCCCAAGCCTCAGCTACTAGCCTTCTCAAAATTTTCTCTTTTTCCACATCCTTTTCTCCAAGTTGGATGATAATCTCCAATCTGCAATCTTCCTTAAGACTCCACAAGACACCCCTTCTTATACCCAATTAAGCGACAAGTTGTCCTAGCCCTTCAAAAATTAAATAAACCCTTACAGTAAATATTCGCACAAGCTAGAAGTTGGCTACAAAACTCATTAACTACCCACAACCCAAATTAAATGCCAAAAGTTAGAGCACAGACAACTCTAGCATCACATAGACCAAGACCTAACTAAGTGTCAAAAACTACCATTGAGCATCAACATTCCATGAAGCATAATCAAGGTCCATCATTGACCAAGCCAAGTCAAGAAATACTATTGTTGAGTCCTAGTGTAAAATGAGCCACAATATATGTTGAGTTCCTCCTTTATGGACCAAGTCCCTTCATTGATTGAGCAAATCAGGAAACACTATTGTCGAGCTCCCAATGTAAACTAAGAGTACAATATTTTTTGAGTGCCCCAAGTATCATTGAATGCTTTCAATAATCGGGTCACTCGATTAACACAAGAACTATGGTTAACTCGATATTGACCAAGTACCACCTCTTTACTAACTAAGTCCTCCAACTCCAAAGCTAGAGTACCCCAACATGCAGGATTGCCAGGGAACCAAGGATACTCCTACATCAGACACCCTAGGTTCAAAAAGATGTTCTTAGTAGCTAGAAGAACATCTTCTGGGATTCAACACATAAATCCCAAATCAGTTCTTCACATACATATCTTCCAAGTCCTCAAATTGTACACTCTTTCCCGCAATCTTCTTTTGCTTCTTCACATCAATCATTAGTGTTCCATAGATCTTGATTCTGCACTAATCTCTAACCCTCTTAGAATATTCCTTCAACTTAACTTGGCTACCAATACTCAGGTTTCTTCTACCAAGATCTTCATTCCACAAAGGAATCAAGGAATGCTTCTTGCCACCTTGTACAATTGAAAACACATTCCTGACAGAATCATGCACAACCCTTCAATCATATTTCCAAGGTCTACCAAGAAAAAAATGAAAAATGTTCATGACCACAATATTGCACAACATTTGATCCTTATATTGCCCAATCTAAAAATCAACAAGGCACTGCTCACTCACTTCTAAAGCATGCTCACCTTGCAACTAGCCAATCCTATAAGGATAAGGATGTCTCATTCTTCTCAAACCAAGTTTCTGAACCATCTCCTTAGCAACAAGGTTGTCAGTACTACCACCATCCACAATCACATTGTAGAATTTATCGCAATATGTACAACAAGTCTTGAACAAACTAGTCCTCTAACAAGATTCTAGTGTCCTCTGACCAATCCATACTTGTCAAACTAGAAAACTCTCTCCTTGCTTAGGTTGAATTTCATGGTCTTCAACCTTATTCACAACAACAACTCTTCTATCACTAGCCTTAGGAAATTCATAAGATTTGTGTCATATTTCACCACATCTATAGAAAGTACCCTTAAACTAACCTCTATGTATCCTTCGTGTCCGATCAACAAGTTTTGGTCATCTTCAACACTCGGTTAAGCTTTTTTCGAGCTATCCTCCTGCTAGCCTCTAGAATTACCTTGACTTTTCCTCTTCAACTTATCTTCTACCTTTAGGGCATATTGATAAGCGTCCTCAACTAAATCAATCTTCAACATGCAAACCTCATCTTGGATATTGAATCTCAAACCATTGATGTATAAAGCTACCTTCTCCTTTGACAATTCTCTATGCCCAAACTGAATAATCAACTTGTAGAACTCCTTGGTATAATATTTCATAGTCATATCTTTCTATGTCAAATTCTGTAACCTTTTGGAAAACTCAAGTTCATAATCAGTAGGAATGAACATGTCCTTCAGCTTAGTTACCATCAACCTCCATTTATTAATCTTCATTTCACCTTCCTCCTCTCTATCTCTTTGTAGTTCTTTCCACCAAAGAGAAGTATGTCCTTTCAGCTTAGTTTGTGCCAACCTTACTCTAAGTGAATCCTCAATATTCTCAAGCTCAAAGTTGTCTTCCAATTCACTAATCCAATCAATCAGGTCTTTAGAATTCAAAGTACCCAAGAAATTAGAAACCTCCATCTTATGCTTCAACTTCAACTAAGATCCAGGTCTAGAAAATTGACCAACCCTATTTCCCATAGGCCTCTCCACATGATCAATGCTATCCTCACCACTTGATCCATAAACTTCCTCATAACCATCTTTAGTACCCACATGCCGAGGTAGACCACCTATAACACTTATAATTTCAGAAATTATATCACTCTTCATTAGTGCCATATTAGATTTGAATTCTGCTTGAATATTTTTTAGATCCTTTTATCCACAACATCACTAAGATCATCAATCACCCTAGGGTCCAATCTTCTTAGAGGCATCTTCCAAGATCCTTTGCAATCCCAAGGAAATAAATCCACAAATATAGAAGATCAATCAGCTCCACAAGATCAACCTTATCTTTCATTAACCTTCACCCAAGTCCTATTGTACATTGCCTCAACTTCAGCGTTCAATCTGTACACTCAAGAAAAATTGAGCTCTAATACCACATGATGCAGCAAGGATTCAAGGGAACTCTTACTCAAGTTAATTTGGATCCCTGCAAGTAACCACACAATAGAAACACAACAACAATGCAAGATCTGATACAAATTCTCAAGACTTTATTCATAAAATAACTATTTACATGCAGTATGCCCAGCTATAAGGCCTTCTGAGTTAGGGAGAAATACAATAAAATTACAAAATAGTTATGCAAGATCCCTCAAGATCTAGTCCCAACACTTGCTAGTCTAGATCCACACTTTGGTAGAAACCTCCAAGGAAGATCTCAACTTGTGCTTGCAAGACCACCAAGAAATCTCCTTGTTTCCCAAGCCTTAGCTACTAGCCTTCTCAAAATTCTCTCTTTTGCCACATCCTCTTCTCCAAGATGGATGCTAATCCCCATCTACAATCTTTCTTAAGACTCCACAAGATGCCCCTTCTTATACCCAACTAAGCCACAAGTCATCCTAGCCATTACAAATTAAATAAACCCTTACATTAATTATTTGCATAAGCCACAAGTTAGATGCAACACTCATTAACTACCCATAACCCAAATTAAATTTCAAAAGTTGGCTCATAGACAACTCAAGCACCATAGAGACCAAGACTAAACTGAGTGTCAGAAACAACCACCAAGCATCAACATTCCACAAAGCATAACCAAGCTCCATCATTGACCAAGAAAACTCAGGAAACACTAATGTTGAGTCCAAGTGCAAACTGAACCACACTATACATCAAGTTCCTCCTTTATGGACCAAGTCTCTTTACTGACCGAGCAACTTGGGAAACACTAGTGTAGAGCTCCTCGTGTAAACCAAGATTACAATATCTGTTCAGTGTCCCAAGCATCATTCAATGCCTTCATTAATCTAGTCACTTAGTTAACACAAAAACCATGAACAACTTGATACGAACTGAGTATCATCTCTTTACTGAATGATTCCTCCAAATCCAATGTCAAAATACCCCAACGTGTAGGATTACTAGTCAACCAAGGATGCTCCTGCATCATTTTCTCTTTCTTTTTCAGGTTTTGATCTAATTTCTGCATGCTCAACATTTTCTCTCTGATGATTGACATTACCTATCTATGACTCGACATCTTCAGTTAGTTGCCCGACACACACTATCTATTGCTCAACATTTCATTGTTGCACTTCATCATTTCCTATTTTTTGGGAAAATACATCTTAGTTTTCTTAACCACTTGGAGTGATGGGAGCATTATCATCCACATAGATGAATGTACTATAATTTCCAGGTTTGTCTTTGGATGAAATTCCACTTCTTTCTATAAACTCATAAATATTCATATTTGCACTTTCGACAACTTTGTTAGTGTTAGAATTTAAACACCTGTAAGCTTTACTCTTGGTGGAATACTCTAGGAATATACCTTCATCACTCTTTTCATCAAGTTTTCCATTCCTATTATCTTTGAGTATATAGAATTTACTTCTAAATTTTTTGAAATATTTCACATTAGGAGGATGTCCATAATATAGTTAAAAAGGTGTAGCATCTGTAACTTTCTGGACTTGTACTCTATTCAGGATATAGATAACAGTACTAACAACTTCTCTCCAATACTTCTTTGATACACTCTACTTCATCATCAATGTTCTTGCACAATCTATTATTGTTATGTTTCTATTTTCAGCTTTCACATTCTGAGGAGAGGTCCTTGGTGCTGACATCTATCTTTTGATTCCTCTGTCATTGTAGAATGTATTGAATTCATTGGAAATGAATTCACCACTTGTGTGAGATCTCAAACACTTTAGACACTTCCCTGTTTCTTCTTCAACTCTGGTTAAATACCACTTAAATAATTGAAAAGCATCAAATTTAGCTTTAAGAAACATTTTAGTCATCATCCTAGAATAGTCATCAAAAAATATAATTAAATACTTATCTCCACAATAACTTTGAACATTAATAGGTCGACATAGGTTAGTATGAACCAATTCCAAAATATCACTAGAAGTGTAAGTTTTTATTTTGAAACTAGACTTGGTCATTTCTCCCAATTGACATTGTTTACACATAACATTGTCAAGCTTCTTCAGTTTAAGAAACCCTCTTACTTTCTTTATTTTACTAATGTTTATCAAATTGTCAAAATTAATATGACATAACCTTTTGTGCCATAACCAAACATCTTCTTTTTGTGCAAACAAACTTCTCTCATTAGATAAATCTAGATAGAAAAAGTTACTTCTTGTTTGATCACCACTTCCAATCAGCTTACTCTTAGCATCACATATCTTGGCTTTCCTAAGATGGAATTCAACACTATAGCCTAATTTTTTCACCTGTGAAACACTCAAGAGATTATAGTTAAGCCCTTCAACCTAGTAAAAATTGTCACATTTGATTTTGTTAGTTAGTTTAATAGTCCCTTTACCTTTTACAACACATGGAATATCATTACCATATTTAACACATCCACCTTTTTATGGACCAATATCTTCAATTTTTTCTCTATCACAAGTCATATTATTGGAGCATCCACTATCAATTATCCATCTATCACTTTTGTTCATATATGAGATTAATGTAGTTTTCTCATCTTCATCAGGATCTTCCTTCATAGAAATATAGACAACTTCATCATCATTACTTCCAGACTCATTGTCAGTTTCTTCTTTAGCAATATAAAAAGATTTCTTACCTTTTTCATCCTTATTTCTCTTGTAGTCCTAGTCATCTCTTTTTCCTTTGTACTTGTTTTCCTTTCTTTCATCCTTATCCTCTCTGTCAGGACACCTAGCAGCAATATGACTCACTTTGTTGCATGAAAATAAAATAATATGTAGTTTACATTTTTATTTAGCTATACCTCTTCCAAATATTTTTGCAATAAGGACTAAATTTCATCAAGTTCATCATCAGAACTGTCACTATCACTCTTCACATGTTTTCCTTTCTTTTTTCTAAGAATCAGTTGTTGACTTAATAACATATTCAATAGTATCAGGTGTATAGTTATCAAAGTTAAACATCTTCAAAAGTAGTAAGTCTACCAGTTACACCTTCAAAGGTCAAAGTGTTAACTGGTGTGCATCTTAGTTCTTGCTAGTAGATACTTTAATGGCATATATAGGGAGTAAAGTCCTCAATACTTTTCTTATCATTATTCCATCTTTGATTTCTCCATTTGAACCCCAAATAGAATTAACAACTTCTTTGACTCTTATGTAGTGTTGCACTATGTTCTCACCTTCTATCATTCTCATATCATCAAATCTACCTCTTAAGTTCTCTGATTTGGCTCTCAAGACATTGTCATCACCTCCATATATGGTCTTCAATTTGTTCCACATTTTCTTTGTACTATCACATTCTTTTATATCATCAAACTCTACGCAACTTAGGGCTAAGACAATCTCCAACATTGCTTGATTGTGTTCTTTCTTTTGCTTCAATTGTTTAGTTGTCAGTAATTGTTATCTTCACATACTTGTTATCCATAAAGTTGATAGCAACACCACTGATACTAGATCCATGCAACCTCATCAAGGTTTTTCATGCAAGGAATTTCTCCTTGTTCAACTTTGGTACCTCTCTTTTGTGAATCATGATCTTTTTCTTCAAGTACCTTAAAAATTTTCTTTATAAGAACTAAGTTCCGACACTAACTGTTAGAAATGTTTAGAATACCTGGGGGGAGGGGGGGTGATTCAGTTGCTCATGGTCCATAAGTACCATTTGAACAATTAAAAATCAAAACATTCATTGTTCTTCTTATCCTATTATTGCTCAATCTCTACTGTACTGATAAAAAAAATCATTGTCCTAATCATAACATACTTTTCTGAATGTAAATTTTATCAAATGTAAAACAGATAACCATTCAACACAAATTTGACACTAGGATTTTATGTGGAAACCCAATTTGGAAAAAACCACTAGCCATATGTCACCACTTTTTCACTCTTTTAAAGTGAGCTTTGTTAGGAGCCAACCCTATTAAATGTTACAATACACACTGTTAAATGTGACTTGGTTAGAGGATTTAATCACCCTATTAGGAGTGTCCTTGTTAGAGGAATTTTATAATTCCATTTTGAATGCCACCTTGCTAAAGGACTTACATAGATTGCTAAGTCCTTCAAATGATTTTTAGGTCAGCCTTTGTTAAAAATATTTCAATACAAATTTTTTACAAAGATTAGAAAGAAAATAGTAGGGTTTTGATCTGTATAATTACAACTCACTTTTGTAGGTTCAGATCACTATTTGGTTCATATGTTGATTCACTAATAAGCTCCCCATTGTCATCTCTATTCCTTAACTCCCTTAGTATCTCTTCGAGCAGTCACCCCCCTTTACATTAAAACTTAAACCTTCTTCTCAAATTCACTTATCAACATCAGACACATATGCACAAGTAATTCCTTTTTCTTTGTCCTCACACTCACACTTGTGTTCACCTTTGTATCTTCATGTTCTATGTGTGCTTACTCTCTTGTCATCTCCACACACTCTTAAATTTCAGCTCAATACCTCCTTAAACAGGTAATTCTTTCTTTGTCATTTCCCATGATCACCGTAGATCTTAGGGTTTAAGATCTGATTCATCAGATTGATTGTATCTATTCATCTTTTTTCTTTTCTAGAAACTTCTCATCCATCAAATCTGATCATATATATAATACCTAATATTTTCCTTGAATTTAATGATCCAACTCACCAATCTTATCTTTAACACAGTTTACATATCCCAATAAATCAACTAAGTTGGCTAGAAATCAAATTTCCTCAAGACATATTCAAAATATTGTCACTGGAAAATTATTAAGTTCTAATACTCGGTCATCACTTAATCACTCAATTGCTGCAGAACTCTTTGGCTCAACATCTACTAACTTTCTCGATTGATACTAATGCTCAGTCAACACTGAATTTTCTTGGCACTTAGTGTGGCTCAATTGACACTAGCATCAGTCGACATTCCTTAAGCTTTTACTCTATTGCTTGACTTAGCTTTACATTTTTGATATAACAATCACTTTGTCCTATCAAGGTCTAACTAATCAAATTTCCATTGTAGCTTCCTTTCAATGACTCAAAATTTCCTTTAGGTTCTATTGTTATGAGTAATCTCTCAAATCCTCTTCATCAATTAAAATAGACATGACATTTATTTCAAGTAGCAATATGTCTTATCAATAGATTTGACATCAATGACAAAACAATAATTGTTTCGATTGTAAATTTTCAATAAAAAAATATTTGTAGTACTATAGTAATATCTTCTTCTAATAGTTGACTTGAGTTCTTCGTTGCATGTCCTCGATGTCTTCATACATAGATAACATGACCTTGTTCTCGGCCTATAATCTTCTTAATCTAGTCATCAATACTATCTAGCTCTTCCCTTGTGTAAACTTTAAGCAATATTCTATATCTCTGTCCCTTAATCTTCTACAATGCACCTAGATCATTAGACACTTCATCAACTAACCCAAATACTGGTTGATCACACCTTCTATCTTATTCACATTCATCTCTATACTATGTAATAAATGAATATTTTCCTCTATGATCTCTATTCCATGATCTTCAAAACTGAGACACCATCTCTTACAAGTGTCCAAAAATGAGTCATGTAGTGGAGGGGTTAGAGCTTGTTTCTCGAGGGAAGCCTTTAGATATATCTCATGGTGAGAAGGGTCAATGAGACTCGCTACCTCTTTCAAAAACTCTCATAGAGTATTATTTTGTTTGCACAAAACTTGGATCTCCTCTTTGCCTTGATCCAATTTATGAAATACCTTCTGAAAACCCATGGTCATGAAATTATTTTTTGTATCTTTTGTAGCCTTCCCCAATACAATCTCTTGCATCTAGTAATCCTCGAGGATTATATTTTCTAGATTAGCATGGGGTGGAGGAATGACTATATGTACAACCAAGTCCTTTTTTTTACTCTTCGTTATAAAATCTATTTGGTGTAAATCCTCTAGAGGAGGCATTGTTGGCTGCATGACCTTTGTCAAAAATATCATCCCTTCTTAGGAGTCTTTATGTGCCTCCTCTTTTGAGTTTCTACTACCTATTTTAGCCATGCCAGAGTGGTGGCCATTAGAGACATGTATTGAGTAGGTGATGCATTTGTCATAGATGATAGTCCTTTCCCTGTATTTGTCATCTCCATAGTTTTTTCTATTCTTGGTCATTCCACCACTGGTATGGCCATTATGGTTTGAGGAGGGGAGGAAAGTAGTTGCACTAATAGGGGGGATATTCTTCTATTGTAGTCACCTTGAGGATTATATTTCCTAGATTAGCATGGGGTGGAGGAATGACTATATGTACAACCAAGTCATTTTTTCAATTCTTCATTATAACATCTATTTGGTGTAAATCCTCTAGAGGAGGCATTATTGGCTGCATGACCTTTGTCAAAACTATCATCCCTTCTTAGGAGTCTTTATGTGCCTCCTCTTTTGGGTTTCTACTACCCATTTTAGCCATGCCAGAGTGGTGGCCATTAGAGACATGTATTGAGTAGGTGATGCATTTGTCATAGATGATAGTCCTTTCCCTATATCTGTCCTCTCCATAGTTTTTTCTACTCTTGGTCATTCCACCATTGGTATGGCCATTATGGTTCGAGGAGGGGAGGAAAGTAGTTGCACTAATAGGGGGGATATTCTTCTATTGTAGTCACTCGTCCTACTTTAGGAGCTTCCTATGCATGAACTATATATATCTATTTCTATGTGGTAGCTTGACTCTTGTATTCTAGAATTGGAGGAGGTACTGGCATGGTATACTATTTTGACAGAGGCAAAGGTGGTATCTATGGTCTTCCTAGAGGTTGAGGAGGTATTCCTACTAGACCTTGTGGGAGTGGAGGAATCATATTCCAATCATTGCCTAGTGGCTCTTTCTGCGACATATCCCTTATTACTCCATCCTCTATGTGGGTTCCTCATGCATGAAGTTAAAGTCAGTGAAATCAAACACATTTGATCCATCCCCTAGTGTGGACTTAGTCAACCCTTCCTTCTCCTGATCTATAGACTCCTTGATCTATATAGGTTGGTCTTGTATAACCGAGGGTGTCTATGTTGAGATTCTCCTTCTCTCCTATTCAATGGTTCTAGATGACCATGTCCTTTTGTTCAAGGGAAGATAATCTATATCTCATCCTCTTGTTCTCCTTCCTCACCTTCTTCTAGGAAAGTCTCAGGGATCTAAGGTGAATGAGTTCTTTTCTTTCTCAAACTTATCCTTTTCACTCTAGTAATTACAGTCTCCATTCTGCTCTTCTTTTTGATTGATGATAAAGTTTTTGTCTAAGATAGAGGCTCCTTAGGCTGTGTTTCTTTTTTCCCAAAATCCTTTTTCTTCTTATTTCCCTTTGATTTCTCTTCCCTATGGACATAGACCACTTCCTTTTTGTGCCTATGTATCATCTTTGATCTCACTAAAGACTTATCTTAATAGATAGGGACAATAAACTTGGTCCCTTTATCTTTCCTTGGCCTAGATCATGCCTTCAATGTAGGTATATTTCGAAAGACATCTAGGTGGAAGGGTTTCTATATCCAACCCCTTGTCAAGTTAATGTCATGTTGTATGTCATTGTTCTCCTCCCTATTCACCTCTACATTCATGATGGGGCATTCAAAGATCTTGTCCTTGTTATAGTGGGATCTAGTACATTGGGGCTCTCCTTATTCCACACCTATGGAGGTATACGTAGGTTCAAAACCTTTCCTACTAGTTCTAGATCCATCCAGAAACAGTCCCTTATCTAGACTTTGTAGTCATCAACACAAATCAACCAATGATCTTCAATGGATGTATCTAGAATAAAATCACTTCCCACAACATGCTTCAACATCCCTATATTGTCAAAATAGGGGCAGGCCACTAGGTACTCCTCAAGAGGATATTTCTCCCATTCCACCTCAAAGGTGTAGATGTCTTGCTTCTACTTTACTTCATAAGGCACGATGGTGATAGGCCACACTTATGTCTTTTTATTGTTCTCGTGGATCTTGTCATATGTAGAGCTTAGCTATTGGGAAGTATCTAGTAGTATGAGTCTATCTAATGGATATAGTGGTAGCTTCTTTGGGTAGAAGAGGGTTCTAGCCACTCGGATGTGGGTGAAGGTACAATATTAAATATAGTATTGTCCCACTTGCATAACCCTAGCTGCTACCTCTATTGATAGCCTCTTTGCATGATCTCCCTCAATGAATTAGATTACTATGAAGATGAATACATCATTTACTATCTTGTACTCTGGGATTTCATTTGGAAGTTTCTCGTATACCAACTAAGGGTACACAATATGTGGCCAAGTATTGACATCTTCTATACTCCCTCTTCTCATGAGCCCTATATACATTGTGGCTCTGGCTACCAGTAAGTACACTACATATGAATTCATGTAGAATTAAGGGTCTCTTTGGACCAAAGTAAACTATTCATCCAAAGAGTTGTTAATTATGCCCCCCCATTCAATCTTGTTGAATCTAGTCTTGATCATTTCTATGAAATGGACCATCCATGTCTCCAGATGGCTCGTTGCAAGAAGTCACATTACTCTCTTCAAGAGAACTATGTGTGAACCAATATCCACTATGATATATCCTTGATTCGTATTGACTTTGCCTACTTTTTTGTGTAGGGTCTTGGTGATCAAGTACTTATCTTGCACTATTGCTTTGGTCTCTTTTTGATGCTCTATCTACCACCTATCTGCACTCTCATAAGTGATCTTATGGTATTCATTTCCAACTAGAAGGTGGAATACCTTCTCTATATTTTTTGCCTTGATGTCAAGGAAAATCTCTCTAGTGACACTCTTCATGAACTTCTCATTGGGGACATAATACGGTGCCAAAGTCATGATCAAACCTAAAGACTATATGAGACTAGGTGTGATGCAAGATTGACCAACCAACTTTGAATAAGTGTATATATCATCATCAATCTCTTGTAGGTCTTGTTATATAGTACTAGAAACTCATTCTAGTAAATGTGTCCCAACTCCATCTCTTTGATTTCTAAATGTAAATATATGAACTAAGACTTCTTTGGTATCTCATGGAACATGAAAATCACTAGATTTGGTGAAATCTTAGGTGTAGCTAACGATGAGGAAACCATGGTAATCTATACAAAAGGACAATTATCAAAAAACTTAATTGTTTAGAAGGCAAAAAGATGCTCGATGAATTAGAAAATGAACTGTGCATGATGCACACTGTACATAGTTAGGGTAAGTGAAGTCTAGGCAGGGAACATGCAAAGGCTACATAGTTGTGCACAACTACACACGGTGGAGGGGCATAATAACTATTGCATGGGGGCTACCAGATGGGGTGCAAATGTCACATACATGCATAGTTCATAGAGGTACTCAGATGTGTTAGTGTGCAAGGTGCACATATGCCTAAGATGCCTACCTTAGGCTAATGCTTGATTTTTGTAGAAGTTGTAGAGGGGGAGACATGTATAGGTTTGAAAGTTAAGAGCTCACAGGGAACAATGAGTGGACTAAGAGGGGTCACAGACATTTATAGGTAGGGAGTAGGTATTGATGCTCAATGGGGAGTTGCACACCTAGGAAAGGTGCACAAGAACTCACCTTTATGCTTCCTTGGTAAAGGGGAGCTTCGGGGAGGTATACACTTTGCTCATGTGTGCAAGTGAACAAGGTGAATACTTTTTCCTTAGTACATTAAAACTTATCTTTCACCTGCCAACCTGTGATCACATCTTCTTGTTTTGGCCTATAGACCTAGTCAGAGTACTCTCACTTCTTGAGGCACCTCAGGAGATACCCTATTCTAAGGAGAAGGTTCTTATGACTTAAAAGAAAAAGAGGGGGTCCCTATTTTTGAAGTAAAAAATGGGGTGTATGTTGCGAAACCACAATAGTTTAAATGAAATATTTGAAAATATTTAACACATAAATGAACCTTCTATATAGATTTAAAATATATTATAAAGCTTTTTGAGATTTTATTTATATTTTACTAAAAAGGACTTCAAAACTAAGCGAAGTGGAATCTCTAAGAAGTTGATAAATATAGTCTATGCAATTAATTTCAAATTGTTGGAATACTTTAGAATAAATGAGATGGGGGGAGGGGATGAATCAGTTATCCAAGGTCCAGATGTATAAATAAAACTTTTCATAGCTTAGTGAAGCCATAAAACATTCATATCCATGCATGCATCCATAAGATTATGCAATCACTAAAACTTGTAGGTTACTGTCAAATCAACTTGTAGAAATGTAAAGCATGAAACATAAAAGATTCATCAACACACTTGACACAATGATTTATGTGGAAACCCAATTTGGGAAAAGCCACCAGTAACATGCTACTCCTTTCACTCTTTTGAGGTGATGCCCTGTGAAAGGCTAACCCTGTTTAAGGTTAAAATACACACTATTAAATGTGACCTAGTTAAGGGATTTCAATCATCCTATTAGAAGTGACCCTTGTTAGAGGACTTTAGGCCATTCACTTGGAATGCCACCTTGTTAAAGTATTTACAAATGACTGTTAGGTCAAGCCTAATCCAAAGGATTTACCCTAGACTAATATAATTGTTAGAGAATAACAATAGAGCTTTAATTTGATACAACTTACTGTTGGAATTCTTTTAGAATAACTGGAGGGGGGGGGGGGGGGGGGGGGGTGGGGTGGTGGGGGTGAATTAGTTATTCAAGGTCCAGATGTACAAATAAAACTTTTCACAATTTAGTAAACCCATAAAACTTTCTTAATCATGCATGCATTCATTGTGTGTTAACTAAAACTGATATGTTACTATTAAATCAACATGCAGAAATGTAAAGCATAAAACACAACATATCCATCAGCACATTTGACATAATGATTTAACATGGAAACCCAATTTGGAAAAAACCACCTGTAACATGCTACTCCTTTTTCACTCTTCTAAAGTGATGCCCTATTAAAGGCCAACCCTATTAAAAGTTACAACACACACTATTAAATGTGACCCGGTTAAGGGATTTCAATCACCTTGTTAAAAGTGAGCCTTGTTAGAGGACTTTAGGCCACTCACTTGGAATGCTACCCTATTATAGGATTTTCCAATGACTATTAAGTCAACCTTACTCCAAAGGATTTACCCTAGGCTAATACAATTGTTAGAAAGTAACATTAGAGCTTTGATCTAATACAACTTACAACCTTACTTGCAGATTACATATCACTATTTAGTCCTCCTCAACTCTACTTGGCTTCCAATATTTGTAGCTCTGACAACTTGTTCACCCTTCAATCATTCATCCTCTTGAAGCCTTCTTTCTTAGTACGCCATTGCAAACTTCTTCTCTTGGGTCACTTGATGAAGCAAACCCCTTTCCTTCTCCTTCTCAGATTTTCACATCCAAAATCTCTAACCTCTTTTCTTCATGACCAGACATCCCTACATATAGGAAATTAAAACACTTTTCCTGATCATTATCCATCATCAAAATTAGGGTCTTTGATGGATTACGTAGGATACAATGTATCTACCCCATATCTTGTGTTTTCTAGAAACTTCTCCTAGAACCCATTTGAATTGCCTCCAAAATGGTTTACATAAGATTATGTGCCTCCAGCTCATCAATTTTATCATCCTCCTAATTCACAAGTTCCAAGAAAATAAACTTGTCAGCTTTTATTCAGCGAATCTTTGATCTTTTCATAATGCAGCAACACGACTTTATCAATCTTCTAATGCTCAACACATACTATGTTAATCGACATCTACTGTAAAATCACTCGGCATCAACTAGATTTTATTGGTGCTTGGCATCAACTGAATTTTACTTGGCATTGCTCAACATCTACTAGAATTTGCTTTCACTCGGCTCCAACTAAATTTTTGCTTGGCTTGCACTAACTTTGCTTGACACCTATTATCAACTTTGTCAAGCTTGGCAAATGAACTTTGTTCTACCTTATTCTTCTGAACTTTCTAAGTGTAGCCAGTCATTTTGTAACCTCAAGTAGATCATCAATAAATTATGTTATCACTGTCTTAACTGATTCTTGCACTTCAATACATAATCATAACTCAACCTTTCCTCTAGGTACTTTTGTTACATCTTGTTCATCAAAATCCTCCTCATCAATCAAGTAAGTGATAGTGCTTGACACATATAAGCAATTGTCTTACCAGCATGTAGCAGGTTTGACATCAGTGACAAAAAAATGATTGAAACACATAGTCTTCTTCAACAATATTTTTACTCAAATGATCTTTTCAATCATATATCAACACTTACAACTTCTCTTGTAGATTACAGAACTATGTTCAATCCTCAAATCTGCTTGACCTCCATACTTTGCAACTTTGATAGCTTGTTCACCCTTTAAGCATTTGTCTCCTTAAACCTTCTTGCTTAACATTCCATTGAAAACTCTTCTCTTAGGTCACTTGATGAATTAAAACCCTTGACTCCTTCTCTTCTTTAGGTTTTCACACATGACATCTTTGCTTCATGACCAAACATTCCTATAAATAGGAAATTAGGATATTTTCCTGCTCATTTTCCATCATCCAATTTTGGGTTCAGATGGATTAGGTAGGATACTATGTATCTACCCCATAACTCATATCTCTTCTAGAAACTTCTTCTAGAATCCATTTGAATTCACCTAAACATGGTTTACATCAAATTTTGTGACACCAACTCATTAACCTTATCATCCTCCTGGTTCACAAAATTCAAGAAAATAAACTTGTCAACTCAAATTCAACAAATTTTTGATCTTTTAAATAATGCAACAACTCGACATTAGCAACCTTCTGAGGCTTGACACATACTGCATTGCTCAACATCAACTATGAAATCACTTGGCATCAACTAAAGTTTACTAATGCTTGACATCAACTAAACTTTATTCAGCATTAACTGTCTTGCTTGGCATCCACTAGAATTTTTTTTTACTTGACTCCAACTGACTTTTTGCTCAGCTTGCACTGACCTTTCTTGACACTTACTATCCACTCGATCAAGCTTGGCAGAAAAAATTTGTTTAACTTGTTCTAACCTTTCTTAGTTTAGCCAACCTTTGTAACCTTAAGTAGATTATCAATACATCATGTCATCACTATCTTAACTGATCCTTGTACTTCACTACATAATCATAACTCAACCTTTCCTCTAGGTGCTTTTGTTATATCTTTTTGATCAAATCCTCTTCATCAATCAACTAAGTCATAGTACTTGAATCTTATAAGCAATTGTCTTACCAACAAATAGTAGGTTTGACATCAATGACAAAACAATGATTGAAACACATAGTCTTCTTCAACAATCTCTTTCTCAACAATGATCTTCTCAATCAGATCTCAACACAATTCTTTTGAAGAATTCCTTGAGAAATTTTTGTTAGACTAATTAGATATTTTCTAATTAACTCTATTCTACTTAAGCTAAACATTAGGCATATAATAATGATTTCTTTTATTAATTATTGTTATGCAACCTAGGTTTTACCTTTTATGGTTTTGATCTCCTTTATAAGGATGATCTCTCTTTGTAATCTTATTCATTCAATACATTTTGGAATTTTTTTTCACACATTAAGAATGTCTCATCTATGGATTTGGGAATTCCAATCTCCATAGCTTTTGCTCCTCTCTTTTTGTGATAGGGGTTTGCATGTAGGTGATTCTTGGGAGCTGTGTGATTGATGTTTCATCAACTTTAACACTTTTTGATATAAAAAATGACACATGTAGAATGTAATAAAAAAATTTCATCTTAAAAAAAAACTTAAATTAATTATAAAATAAAAAAGACATTTAATGAAATAATACATAGGTTCATGATTTAATGTCATATATATATATATATATATATATATATATATATATATATATATATATATATATATATATTCTAGTTTTCTAATATATATTATTATGTCTTAAAGATAGTCTTTTATGGATGGTGTGTTTCACATGTGAATATCTAGATGAGGACATGTGTCAATTCATAGCAATTAATGATCACAATTTTTTACCTTATTAACTAGGGGCAATTAAATACTAAAATATATTAAAAAAATAGAAACTAGATTGCATCTAGCAAAACTTTTAAAGTGATCAATGACCTTCATGTGACATGCCTCTTTTACTATAAGGCTTGGGGGAATATTATACCTCATGACTTATGCTAACCACAAGTAGTTCTAAGTATTCAAGCCAAGCCCTGAACCGATATAGTAACAATATCTTACATTAAAATTATATGTTATTTAAAATTTTGAAATAATAATTTTGTTTATATTAATTTAATAGAATATAATTATATCATGTATTTGATAAGAGAATACTACTAATAGTACTAATATAAAATACAAGAGAAAGACAATAATAATAAACTTATAGTTAACACATTATTTATAAAATAAACATCAGTGAATCTTTACTCCTATTGAAGAAGTATATGAAAATTTATTCTTGGAATAATAGTGCATGAGAGTTTTAGCTCTACAAAAGATAACATAGGCATTCTTGAAGGTTGTGGAGATGTGTATTTTAGGTGTTTCAATTGTTGTTAATAGAAGAGAACATTTAACAAATAAGAAATTGGATTCTAGCTTTTATCTCCTTTAAATATGTTTAGATATGAGTTTCCTTCTTGCCATTAGTCTTAATCTTACAAAAAAATTCTAAATTTTCTTGATATGAAAACTAATGTAAATTTGATGTCAAACATTCTTTCAATAAAATACAACCAAAACCCTACAATAGAATATTTTTAAAACATGATCCTATAAAAAACCATCCTAAGATTTTTTTGTTTTCATCACATACCTAACTCTCATTATAGGTGAACTTTCCTTCATAACAAATGTGATGAGATCACCTAATATATCAATATAGCTAACCTCTCCTTAAAATAAGTGGTTAAATAGTCAAAATCATAATTTAATTGCATAAGGCTTACCAAAGGTTTGAAAATAGAAAAATAAAATTTAGATTGTGTTTATACTAGCCTTTCATATTTACAAGCTAATAAATAAATTAGATATATATTTAAAGATTAATTTTTTCCATTTTTTTGAAAATGTATAGAATAATAATAAAAATGAAAACTTAAATACAACCCCCATAGATCCATCCAAGCCTCAACTTATCCTATTAATACAATACTTTCAACCCACCTTTTAAGGTTCTTTAAGATTTAAGACATAAGATCAATATCACATTGAGATATACCATTATATATCAACTACGATATTTTTATTATTATTAATAGTAGGCTAACAAGTGGGTTGAACCTTAAATAAACACAACCTGCATGTGCTAAAGAGAACAAAACACTAAAATAGGTATGCTAGAAATTATAAAGCATCAATGACTTATCAACAAAACACAAGCAAAAGAGGTATTGTAAAAGAGTACAAAATTAAACATAACATTAGCACATCATGTACTAGCCTTCCTCAAAAGTGGGAGGATCACTCACTCACTACATGTAGAGAAGAGTGTGATATTGAAGAACCATTTTTCCCCACACCTTCAAACAACTGTCTAGGTGATGTTGTCATTAGGAACCCCACTACAACCGAGAGAAGCCAATGAAACTTTACTTGGATATCTTTCAACAAAAAGGTTGGAGTGTAGAGAAAGCTATACATAGTTAGTGGAAGCTTAGAGAAAAGTACTCGAGAGGAAGGAAAATAATGATCAATGTGGCTAGAGGGGTTCATACTATTAGGATTAGGAGTGGTATCCTCATGGTTTACTGTGGGGGTATCACCTAGATTTTCAACAATAGCATGACCAAAATTTGTAGGAGCATTACTCATATTATAGTAGGAGCTTCATTCTCATCATTATCCTATGAGAAGTCCTCAAAAGTAGAGTTGGCAAGGAAATTAGAAGGTCAAATAGTCAAATGATTATCATTTGCATCCTTCCACCAAGTGGCAACATTTTTAGGATGCAAAAGAGAATAATCTGCAACCATATATGTCCAATAGAGAATCATCACTAACATTGAAAGGGGAGGCTCTCATAATATAGCGATTGAGTCCAAGGCATATCCCCAACCAAGAGTGCCATATCCTCTAATAATGGTGTGGAGATATCCATGTCAACCAAAACATGAGCATACATAGAGTGTTCCATCAACTTCATTGCCTCATCCACCTTTAAGAAATGGCTAATAGAGTTTGCAATGGCCATAAAACAAGAAAGCTCCAAAAAATGGAGTTTAATATTAGGAAAATGAACCCACACAAATGACATATTGAGTGATTCAATAAGGGGGATGAATGAGGTTGTCTAGGATTTGGCAGAAAGAGAGTGATTCCTCAAACCCATAGCTTATTTAGCACCAAATCATGATCTTCAAAGGAAGAAAATGTAGCAATAAAAAACCCCTTTCAATAAGGGAAAAGTTCAATATGACCAGAGACTAGAAGGGTTCCCAAGAACTTGTAATGTATTGATGCAATATATTTGGAAGAGAAGGAAAGAGATTATTAAATCTATAAACCAAGTCACGACATTGATATAACTTCACATTATCGACCACATCTAAGCTACACAGTACCATAGAGGAGGTCTTGGAACATGCAATGGGTTGAGCTTTCAACTTTGGAATAATAACATCAACTGATTCAACTAACTATGTTCACCAACAAGAGCCCGTGGGGGTGGGTTGAAAACTGTTTCCCAATATTGGTAGCAACCCCTAAACCACTAACAACTATAGATGTTGTGCCAAATCCATCCTAGGAGAAGAGGGTTTAGTGCAAATCCTCCATTGTTCACCATAAACAGTAGCAGAAGCAACCCCATGAAAAGACATAGCAAAAGGATCCATACCACCCACATGGCATTGCAATATGAACATATCTACAAGGACAACAATGCTCAAAATAGCTGACATGGACACAATCAACAACAAGGAGGCCTCCAACAACAAGCTATTATCTGCATTGAACAACTTGTCATAGACAACAAGCTTCACATAGTTTGAACAAGCATATGAGAGAATAGTTGTTAGAGCAAACATTTGAGGAGCAAAAATTAAACTTATGAATATATTAACTATGTTATGTTAATAGTACTTTGTCAGTAAAAAATCTTTGGACAAAACATAACCAAAACCTACCAAAAAATATTTCTAGAACATAATCCTATTAAATTCCACACTAATATTATGTATTTACATCACATCAACTAACATGTGAATGTAGTTAAGATTTCCTTCATAATAAATGTGTTAGATAGTCAAATTCATAATTTAGTTCCATAACATACTTGATAAGTTCACCTAACACATCATGACCTTTTCTTTGTATTAAATAATCATTTCATAATTTAATTTTGTACTATACTTGCTAAAGTTTGAAAAGAGACAAATAAATATAGATTATATACCTCTAAGCTTTCATATTTATTAACTAATAATTAAATAAACATGATTATCATTTTTATCATAGTTAATATAATAAAATATAATAATAAAAATGAAGGCTGAAATCTTATCCCTTTATCCATCCAAACATCGAATTCTCCTATAAATACAATTGTTTCAAACTAGTCTTTAGATTATTACATATTTAATATTTTTTTCTTTTTATAAAGTGTTCCACATAAAGACTATTACATATTTAATATTTTATATATAAAGTGTTCCAAATAAAGCATATAACTTCAATATAATTTTAAAAGTCTGAAAATATAAATCATAGTCAAATAACCTTTTATTTTATTAATTAACATATTTAAATATTAACATCTTATATTCTTAAAAAAATTACAAATATAAATAATATATTTAAAATTTAATTTATACCCTCTTTCTGACAAATATATAAATAAAGGAATAACAGTAAAAACTTAAATAAAGCACTTTCTCCATAAACACAATCCATTCACCTATTCTTATACTTTTTGAATAGCCCAGTGCTCCCAAATATTATACATTTCACCATTACGTAAACTATATGCTATCCTTCCCAGTCGGCCGAGAGATTCGAACCCTTGACCTCCCACCTCCGATTGAAACGACTTATCTGGCTCAAAACGCACGTCACAGGAACTGCTCAGACTGTAATTGCAAGCAAAAGCATAAAAAAAACGTATTCAATCTTGGGAAAAGATAAGAGGGAGGAATCTCAATTGTAGCAGAAGAAGAATCGTTACAATTTTCAATAAAAAACGTTGCATGCAAACATACAGGACCCGTGATACCTACTGTGAAGTGCTTAGCGTGGATGAATTAGCGGGTGCGTTGAAAATGGGCGCCCATGTGACCAGAGGTGTGGGGAAGCGTATCCCACTGGGCTGCCCGACCGGTAACTGTCAAAACGTTAGGTTGAAGTTGCTTACCGGCTCTATTGGTCATCCCTGGGCCCCTCGGGCTGCTCTCTAGGTGAAGATGTTTCAGGTTGGGTCAAGGATGGAAGGGTTTGTTCTCTTGGGATTTCATTGTTGTGGTGTGGTGGTAATAGTGTGAACTCTCATGAGAGGTAGGGAGAATCAAGTTTAATATGATATTTAGAAAAATATGTAATTAAATTAATTGTAATTGGCGGAATTTTTTTTATAGGAATGGATTGAAGTCTAGATAAATTAGTATTATATGTTTAGTTTTAAGTAGACTCAAATCCAAGACCATTATGCTACGGGCTCTTGCCTTATAAGAAGGGATATTTATCGACAAGTTTCTTTTAAATATTAAGGTAAGATTGTTATTAATTGATTACTAGCTAACTATGAGTTCACCATTTCTCTTAATAGTATTTTTTGAAGTTGCCCAAACTTTAAGAATTGGCTAATTCTAGTATCGAGTGTTGCCCAAATTTGGCCTCCAAAGGAATTACTCATGAGAGAGGAAGTAGATGGTGATTGTGAGGATTAAGACCAACCAAAAGAAACATTATATCTCTTTGTTGGGGGCTAAGAGCCATGTGACTAGGAACTGTAATCTATTTTGATAAACTAGCCATGACCTCATCTTGAAACACTTTAGTACTTTATTAAGCCCCAGTCCTAGATTTTCCCAAGTGCACCATATCCTATAATCTTGGCTACAACCAAGATTGGAATCAGGCAATCCCAAATTATTACACATTAAAATCTAAGGCTCTCTTTCCTTAGTTGTTTGCCACATAAGCATGGTCTGACATTTATCACATGCCATTTCAATCATGTGAAATTCATTACATAGGATCAAGTGATGCCATGCATTGAATTCATAATTTATATGCATATGTTAGATGCATCAAAATTATTTAACACATAAATATTAATAACACCAAATGAATGATTACTAATGTTTAAAAAGATCAAGAAGTTAGATGCAAAAGAACACGTGGCATGCGTGGACCACGAATAAGAAGTGCAAAGGGTTGAGGAAAGCGAATTGGTGGTGATTGATCAACCTTTCTAAATTATGTTATTTTTCTTGTGTTGATAAAAAAACTATAGCTTGTAGATCTTTATTTTATATTATTTGCTTAGTCTTTGTTCATCTTTGAGGCAATTGTCTTCAATAAACTATTAGTTACCAAAGTTAGTTATGAAACTAGATGTTATCTATTGCTTTATTCTTTTGTTGTGTTGAGGGCAAGATAGAGAAAATAAAGAACAATATTTAAACTAGCATATAAAAGTGAACCTGCAAAGAACTATGTGTTATGATTTATAGGTTGCTCGTTCATCTTATGTTGAATGTATTATCATTAGATGCTATTATTTATACATAATGTTGGAATGTTTTATGTATATAAATTTGTAGATTTCTATTTAATGATCAAATTAGTATGAAGCTAAATGAGAAATCATTATTAGTTGATGATATTCTGAAATATGAGAAAACTTTGTGTCTTTTATTATTCTTTAAATTTATGAGAATCTCACCTTTTGAAACTTTCTAATTAAAAGTTACTTCTTTTTTTTTTGTCTAAAAGTATTCTTTTTTTTTTTCTCCATTTTTATTGCTTTCTTCATCATAAGAAGGTAGATGTGCCTTCTACAGTAAGCAAAGAATCAGTATAGAAAATTGTCACATTCAAATCAATCATTAGTCTAGCTATCCACTTTGGAAACATTACATTGAAGAGTTAAGTGGTGAAAATATGAGATATAACAACGGTTTAGGGAGCAAGGTTTAAAGAGAGGGGGGATATGAGGGAGGCATAAAATATCTGAGAGTTTAAGAGAGGGAAGGGATAAATAATTTAGGGTTTAGGACTTATAGTTACGAGGTTTAGTTTATAAATAACACAATTTGCATAGGCATAAAGAAGTGTAGAGAGAATGTAGAGAGAAAGATGAAGGGATATAAAGGGATTGAGAGGGAGAAGAAAAGAGGGAAGAGAAAAAATAAGAGGGTGTCAAGGGGTTTGGGGTTTATAGTTATAGGCTTTAGGATTTGAGGAGGGAGAGAGGGAGGGAGGGAGGCGGAGAGGGAGAGAGGGAGGGAGGGAGAGAGGGAGGGAGGGAGGGGGAGAGGGAGAGAGGGAGGGAGGGAGGGGGAGAGGGAGAGAGAGAGAGAGAGGTGTGTGTGTGTGTATGATACATAGAAGGTTTTGTATTATTATGGAATGGTAGGATGCTGAAAGGGAGGGGGGGTGAATCTGTATCCTCTAAAAATTTAACTCACAAACTAAATCTACAATAGCCTTGTCTCTTTTTGCAACTTGATATACATATAACATTAACCACAATAATTATAAATAAAAATACTTTATCTAATATAATGTTGCCTAAAGCCATAAACATAAACCATATGATCATCACACATAACACAAGTATTTGGTCATGCATAAACTCTTGGTAAGAGAAAAAATTATGACTGTGATGGTAAGCACAAATCCATCACTATTGTAGTAAGAGGGTGCCATATTAAAGCTACAATGACGTGTCACTTCTGGTGACTTACTCTATTAAGAGTATACAATTAGATCTACTAAGGTCTAACATCTTTAAGGATTTTACAACACTATTCTAAGCATGTAATTGGTTAAGAGATTTTGCAAAAGACTATTAGGTATACCTTGTGAAAGGATTTAGTCTACTACAATGATCAGAAAATAGTAGTAAATTGATCTATACAATGCAACTTACTGTGCCAATAAGATCTCTCTTCTGCACAACTATTTATCAACTTTTGTGACTCAATCTAAGATCTCTCAACACTATGATCTCTAATATACTAGACACTTTTCTCTTCTTCCATAAAAATTCTCAACAATAGTAGCAATACCCTTCTTAATTGCTGCAACAAAAATTTCAAATTTCTCCTTATAGATCCTTTTATAGTTTTATTTTCCCTCTTTGATTTCTAACCTAATTAGGATTTAGGAACTCCCTAGAATGTATCACTGATCAAAATCAATGATTTGGAATGGTCCTCATTCCATACTTTTCCCTTCTGCATTTTCATTGGCCTTCTCTACCTTGAAATCATACAACAATCAATGCACTCTTAACAGTAAATCTTTTCAAATCTTTTCCTCGATCTGTGGGAACATTTAAGTAACCTCTGTTCCACTCACTACACATATGCTACTACTCAATAGAAATGCTATCTCTTGGTCATGTCTCTTCTTAGTTATTTATGCCTTTCTCGATGAGATCTCTGCTTGATGAATATAGATTTACTTGGTAAGTATTAAGATCAGATATAACTAAAAACTCATACTTCCTCTCCTTCATTGCTTAGGAAATATAGTGACTCGGTGGCAGTGTTCATTGACTAACTCATTCTCCTCCCCTTCACTATATTTTTGTCACTAATTGGGAACATGAATGTTTATGGGAATAAATTTCTCCCCCTTTGACATTAGTGGAAAAACATTATGCACATAAATATAAATAACTTGAAAGTCATACAACCCCCCTATACACAAACTTCCTCGGTATAAACTTTGATTTTCAAATTCTTTTGTTTGCAGTATCCATACCATCTCCTTATAACCCCTTACACAAACACAATACATACAAACATATAGATAAAACATATAATTTCCCCCTTTTTTGAAACTAATATCAAAACAACTTCAAAAATAAAAAATGCTTACTTTTGAATTAACCCAAAGTGATCAAGAGACTCTTGATGATTCTTTAGCATGTTTTCCATTGTACTATTCTAATTGATCTTGATCAAATCAATTATGCCCATCTCTATCACTAGCTTTCTTTCCGGATCTGTCATGTGTTTTACAATAGATAGGCTCAGGGAAGCTATGTGATCCTTAGCAATGTTTACATGATTCTGCATGACCTCAAGATGAGGCAACAACAATGATTGAATTTCATTGATCTCAGTTCTAAGTTTTCTTTCTTCTTGCAACAATTCAAGTTGTAATCCTATTAAAAATATCACTCAGGAATGGTGCAATGATGATGTACTCAGATCAACATAAAGTTCAACTGCACTGACTTTCATGTGTCTTCACTTACTTTTTGTAGTTTTTCCTTAACTTTACTAGTGAGGGATGGTGTATCGCACATTTTCTAAAATAATATTGAAATATTTTTCAAAATAGTTTGTAGCTCGGTAACATGTGTAGATAATGCCACTTGCTGTACAACAATGACAACTAGAAACTTTCTCCAAGACCTTGTTTTCAAACTTCTTGTCTACTCTTTCTCAAATAATTTGGCATGAGTATCCACTTTAGGTTCATTGAGATTCTCAACAATTTGCACACATTGGACTATGATAGGATTTTTCTCATCCAAAGTAATATTTGTCACAACTTACAATAATATGTCTTTAACATCATGTAAAACTTGCTTCTTCTTGTGTTTTTTTTCCAGTCGTTCTTGCTCGACTTTTCTTCCCCATATTGCAGTATATACATTTATAACATTAACATCCAAGGTATTTGGATTTCAATTAGGTATAATTATAGCTTCATCTAAATTACTAGATTAGACCTAATGGCTGGTGTGGTATCCTCCTTTTTGTTCATTTTCATTCCTTCTGAGTCAACATGGCTTGTACTCAGGGATACTTGGGGTGGTAGTCTAGCTTTAGTCTCTTGATTTGTCTTTTTAGTTCCTTCATCTTTCTTTGTTTCCTCTTTCTTATCATCTTGATCATTAACTATAATTGTCATAGTTTGAAATGGTTTCATAGGAAGCATATCCTATGAATGTTTCGGTGTTGTATCAATTACATCACTATCTTTCTTCTCTTCCTTGAACTTTTCCTTCTCTTTCTTCTCTTCCTTTGGTTCTGTGGAGGATAGATCAATCAATATAGGATGATATATGAATTGTGGAAAAAATGCTGATAGTGACAAATCTTTTTTATTTTTCTCCTTTCCAATAGTGTGTTTTCCTTTCCCAATAACACCCTCACTCAAAGGTCCATGGAATAGTGCTCTTTCACCTATAGTAGAGTCATCTTCTTTGCGTTCAATTGATTTCTCATATGTTTTGGTGCTTTCATAACAAGCTTCAACATATTTCTACTTGGTGTCTACATTATCTATATTCTCTCACCCTTGGGTATTTTGAGCTTTCTCCTTGGTTTGACTTGCATTTGTGTCTCTTCTCTCTCCCTTAATGTCCATTGGAAAAATGTAGCTAAAGTATGTAAAGAACCAATCGGAATATTACATACATTTTTTACTTTAGGCTTAGGATATTCTTTGATTTGAATGATACCTAGTCAAAACCTGGTCTATGGTCATGAGCTGACTTAATGGATGTTAGACCTTCAATATGCATCTCAGCATCAATCATGACATCTTTATCCTTATTTAATCCTTCAGCCGGATCTTCTCCCAATAGATCTTCAATAGTAACATTTTCTTTTCTTCCAATTATATCTTCTACCATGTCATCTATTGAATCAATAAATTATTATTGGGAAATATTGCCACATTCATCCTCTTGATTTTGTATATTTGTTTCCAAATTCTTTGGCCTTCCACATCAACAGTCTGTAATGATCCTATCAAAACTTTTAATACTTTACATGTTTGGATATAATATTTGATTGTTCCTTTTCATTGCTTCACCCAATTCTCCATTGGTAATCTTAGGCATTACTATAGCCAGTGATGTTTTTGTCATTCACTTCTTTGTTACTAGGGCATACTACCATCTATTCTTAATGTTTTAGTATAATTCATCATGAATCATATTTTCAATTTCAACAAGAGTGTTGTTGAATTTTTCCATCATATCAATTAAGGCATCTTCAATCTTTTGTTCCCCTCCATCATTCATTTTATCATATTTAACATATTGAAAAGTGGACAAACCATCAAGTTCTCTCAGTATTCATCTATCACTTCATCAACTATAGTTGACCTTTTATGTACAACAACTCTGAATTGATTGACATCATCTAATTCTATCTTCTTACTATCTTCCTCTTCATCATAAATAATCAATTTTCTTCTTCTTTTGGTCAGTTTGTGGAAAGATTCAAAATTATTATCTCTTTTGATATGTCTTTGGTGCATGTTTAATAATTTTGGCAACTCCTTTCTTGGGTGGTGAGTTGGTAATAGCAGAAACACACATCCTTGACCTTATGTTTATAGGGCTGGAGGGTGTATCCTATTCTTTTCTCTTCACTAATTTCTTCTTAGGTTCAACAAGTAAAATTCTTCCCCTTTTCCTTATTTTTCCTCAAAATATACACCTTTTCCCTCAACAAGCATTATGGATGACCCCTTCTCATTTTCACCAAATTTTCCTTCAAGCTTTTTAATCATCTTTTGAGTTTTCTTCTCAATTCTGGTAATAGTGATATCCATCTTAATTTTCTCCTTTGTTTCTTCATATGTCCCAAAAGGTATAATAGTTATATCAATAAGTTGTTTCAATAATTCATCAATAGCCCTAGTGGCTTGATCAATATCTACTTCATATCCTAAGGGTTTTAGAAAGACAATCCTAGGTTCGATTGCTTGAATAAAAGTATCATCAATATCAATAAGAAAACAAATTTCTTTCTCATACTTCTCAATATTTGAGGGTGCAGTTCTGTATCTTTGATGCATTTTTGTTTTGAATTTCTTGAAATATTTATTCATGATACTATTAAAATTATCACCTAACCTCTAAATGTACTCATTAATCTAGTGGATGATAGATTTATCTACTTTAACTTCGCCAATTATTAGGAAAAGGTTTTGCATGTAAAAGAATATATAGACCAACAAAGATCCAAACATGCAAGTGTTTGATACTGCAACTCGAATTGTCTTCATGTTCTCTGATAATTTTCTCAACTATAACTTGGAAAGGTCTAGTTTCAACCCTTTCTTTGCAATTTTCTACACCAAATCTATAGGTCTACATGTAACACTATTAGGTTTTCTCGATGGATAGATCTTGTAGGATACTACATAGGTAGAAAATCTAGTTTCAGGATCTTAAATTGATTCCACTTTTAGACCCATTCCATGTCATTCTTCTTTGGTGTTTTCATTGATTTATTTCTTTTAATCTTGTCGAATAGCTTTGGATTTGTTGGTAATTAGGTATCTTGTGGTCATATGAATCACATCTCTAGTATTTTTTTGATGAATAGTCCATTTCTACTAATAAATAATATACTAAGATTATAATTCATAAAAAAGGGTCGGGGGATACAAGATCACCTCGTGAAAATTTTCACATAGCCGCAACCAGAATCAGACACTATTCATTAAAAAAAAACATACAAATCAACCTCAGGCAACCAAAGCAGTGCTAGCCGAGGGTGGTGGTTCATCATGACCATGAAAGCCCTAATCATCTTTGGGATTGGGGGGTGAGCTAGAAACAATCCAACCATCATCAGTAGCAACAACAAGAGGATTAGTGGCAACCTTCACATCTTTTATCTCTGGCCATAGAGGAGAAATTGCTAGATCCTGTAGACACCTAAATTTGATTACACCGCTTTGGTAATCCTATTTAGTTATCCCTAAAGGCATCATTAATTAAATTCCTATTTAATTAATCCTTTGCCATCCCCTAGCTGATTAATTTAATTAATCATCTATAGTCCTAATTGATAAATCAAATAACCTATTATTTATCAATTAAATCCCTTTCTTCTATCTAATTCCAAAATTCCCATTTATCAAATAAATCTATTTGATAAATAAAACCCTCAAATCTAATAAGCCCCTAACTTATCCCTAAACCCTCTTTTTAGCCTAATCCACCCCATCCACCCATACTAACCAAGCTTAGCTACTAACTCACCCACCCTCATGAATGCCATCCACTTGCAAATATTTAACATCCCTAATCTAATCCTAAACCCAAGCCTAATCCCCCCCCTAACCTTGTCACATTCCCTAAGCAGGCTTAAGACTTTCCTAAGCCAAGAAAATTCAACAATCTCAACTCCCTCCAAAATATCCCAACCACCCAACAATGAATGCTCTTACAAAGGCCATAAAGAATCTTACAAGCCCATTCATTGCTCTTACAAGCCATTATGAAGGGTCTTTATGAAGATATTATCCCTTGAGCCTCCTTTGTTGACTCATCCATCCCCTTGCCTCCATCCACTCACCCTATGACATGTGTCACTCCCTGGTTGGTTCTAAACAAGCACAATCCATGTGCTCCCCTTTGAGTGCATCATAGCCCTCCTTAAGCTTGCATCTCTCCTTGCATCTTAACCCTCCATCCCTCAAGCCCTTAGCCTATAAATTGAATCCCCTCCCAAGCCATTTCATCACAAATTTTGAGCTAAAGTTATAATGCCATTTTAAGACCAAGTTTTATACCAATCTCATACATCCACACCAAACATCCCAAAAATCTCCATTGAAGCTAGTTTGAAGCTTGAGCATACATCCCAATCCTTAGACTCATCTGGCTCACATTTCCAATTGGGGTTTCCTCTTTAGTCTCTCATTTATGTTATGGTATTTTAGTTTGTAAATGCTTTTGATTTCTTAATTTAGTGTTTCTAACATACTAATATAGCATATACAGATCCAAGCGAGGCCATTTCCCAGAAAGTCCTCTTAGAGCACTAGGAGTGGGAGCTGGGGACTAGCTAGAGCCACCATGGGGCAGGGAATTTGAGTGACACCTCCATCCACCATCTCCACCACTGGGAGAGTAGTGGAAGGAAGCCTAGGAACATAGGGTGTGTGAGCGGCGACCTTAGGAATGACACCGCTGACGGTGGCCACAAGGCGTCAAAGTATTAGCTGAGGCATCTAGAGGAACTCTAGAAATAGTGTAGAGGTAATTGCTCCAATGATTCAACAACTCCTATAGGTGAGCCACCTCCAGGGAAACTTTGTTTGCTTGCACCTAAATCTGCATAATTATATTATTACAAATGCATGCCTTAGTATACATGACACTATTAATATCCAAAAAATTGTTTGTGAAAAGAACAACATTCCTATACTTTCATAGAGTAAACACAATTTCCATCTTGAAGGTATGCCAAATCTGGGTGAATTTTTGAGGGATTCTAGGGGAATGCCCCAGAATAGCCATGAACCAAGAAAAAGGTTCAAGCTTGAATGGATTGAAAAAATCATGAATCCAGTGCCAATAATTTTGGGTCTCATCTGACCATATTTTCATATTGTGAACATGACTCAAAACAATATGAATCCATTCAATCTTGAATACCTTCAAAAAATGTAGTGCATACTAAGCTCCCCCCTTTTTTTTTCTATGTGCTTGTGTTCATCCTTCAGATTTCTACCCACACAAAGTTTGTCATAGGTCTCTTTAAGCTTGTGATCTCTGACTTTGCTGATTTTGTAATGTTAAAATACTTGAATGTTGTATACTAACAAAACCCTAGGTGGAATTATGGATAAGGCACACAATTCATCAATCTTTGTTGATACATCTGGGTATGGTTTATATTTTGGTTTCTCATAGTCTTCATTCTTGATAAATCTAACCCTTTTGACTTTTGTGGTCTTTGCAAATGTTTTAACTTGAAGCCATTTTGCTAGGTAGGGTTTAGGTAGATACTTGATTTACTAGCTCAATTTTGTTTCCTTTCACTCCAAATTCCTTTCACTTGAAATCCTTGACCAATTCCAATCTCTTGAACTTAAATTCATAATAACACATACAAATTGCTCACATTTTCTCGATAATGCTCATCTTCTCTCATGAATAAAAGGTAAAGAATGAAGAATTTTCTCCCTTTTATGTGAAAAATTTGTATCCAATGCTTGTTAGTGCACAATAAATGTCTTGTACAATATTCTTGGTTGTCACACACATTCCTATTCTTCACTTAGTTACAACGCAACACTTGGTTGATACACAACTCTTCTAATAACTTGGTGAACACTAATCACAAATTCTTCACTCGATGAGACTTGTCAACTCTTACTAATATGTTAAAAACCTTCATGAGTTATCATAGTGCATCTAAATATATGTGGATATGGACTTCATTTGAACAAAAAATTAGGAATTGATGCAAAATTTTGTCAATTCAAATGTAGGAGATAATTTCCACAGCAAGTCAAATTGTGATATTGCTATCAGGATTTATTGTGACTTCACCCTTGTGAGCATCACCTAGATCCAATGAGTGCTAAGTGTTCCATTTATTCTCATGAGAGATGGATTCATGTTGAATCACTACTCATGAAACATGGGTCAATGAGTTTGACTCAAAATCACACAGTTAGATCCTGATAGCAATATCACAATTCAAATGTAGTTCCATAACTCCTTTATGTCTTAGTTAGAAGTAGAGGTTTCACCTAATACATTGGATGAGGTTCCACCATCAGTTGCATTGGACATCATATTCTCTTTTGTCTTCCTATCCGCTTCTTGTTCATTTGTTCACAAAATCCATCCACATTTACTTTTCCTTTACCTTTTAGATCCTTCTCATTAGGCGTTGATACTTAATACCTGTAGTTCTTACTTAAGCGTCTGACCTTGCGACAATGATAATATGCCATTCCAACATTTCTCTAGTTTCTAGATCTTCCTCCAAAGTGTAATCTCATGCAATTAGTAGAAATGTTACCATATTTTCCACATGCATTACAATTATACCATATATTATAGTCCCAATTGATTATATTACCTTTCTTTCTTAGTGACTAGCTAAACTTTTTCTATGATTTTCAGTCTTGAGACTTATGTCAAAATTTGTTGCAAGTATGATAGTAACCATTGAACTCATATTTCTAAGGGGATTGACTGACCTTAGATCTAAATTCATATTCTTTATGAACATACTTATTTCAATGATAACACTGATTATCAAATTTAGGAGTAACATTGGACTTACCAATTTTTCTCCCACATACGCTTGTTGTGTATCCAGGATTTGCATAATGATATCGTGTAGGCTTCTGTAGCTTAAGATTTGTATAGATATTCCTTTGTTTATATTTCTTAGATGGTTCTCCTTTCTTGAGAGTAGAATTCTCGGTATATCCTAGTGCATATGTGTCTCTCAATTGCCTCTTTCCTCTAAGTTGTTCATCCATTATTCTTATGCTTTCTTTGATCTCTTCAATCTTTTGTTTCTTTTCTTTTTTGATGAATGTTCACTTTTCATCTTTTTATTCTCTATTCTCAATACCATAATCACTTCCATCTTTCTGCCAATCTCATAATTTTAATTAAGTAGTTGATTTACCATATCATAATGGTTCTATGTCAACCTTATGATTTCTTCATCCTAGACATCTAGTCTTGTAGTGATTTGCCTCTTATCTTCTTCTGTCACTCTTTTCTCATTCTTAGCTTGTCTCTTTTATTCTATCACTTCACACATCCCAATAAATTGAAGTTATTGTTCTTTTTTCAATGATTTCATTTTCTTGGTAAGGTTGTGTCTTTTCTCCATTAGATTAGCTATGGAAGCATTAGATTCATTAGACATATTTCCATTAGACAATCTATCAACCACTTCTTCTTAATATGTTGTTTCATTCATTTGTTGGGCAATTTCCTTCCTTGTATTTATTGAATATTTAAGTTTTTCTCTCATCTCATCTCATTGATTCATGGCCATTGTTAACTCTAGATTTTGATTCTCAATAGTCTTGTGAAGCCTATACCTCTCCATATCACTTGCAAGAAGAGAACTTTGTTCTAATGCTGATTGTTGGATTATTTTGGAAAGGTAGAATGATTGGAGGTGGGGAGGTGGGGAAGGTTATGGGGTGAATTGATATCCTCTAAAACTTTAACTCAAAAACTAAATCTGCAATACCCTTGTCCCTTTTTTCAACTTTGTAAACATATAACATTAGCCACAATACTTCTAAATGAAAAATACATTGTCTAATCTAGTGTTTCATGAAGACATAAATATAAACCATAATATCATCATGTACATAACATAATTATTTGGTCACACAAAAATCCTTGGTAAGAGGGAAAGCTATGGTGGGGATGGTACCCATAAATCTATTACTATTGTAGTAAGATGGCACCTTGTTAGGGCTACAATGAGGTGTTAGTTCTAGTGACTTACTCTATTAAGAGTATACAATTAGATATTCTAGATCTAACTTCTTCAATGATTTTACAACACTATGCAATGCGTATGCTTAGTTAAAATATTTTGCAAAAGGCTGTTAGGTCTTACTTGTTGAAGGATTTGGAGTGCTACAATGGTTAGAAAATAGTAGTAAACTAATCTATACAATGCAACTTACTTTTCCAATCTGATCTATCTTGTGCACAACTATTTATCACCTTCTATGATTGATCTTCAATTGCTCTCAATGCTTCTTGAATCTTTGATCTCTAATATACTCATCACTTTTCTCCCCTACCATAAAAACTTCTCAACAAAAGAAGAAATAGCCTTCTTACTCGCTTCAAGAATAAATACAAATGTTTCCTTATAGGCCCTTTTATACTTTTCTTTTCCCTATTTGATCTCTAAATTAATTTGGGTGTAAGAACTCTCTAGAATGTATCACTGATCAAAATCAACAATTTGGAATAGTCCCCATTCCATAATTTTCCCTTGATCATTTTCATTGGCCTTCTCTGCCTTGAAATCATACAATAATCAACAAATCCTTACCATTGAATCTTTTCAAATCTTTTCCCTGATATGTGGGAATCTTGTTTCCCATCGGTATAATTTTTACACATAGTATTTAGTGCTAATTAAAATATTTAAGTAACCTCTATTCTACTCAATAAACATACTACTCTTGCTGGGTAGAAATGTTGTCTCTCGATGATTTCTATGCTTAGTTATGTCTTTCTAGGCGAGGTTTCTTCTTGACAAATATAGAGTTATTCAGTAAGTACTAAAATCGAGTATAGCTACAAACTCATGGTTCCTCTCCTTTACTTCTCAAGCAATATAGTGACTTAGTGACAATGTTCATTGAATAACTCATTCTCCTCTCCTTCACTATCTTTTTGTCACTAATTGGTAACATGAATGTTAATGGGAGTAAAAAAAAGGGGATAGAGAGGGATGTGTAATAAGAAATGGATGGAGAGGTCTAATGGTAGAGAGAGACAAGGAGAAACCAAGAGAGGATGAGAGGGAGAGGTGATAACCTAGAGAAAAAAGATAGAAAATAAGAGAGAGTTGGAGAAGGAGAAAGATATGGAGGTGAAGAGTGAGGATAGCTAGAGATGGGTAGAGGAAAAAAGGGAGGGAGAGATCTGTTGAGATTATATACATGTTGCACACATTGCATAATATTGTTATATTGTATTTTATTATGTAATGTTATACCTAGGAGAACCTAGATGGACGTGCAACATGGAAAGATTCCAATGGGATGTACTTGATGAGTTGTATTGTAACATTACATGATAATATTTGATGTAATTATTTAATATTGAGGAAATAAATTAAATGTCCAATATTAAATGTGGGGTTAATGGGTTAGGTAGCAAATGGTTTCAACACATGGTTTATGTAATACCACTTAGTGGTTTTTTGAGACTTGCTACTATATAAGCAACCACAATGGTAGTCATAGATACAAGACAAAAGGGAAAAAGGAGAAAAGGAAAGAGTTGAGCGAAACAAGGTTTGACCGTTTAGCCAAGAGAGCATTTGTGAAGGTTGGAAGCATGACATGGGATGTGTGAATTCTTGCTTGTTCACATGGATTTATTGGTTGTGGCTATGAATTTGAAGACTTCCATGGTTGTATTGTAATGACATTTTGCTTAATAATACATGACAATGGATGTTTTTGGAGGTTGGGTTTTCCCCTCAATGAGGGTTTGTCAAGGTATATCTCGTGTCACAATTGTTGTGGGTACGTTGTTTATTCTCTTGCAGGTGTATTTTAATTACATATTTATTTTAGATATATTACGGGTTATGTGGAAATGGTAAATTTTTTGGTTGCAAGTTTCCATACAAGTCGTATTAGAGCTATGGTTTTATTGTTGTAATGCTAGATTGAATCCATGGGAATGCATGCAAGGGTAAATGAAAGAGCAAGATATATGGGTTTCATAAGTTGTTTATTATAGGTCTGAGAGTTTTAAATTTTTTGTTATGATGAGATGTTGGCAAATTTTGGGCATGTGAAATTATTGGTAAAAGTGTTTTTTGGATGTTTCATTTAAATGAGATTTTTAGGGGGAGCATGCACAAATGACATCTTGGGCAAAAAAAAATATCACCATTGGATCTAGGTTGGTTTTTTCATAAATTTTTATATATAATATGCCCTAGTTTGGCCATGTTGATAGAAAATGCAAAGTTTTTATAGTTTCAGCCTATGACGACCATCAAATTTAATCCCGTTGGAATGTTCATTAACAAAAAAAGAGTTTTTTTTTTTTTTTTTGAAAAATTACAACAAAAATGATAAAAAAACTGTCTTGATAAAATGACCATAACATTTACTTAGAATATCATATTTTGGACTTCTTACAGTTGTTGAAAAGTTAATTTAGAGTACTACACCTTGCCATAGGTGCAATTCTATTATTTTGACATTATGTTGGGTTTAAGAGTGTAGAAGTTAGATGTGATTTATTTTGAGCATAGATTTGAGCATACATAGTTAGATTTTGGACTTCGAGTAGTCTATTGAAATCTCATGAAGAGATCTACACATTGGTTTGGATTTGGTGCAAGTTTGACATGATTTATTTGGTGATATATTGATTTGAATAGTTTATGATATATATTGACTATGGTAGCATTGTGAGCTTATGACATTGTAATTTTAGAGATTTGGATTTGATGTCATTGTATACTTAGTTCATATTTCAAATTGATCTCATGATGATATGATTATCAGTGCTTGGTTTGGATATGCATGATGACTTGTTGGGTCTACAAGTTGGTCAATGTTGTAAGTGGTCTATACTTACAGGTTACATTTATGACTTGGTTATGTGTTGTCTTTTCTCGTTGATCTTTCATTAGTGATGCATATTCAGATTGGTGGCCTAGATTTCGACTGTATATGCCCCAAGTCACATGATTTGTTAATTTTTTCCATGTAGAAAAGATGAAATGTTATTACCAGGTACATTCATGGTGGCGGATTGTGGTTGACTATTTTATGCTGACACATTGGAAACTTTGAGAGTTAAATGCTTGGTTCATGGATTTGATCATAGTGCCATGGATTTTGACATGACATGATTGGATATATAGGTACTTTATTGGTGCTAATTGGTTTGGATTCATGATTTGGTTATGGCGGTATATCTTCTTGGTTGAGGATCATGGTTATTTGGTTTCTTTTGAGGAGCTCATGATGTGAAATTTGATTTCTTTGATTTCTTTGATGTCTTGGTTGATTCTCATGGTTAGAGAATGGTTTCTTCATTATGGTGTCATGGATAGTTTCATCACACATTTTAGTGGGAGCTTATAACAATGATGACATGGTAGTGCATGATTAGTTCTTGGTTTGGTTTGTATCTTCTTGGGTTCAAATATCTTGGTTTCCACTTGGTACTGACACTTTAGTTGTGTGAATGTAGACTTGGAGGATCTTCATGTAGGAGATGATTTTTATGATGCCATGGGTTACTCGATACCATGATTGAGTGGGGTTTTTTTAGTATTGATATATTTATTGAGTGTTTGCAGATGTTAGAGATTTGTCCTAGATCCTATTATTTTAGAAGCATCTTTGACATTTGCATGGTGCACTTTTTATCTTCATGGAGTATGGAGATGGTTCTTCATGATGTGTGGAGATGGTTCTTTGTGGTATGTGGAGATGGTTGCATCTTGAAGACTCATGTGGGTCTTGGTAAAGGCATGGTTTATGTTTTCATTTGATATGTTATCCTTGGTATTAGGATGGTTTCATTATTATGTCATGGTATACTCTTGATACACATTTAGAGCTATGACATGTTATAGTGTGTTCATATGGAGCATGTTACTTCTTTTGTTGAGATGATTTAGATCATGTTGTCATGTTTATATTTCTGAGGCCATGGTTGGAACTTTGACATTGATCTTGGTTTATTTTCTTGGCATTGAGTACATTGATCATTTACTATATTATACTTCATGACATTGTTATATTGCATTTGGAGTTGGCATGGATTGATTGGTTACAAGTGCTCATGGATACTTAGAGATGATGGTGATGCTGATTTCTCTTGGATTACAGAAGGATTTGTTGGGACAATTGATGGTTTCAATAGGAAGTCCAAGGGTCATTCACCTCATATAGAATTGAGAGGAGATTTTCCTTAGACAAGTCTTGGTTGAAGACTTGGATATCTTGATGAGCATTCTCATTCCCCACTCTTGGTCTACTCAGCAGTTTACTACTTGAGAGACATAGCCCATTATTTCTCTTAGGTGTATTACGTTTATGCTTTTCTTTCATAGATATGGATCTTGAGCTATGGTACAAGAGGTAGTTCTAGAGGGTCCATTTGAGAGATGGATTAGCATTTGTTATCTTCTTTTGCATATGTTTTTCTTTATGCTAGTTGAGTTTGGGAGATGGTTTTATATTGGGCATATTCCTTGTATTAGGAATATTTATTTCTTCATTTAGGAATGGGTTATAAGTTTGATCTTCTTGTTAGAGGCCTACATCCATGATTAGTTATATGGTATGGTTTGGGTGTTGTTATGGCTTCTTGGTCAGGGTTTTATGGAGGAGATTGTACTTGTACAATTTACATCTAGATGTGTGTATAGAAGGACATGATATGAATGGTTTTCTCTTTGGTCTTGGTTATCTTCCTGAATTTTTAGCTTCACTTACATTGGATTTGAGATTGGTTGGAGATTGTGATCACTGGTTTTTGCTCATGTATGTTGTTGACCTTTATTTTCACTATGCCTAATTTCTAAAGTTTTAATGTAAAAATGCTCTAACTTTTAATAAGCAACTAGGGTTTCACTATGATATGCCATTAATCCTCTAGTAAGAACCCTAAATATTATTATATTGGCCCATCCCTAGTGCTTAGGGTTTCCTTGAAGTTTCATTAAATTGTTTGCCCTAGTGAAAAACCCTTGTTTCAAATCTGCACCCTTTTTGAGTTTTTTTAAAATTTTAAGTGTTTCAAAGGGTTGTATCCTGTTTTAATATTTGGCATCTTAATGTAAGCTCATAAAGATTTTAAGTGTGTGACTTTGTGACCAAGGATGATTGCACAGTCAAAGCTCATCATATGATAGTGGCCTTTTAATGTGCGACTCGACAAAGAAGTTAATTAGGCCTCAATCACAGGGTTACCTAAATAAGAAATATGTAATCAATCGTCATAGTGACTAGTCGAATGCTTATGTTTGTATCCTTGAAGCATCAAAAGATAAAGCTTGAAGGATAACCATGACTTTGCAAAACTGTTAGGAGCTCATAAAGAACCTTTAATCGCATGGTTGCAGGACTGACTAAATAGTTAGAAGTTTTGACTGCAAAGGAGAAACCAAGTTAAAATACTTGAAATTATTTCTAGTCACATGGTTGGAGTAGTTAAGTCATGTTATATAAAATGGAATGTGACTAGGTGAAAAGAAGTTATGTAGCCAAAAGTTATTTGTTCACCTGGTCATGTGGTTAAGATAGATCTTCAGATCTCAAACTATGACTAGTCTAAAATGTTAAGAAAGTGTTAGATTACACAATCACGATGTTAACTAAGAAGTAAAAAGGATAAGTCATGACTTGGAGATCAGTATTGCAAAGTGCATGAAATTCTTGATTGCTTGGTCACACTATAAAAAAAGATAAGTCAGTGACTCTGCAATGCAATCAGCTTACAAGAAAGATATATGTGATCGCAACTTTGTGGTGATAAGAGGAAAATGCCTCAGAAAAGCCATGACATGGAGAAATAGGTTAAAATGCTCATAGTAGGGTGATACAGTTAATTATCAAAAGGAATGTTTAAAACACAACTAGATGAACAAGTTAAGATCAAAGTAGAATATGGTAGATCATGCAGTCACGATGTTAAAGAAGTATCAATAAGGATAAACTATGAATAAAAAATTAGATGAAAATATCATAAATATCCTTTTCTAACATGGTGATGAAGTACAATTGTTGTCAAATAAACCAAGCCATGACTCGAAAAAGTATTAAGATCAAATTGCATATAGTATTTTGATCACATGGTTGTAGAACTGAAAACCTAAAAGCTGGAAAGGTGTGTGAAGCTGCGATTTAGTGACTGTTAAGGGAATTCACTGGTCACAAGGAGTGAGTATAACTATTAATGAAATGGAGCAACCATGCAATTAAAGATAAATAGATGTCATATGTTTAAGACACTTAGTTGTGTAGTTAACAACTAAAAGCAGTGATTGGACCATAAAGCAGCGAAAGGATGTGTAAAGCTTTGATCACTTAGTCACTGGTGTTTAAGTACAAAGGAAAATAATGAATGTGGAATGGTGAAAAAATTGATTAATGGGTCATGAAGATAGGTTTTAATACAAAAATTATTGTTAAAGAGCCTCATTATGACTTAAAAGTGATGTCCTATCAAAAGTGTATAAAAAGATAGAAGAGGTTGGTAGTACAAGAATATTTGGGAACTTTAATAGAAATTGAGATTTTTCATGCAAGTTGACATAAATAGATATAAATATTTCTCTGCTGACTTTCCTCTATTAATTAGTTGATATAATGACATTCTAAATTACAATCTTTTGCACAATGTAGAGATAAATTTGAGCACCAAGTGATTTTCAAAGCTTTCAAAAGTTGAAGTTGACATAGTTTGTTTGTAAGAAATATGATTATAGAAATCATGGCATAGGAAGAGGGTAAGATAATAGGTCAAATTGATGTTGAAGAATCTTCTCAAGCTACTGAGCAAGAAAAGTCAAAGTTGGCAACAATGTATGTAGAGAAGTGGATATATTTTCTACCATGGTCTTCTCATGTTCAGACCTTGAATGCACATGTTTTTAGAGGTACATTTTCTTTCTATAGAGATTCCATTGTACTTGATACAAATGGAAATGATCCTTTTTGGTATTTTCATCAAACTAGGTATGCAAAGTCACCTATCTATAACCCATGGGTTAGGAATATGGAAAAATTGATAATGCCAAAAGTAATAGTGGATGTTGATCCGATAAATACATTGATCAAATCCTACAATCCAACAACTAAAGCTTTCCATAGGAGAGACATGAGTATCCTATGTAGATCAGATAGGGAGACTTTTATTGAGGTCTTTGACCTAGGAGGGCCTATGACAAAGGCAATTGAGTGGAGAAAATGAGTGAAACATTAAAAACTTCTAAGAATTTCTTTACTAGAAGAGTCATGAAGAGGCATATTCCCAAATAAAATTCGGAGAAGGGTGAGATGCCAAAGAAGGTGGGAGACCTAATGCCATTGAAATTCTTCTACAATTATTTCAAGTACACCATTTTTGGGATCAACAAGGTGATAGGAATTAAAGGTACAAATAATTTCCCAGGCTACATATATATCATTGCTTTGGATATCCAAGATCCCAACCATAATGTTGGCTATGATTTTGTGGAGTATATCATTAATAGAATGCATGATGAGATTGTAGCTACTCAGAAAGGAGAACTTAGGAATTTTAGGTTCTTCCACTACTCATTGCTGATACACACCATCTTATATAATAACATAGGGCATATTAGTCCAAATTTTATTGAAGCTATCAAAGAAGATGAAGAGAACTTTCTTGTACATATGTGGTTTTCTTTTGGCAAAGGATTTATCCCTATGCAAGTGTTATTGCTTTTTACAATGATTTTGTTTTTCCTATTACAAACATGTTAGTGGATATTATTAAAAGAGTACCTAGAGGTGTAAGAATGTTGATAAGACCATGTGCTTACCCAAGTGGGGATAAGATACTTAGTCATGATGGTGCTTATTTTTTTAATTTGAAAATATTTCAACTATAAGGGTTTGTGTGTGTCCACAACCTCCTCATGTATTGCCAAAATATCCCTAGGAGATTAGGCTTGTTGGTGTTTTGAAATGTCATAGTTTCAAATTATCCCAATGAGAACAAGATACATCTAGGGGTAGGTACTTCCCATCTCCAACATACTCTTTCAAACACAGGGCCAACTATAAGGCTAGACCCTTCTACTTTAAGCTTTGTGAAACCTAGGTGGATGTACCTTAGATTCATTTATATGGTACTAGTTCTAAAACATACACTTGAATCTAACAAAATAGATAAAACCCTTAATCTTCTAACATTTATGTAAAGATCCCAGATATGAAATAGCTAATAACGTGACCTAAGAACTTGATAAGCCAAGTGAGGGAAACACTTTTTAGTTCCTTCAACATTAAAGGGAAAAAATATTTGATTAATGATGTTGATTTTCAACAAAATCATGATATGAACAACATAACATTATGATCCTGTAGCTTATCAGTGCCTTATCTATTGGGAAAATCCTACAAACCCCTAACACACATCCCTAGAAGTCATTGACATATCTCATACATCAAGACTTTTTGATTTATTCATTCACCTTGTGATTTTGACATCTGCATCTTTTTGAATCTCATAATTAACCTATCCCTTCATGAGATTTGAAACCCTATGATGATAAATTAAGCATTTACATGACTCATTAAATCACAAGCAAACAATATCAACATATATGATTTGAAAGAAAGATTGCAATTGGAAAAAAATGCACCTTGTACATATATCATAGAAGATTGACACAAATAGCATGAACATGAGACAAAAACTTAGATAGAAGATTAAATTGCTGCTGCATTTTTATTTATTTCCTTGAAATAAATGCAATAAGATGCATGAAATTGAATCATAAAACTGCCTAATAGATCAAAACTATCTGTATTCTCATTACTTGCTATTCATTACAAGAGAAAATGCTAAAGAAAATGGTATCATAGTAGAGAGATGTTTTGCATCTGTAGATGGCGGTTTTGCATCTATATTCTTTGCTTTTGCAAGAGTATCCCAAAAATATTCCTTCACCACTTTTTACATCAAATTTAACTTTTCTAGATTCTTTCAAAATGTAACATTTGCTTCCAAATACTTTTAGATAACTTACATTGGGTTTGTAGCCATACCACAACACATAGGGTGTTTTGAATGAGTCATTTTTCAGCTGTACTTAGTTCAAGGTATGAACTGTAGTGTTGATAGCTTCCTTCTAGTATTTGATAGCAATGCCTTTCTCAATCATTAAGGTTCTTGCACAATCCATGATAGATCTATTCCTTCTTTATGCTATTCCATTTTGTTCAGGAGTTCCAGGTGCTGAAACCTGTCTTTTGATTCTCCTTTCAATGAAAAAGTTATTGAACTCATATGAAATTAATTCACCACCACTGTCAGACCTTAAGCATTTCAGTCTTTTTCTTGTTTCCTTTTCTACTCTGGCCAAATACCATTTGAACTTTTCAAATGCTTCTAATTTCTCTCTTAGGTACATGACAGTCATCATTCTTGAATAATCATCAACAAACAAAATGAAGAATTTTTCACCTGTATAACTTTCAATGCCAATAGGTCCACACAAATCAGTATGCACAATTTCTAGAACTTCTTCAGTCTGATAATTCTTGCTTTTAAAACTACTTTTTCCCATTTTACGAATTTGACAATTGTTGCATAGAACAACCTCAGGTTTCTTTATGTTAGGAATACCTCTTACTTTCCTGAATTTACTAATTTTTATTAAGTTTTCAAAGTTTACATGACACAACCTCCTATGCCATAACCAAATTTCTTCAATTTGAGCAATGAAACATAAACATTCACCAAGTTCAATATAAAATATGTTACCTTTTGTTTGAGTGCCTGATCCAATCAACTTTCTTTTGCCATCCAACAATCTTTCCTTTCCATGCATAAATTCTACTTTGAATCCATTATTGAGTAGCTGTGCCACACTCAACAAATTATGCTTTACTCCTTCTACCCAATATGCATTATCACATACAAGTTCCTTGGTTAGTGAGATTCTTCCTTTTCCTCTTATACAACAAGGTTCATTGTTACCAAATCTTACACTACCACCATCATAGTCTTCAAAGTATTCAAACTTAGTTTTATCACTAGTCATGTGATGAGAACAACTACTATCTATGATCCATGTATCATTTCTGCTCATATGAGAAATGAGTATCATTTCCTCATCATTATTAGACTCATCTTTCATAGCAATGTAGACAATTTTATCTTCTTCTTCATGATCAGAATCATTAGAATCTTTAGCCATAAAACATATTTTCTTACCTTTATCCTTGAATGATTTGAAGTCTTTCTTGCCATTGTACTTTTGACCTTTCTTCTCATCTTTTTTTGGCTTATTTGAGCACCTAGCAACAATATGTCCAATTTACTCATAAGAAAAGTAGATTAGAGGAACCTTACCTTTGTATTTCCCTTTGCCTCTTGAATATTTTCTTGCTAGTAGAGCTTCAACCACTTCAAGATCACTGTCTGAACTTTGTTTTGATTCTTCATCACTGTCTGATTATGGATCCTTCATATTTTTTCCTTTTTTTTTGAGTGAAAGCTTGGCTTCAAATGCCGATTCAATGTTCTTGGTAGTTGGAACATAATTACCATAGTTGTCTAGCTCAAATGCAATCAATCTTCCAACTATGGCCTCTAAATTTATTTTATGATTTGCCTCACATCTCCTTTCTTGAATCAGTTACTTACAAAAATTAATCCGCAGATCCCTTAGATGTATTAAAGATCTAGTTACTGATGTTGTAACTCAGTAAATTAAACTATTACTTATTTTTCGGGCATTCATGCATGTAACTGAAAACAAAATGAACACAAGAGACACCAGATTTAACATGGAAACCCAATATGAGAAAAACCACCAAGTAACTAGTCACCAATATTTCACTCTTCTGAAGTGAGCCCTGTTAGGAGCCAACCCTGTTAAAGGTTACAATACACACTGTTAGGTGTGACCCTGTTAGAGGATTTAATCACCCTATTAGGAGTGGCCTTGCTAGAACAATTCAACTAAACTATCACCTTGTTAGAGGATTTACAAAATGGTTATTAAACCAACTCTTTTAAGAGATTTGAAATCACTGCTACAATGGTTAGAAAGCACAATGAATTGACTTGAACAAGATGCAACTAAATTTGATGGTTACAGGTCTTTGTTCAACATCATTAGATCCTCCTTGATCAAATATGGATTTGCTGCTCCTCAATGATCTCTGATCATCCTTCAAATTCACTTGCACAATAATTAATCTTCATATTACATTAATTCCACTTCCCATACTCTTAGAATTTGTGACTTGACCTCTTACTGATACCATTCAGATTGTCAAGTCAGCCCATTTACATGTTACATTTACCAATAAACCATACATCAGTTAGCTACATATATTACTCTAAAAAAATAAACATTATTTGATAAAACAGTGAAATCCTTTACTGGCTGACCCTGCTCAGTAAATACTACTTCTAAAAATTTATTGAGTTAACCTTCTTAACTCAGGTAACATTGTAGCATCTTTAAAATCCTTTGGCTGCCGAGTTTACTTGGTAAAAACTAAATTCCTTCATGAGAGCTCGGTAAGAACTGCTTCTACCACATTTCTTTTGATGACTGAGTGAGCTTGGTAAGAACTACTTCAGTCACATTTCCTTTGATGATCGAGTGAGCTCAGTAAGAACTGCTTCAGTCACATTTCCTTTGATGATCGGGTGAGCTTGATAGATTCTATCCTTTTGCCTTATTGACCATTTGAGCTCGGTAAACACTATCCTTTGCCTTGCTGACCTTCTGAGCTCGGTAGACACTGTCCTTTGCCTTGCTGACCTTCTGAGCTTAGTAGACACTATCTGATGACTGATATGACATTTGTGTGACATCAAATACAACACATAATTTGAACAATTGTATTGAACAATTGTATCCAACACCTATTTCGTCTTAGATCTCTGGTAACTCGTGCTTTGCAAGAGACCATTAAAGTGCATGGAAAATAGTTATAGCGCATTGTATCTTCCTCATGTGGCATGAAGAGGCCCTCTTTTCCTTTTTGTCTCTCCCTGCGAATGATTCTGTTCATGATCATAAAATGTTTTTTGAAGCATAGGAATTTGCAGAAGTCAAACAATAAGAGCTCATCTTGGAGGTATCACCACATATTTTCCATGGGCTTCAATTTTTGGGTCTCCTCTGGAAATAAAAGTGGCTCCAAGTAGGGTTTACACCTATTCCTACAAAAAGAATGGTGGCCAAGTAGATAGAGAATGTGACAAACCTAATTAGATGGGATGCTAGGAGTGGATTAATGGAAATCCCTAGTAGCTTCCTTCTATTCATCCAATCTTCTATCCATTCATCTAGCCACACTCTGTCTAACAATCCAAGTAAAAAAAATCCATCTCTAAACTAATATGTAAAATCCTCTACAAAATCAACCAACAAAGTGCTATAAAAGTGATCAAGGCATTGGCATTTATCAGGACTCTAGTATAGGATGGTGTTGTTTTACATTTAGTCTTTGAGGACTCTACTATTCCAAATGAGAATATCTTGCTCAACTAAAAATAATTGAAGATGATCCATCATAGCCGGATTACATCAAATAGAACTCCTCCAAAAAGTCACGTAGGTATATGGGAGGTCAAAAATTTATATTATATCATCAATACCTTTCATTAAACACCTAGGCCATGTTGCGATATTTCAAACAACAGGCAATGGTAAAGGCATATTGGCTGCTCCATCCACTACATGAACTAGAAATCTTGCATCCATTGGTGAGGAGGTCTACGAAGGGATGCATTATAGATAGAGGTGGATTGGGGTAAAACTCTTGACTTAGAAATGAGAAAACAATGAGGTACCATACCTGCCCACCTTTCAAACTTGACAATGCTAGAGAATAAGAAACTAAATGAAGACCACAAAGGTATTAAGAACCTGAATACATGGCTCCTTTCAAATATCCAATCTGTAGTTCTTCTTTTAACATAGAATACCATTCAGTTTGTGAATATCGTTGAACTATTTTAAAATGGGACTCATTTTACCCCACAAAAGTTCATCAAGATAATTGTACCAAGGATAATCAAATTTATGAGTATTATCTTTATCCATACATTGATAGTACTTGGCCCCAATTTGAAAATTCTCCCATGGATTCCCAACTTTTAATGCATTTTCATCACACATCTTCTAAGTAAACAAATATTCAGATCCCTATTATAGTGTTCATCATGTAGACACATTAACACACCCATTTGTTCCCATTTCTTGATCATGTACTCTAGTAGTTTGAAAATTATAACATCTTTGGGACATTTCAAATCTCCAACATCCTATTAGTTTGTTGAATTCAGTCAGATTCCAAAGTGGATCTAACTAAAAAAAAATTCTAACTGAAATATTTTAACTCTCAAAATTTACCTTCTGAACCCATCATATTGATTAAAATCATAATTGACTGCTGAAAGATCATTTAAACTTTAATTTCCAACTTTTGCAAACTGCAAATTTCATGCCAAAGGGTCCTCTAATTGGCCTTGAAAATTGACCAAAATAGACAATTAGGCTTTGAAAGCTGACATGTTAATTCTTTGTTCCACATTCTTGCACCGTATCATATCTTGTGTCATGAAAAAATGTGGGTCGAAAGATATTGACATTCAAAGCTACCTTTTTTGAAACTTCCTGCAAGCAAACATGTTAGAAAACCATAAAATGTATTTAGTTTTGGCTTTGAAAATAGGTCAAACTGACACTTGGGGGCACAAAAATTGGGACATTATTTCACTATCATGAGGAGAGTATAAATCTGTGATTTGGGCTCATGATGAATAACTGGAAAAATTTGGTGATTGGTCAAAGTGGGCTACTTGGATTTGTAGAATTGGAGACAATGACAAAAAAGTGATTTTTGCAAACATAATGGACCTAAGAAAGTGTGCAAATGGATTTATCAAGACTTGCAAATGGCACACTTAAAGAATCTTCAGAGTAGAACACAACGGTACAATCCACTTGATCTCACCTATCATAGATTCAGAGTTATGACATCCCAAATAGGGGGTACCAATCAATCTGCATTTCTTGACAATAGTGAACCTTTATAAATTGCATTTGGAATCATGTTAAAAAACTAATCAAATGGATTCATCATAAGCTAAAATCTAAAAAATAGTAAGTCTCTAACCTCTAGAATGCAATGCAAAAAGAATTTTCTTATTTTTGTCAATTGGGTCAAAGTTATAACTAGTCAAACAAGGCCTCCTAGAATTTTGAACAATTTAGATCAGCATGACAAGAATAAACGACCGACTTTAAGGGATTCAAAACCTAGTCAAAACACGTTGAAATGACTTGAAATCTAAAACATAGGTTCTATGATATGGATACTAAACATTCACAAAGAAAGGAGTCATGAAACATTACTAGGTGCAAGATATTCAATTGAAAACTAGGTTTCCTGTTGCTGTTTGACACTTGGGCAAAAATGTAGATTTGAACATTGCTCAAAACAAAACTTCACAGAATGACTTGGAATGGTAATTTATCTTCATGAGATGAGTGGATATACTGAATGCAAGGTGTTAGAAATATTAAACACCTCTTAGGCCTCAGAAGGACAGCTAGGTACACATGCATTAAATGCACTTTAAGGGCTCAAAATTTTGGAATGGTACTCAAAATTGGGAGGGTAATTTTGAGTCCCATCAAGGAAAATTAGAATTATTTTGGCAATTATTAATTATGAATAGAGAGTATCTAGGTCCTACTATCAAGAGATGCTCTTTTGTAGCAAGGAATACAAAGATAGAAAACTTTCTAATAGGAAAAGATGCTATAGAGGAGATTGACCAGTGTATGGGAGAGTTTAAAGTTCCCTCTGCCCATACTAGAACCTATGATCCAAATGATTTGGTGAGGCATGATTGAAAAAAAATGAGAAAATATACCCTCCTAAGAAGCAAACAAAATTGGGAAGAGGACTACATAATGAACTATTTGGAAATAGAGGTGTGTAGGGATATAACCTAGAGATAGAGCATAATAATGAAGATTAAACAATCCATGAAGGAAATTGATCCATCATTTAAGGGTTTCTACCATGAGGCAACCTACTTAGATAGATATAATAGGTTCCTAGATAAATTTGAACAAATAATAGCATAGGTTCCTACTGAGATCAGAGATAGGGTAGAGCAGGGTAAACTTTAAGAAAGCCACCTCCAAAAGAAGATATAGAATATTGGCGAATCTTTCATTATTTTGAAAAAAAAAAAAAATTCTTGATGCTAAATCACATCAACCCTAGTGCATTATGACAAGTTTTGTAATGTTGAAATGTTTGAGTCCTTTTTGGATTCATGACACCATGTGAAGAAATGGTGTAATTGTACTAAAATGTATTAAAAAAAATGCTTGAAATGTATTTAAAATCAAGAAAGATGGATTTGCATCGGGTAAATATAAGGTGGTTTCAATAGCTACCTAGGATCTCTTGAAAAGAGAGAAATATGTAACAGAAAAGGGAGATATAGAAAAATGCACGAAGAGAAATTGATAGTGATAAGATAGAGGGAAAAAGAATGACACCATGCAAAATATGTAATTACAATGTTTGTTAATGGAGTTTATGTTTTGTGTTATCAATTTCTAGTTAGTGATGTTTCATTCTTGTATTTACTTGTTTCCTTATGGTTATATGGCTATTGTGTTTGAAGTTTCTAGTAACAAAAGCAAAGATGGGCGTTATGTTCCAAACTGGTAATAGAAAATAGCATTGTTTTAGAAAATAGATCTTCAGTGTGGGGGCCATATCTCCCTAATGCAGCATTGGATCTTCCTAAGATTTAAGAATGTTTTTGAGAAACTAATTGCTCCCATATTCACTAGAGTGATTGAGGATAGTTGGTTTGGTTCAAAAGATATACCTCCCTAAGAACGTGTCTATCTAGGAGACAACAAGAAGGTATATTCTTGGCTATTTTTTTAAAGAGTTTTGTTTAATGGATTTAGTGGATGGGAAAGTATATGGAATGTTTCTAGAAGGGTATTAGGGAGTATATTTTATGAGAGGAATATTCCTAAATTTTCAAGGTAAATTCTTTAAGTGACTATCCTAAGTGTGGAGTCAAGAGATGTTGAGTCACTATCTTTTAGGAGAGAAGCCCTTAGTTGATGTGGAGATGTGGGAATGGGTAGTTTTGGGGTCTTGTGAATTTGATTTGAGGTGTCTCTAGTTATGTTTTGGGCCCATGAATGAGGAATTAAAGTGATCATCATCAAGCCTATTACATCAAAGTGGTACCAAAGTAGCAAAAGATTTGGGTGGAGTTTAGTGTTTGTTTGAGTTAAGGAGATTATAGTCACATGGTGGAAGTCCACAAGCTGTAGGAAGGAAAACAAGAAATTTGTCAGGGGCCATAGAGATTGGTCCAATGGCCTATTCGAGAGGTCCAAAGGTAGCATTTTGAAGTGGACAAGAAGCAACATCATTGGAGCAATTTGTCTGCACTTCTATGATGGGAGTGAGCTACAACATCAGAGTACACAACCAAAGCATGGGAAGACAAAACTTCATTCCAACTAAGTACCTACATTTCCATGGGACATGGAAATATTTTAAGTTTGGAAGTATGATGTGGGAGAACCTCAGCCCTAGTGCATTATGACGAATTTTGTAATGTTGAAATGTTTGACACCATGTGAAGAAATAGTGTAATTATATTGAAATTTATTAAAAAAATGCTTGAAATGTATTTAAAATCAAGAAAGATAGATTTGCATCGGGTAAATATAAGGTGGCTTCAATAACTACCTAGGATCTCTTTAAAAGAGAGAAATATGTAACCAAAAAGGGAGATATGGAAAAAGGCATGAAGAGAAATTGATAGTGACAAGAAAGAGCAAAAAAGAATGAAGCGCCAGAGAGCCATGCAAAATATGTAACTGCAATGTTTGTTAATGGAGCTTGTGTTTTGTGTTATCAGTTTCTGGTTAGTGATGTTTTGTTCTTATATTTCCTTGTTTTCATATGGTTATATGGCTATTGTGTTTGGTGTTTTTGGTAACAAAAGCAAAGTTGGCGGTTATGTTCCAAACTAGTAACATAAAATAACATTGTTTTAGAAAATATATCCTTAGTGTGGGGGCCATATCCCCCTAATGCTTAGTTGGATCTTCCTAAGATTTAAGTATGTTTTTGAGAAAATAATTGTGCCCATCTTCACTGGAGTGATTGAGGATATTTGGTCTAGTTCAAAAGATATGCCTGCTTGAGTACGAGTCTATCTAGGATATAGCAAGAAGGTATATTCTTGGCTATTTGTTTTAAGAGTTTCATTTAATGGATTTAGTGGATGGGAAAGTATATGGAAAGGGTCTAGAAGGATGTTAGGGAGTATATTTGATGAGGGGAGTATCCCTAAATGAGGGGAATTCTTTAAATGACTGTCCTAAGTGTGGAGTCAAGAGGTGCCGAGTCACTATCTTTTAGGAGAGAAGCCCGTAGTTGATGTGAAGATGTGGGAATGGACAATTTTGGGGTCTTGTGAATTTGATTTGAGGTGTCTACGATTATGTTTTGGACCCATGAATGATGAATGAGAGAGACCATCATTGAGCCTATTACATCATTTCTATTAGTGAATCTCTCAATTTTTAGTTCTAAATATGATTAATATTGGCTATTATTTTTGAATCATAATTTTTTTAATATAAAATATTGACGAATTTGAATAATAATAGGAAGTTCATTAATCACCATGGAATATTACAAATCAAAATTGAACATTTTTTTACCTTATGGAATACTATGAGGACCATTACATATACTTTAAATTAATAGTGAAAACTAAATATTAGTGATATATCCCTAAAGCAACTAATAATTATGATAATTATTTGGCCCCTTCTATTTAATTTCTCCAATATTATATTATATTCAGGTGACTCAAATCTAATCATGTAATGAATATTGTGGCGAATATTTAAGTTAAAATTTTTTAGTAAAATAAATTATTGAGAAATTTTAAATATTCTATAACTAAATTTTATAAAACTATGGTGATTTAGGTTGTATCAAAACTTAAATTATTAGCCAAATTACTAGCAAATACCTTGGGTAGAGCCTCCATTCCCTCAGCAAGATGATGTCATAATCGTTGAGGTTGAAGATGACCAACGAGAGAGTTCCTCATGGGAAAAAGAAGGAAAGAAGTAGAAAATGATTGAGATCCCTAATATGGTCAGAGGAAAGGCATTGCAAATTTTTCCAAAAGGGTCATTTTAAAAAATACTATAAGACATAACTTCTTGTTAAAGTAAGTTGGGGAACATGGAAAGATCCCAAATAAGACTAAATTGTAGATTCAAATGTTAGATGAGCCGATCATTCAAGCTCAAGAGTTCATGAAAGATGATGAATAAGCTTACTTTACAATTGCAACCAGGTGACTAACCTAAGAAAATTGTAGAGTTGGTGCAGAGGTTGCAAGAATATGATCCTAGTAGTGAGAGCCTCACAAAAGAAGAAACCAGAGAGATTGTAGCTAGAAGTGGGATATTTCTCTTTACTTTATGGGATATGAGCTCATCATTTATGTTAGATTAGATAAAGAAACATGACAAGTCAGTGTCCTTTGAAGAAACCAAAATTTTTGGGGAGTTGCAAGGCTCTATTTTTAATATTGACAACAAGACCATGGCTATATAAAGCCTAGCTCCTGAGGGAAACAAACCAACTCTCATGGAGATAAAGGAATTCCCTCAAGGTGATGTGATATTTTGGAATGTCACTACTGTATCTAGTGATCAGATCCATATTTTGCAGAATACACCATCACTAATGGGGAAGAACAAAATGGATATGTTAGAAGAACAATTGTTTCAACATACATCATATCCATTGATGTTAGGAAAAATTATGAAGAAGAGTTGAAAAGGACTTATGTCCTAGAAAAAAGGGTGGATGCCCTAGAAGAAGAGACAAGAAACCTCAAAAATGTGTCAAGGCCTATCATAGAGGTAAAGGACCAAGAAATCCAAATAGAAGCTGATACAAAAAATGTGGGAGGGAACCAATAGATGTACATTGATGAATGGGATGGTGCCAAGGAGGTGGAAGTCAAGACAATTTAGAGCTTGATGATGCATAAGATAGGTGCTTTACAAATTGTGCCAAAAAATGTGCACAATAGTTATATTTCACTCCAAGGAGTCAAGTTCTAGTGCTCATAAGCATTAGCCCTCCTACCCACTTTATTCACAACATGGGGACCATATACACAATTCTTTGATAACTTGGTTCCCCTTTTCCACAAAAAGAAGGAGTTACCTAAGGCATTAATTATTAATACTAGAAAAATGATTAGTAAAGTGAAGGAATTGCATGGGTTTTTCTGAAGGAAAATGCAATTAATATAGGGCAAGCTGAAAATAATTGATGTAGGGATTCAAAATTTTATTCCTACTATCTTAGATGTTGATGTAGTAATCAAGGAATGGCAAGAATGGTCCTTTTCTTTTGAGGATATTTTGATACATCTATGGTTCGTGGCCTATTGCAATAATGAGATAGATGTAACAACTATCTATGAGATGATTGACTTTCTATTCAAAATAGGATCAAATATGAATCAAGTCATAGGAGAGTTAAAGGATATAATTGATACTAATTAGAACAAAAATATTGGTGACTTAGATATCATTTGAGATGCCACATGGCAAGATGTGGATACTGACATTGCCATCTGGGAAGTCATTACTAATATGAAGGCTATACCATTTGTTGATGACAACTAAGCAATGCAAGGCAAAGGAAACAAGAGAAAGGCAAGGAAAGTGATAAGATCATGAAGACTAACAACATTTTTTGAAGGATACTTGTTGATAAGTGCCACCTGCCAGTTTTGCAACTGCATCCAAAGTTTTGATCCAAATACAAAGAATGAATGAATGTAACTGAATGAAAATATCTTTTTATTTTATTTCCATTAGAATTTTGACATGTGTACTCCCATCTGATGCTTGTTTTAATCCTTCCTATAAAAGGATTTCCAAGATATGGAATTGAGGTCCAAAATTTGTGTAATTTTCATTGTTATGCTATTTTGTATTTAGTCTAGTTAGTCTGTGTCAATTTTTGTGATGTATTCAGTTTACAAATATGAGAATACAAGTGAGCATTGAATGATAAGTTGTCATGTCTTGAAGTATTTTTGTGTTTACATTAGAATCGTATGATTTTCAAGGATAATTAATACAAAAGGAATGTTCTACCATATCTATTTTCTCTAAATTCTATCTCCATATGTTGGGATTGAATGAGAAAGGTTCATACAATTTAATGCAACTAGGATAAGTTGTATATCAAATTGCTATTATTTTAATTCAAGGAGTTAAGTAAGTGCTTCAAAAAATTGATAGGATTTCTAGTCATATAAGAGGGATATTCATAAGAATGGGTTTTAGGGTTTATTACTTATAATTTGATTGCAAGGTAATTAAATAGATCGAGTTTTGCTAGGTAGACTCTGCATACCAATGGAGAGGGCACTAATCATCAATTTAGATGCAAACTATTAGAAATTATGTGGTTGCATAAGGCACACATATAAATCAAATCAATTTTACTTTTGTGTATGAGGAAATAGTTGTTGGTCAACACTTATTTGCAATAATTCTCTATGGGTCATAGTTAACTACTGTAATCAAGAGCAATTTGAAAAGTTAAGAAGAGTTGTGACCATTTCTACTATAGGGGATAGATTTTGAAGAAAATAATATTAGTAAGTGAATTATGAAGAGAATATCAAGCATCTAGTCATTTAAATCCCCAAGGTGCACCTACCTAGGTCCTACAAAGCATGAAGTGTAGAGAATCCCTATGATTTTGTTAATGCTAGTCTAGATATGAAGAGATCTTAGTTGAATATAGGAAGTGGCTAACCCTTAGACTACTATTATCTTCTACACCTTGGTATTAGGTTTTTTTTTTCCTAGTAGTTTTTAAACACCAACATATGTCATGTGAGAGATGGCATGGTTATTCTTTTATATCTCTTTCCTTTTTTGGTTGTGGAGAGCTTGGGAGAGTGTTGGAGACTTGTTGTGAGAGTTGTTCTTGTAGATTATTGGTTTATCTGTTGTGGATGTCCTTGATACTATATGGATTCACTCCTTTGAGATGTTGTAAGTAAATTGGTTATAAATTTGAAATTATCTTTTGTAGTGGGAGATTCTTTTTATATATGTGGTAGCCAATGCTCTTGAGGCTTGTGATTGTAGGTTATAGATTGTATATGTTGATGATGTAAGATTCAATTGGTATACCTTTGGAGGTAGGTATAGTTGGATGGGTTAGCACTTATTGTGGGTGCTATTTTAGCTATGGATTTTGATAAATACATATAAATGTAATCACCTTTAGATGAGGTATTTGTGCTTGGCATTTTAGTGGGTACAAGATTTTATGATTCTTGTGTGATAGGTTGGGTGGCTTTCTCTTTGGATGGCTTCTATAAATGTTTGGTGGTAGTCTAGAATGATAAGAGGTGGGATCATTCATGTTTGAGATGCTAGATACTTTGATTTGGTTGTGGGTACTAGGATGGAGCACATTGTGTGCTTTGATCCATGATGGTAGATGTGCTAGGAGAGATTATTTCCTTGTTGATTTATGTGACTACAGATTGACCATATGCAATGTATACACCAAGTGAGAGATTGTCGAGATTATATGTGTTGAACACATTGCATAATATTGTTATATTGTATTTTATTATGTAATGTTATATACCTAGGAGCACCTAGATGGGCATGCAACATGGAAAGATTCCCATGGGATATTGTTGGAAATGATTGAAAAGACCATGAGGGAGATTGTTGGAAATAATTGAAAAGATCATGAGGGAGATTGTTGGAAATGATCATATATAAAAAGTAATGGAAGCAATGGAACTAGTAAAGAATGTTCTCAATCATTATTTTTTCATTGATGTCAAACTAGCTACTTGTAGGAATGACAATTGCTTTAGTGATACAAACACTATCAAATGGTTGATTGACAAGGAGGAGGCAATCAATAAGATGTAACTAGAACACCTAGAGAAAGGTTGAAGTTATGATGTTGTAATGAAGTACAAGGATCAGCTAAGCCATTGATGAAAAAGTGTATTGATGACATACTCTAAGACACAGAAAATGGGCACACTAAAACATATCAAAGATGCAAGGTTTTAGCTAAGTCATTTGTAAAGCCTAACTAAGTTCATTAGAGAGAGAGAGCCGAGCAAGCTAGTAAGTGCCAAACAGATTCCTAGTTGAAGCTGAGCAAGTTCAACTTCAGTAAGTGCCAAGTGAACTTTAGATGCCGAGAAGATGCAAGTGCCGAGCAGATACAAGTGCCGAGTAGAAACAAGTGCCGAGGAGATACAAGTGCTGAGCAGATACAAGTGCCGAGCAAAAACAAGTGCCAAGCAGATATAAGTGCCGAGTAGATACAAGTGCCAAGCAGATACAAGTGTCGAGCAGAAATAAGTGTTGAGCAAATACAAGTGCCGAGTAACACAAAGATGCCAAGCATTAGTAAACCAATAGTGTTGAGTTGCTACATTATTTCAAAGATCAAAAATTCGTCAAATCTAAGATGACAAGGTTGTTATCTTGAATTCTATGAATTAAATAGAAGATAAGAGTGATGAGCTGGTGGCACAGAACACCATGTAGAATATTTTCTTTTGAGAATACAACTGGACTCTAGACGAAGTTTCTAGATAAGCGCAAGATATGGGGTAGATACATTGTATGCTACCTAATCCATATGAAACCCTAAAGTTGGAGAGAGAGAATTGAGCGGCAAAGGCAATCCAGATTTCTATTTAAGGAATAAAAAGGTCACAAAGCAAAGAGAGAGGAGAGGTCAAGCATGAAAGTATAAAGTGCTGAAGGAGGTGCTAAGGAGTAAGAAAGCACAGTTACTCTGCTTCAACAGATGACCATAGATATGGTTGCATTGGTATGATGAGCAAGAAGACTCAAGGAGATGAAGCTTGAGATGAAAAGCTGTCAGAGCTGAAGTGATTAAAGCCAAGCAAAGGATTGAGCTGAAGTGTGATCTGAAATCTGCAAGATATGTTGTAAGTTGTATCAGATCAAAAAGCCATTATTGTTACTTTCTAGCAATTGTAACAGTTAGCTTAAATCCTATGGACTTAGGTTGGTTTAATAGCCATGTTGTAAATCTTTTAATAGGGTGACATTCCAAGTGAATGTTCTAAAGTCCTTTGATCAGGCCTATTCCTAACAGTATGGTGAAATCCTCTAACAAGGTCACATTTAACAGTGTGTTGTAAGCCTTTAACAGGGCATCACTTTAGAAGAGTGAAAATAAAGTAGCATGTTATTGGTGGTTTTTCCCAAATTGGGTTTCCACGTAAATCATTGTGTCATGTGTTGATCTTGCATGTTTTATCCATGCATATTGATTTATTGTAATTTTCTGAGATGATTGATTTAAGCTTGGATGGATGAAAAGTTTATGGATTCACTATAATTTGAGAAAAAGTATTATTAGGGCATTTGGACCTTGGATAACTGATTCACCCTCCCTCTCAGTTATTCTAAAGAATTCTAACAATTGGTATCATAGCCAAACTGTTGTTTCAGTTTAAAGGGACTAGAAGCAGAAAAGATCAAAATGCCTAAGAGAGAAGTCCCCAAGCTCAAAAAAGACAACTTTGTTGCATGGAAAAGTTTGATGAAGCTACATCTTGGATCCATAGGAGATTATGCCCAAAATTCAATTTTTACTAAACATGTTGATGCAATTGGTACTCTTATTGCAGAAGATTTGAAAAACAAACAGGAACACAATCAGACAATGCTGGAGATTGCTTCTGCACTCAACTATGCTGAATTTGATGATATCAAAGAATGTGACACCACATTCAAAATGTGGAAATCCCTATCAGACATCTATGGAGGAGATCAGAATGTCCAAAGAGCAAAAAGAGAAAGCCTCAGAGGAAAGTTTGATGATATGAAAATGGAGGAAAGTGAGAATGCTGCTCAGTATGGCACAAGAATAAAGGAAGTGGTAAGTGCAATAAGATGTTTGAGTGGTCAATTGGATGAAGATGTTGTTAATAGTAAGTTCTTAAGAACCTTGCTCCCTATCTATGCTATTAGAGTATCAGCAATACAAGAACTAAGATGTGTACTAGGAAACAATCTAAGTTTTGAAGGAATAGTGGGTAGACTGACTGCATTTGAGTTATCTAACTTGGATAACTATAGACCTAAGAATGTTGAATCTACTTTCAAAGCCAAGCTATCACTAAAAGATGCTGAATAGGTAAAATCAAAGAAAGGAAGAAAAATGAATTATGTATCCGGTGATAGTAGCACTGATGAGGAAGATGTGGAACAATTGGAAGCATTGCTAGCTAGAAGATTTCATAGAGGCAAAGGAAAATTCAAAGGTAAGATGCCTATCATTTGTTTCAATTGCAATGAAGTAGGACATATTGCTGCAAGTTGTACACAAAAAAAGGATTACAAGGAAGGCAACAAACACAAATATAGAAGAGAAGATGACAAGAAAGATTACAAAGACAAAGGCAAGAAGTGTTATATTGCTGAAGAGAATTCTGATGATAATGATGATGAAGTTGTTTATGTAGCCATGAAGGATCAGTCTGATGAAGAAGAACCTACAGCACTGGTAACATGTATGAACAAAAATAATAGATGGATCATAGATAGTGGATGCTCACATCACATGACAGGAGAAAAAAGTAAGTTTGTTAACGTTACTCAGTATGATGGAAATAGTGTTAGATTTGGTCATAATGCTCCATTTAAAATAAAAGGAAAAGGCTCCATTAAGCTTATAGAACAAATTTCATGTGATAATGCATACTATGTTGAAGGATTAAACTACAATTTGCTGAGTGTCTCACAGTTAGGCAATGTAGGATGCAAAGTAGAATTTGGAAACAAAACTGCAAAAATCTATGATACTGATGGCAAATTGATAGGAAAAGGAGATCAAACAAGAAGTAATTTATTTTACCTTGATATGGATGATGTTTCTTGTTTTGTTGCAAAATTTGATGATGAGTGGTTATGGCATAGAAGGCTATGTCATGTCAACTTTGACAATCTGGTCAATATCAGTAAAATTAAGAAAGTCAGAGGTTTACCTAAATTGAAAAAACCTGACAATATCATGTGCAAACAATGTTAGCTAAGAAAGATGACAAAGTCAAGTTTCAAAAGAAAAAACTATACATCTAAAGAAGTACTTGAGTTAGTTCATATTGACTTATGTGGTCCAATGGAAGTACAAAGCTACAAAGGAGATAAATACATAATGTTGTTTGTTGATGATTATTCCAAGATGATGACTGTTATGTTCTTAAAGAAAAAATCTAATGCTTTTCAAATGTTTAAGTTGTATGTGGCTAGAGTTGAAAAGGAAACAGGAAAAAGTTTGAAATGCTTGAGATCAGACAGAGGTGGTGAATTCACATCAAACGAATTCGAGATATTTTGTAATGACAAAGGAATCAAAAGACAAATGTCAGCTCCTAGAACCCCCCCATAGAATGGAATTTTTGAGAGAAGAAATAGATTTGTGATTGACTATACCAAAACATTAATGATGGACAAGACTATTGCTCTAAAATACTAGAGAGAAGTTGTAAGTGTAGCTGTTCATAGACTGAACCGAGTACAAGTCAAGAAAGGTACTAGTGCAACACCTTTTGAATTATGGTATGATCACTCACCCAATATAAAACATTTCAAAGTATTTGGTTGCAAATGATTTATCCTTAAAGATGCTAGAAATGGAAAATTTGATGCAAAAAGTGATGAAGTTATATTCCTTGGTTACTCCACTAGAAGTAAAGCATACAAGTTTTGGAATACTAACACTAACAAAATTATGGAAAGTGCAAATGTAACCTTTGATGAAGATACAGAAGTTCAAGTTGAAGAACCAAAGAGAATGAATGAATACAAAACCTTTGTGTATTCTTATGAAGGAATGCCTGTTGACGAGGATGCTATCAATCAAATTGAAATTCAACAACAAATTTTAGTTTCAGTTGAGTCACAACCAGTGAATGCTGAGTTACATTCAAAAGCCGAGCTACAGAATGAAGAAAATGCACAATTTGATTCTAAAGTCAGTACACATGAAATAGATGAAGACAACCTGACAATGAAGTACATAGTGACCTTGAATCTGAAAGATCAAACATGCAAACAAGGACAAAACCAAGATTATCCAAATATGTAAAAAGACATCACCCTATTGAAAATATAATTGGTGACAAAGATGCAAGACCAATGACAAGGAATAGACTAAGACATGAATCATGTCTGATCAAAAAACTTGAACCTAAGATAGTATATAGTGCATTACAAGATGATGACTGGTATAAAGCTATGGAAGAAGAGATTGATCAAATAAAGAAGAACAAAACTTGGAGTTTGGTTCCTAGACTAGTTGACAAGAATGTGATTGGCACCAAGTGGGTATTCAGAAACAGGCTAGACAAGAATGGTGAGATTACTAGAAACAAAGATAGACTAGTATGCAAGGGTTATGCTCAAGAAGAAGGATTAGACTATGGGGAAACATTCACTCCTGTTGCTAGAATGGAAGGAGTAAGAACTTTACTTGCATATGCTGCATCTAAAGGTTTTAAAGTCTATTAGATGGATGTAAAGTCTACTTTTTGAAATGGTATACTAGAAGAAGAAGTCTATATTGAACAACCAGAGGGATTTGTTGATGAGAACAACAAGGATATGGTTTGTAAATTACATAAAGCAATCTATGGTCTGAAACAAGCACCCAGAGCATGGTATGAGAGACTTCACAAGTATCTAGTACAAATAGGATTTGAAAGAACTGATGATAATAGCAACATGTACATCAAATCAGAAGAAGGTAAGGATATTATTGTATCTAAGATCTTTGTGGATGACATAGTTTTTGGAGGAACAGAAGTGCTTTGCAGAGGCTTTGCTGACAAAATGAAACATGAGTTTGAGATGTCTATGTTTGGAGAGATCAAATTCTTTATTGGATTGCAAGTACATCAACTAAAATATGATATATTTGTGACACAATCAAAATAATTCAAAGTGATACTTAAAACATTTGGATTGGAGGAGTCCAAACTAGTCAGCACACCAATGGCAACAGGAAATAAGCTATCCAAAAATGATGTATCAGCTAAAGTCAGTCAAACAATGTATAGATCCATGATTGGAAAACTATAATATGTTGTACATAGAAGACTAGACATAGCATTAGCTATTGGAATATTGGCTAGATTCTTTGCTAATCCAAAAGAAAATCATTTCATAGCAGTAAAAAGAATAATGAGGTATCTCAAAGGAATTGATAACTTTGGTCTATATTACAAAAAGAATGAGAAGTTTGAACTCAATGCATATATAGATGCAGATTGGGGAGGCAACATTGATAACAAAAAAAGCACAAGTGGAGGTGCATTATTTTTAGGTAAAAGGCTAGTTACTTGGACCAGCAAGAAACAAACATGCACATCCCAGTCCATTGTAGAATCAGAATATGTGGCACCAGCAGTCAATTACATAAATATTGTGTGGCTCACACATCTACTGAAAGGAATGAAAGAAGTAACTAAACCTGTGATATTTTATTGTGATAATACAAGTGCTATAAACATATCCAAAAATCCATAATGCATGCAAAAACCAAGCATATTGCAATCAAGTATCACTATGTCAGAGAATTGGTAGAAGACAAACAAGTGAAGTTGGAGTACATTCATACAAAGGAACAAACTGCAGATATCTTCACCAAACAATTTTCCAAGGATGCTTATGAATATCTTAGAGGCAAGTTGGGGGTAATGCCCCTAACTCAAGCAGTATAAAACAACAAGGAAGCTGCCCTGCATCAACAGGAACAAATTATTGAAATATCAGAAGAATGATGCAGAGGATGATAGTAGGAGCAGAAACTTCAAATTAGTCACAAGCATGGTGACAGAGGGAAAAAACATGACATGCAAAGCTTATACTTCGCATGTTAAAGATGCTACATCTTTGGCATTTATGTCAAAGAGGGAGAAATATGTAAAAAATTGATCAATACAAAGCAAGAGGGAGATATATATGAAAGAGGGAGATATATGAGATCAGTAGCAAGGATGCAACAGTCAAGATAACACATACAATCTTGGTGGTAACTAAGTTGATCAATTGATCAATTTGGTTTGCCATCAATGCCAAAGAGGGAGATTGTTGGAAATGATTGAAAAGATCATGAGGGAGATTGTTGGAAATAATTGAAAAGATCATGAGCGAGATTTTTGGAAATGATCATATATAAAAAGTAATGGAAGTAATGGAACTGGTAAAGAATGTTCTCAATCATTTTTTTTTCATTGATGTCAAACTAGCTACTTGCAGGAATGACAATTTCTTTAGTGATCCAAACACTATCAAATGGTTGATTGACAAGGAGGAGGCAATCAATAAGATGTAACCAGAACACCTAGAGAAAGGTTGAAGTTATGATGTTGTAATGAAGTACAAGGGTTAGCTAAGTCATTCATGAAAAGTGTATTGATGACATACTCTAAGACACAGAAAATGGGCACACTAAAACATATCAAAGATGCAAGGTTTTAGCTAAGTCATTTGTAAAGCCTAACTAAGTTCATTAGAGAGAGAGAGTTGAGCAAGCTAGTGAGTGCCAAACAGATTCCTAGTTGAAGCCAAGCAAGTTCAACTTTAGTAAGTGTCGAGTGAACTTTAGATGCCGAGCAGATGCAAGTGCTGAGCAGATACAAGTGCCGAGTAGAAACAAGTGCCAAGCAGATACAAATGCCGAGTAGAAACAAGTGCCGAGCAGATAAGTGTCGAGCAGATACAAGTGCCAAGCAAATAGAAGTGCTGAGAAAATACAAGTGCCAAGCAAAAACAAGTGCTGAGCAAATACAAGTGTCGAGTAACACAAAGATGTCAAGCATCAGTAAACCAATAGTGCGGAGTTGCTGCATTATTTCAAAGATCGAAGATTCATCAGATCTAAGCCGACAAGGTTGTTATCTTGAATTCTGTGAATTAAATAGAAGATAAGAGTGATGAGCTGGTGGCACAGAACACCATGTAGAACATTTTTTTTTGAGAATACAACTGGACTCTAGACGAAGTTTCTAGGTAAGAGCAAGATATGGGGTAGATACATTGTATCCTACCTAATCCATATGAAACCCTAAAGTTGGAGAGGGAGAATCAAGCAGCAAAGGCAATCTAGAATTCTATTTAAGGAATAACAAGGTCACGAAGCAAAGAGAGAGGAGAGGTCAAGCATGAAAGTATAAAGTGCTGAAGGAGGTGCTAAAGAGTAAGAAAGCACAGTTACTCTACTTCAATAGATGACCACAGCTATGGTTGCATTGGTATGATGAGTAAGAAGACTCAAGGAGGTGAAGCTTGAGATGACAAGCTATCATAGCTGAAGTGATTAAAGCTAAGGAAAGGATTGAGCTGAAGTGCGATCTAAAATCTACAAGATATGTTGTAAGTTGTATCAGATCAAAAAGCCATTATTGTTATTTTCTAGCAATTGTAGCAGTTAGTTTAAATCCTATGAACTTAGGTTGGTTTAATAGCCATGTTGTAAATCCTTTAACAGGGTGACATTCCAAGTGAATGTTCTAAAGTCCTTTGATCGGGCCTACTCCTAACAGTATGGTGAAATCCTCTAACAAGGTCACATTTAACAATGTGTTGTAAGCCTTTAACAGGGCAGGCTTTTAACAGGGCATCACTTTAGAAGAGTGAAAATCAAGTAGCATGTTACTGGTGGTTTTTCCCAAATTGGGTTTCCACGTAAATCGTTGTGTCATGTGTTGATCTTGCATGTTTTGTCCCTATATATTGATTTACTGTAATTTGCTAAGATGATTGATTTAAGCTTGGATGGATGAAAAGTTTATGGATTCACTATAATTTGAGAAAAAGTATTATTAGGGTCTCAGTTATTCTAAAGAATTCTAATAGATATACTTGATGAGTTGTATTGTAACATTGTGATAATATTTGATATAATTATTTAATATTGGGGAAAATAATTTAATGTCTAATATTAAATGTGGGGTGAATGGGTTAGGTAGCACATATTTTACGTAATGCCAATTAGTGGTTTTATGGGACTTTCTACTATATAAGTAGCCACAAGGGTAGTTTTAGATACAAGAAAAAAGGGAAAAAAGAGGAAATGTAAGAGCTAAGTGGGACAAGGCTTGGTAGGTTAGCCAAGGGAGAATTTGTGAAGGTTGGAAGCATGAGATGGGATGTGTGGATTCATGCCTGTTCACATGAATTTCTTGGATGTGGATGTGACTTTAAAGACTTCCATGATTGTATTGTAATAGTGTTTTAGTGGATAATACATGGTGATGGATGTTTTTGGAGGCTGGGTTTCTTCCCCAATGAGAGTTTCCTAGGGTATATCTTGTGGCACAATATTTTTGGGTATGTTGTCTATTATTTTGCATGTGGATTTTGATTACATATTTATTTTAGATCTATTATGGGTTATGTGGAAATGGCAATATTTTTGGTTGCAAGTTTCCTTACAAGATCTAGGGAGTGGGATATTAATGTGTGTGTGTGTGTGTGTGTGTGAGAGAGAGAGAGAGAGAGAGAGAGAGAGAGAGAGAGAGAGAGAGAGAGAGAATGTATGAAATGTACCCTCAAAAGTAAGGGCAAGTTAGAGAGGGTGGTAGAGACCTTGAGATTGGATAGAGAGGTGAGAGAGGGAATAGAAGGAGAGAGTAAATTGAATAGATCTAGGAGAGATAAAGAGAACTTGAGAGACCAAGAATAATAGAATGTTGGTAGAAGCATGTTGATTGCTAAAATTTGATTATGTCTAAGAATCTATATTATCATTAAAAGTTGAGAGCCTACATTATAACTCATATAGATTTTAAGCCACTCTCAATCATCCCTACTTGAACATATACATGAAAATTATAATGTAAAGTTTAAGAAAGAAACAATACATATTGAAATGTGGCTTATACTATATTTCATGTATATATTCATGTAAGGGATGAATTATGACTTAATATGCATGGAAAAATGTATTTTTGCATTTGAAACATGCCACATATGACATGAACCATATTTTTCATACACCATATGGAGAACATTTTTTAATGTTTATCACACACCATATATTGTGTGCACCATATTAAATGCCTTGGGAAACACAAAGACTTAAGCTTGGATTTGTCTTAGGCATCCAACCTAAGGGTTAGATGACTCTAACATGCTTAGATGCATTTTCCAAAAAATATAGTAAAACATATGACATTTGTTTCTACAATCTACATTAGGCTTTTATGTGGTTGAATGTAGAGAAAATTAGACACTAGCTCATGATGTTGTTAATCTCTCTATTATCTATATAAGAACAATTTAGTTTGAATTTTTATCATGCTAAGCTTTCCATCTCTAATTTATTTTATAAGTAGGTCAATTTTTAAAAAACCAATATATCATGGTTTTGGACATAGATTATTGGCTTGTTCATTGATTTTTTTTTTAATTTTAATTTTTTTTAATAGAAAGTAGACTCTATTCTACATAGCTATTAAAAATTTCCTAGTTTTGATTAGTTTCTATCAATCTCTAGTGGGAACAAAGTCAAATTTCATGTAGTTAGGATGTGTCTACTTTGTAAATTAATATGAAGTCATATGTTCTTTAAATAATTAGCTAAAAAAATTGTGATAAACTACATGTGTTAGCTAAATTTTGACCATAGTGATAAATTTTTCTTAAGAAAAAAGGTTATACAGGAGCACCCTTGGTTGGCTAGTGATCACACATGTTGGGGTATTCTAGCTTTGGAGTCGGAGCACCTGGTCTATGAAGAGGTGGTACTCGTTCATTACTGGGTAGTTGGTAGTTCTTGTTTTAATTGAGTGACTTGGTTAAAGAAGGCATTGGATGATGCTTATGGTACTCGGTATATACTAGGAGCTCAGTTCAAACTACAAGGCTTAGTTATGCTTGGTTGTTGTATTGACTAAGTAGCTCGGTCAATGGAGGGACTCAATTTCTTCTGAAGGACTCAACACATATTGGTGCTTGGTCAATGAAGGGGCTCAATTATGATTATGGAGATGCTAAAACTCGATGTGGTTTCTCTGACACTTGGTTTTGTCTTGGTCTTTGTGGTGCCTGAGTTGTCTATGGGCTGAATTTTGACATTTAATTTATATATTTGCAGCCAACTTGTGGCTTGTATGTGCATTTAATGTAAGGGATTATTTTAATTTGTAATGGGCTAGACCTACTTGTGGCTTAGTTGGGTATAAGTAGGGGTCTTTAGGCAATTCAATTCATTTGGAAGAGTGATAGATTGAGAGTCATCCAATTCAATTCTAGGCCCTAACCTAGAAGGCCTTATGATTGGGCAAATTGCATGTAAATAGTTGTTGTATGAATAAAGAGTTGCATTTGGTTTCAGAGCTGGCATTGTTGTTTTTTTTCTATGTGGTTATTTGTAGGGATCTAGATTACCTCCGGTAGGGGTACCTTTGGATTCTCACTGCATCAATAGTTAACAATTATTCTTAACAAAAGGTAAAAGTCTATATAAATATATATTGAAATAAACATGAAATTACAAAGATATGATGGCATAGTAGCCATGAAGTTTTAACTAAAAGTATTAAAAACCTTAAGTACAAACTAGATTCAAAATGTAATTGTAATGTTCAATTACTACATATTCAAAATGGTATGGAAGGAGATACAAAAAACAATACACATGAAATGAAACCTTTCTCATATAAAAACAACTTAAAAATAAGAACAATAGACACCCATACTATGGTAGGATTGATCAACTAAGATTAATAATTGTCATAATGATCATGCTTGAATGCACAATAGTTTGAGTGATGTCCTTTAGCATTTTGGTGTTTTAAAACATTATGATTTCAAATTACCTTGATCAGAACTAAATACATCTAGGGGTAGCTAATTCACATATGCAACATATCCTTTCAGACATAGGGCCAACTATAAGGCTAGAACCTTCTTCTTCTTTAGGCTCTGCTAAACCTAGGCGGGTGGACCTATTAGATTTTTCATATGATACTAGTACTCAAAGCATATACTGAATCTAAACAAAGAAAATTAAACACTTATATCTTCTATACTTATGCAAATATCATAGACATGAAATAGCTAATGACATGACCTAATAAATTGATAAGCTAAGTGAGGGCAACACTTTTTAGTTCCCTTAAGGGTATGTGCAGGATCATGGTGTGCCAAAAAGTAGCGATCTGAAAAATATGTAGTTCTGAAATGCCTCAAAGAATTTCAAAGTCTATTCCAAGTTTTTTCCCACCCATCCTGATACTAAATGAAAACAATTAATAACTTTATAATTCCTACTATATCTTTTGATACCAGCCTTATATGGTCATCTTTAAAACATCCCAAAAATGTGTTTTTGGCATGTTCTTATGTGTTTTTTACATCAAGCATGTAGCTGACAACTTTTTTTTAACCAAAATTTGATTTAATGAAAAGGGTTTCTTAAGAATGTTCTTAGATTTTCATAAATGTAAAGTTTGTCAAATTACAAGTTTAGTAAGTAATTATTACTTATTTTCTAATGGAGTTAGCTACAAAGTGCTGATTGACATACTGGTTGAAAAATAGCTATAACTTTCAAACCATATAAGATTTGTGAAATCCAAAAGATGTGTCACATTCTATGCTTCAACTAGTATAAGAAAAAAAAAAAAAACTTCATTTTGATTTATTTTGAACTAGTTAAGGTGGTCAGACACGGGAGTTTTTAAATTCTAAAAATAATATAGTATAAAATTCATAATTAATTATTTATTTGGAATAAATTTTTTCAAAAATATGCATCACATCTAGGCATGAGTCTACTTTTTATATCTAAAATTATATTTAAAAATATTATCATTTGATTATGATTAAGGTGGTCAGACATACACCTACTTTTTATTTTCGCCCTGAAATTTTTGTAGTACTACATTAAAATCCAAACTTTTGACCAATCCAATATTTTTTTCTCCAAATAAGGCCTTGTATTTTAGAAACTAGATTCAATTTCCTACAGATTTTTTTCTTACAACTTTTTCATATAAAGTCTAAAAGCACTTTAAAATTATGTGTCGAGTTGACATAACCTTGATTTGTTAAGTTTTTACTGCCACTTAAGGCCATAGTTTGGTACACCATGATCCTGCACATACCCTTAACATTAAAGGGAAAAGATATTTGATTAATGATGTTGGTCTCAACAAAACCAAGATATGAACAACATAGCACTTTGATCCTATATCTGATTAGTGCCTTATCTATTGGGCAATCCCACAAACCCCTAACACACATCCTTGAAAGTCATTGACACATCCCATACATCAGGACTTCTTGATCTATCCATTCACCTTATGAATTAGACATTTACATCCTTCTGAATCTCATACTCAACCTATCCCTTCATGAGATTTGCAATCCTATGATGATAAACCAAGAACTTACATGACTCCTTCAGTCATAAGAAAAATAAATCAACATATACAACATATAATAGATTCCAACAGAGTTTCATACTCTTTGTTTACAAAACACAAAAGATCACAAACAACATGAATGGGAGACAAGATATCAGAAGGAAGATTAACTTGCTGCTGCATTTTTATTATTTCTTTAAAATAAATAAAATAAGATGCATGAAATTGAATCATAGAAATGCCTAAGAGATTAGAACAATTTGTATTCTTATTACTTTCTATTCATTATAAGAGAAATATTGAAGAAAATGGTTTAACAATAGTGAAAAATGTCCAAAATTGGAACATATCAAAAATTGGGACCCTGGTCTCACAATAATGAGAAAAATCTCAAGATTGGAACCTTTACAATGGATGAGAAAGTGAAAGATATAGGAAAGAAATGAAATCCTTGATGTAATCTGGAAGTGACATGTGTCCACTTAAATCTTCATTCCCTACTCTACAACGCATCTCTCATCTTTCTATAATTGAAATTTGATATGACTTTCATCATTTCTTGCAACAACCTTAAAATATGTCTTCTTTAATGATGAAAACCCTTGTTTTGCCAATATATCTGAAATGCATCTGGAATGCTGATAACACCTTGATCCAACTAACTTAAAGGTGATTAAATTCTACCCTAAATGCATCCCCACTACCTTTGATGTTCACCCAATTCACCATTTCACTAGAAATCAAATCTAAATTGTCCTAACTGAATGAAATTGAAAAGCGAGTACTTAAGACAAAACTTCATACAACTTGAAGTAGTGGTTTCCTATGTGAAAACAAACTCCAAAAGTGGAAATTTCATTCTCTCTTGATTCCAATGATATATAATATTGCTATATTATCACATTGAAAATGCCCAGAATCTCATTTTGAAAATCATGCCCCTAGACTGGCTTCATAGGTTTGCACCCTTGTTTAAACATTTGAAACTTCTCAAAGGTCTAAACTATAGGTTATAATTCAAATTTTATTTAAAAGACTTGCGCATGAAACCATAAAATTAATAATGAAATATTATTTTATAAATTTCCCTCCAATCTTGCATTTCGGGTGAACTGGGTTTGACCACCTTTATCATGTGGTAGCACACCATTGGTTAGGGTCTGCTACGTCATCTATCACCAAAGCACCATGTGGCACCCTCTAATTAGTGCATTGGTCACTTGACACGCTGCATTGGCCCTTCCAACTACCCCATGTTGCCATTTCATTGGCCCTTCCAACTGTATTGTCATTGCCATGTCATCCTTTGTTTGGCGCTCACCACATCACTACCATGTGGCATCTTTCTATTAGCCAGATCACTGTACCTACCACGTCATTACTGACTAGGGCCTACTACCATGTGTCAACTAGGTGCCATGTCACATGCAAGAATGCGCCTTTGGGACATGTGTCCTATCATGCCATGTTGGCACCTCAAGAAGCATACTAAGTTTGAAAGCCTCTGATATGTGTCGCCTCCTAGTTTGTCCACTTCATTCCATGCACAACCACTTATCATCATTTGGTTGGTCACAAATCCTATGTCATCAGCTAACATTATCATCTTGGGTAATGTGTTTGTTCAAAATTTCTTCATTCTTCTCATCTGGTCGACCACAAAGTGGAACACTTCAGACAAGCCTTGCATTACCTTTTAAAAGGCGTATGTCTCAAAGAAAATTGATGGTTGAGCGCTTTCGTATTTAAAAACACAAAATGGTCCACAGAGGGCCAATGTGGGATTAAAATTCAGACACATTTTCTATAAAACAATGTCTCCACATCCATCTCGATGCGACAAATGAGATACTATGGTCTTTAGGATGGCACTTCATATTAATCTTCAATTTGCAAGAATATAGGTAATCTCCTGATGCTTACTTCTATTTGGAACATTTGGAGAGACAGATCACCATTTACAAACATCAAATGTTTATACATGCATTGTTTACTCATTACTTATACCTTTGTTTTCCCCTTTGCTTATGTGAATCTATCTGTAACATGCACACATGACTCACTTAATCTCTGAGTCTACCTTCTACATACAAAAACTCATCTTAATGGTTTAGAGTGTGAAACTAAACATTGGTTTATTCTTTGTTTGGATTGGAGAGGTTCCTAACGGCTGCAGAACTACTCGTTTCTCATAGTTACAGTGAACATGTACGCTAGTTTTTCCATCAATACTACCTACCTATCTACCTCATCTGCATTGATCCTTATACTGGAAAAACATCGATTTAAAAAATACAATCGATCCCATTTTGAGGAAAGTTCTTTCCAGTCACTTGCACAATCTGCCAATCCTTAGCCTATGCATCTTTCAATGTTCAACTTTTAACATTCTCCTCTTGCATCGAATGTGGCAACATTAAATGGAAATGGAAACTTTTAACATGGCCTCATCATCTGCCAATGCAGTCAAGGCTTCAACTTCTTGACATCATTAAAGCAATAGATCTAGATACCCTATTAAAATTAGATCAGTAATAGTCTCGATAAATTGAAAATGCCAAAGAATATTGGATAAAGTGTGACAACAATTTACAAAAGTCCATGTAGTTTTATAAAAATAGACTCTTCCCCTGAAGGAGCCTTATAATCCTCCCAAGTGATGAGCACAAAAGGCCCACATGTGCTTCCATTGGTCAACTAACTATTAAGATCATATAAAAGATCAGGTTTCACATTGATTCCCAAGGTCTTTAATTTTTGAGCATGCCTTCCAATTTTTTGTGCCTCCTAAGAAAAGCTCAACTAATTTCTCCTTCATTGCATATTGAATGTATAAAACACTATACATTAACTTTACCTTTTAAGTTGATATGCATCTAATAAGATGTACAATCAGACATAATCAATCTTAGCCCTTTTAAAAGATATATAAAATTCGTAGTTTCTTATAAATTCGACCCATTTATTTGAGCCCAAAAATGGGTCCGCCTAATTCTTTTTCGAATTGAAACACCTGATCTTTGAAATCCACTGATTTGATCTTCTGAATAGATTGGATTCAAACTGGATTAAAATACACCATCAATTGATCAGTTAAAACTCAATTTATTGTGTTCATGCAAACCAATAGTTTCATGCCAAGGGGTCCTCTAACTGGCCTTAAAAATTGACCAAAACACCTGATTGAACTATGTAATCTGATATGTTGAATCTCTACTCCACATTCTCTTACCCTATTAGATCTTGTATCATGAAGAATTAGAGGTCAAAAGATATTGACCATGAAAGTTTCCCTCTCATAACTACCTGCAAGAAAACATGTCAGAAAATAATAAAACATGTTCAGTTTTGGCTTTGAGAATAGTTCAAACTAACATTTAGGGGCACAAAAAACTAGGGCATTGTTTCACTATCACAAGGAGAGTATAAATCTAGGATTTGGGCTCATGATGAATAATTGGAAAAATTTGGTGAGCAGTCAAAGTGAGGTACTTGGATTTGCACAATTGGAAATATTGGCAGAAAAGTGATTTTCTCAAATGGAATGGACCTAGGAAAATGTGCAGATATATTTCTCAAGACTTGTAAACTGGCATAATTTAAGAATTTTTAAAGTAGACCACATCGGTACAATCCATTCGATCTAACCTATCATAGATTTAGAGTTATGACATTTCGAACAGGGGTACCAACCAATCTGCACTTTTTGATACCAGTAAAACTTTACTGATTGCAAATGAAATGATGTTCAAAAACCGATCAAATGGATTTGTCATAAGCTCAAATTAGAAACATAACAAGTCTCTGACCTCTAGAATGCAATGCAAAAGGAATTTTATCATTTCAATCAACTGGGTCAAAGTTATAATTGGTCAAATAGGGCCTCCTAGAATTCTAAACAATTTACATCAGCATGACAACAATAAATAACTGACTTTGAGGGAATCAAAACCTAGTCAAAACATATCAAAGTGACTTGAAATTTGGAACATAGGTTCTTTGATATGCATACTAAACACTCCCAAAGAGGTGAGTCACAAAACATTACTGGGTATAAGATATTCAAATGCAAACTAGGCGTCCTGTCACAATTTGACATTTCAGCAAAAATGCAGATTTGGACATTGCTCAAAATGAAACTTCACATAATGAATTGGAATGGAAATTTATCTTCATGGAATGAGTGGATATGCTGAATGCAAGGTGTTAGAAACATCAAACACCTCTTAGGCCTCAAACAAACAACTGAGTATAGATGCATTAAATGCACTTTAAGGGCTCAAAAGCTTGGAATGGTACTTAAATCAAGAAGGCAATTTTGAGTCCCAAAATTGCAGAAGCATAATTTCCACATTGACGAGCTCTCATTTTATTGGGAGCACACCAAATGTTATTTTATGTTTAGTCACAAAAGTAGGAACACTTTGTGTGCTCCCTTGTTTTAGGCCATTAATCTCAAGGAATTCAAAAAAATATAAATACTAATTTAGAAACTATATTTAGAGTATAGAACCCTTTTTCTCGTTGCATCATCAAATTTTGAATGTAAGTATTGAGATTTTCTGATTGAAATTTTGTTGATTTCAAAAAACAAAAGTGGCAACATATACCCCCTTTTGGTCCCTCATCTTTTTCTGCTTACCCATTTGAGCATAACATGTAAATATATTGTCATAACACTAGACTCAACCTCTTTGGCATATTAAATTGCAAGTCACCCTAGAAAACAATATGAAGCTACTGTAATGCTTTCTTTTAGTTTAGACTTATCACCATTACTAGTACATTTCTAGATGACCTTAGGCCATGTAGGGAAACCTAGTCAAAATTCCTCAAATGCGTAATTTCAAAATTAGGTTCAATTATGATAATTTATCAAGGTTCAATGGTGCAACCAATCTAATGGATTAGCTCAAAAGGGAGGATAGTATGCAAGAACACATTTTATCTTTTCAATGAAGAGGATAATTATATTTAAAGGCGCTATAAAAAAAAAAGAAAAGGTACCACACAATGATCATATATCACAGAGCCATAAGCATGACATATATTGTTGACTCAATAAAATGTTTAATGGTGGAAACAAAAATGAGTATTAGGCAATTGAGAATTAAATATGTTTGTTTGGATCATTGGTATCAGAAATTATTAGAAGTTAAATTGATGATGAACCACTTACATATATTGATGCATTATTTAGTGATGGTTCTTGTCCATAAGAAAAAGATGCACCATAAGGGAAGTTTTTTTACAAAATTGCATTCTAAAGATATCAATTCTCAAATCCATGAAAGATCTAGTACTACATGAGTTGTGTTCTTTATTTCATTTATCCCTGAAATATTTACTATTATAAGAACCATATATCACTTTTACAAGGTTGTAAGAACCTCACTTGAAATGCCTATGAATAGTCCACCTAAATGTCTTGAGTCTTGATGATATCCTCATAGACGAGGTACAAGAACCTTTTAGACAATCAACCACATCAAGTCATAGGAATCATACATTAAAAATAAGAGATCACAAGAACCCACCCTCAATATTCATGAATAATTCACTTCAAATATTATAAATCTAAATGAATCCCACAATGATAAAGCACAATAACTTTATCTGTAATCGACTACTCTAACTCAAACATACTTAAACATTAACTCAAACATACTTAAACATTAAAGAGTTTTTGGAAAGACTAAATTCATTTTAACGTACTATAAGACCTTCAAACAACATTTCCACTTTTAATCCATTCACGTGATGGCAAAGGTATAGATTTGTTCCAAGTTTACAATCTGCCGGGCAGTGTTGCTGAGAATCTCCAAGTAGAATTTGGCTTATACCACAGTTGTCATGGCATGCCAACCATTATATTTTCTTGAGTAGTGAAAGAAATGTGCAGTTTCTGTGGGTTCCACACAACGCAAGACAAATTAGGGTTTCAAATCATTTGACAAATTGGACACTGCGCTCCATGCTTTGGCATCGACGTACCAGAGCTCAGACAAATGAAATACGTCAAAAAAGTTTGCATCAAACAACAATAATCTGAATGTACCAACAATTTCTGTGTTTCACAAAGATTGTATAGAAATTTGGTCTTACTAACAATTATTAGACCGACAGTAAATGGTACGTTCCAGCTTGTGGAAGTATTATGAGATACTGTTTGTGATAATTGTTTGAGATATCTTTTTATAGGACCCAATGAGTTTTCTTTTGGTATTTTGGTTGTACTTGGAGTTTTTGCTGGTTCCATTTGTGGCCATTTTTTGCTCGATCTTGTCTGGCATTGACAAATATCTCAAATTCGTTTAATCATTCATTTAATTCCATAAATATCATACTCAAATGGAATGTTTCCTTAAGATGCCGGTTGTTAATTATTTTATAATGACAGACTAATCAGGTTTTGGGATTGGACATAACGTATGTAGAATGAATTGTGTGAATGAAATGAATACTGTGAGTGCATTTAGTTATAATTTGGATGGAGTCGAAGATGTGTGAAAATGTACTGTCAAGATATTAGAAAGCTAGGGCATGTCTAGATGAATGCCTCTGAATTCAGCAATTGTTCATGTTAGTGTCTTCTTGCTTAGGTGACACCTTGTCTTTTTTGAGGAATACAATGAACCATTTTTTTAAGGTCTTGAATTTTTAGTACCTGTCAAAGGCTAAGTACTATTGTGATATTTTTTTTTTTTGCACTTCATCCGTGATTAAAACTTATTGTTTTAACGAATTTAAGTTTATTATTTCAAAATTTAATTATAAAATCAATATATTGTGCATGTAGTTAGATGCAAGTTTTTTTGGGTGAATTGTTTTGAATCTGAAGTTAAATATTTTTATTTGTGATTAAGTTAGTTTAGATGTTTATACTTTCAATATTGTATATTTTAGAATTAATTTTTTTCATTCGACTAAACTATTTTAAAACTATTATCTATAATTATATTATATAATATTTTAAGAAACACTATTATATATTATTATTGATTTTTTTAAAAAATATTATAATTTATTTATAATAATATATATGATATACATGGAATACAGTAAGTTAGTTTAGATGTTTCAATATTCTATTTTTTAGAATTAATTTTTTTCATTTAACTAAAATATTAAAAAAATTTATCTATACTTATATTATATAATATTTCAAGAAACATATTATATATTATTACTACTAAAATAACATTATTTCATATAATTATTTATTTATAATACTATATATGATATACACTAACTATATAAGATTTGTGTTGATTAAAATATTTTATATAATATGCTAAATTTATTATTTTAAAATTAGATTTATACTAAAAGCTATTCAACTAAGGCAAGTACTAATCCATTATATGGCACTTGTTTTGATTGGTCATTTCATCACATACATCTTTGTGTATACTTGGAAAATTTGTTCTTTGTATTCTTTGTATATATTTAGTTGTGATAGTGAGTATGAGTTTGGTGGGATTCTTGCAGCATTGTTAAAATTGGATGCATTCTAAAATACAACAATGTGTCTATTTTTAGGTGAAACTTTTATCTTTAATGTATGGGCTAATACATGTAGACTATTTTCCTTGGTTATATTTATATTTGGAGATGTGAAAAATAAGTATCTTGTAATATTGCTGACTGTAAATTTGTCTAGTGGTAAGATATTATTGGAAATCTGATTGAAAACCTCATTGTTCAAGATCAAAGAAGGAGATTGTTGCAAAGAAAAAAGATTGTTGTTTTCAATTATTGTTTTGTCATTGATGTTAAACCTTCTATTTGTAGGAATGACATTTGCTTAAAAGATCCAAGTACTATCACTTAGTTGATTAATGAAGAGGATTTGATCAACAAGATGTAACAAGAGAACCTAAGGGAAAGATTGAGTTATGATGTTGAAATGAAGTGCAAGGATCAGTTAAGACTATGGTTAAATGATATATTAATAATATACTCAAAGATACAGAGGTTGGTCACACTTAGAAACATTGGAAGAAGAACTTGTAACAAGGTTGACTGCAAAGCTTAAACTAAGATCTTTAGTGGGTGTTGAGCAAGTTTGTTGAAGCTGAGCAAATTCTCAGTTGGAGCTGAGTAATAGGAAATTCTAGTGTGTGTCGAGTGATCTTCAGGTGCCGAGTGAAGATCAGGTGCTGAGCATTAGGAAAGTCTTAGTTGGTACCAAGTGATCTTTAGGTGTTGAGCATCAGGAAAAACATAGTTGATGCCAAGTAACACAGTATGTGCTAAGCACCAGTATTTCAATAGTGTCAAGCTATTGCAATATTTCAAATGATGAAGATTTGCCAAATCTAAGCTGACAAAGTGGTTACCTTAAATTTTGTGAACAAGTTGGAAGATAAGGATGATGAACTGGTGGCACAAACTTCTATGTAAACCATTTTTGGGCCAATTCTAAAGGATTATTCAAGAAGTTTCTAGAGGAAAAAAAATATGGGTTAGATACAATGAATCCTACCTAATCCATATGAATTCAAATTAAAGAATGGAAGAATTGAGTGGAAAAAAGAACTCCAAGACTTCTATTTAAGGAGTCATAGACCAAGAAGCAAATACTGCTGATGCTATTGCTGTTGAAGTGCCAAGTTGCAAAGTGCTTAGAAGGGTGTCAAGGAGAAGACATCTATGAGAAGGAAGAGCATATAGGCTCTACTTCTATGAGTGGTCATGAAGAGATGATTGCACTGGTACATTGAGCATGAAGACTCAAGGAGACTAAGCTTGAAAAGAGGGCAAGCTAACAAAGTTGCAAAGATTGAAGGCTAGGCAATGGTATGAGCTGAGAAGTGATCTGAGATTTGCAAGATAAGTTGTATGTTGTAGTCAGGTCAAAGATTTTCTAATACTCTCTAGCAATTGTATTAGATAAGAGAAAATCCTATGGACCTAAGTTGGCCTAACAACCATTTGTAAATCCTTTAACAGGGTGGCATTCCAAGTGAATGTTCTAAAGTCCTTTAACCGGGCCCACTTCTAATAGGGTGGTTAAATCCTCTAACAAGGTCACATCTAATAGTGTGTTGTAAGCCTTTAATAGGGTAGGCCTTTCATAGGGCATCACTTCAGAGGAGTGGGAATGGAGTAGCATGTTACTGGTGGTTTTTTCCAAATTGGGTTTCCATGTAAATCACTATGTTATGTGTTGATTTCTTATGTGTTATGCTTGCATGTTGTAGTTAGAAAAGTTAAAACTTGGATGAGTGAATGAATGAATGGGCTCACTATACTTAGTGAAAAGTTTGAATAGGACATTTGGACCTTGAATAACTGATTCACCCCCCCTCTCAGTTATTCTAAAGCATTTCTAACAATTGGTATCAAAGCCATCTGCTAATTTAGTTTCAAGGTACTAGAAGCGAGAAAATCAAAATGTCCAAGAGAGAAGTTCCCAAGCTCAACAAAGACAAAATTTTTGCATGGCAAAGTTTGATGAAATTGTACCTTGGATCAATAGGTGACTATGCAAAAACCTCAATTGGAACAGAACATGTGAATCTAGAAGGACCTCTTACTATAGATGATTTGAACAAAAAGAAGGAGCACAATCAAGCAATGCTAGAGATTGCCTCTGCACTTAATTATGAAAAATATGATGACATCAAAGATTGTGACATTGCATTCTAAATATGGAAAGCTATTAGATATCTATGGAGGAGATCAAAATGACTAGAGAGCAAAGAGAGAAAGCCTAAGAGGGAAGGGGATGACATAAAAATGGAGGAAGGTGAAAATGCTACTTACTATGCTTCTAGAATGAAAGAAGTGGTAAGTGCAATAAGAAGTCTAGGTGGTCAATTGGAAGAAGAAAATGTTATCAGCAAGTACTTAAGAACTCTACTCCCTATCTATGCTATTAGAGTTTTAGCCATCCAAGAGGTAAGGTGTGTACAAGGGAACACACTAACCTTTGAAGGAATAGTGGAAAAACTTACTGCATTTGAATTGTCCAACTTTGATAACTACAGACCTGAGAACCTTGAATCTTCTTTCAAGGCCAAGATGACAATGAAAGACATTGAGGAAGAGACATCAAGCAAGAAGAGAAGAAAAGGAAAACATGCATCCAGTGATAACATCGCAGATGAGGAAGATGTGGAATAGTTAGAAGCAATATTGGCTATGAGATTCCATAAAGGCAAAGGTAAATTCAAAAGTAAGCTCCCTATCATATCTTTCAATTGTAATGAAGTAGGTCATATTGCTGCAAGATGTACATAGAAGAAGAACTACAAAGAAGGAAACAAGTATAGAAACAAGAGAGAAGATGATAGCAAAGACCACAAGGAGAAACACACGATGCTACATTGTTGAAGAAGATTCTGATGAGAATGATGATGAAGTAGTCTATGTGGCCATGAAGGATGAATTAGATAAAGATGAAGATGAAGTAACAACATTGGTTACTTGTGTGAACAAGAATGACAAGTGGATCATAGATAGTGGATACTCACATCACATGACTGGAGATAAAAGTAAGTTCATTACCTTTACTCAATATGATGGAAATAGTGTTAGATTTGGTAATGATGCTCCATGTCAAATCAAAGGAAAATGCTCTATTCAACTCACAAAGAAAATTTCATTTGATAATGCATACTATGTTGAAGGATTGAACTACAACTTGTTGAGTGTATCACAATTAGGCAATGTGGGTTACAAAGTTTAATTTGATAACAAAACTTTTAAGATCTATGACACTGATGGAAATCTGATAGGAAAAGGTGAACAAACTAGGAGTAATCTCTTTTACCTAGATATGGAAGATGCAACATGTCTTGTTCTTAGATTTGATGATGTTGATTGTTGCATAAAAGGCTATGTCATGTTAATTTTGATAATCTGATTAGCATCAACAAGAAGAAGAAGGTCAAAGGGTTTCCCAAATTGAAGAAACCTAAAAATACAATGTACAAACAATGTGAACTAGGGAAGATGACTAAGTCTAGTTTTAAAGCAAAACATGCACTGCCAAAGAAGTACTAGAGTTAGTCCATACAGACTTATGTGGTCCAATAGAAGTATAAAACTACCTAGGAGATAGATACATAATGCTATTTATAGATGATTATTCTAGGGATGATGACCGCTATGCTTTTAAAGAAAAAATCTAATGCATTTTAAATGTTTAAGTGGTATTTGGCTAGAGTTGAAAAGGAAAGAAGAAAGAACCTGAAGTGCCTAAGGTCAGATAGAGGAGGTGAGTTCACATCAAAAGAGTTTGAAATATTCTACAATGACAAAGGTATAAAAAGACAAACATTAGCACCAAGAACTCGACCACAGAATGGTATTGCTAAAACAAGGAATAGGTCAGTGATTGACTTTGCTAGAACCTTGATGATGGAGAAAAATGTTGCACTAAAATACTGGAGAGAAGCTATAAGTACTATAGTTTACGCATTGAATAGAGTCCAAGTCAAGAAAGGTACAAATGCAACACTTTTTGAATTATGGTATGGTCACTCACCTAATGTTAAACATTTCAAAGTATTTGGATGTAAATGCTATATTCTTAAAGATACTAGAAATAGGAAGTTTGATGCAAAAAGTGATGAAGAAATATTTCTTGGATACTCCACTAGAAGTAAGGCATATAAGTGTTTGAACACTAACACTAACAAGATTGTGGAGAGTGCAAATGTAAATTTTGATGACCATGTGAAAGTTCAAATTGATGAGTCTAAGAAATCAAAGGATTATAGATGCTTCGTATAAGTCTATGAAGGAATGATTGTTGAAGACAATGCTGAAAATCAAGTTGGGAATCAACAACAAATTTTAGTATCTACCGAGTCTCAACCAGTGAATGCCAAGTTGCCTTCAGAAGCTGAGCTATAGAATGTAGAGAATGGACATTTTGGTTTTGAAAATAGTATACATGAGGGGAATGATCAAGTGTCAGATGAAGAAGAACAAAATGACTCTGAAGCTGAAGAATCAAACATGGAAAGAAGGACACAACCAATTTTAGCCAAGTATGTGAGAAGACATCACCTTATAGAATAAATCATTGGTGACAAAGATGCTAGACCAATGACAAGGAATAGATTGAGGAATGAATCATGTCTACTAAGCAAGGTAGAATCTAAGATAGTGAAAGATGCACTACAAGATGATGACTTATATGAAGCCATTGAAGAGGAGATAGATCAGATTGAAAAGAACAAAACATGGACCCTAGTTCCTAGACCAGCTGATAAGAATGTGATTGGTACCAAATGGGTGTTTAGAAACAAACTTGATGAGAATGGTGAGATAACAAGAAACAAAGCCAAACTAGTTTGCAAAGGCTATGCACAAGAAGAAGGATTGGATTATGGGGAAATTTTTTCCCCTGTTGCAAGAATGGAAGGAGTAAAAACATTACTTGCGTATGCTACATACAAAGGTTTCAAAGTTTACCATATGGATGTTAAATCCGCTTTTTTGAATGGTATACTAGAAGAGGAAGTCTACATAGAACAACCAGAGGGATTTGCAGATGACAAGAACAAGGACATGGTCTACAAACTACACAAGGCACTTTGTGGATTGAAGCAAGCACCTAGAGCATGGTATGAGAGGTTGCACAAATATGTTGTGAAGATAGGATTTGAGAGAACAGATGACAACAACAACTTGTACATCAAAGCTGAAAAAGGTAGAGACATTTTGATATTAGAAATCTTTGTTGATGATATACTATTTGGAGGAAAAGATTTTCTTTGCAAAGATTTTGCTGATCAAATGAAACATGAATTTGAGATGTCAATGTTTGGAGAAATCAAATTCTTTGTTGGATTACAAGTACATTAATTGAAGCATGGCATATTTGTGACCCAATCCAAATACATCAAGGAGATACTCAAAACATTTGGGTTAGAAGACTCAAAACTAGTCAGCACACCAATGGCAACTAGACATAAGCCATCCAAGAATGATGAGTCTGCTGAAGTGAATCAAACACTGTATAGGTCAATGATTGGAAAGATGCAATATGTTGTACATAGTAGGCCAAACATTACATTAGCTATTGGAATAGTGGCTAGATTTTTTGCAAATCCAAGAGAAAATCACTTAATGACAATAAAGAGAATATTGAGATACCTAAAAGGAACTTCTAACTTTGGCTTGTACTACAAGAGGAGTGAAAGGTTTGAACTGAAAGCCTACACTGATGCAGATTGGGGAGGTAACATTGAAGATAGCAAAAACACTAGTGGAGGAACACTTTTCTTGGGAAAAAGGTTGATTACATGGACTAGCAAAAAGAAAAGCTACACCTCACAGTCCACTGCTAAAGCTAAATATGTTGCAGCTCCTATAAATTGCACTAATATTGTATGGATCAAACATCTGTTGCAAGGTATGAAGGAAGGGGTAATTGAGCCTGTGATACTTTATTGTGATAATACAAGTGCTATCAACATATGAAAGAACCTTGTAATGCATGCTAAAACCAAGCATATTGCAATCAAGTATCACCATGTAAGAGAGTTGGTGGAAGTCAAACAAGTGAAGATGGAATATGTTAGCTCAAAGAAGAAAATTGCTGACATCTTCACAAAAGCACTACCTAAAGATGCTTTTGAGTATCTTAGAGGTAAATTAGGGGTGATACCCCTAGCCAAGGCTACTTGAAACAAAAGCAAGAATGCCCTGCATCAAATGAGTTGATTGCTGAAGATTTTACACATTGATGTAGAGGATGTTTTCTTTAGGATTCATGCCTGAAGAAGTAGAAGTACTAAAATCCAAAATCAGTTACAAGTAAGGTGATAGAGGGAGAAATTGAATGAAATTGCATAAGCTACACCTGCATATTAAGATGCAAATATGTCTTTGGCATTGTTGTCAATGAGGGAGAAGATGTGAGAAATTGATCAATAAGAGAAGTTATGAGAGACTGATCATATGATGATGATGATCTGGTGATCTAAAGTATGAGGGGGATATTGATCAAATGAAGATAGAGGGAGAAGTTGATAGAAATAATTAGAGGTTGATCAGAACAATAGAAGATGAGCAATATAGATGGAGAAAGACAAAGAACAAGGATACAACAACCAAGAGGGAGAAGTAGAAATGAAGCAACCAGAATAGTAAAGGGAGATGTGAAATCACAATTTACTCTTTAGCATTTGACTTATTATTCCAACCTAGTAAGCTTGTGGTTGAATAGTTTAGTTTGATGGTTGATCAGTTTGGTTTGCCATCAATGCCAAAGAGGGAGATTGTTGGAAATTTGATTAAAAAGCTCAGTGTTGAAGATCAAAGAGGGAGATTGTTGCAAAGAAAGAAGATTGTTGTTTTCAATCATTGTTTTATCATTGATGTCAAACTTTCTATTTGTAAGAATGAAATTTTCTTAAAAGATCCAAGTACTATCACTTAGTTGATTGATGAAGAGGATTTGATCAACAAGGTGTAACAAGAGAACCTAAGGGAAAGGTGGAGTTATGATTTTGAAATGAAGTGCAAGGATCGGTTAAGACAATGGTTAAATGATGTATTGATAACATACTCAAAGATACAGAGGTTGGTCACACTTAGAAACATTAGAGGAATAATTTGTAACAAGGTTGACTGTAAAGCTTAAACTAAAAGCTTTAGTGGGTGCCACGAAAGTTAGTTGAAGCCGAGAAAATTCCTAGTTGGAGCTGAGTAATAGGAAATTCTAGTGTGTGTCAAGTGAAGATCAGGTGCCAAGCATCAGGAAAATCTTAGTTGGTGCCAAGTGATCTTTAGATGCTGAGCTTCAGGAAAAACACAGTTGATGCCAAGTGAAACAATATGTACCAAGCACCAGTATTTCAATAGTGCTGAGCTATTGCATTATTTCAAATGATGAAGATTTTCCAAATCTAAGCTGAAAAAGTGGTTACCTTGAATTTTGTGAAATGTTGGAAGATAAGGATGATGAACTGGTGGCACAAACTTCTATGTAAATCATTTTTGGGCCAATTCTAAAGGATTATTCAAGAAGTTTCTAGAGGAAACAAAATATGGGCTAGATACAATGAATCCTACCTAATCCATACAAATTGAAATTAAAGAATGGAAGAATCGAGCAGGAAAAATAACTCCAAGACTTCTATTTAAGGAGTCATAGACCAAGAAGCAAATGCTACTAATGCTATTGCTGTTGAAGTGCCAAGTTGTGAAGTGCTTATAAGGGTGTCAAGGAGAAGACATCTAGGAGAAGGAAGAGCACAAAGGATCTGCTTCTATGAGTGATCATGGAGAGATGATTGCACTGGAACATTGAGCATGAAGACTCAAGGAGACTAAGCTTGAAAAGAGGGCAAGCTGACAGAGTTGCAGAGATTGAAGGCTAGGCAATGGTATGAGTTGAGAAGTGATATGAGATCTGCAAGATAAGTTGTATGTTGTAGTCAAGTCAAAGATTTTTTAATACTCTCTAGAAATTATATTAGATAAGAGAAAATCCTATTGACTTAGGTTGGCCTAACAACCATTTGTAAATCCTTTAACAGGGTGGCATTCCAAGTGAATGTTCTAAAGTCCTTTAACTAGGCCCACTTCTAATCACATCTAACAGTGTGTTGTAAGCCTTTAACAGTGTAGGCCTTTCACAGGGCATCACTTCAGATGAGTGAGAATGGAGTAGCATGTTACTAGTGTTTTTTCCCAAATTTGGTTTACATGTAAATCACTGTGTTATGTGTTGATTTCTTATGTGTTATGCTTGCATGTTGATTTACAGTAACTTGCTAGTTAGAAAAGTTAAAACTTGGATGAGTGAATTTATGAATGGGCTCACTACACTTAGTGAAAAGTTTGAATAGGAGATTTGGACCTTGAATAATTGATTCACCCCCTCTCTCAGTTATTTTAAAGTATTTTTATCAAATATATGATAATGAGTTTGAATATGTATATATAATAATGTTGAAATTGATAAAAAACTTAATCTAATAACTGTGGGGCATATAATAATTCATATACAAGGATTGCATAGTACCATTATCATTTTTTATGTCATTGTATTGTTGGTTTAGTTATCTCTTGATTCACTAGAATGGAATAAGACAACTCTAGATTTCAATATAATGGAGTAGTTCTAAAAAGTGTATAATGGAGTGAATCATTTCATCATTTGTTGTTATTCATTGAAAAGAAGAATTCTACTTAAAGGTTCTATTTGTTAAATACAAAATGAAATATTGATCTTATTTAATACATGACATTGTATAGTTGTCAAAAAGGAATAAAATATGAGTTCAAAAGTTGTTTTGTAACATAGTTAATGAAGGTTAAATTGATGATTGAACATTGAAGATGTCTATTCATGTAATTTCTCTTGAAAATTATTGCAAATAAATTTGATAATGATTCCCTCATGTAATGTCAAGTGGTGGGGTGTATGATGGACATGTATAGCGGGAAACATGAATTTTATCTTATAGGAGCTTGGAGAAGATTAAAAACCCGTCCTTTGGTGTTAGTTTTTCCTCCCTAAAGATTTATTTGTGAACTTTTCTATTGTGATAATCTAATAAAGGTAGGAGGTACTATCTTTCAAAGTTCCCAAATAAGGTGATTGTGCGACAAAATGGTTTAATCATAGATGAGTTGTACGAAGGATGTGAATCCTATCCATATGGTGTGGTTTTTCATGAATACTGGTTTAGCTACATCTAAGATTTGGCATTATAGTTTATATATGTATATGTATATCTGTGTGTGTGTGTGTGTGTGTGTGTGTGTGTGTGTGTGTGTGTGTTCACATTAAGAAGGGTAGCAAGAATAGACTTGATTCTGTTCACCAAGACTTTGAAGAACATCTTGTAGATCATATTGCATAAAATAGTTGGTTTGATATTTGAGAGTATGGATATATCACAACTCATCGAAACCAAGACAAAATATCTATTAAGTTTTTAAAAAATATTATGGGTGCCTAAGAAATCCTTAGCAGCTATAGTAATATTGTACCCCCATAATATCCAAAAATTTCTAAAATAAGGCTTGGGGGAAGCCATTCAATCATGGGGATTTCAAGACACTTATAGAAAATGTAGTAACTCTAACCTCCTCATCATTGATAGGAGCCAAGAGACGTGATTTGTCACCTAGAGACAAAGCTATAAGTAGTTTGGTAGGTAATCCTGCAAACTAGGGTCATATACCATGCCATTCTCTATGTAGGCCTTGTGAAAATAATTAGATGCCATAGAACCAAACTATATGTCATCCATGGTCATTTGGTCATTTTCTTCTAGAGAGATACAATAAATTCATCTGCCTAATGTCTGAGAGGAGATTTGTGGAATAAGGAAGAGTTCATGTCTTCCCTCTTTAGTCATTGGACTCAAGATTTAGGGGTCTATTTGGCTATGGGAATAGGAATAGCTATTCTGGAATAGAAAATGGGTGTAGATATTCCTATTCTCCATTTGGTTCAGCTAGAATTTGATGTAGAATTCGTGGACCAAAAAATTTATGTTCTCTAAGATAAATAAAATTGGAATAGGAATATAAATTGCAATTCCACCTATTTCGGTGGAATTGTAAAACCTCATTTTTGGGCCAAAATTGGAATAAGTATTCCTATTTTATTTTGTATTCTAATTCCAATTTGGTGCATCCAAATGAAGAATTCAAAATTTTGAGAATTTGCATATGCCTATTTCGCTTATATTCCCATTGCTAAATGGGCCCTAGAGGTTTTCAATAATTCTTCTCTTTTTAAGTTCCCCATCTAGTTATTTTCTCCTCAAGGAATCCTTGACAACGTGTAACCTTAGAGTGATTCACCAATTGAAAATTTACAATTGTATATTGGTTAGCTTAGTGGTTAACTCTTTATTCTACATTAAGGTATCATTACATGTGAACTTATTCCATCATTTAAGCTTTTCCTTTATGAGGTTCAATTTATTATACATTTTATAGATAGAGGTAACTTGAGTACATTTTGAAAATACTAAAATTTACGAGAAGCTTCCGAAATGAAGTTGAGGTTTATTTTTGCTATTTCTTGAATCTAAAAAATAATTTTAAATCAAATAAAATTGACAAAAACCAATATTAATTTAAAAATTAGAGAACAAAAGTGTATTTTAAAAATAAATCATCTTAAACCTTAAAATATTAGATACTTATAATGAAAAAAATTAATTGTTAGACTTCATTGAAAACACTAGTTATCTATACAATTTTGAACATGTTAAACCTGTCTATATAATTAAACATAAAGATAAGCACCAACCTTAGGGAATTTAGAAGCCAAAGGTGAAAATTGGAGTTCGTTGAAATTATAGAAAAACCTATTACATTCCAATAGCAAATTTTTTTGTCAATGAGTGGAAGCTATGTTTCTTTCCCATCATTCACGTCGACATTACTATACATGCACGTTGAAAGAGTATGCAAAAGAGTGTCCACAATACTTGTCTAAGCATTTCATTGAACAACTGTTTGTTTGATTTAAAATAACTAAATGAATGTATCTCATTGAGTGGAATTATGAAGAAACAAATATACAAACATATTTGTGTACAAATAAGATAGCTTTGTGGTCTACCCTAGTTTTGACCAGGCTTTGGTAATGAGCCAAATTGTAATTTTAGAACATATTAGTAGAGAACTCATGATGATAACAGTATGTAAATGTTTTGAAATTTGATTGTGGGTTTTTCTTTCAGTGATCCTAATTAAACTTCATAGAAATTAGAATTATTAAAGGAAAGACTTATTTTGTTATCACTCACAATGCGAAAACTATGTTTGAAACTAGTCTGACATCATAATGTTGTCCAAGTTTTAGTTCATATCTTTTGTTCTAGGGTTTTGAGTCAAGTGTTAATGTCTTGAGTATGAGTCTAGATTGCCTATAGAATGATCTTTCTTCCCATCATTCTTTTGAGTCAACCTAATGCGGGAATCATATGAGCAATGCATCAGTCCAAAGCTAGGCGATTAGGGTTTGGAGGGTTTGTTATTCATTATCTGGACGAGAAGAAGGTCTGCAAATTCTGCTAATTGATATTTCCTTGTTCCCAATCATGTTGAAGAAAAAGATTCATGTTGAGAAATAGTTCTTCTTGAAAGAATTTCTAAATCTCTGAGAATTTCTAACTTCATGGTCAAAGGACTATATCTAAAGGAAGGATAAATCTAAAAGAGATCATGAGCATATACAGAGCAAATGTAATAGAGAACATTGAAGATTGAGGCTAAAATATTGATATACACATCATGAGAATAAGTTAAAAGCAAGATCAATTGACTTCAATACAAAGTGAGCACTCAAAAATGCAAAAATGACGGAAGAACCAAGTCAAAGGTGGTATGACTCTTTTTGAAATGAAATTGATGGTTAATATTTAATATATGTGTATACATTCTAGAGTTGAAGAGTCAATTGAATGAAAGAATGCATGCTATTGGCTTGTTTAAAAGTCCAAATGCTTACCTGTTAGATTGGGTCCCATTCAAATATTAAATGAATTTTGAATGCGTTCAGTTGTTTGAGAGGAGAAAAACTTCACAATAATAAGGAAAAAAATGATAGTGAAGAAAAAATACTCTGTCTAAAGTTGACCGATAATGACATTGTGGGCAAGAGAAGGTGAAACATTTGTTGTGTTAATTAGAGAAGATGGAGCTAACATAACTTTGTTTCCTTTTAGAATCACTTCATTTTGATGGATTTATTTCTAAAACTAAACAATGACAAAATGTTTCCTTTCAAACATGGACATTATTTTTATATTTTCCATGACTACATTACAAAAGTATTGATGGGTGTTATCTACTTATCTTGGTGAGCTATTCAGTTATTTAATGTATTTCTTGGTTGGAGTTATAAATATTGATGTCTAATAATCATTATATAGTATTTAAAAAAATTTATGTATGATATTTTTAAATTTATATTAATTTTAGACAAGATTATGAATTGATAATAAATTACTATGTATTTGTTGTGTGTCATGTTTTGTATTAACAATAGGACACATTGTAACATAAGCTAATATTATCAACCATGGTGTAGGAGATCATTTATGCAATTATATTTTGTGCCATCATGTACTCCAATGGAAAACATGTTTCCTTGCAAGGAAATCTTCTTTTTCACTTATGACTATTGTATTGGTCATGTAAAAACGTATCTTCCAACAAATGGTTATATTTAGGAAGAGTGATTATGCTAAGATGTTATGACATCAACTAAAAAATTCCTATAATGCTAAGGAATTATAGGAGTGGCTTCATAATTATTATAATTGAATTAATCATAGAATAAAATTAGAAATTATCATAGTAGGAAATTGGAGTGTACAATCTAAGAAAAATATATAATCTAATTAATATAAATATATAACACATCTTGGGTTTCCATAGCTTTTCCCATACATGAATTGTATTACATAAGATGTTTAGTAAAGTTGAGAGATAAGTATACATAGTTCATATAAATATAAATGGGATATTACTTTCTATGGATAAATCTTTTGTTCATGTTAAAATTGATAGGTTAAAAGCCAATTTCAATAGTGTTCATGTCTTTCTAAAATTATTCGATGCAAAGGTTTACCTATATTACATCTTAAGAATGAAAGCTTGATACATCTAATAGAATAAGCTATACAGTGGTTGGCCAACCCACAATCATACCTTTGTCGGACAAAAGAATCAAAATGGAAATAGCTTAAATGTTCAAAATTTAGGTACTATATTATTGAGGGTATGCTTCATCAATAGGGAAATATGATATTTCCCAAGGTTGCATGGGTATGGGGCAGGGGGGGAGGAGGGGGTACTTTGGGTATAGATATGGGTATGACTATTTTTCAAAATAGAGGATGGGGGTATGTAGGTGTGCATAAATTTAATTTTTTAATATAATCCTAATATTTTATAGAAAACCTAAATATATGAGTCACGAGTCACAATATATATGTTGAATGTTTTAGATGCATAAAAATTAAGACAAAGTTTAAATATGAATAAGAAGGTCATAATCTTATATAGATATATTGCAAATGATAATCTTTTAGTTCTCATTTGAACACTAAAAATCATAAAAATTCTAGTGGTTTTATTGCTAATCAATATTATATCAAAGTTTCAATGTTCAAATTGATTATATATTGAATGAAGCTTGAGAAACAATAATTTGATATGGAAATTAAAAAAGTGAATAAAAAATATGATGTATTAATCTACATGACAATATTTTTAACTTTTTGTAAGGGGAAAATAGTTGTGAGTTGGCATGGTGTTTCAAGATGCAGGGCAAGTGTCCAATACAATACAGTCATATCAATACCCAATATAAGTACCAGAGATTCAATGCTGATATTTTCTATTTCATTTTTGTTATCATACCTACTATTTAGGGGGTAAAGGCAGGCACTTTAATAGGGTTGTGGGTCTCCACTTATCAGGGCCAGGGCCGCTAAGCCATTCAAATACGTATGAAAGGGAAAGAGGAGAATTTCCAAATATGATTCCACTTATGATCTAAATTAGATTAGTGAGGACCCAAAAGAAGAAGGGTGCTAATACTAAATTTAAATTATAAAGAGGAACACAATACAAGGAAATGTACTCTTTGGCCCTTGATAGGGTGGTGTGAATGTGAAATTGAACTAAGTAGAATTTCTTAAATAATGTATATTTAGATGTCATGTGTGTATAATTATCCCAATTAAGATATAGATCTAGGGTAAAGATATGAAAGGAAATGAAATATTGAAGACTCACATTGAAATGCATGAAAGAAGATGTATTTTAGCTCGACAACTTGCAGATCTAAACTATTTCTAAATATCTATTGGTGGATCTAGGAATAAAATGATGAAAGGAACAAAACTAAGAAATCTCCCCCAAAAAGGAGACTAAGGACTAGGTCAACTTGGGAAGATATCCTACAACTAGGTTGGCATAGTTCAATGACCTAAAATTGACTTCTCCAAAAAGCTCCTAAAAAGTAGGCTTTAGATCTGTAAGCTCCAACTAGTATCCTGCAAATCAATATAGAAAAGATGGGTTTTGGGGGTTTTTTTGGGGGAGAGCTTGCCTTGGTCAAACCCTATGTTAAGGAATAAACCATAAAAGATAAATTTTAATTTCAAGGAAATAAGATAAATTTAAATATTGACCTTGCTTGTAAAAACCCTTGTCAATAAAGATTTGTAGTGATATATTTTGTAGATTTTGAATTAGACATGAAAGATATAGGATATCTTGACAATTACAATGGATCTACCATAGCCACATCATGGAGCCATGGATGTAAATATGCATCAATGAAGAAGATAATAAATGCTTTAATTTAGATCTCCTCCCTTGATAGGCAACAAAATGACAAAAGATCCTTGAATGCTTGAAGAAGATTTTCTTTTTTGCTTGAATGCTTAAATTCCTTGCCTTGAGGGCTTGATGAGATGTGTTGAGAATGATATGAGATAGTAAAATGAAGCCCCAAAGCCTCCTGTTATACTAGTTTTCATGTGGGAAATAACTTAGCTCGATGGGAGAGTAAAATTAATTAATTGGGAAACTTGGGGACTTTCAGGCCCTGAACCCCACAACCACCGATGACTAGGTCAATGTGGGTCAACCTAGTCATCGACCTAGGCTTACCTATTACATAATAGGCTGATCTAGGTCTATATAGTACTAGTGGATAGGTCAAAAAGGTTGCAAAAAAATCTAGAAGGTGGTATAGGTGAAACTGGAAGATGATAGACTAATTAGGAGAAATGGTCAAAAGGGTATCAAAGAAACATATAGAAGACCGTGTTAGAAAGAAAGAGATGAAAAAGAAGAAATAAATGGAAGGGGAGAGGAGGGAAAGAGACATTGAGCACAAGTCCATCCATTGTCCAAGAAAGGATTTATGGGAAGGGCTCTAATAGGTCATAAAATGCAAGTGCGCCCATTTTAAGATGGTACACCTACTAAAATTTATCCAAGACCCTTTTCCCTAATAGCATAGAACATTTTATAGTTCTTTTATATAATTTATAGTGGTATCAATGGTTTTTGCATTGGATGCACATCTAGGTTACTTAGTGGATTGGATTTTCATTGGGATAAGGTATCTCAAGGGTTATGGTGGTTCATAATGGTAATCGGGATATGGTGTTTTGGGGGAGTGCTCAAGGTGACCTAAACCATGAGGCAAATCCATATCAAATCACTAAAGAGGTAGTTGTATGGCATGGCTCAAAGGGGTGGGTCATGATGGATGATAAGAAGTGATGGATTGTGGTGCGTGGCTAAAGTAGGTGAAGTGATTAATAGATGAAGCTATGAAGGTGTAGCCAAGTTGAAAATGATGTACAAAATCCAAGGGATTAGGTGGATCATGGAACTATGGGTATGGTCCTCAAGTTAGTATGCATTGTAGAGGAATCTAGGATGGGTAAGAGTACATGTATTCATGAAAGGCTAGTTTGAGTGTAATAGATGCATGAGTGACAAGGTGTTCACGAACATAACATGTAGACATAGACATGGTGTTGAGGTAGTTGATCAGGTCTTAGTGTTTGGCTAAGGAAGTCAATAGTTTCATGGGGAACATGGTTTGTCTTCAAGGTTCATAATGAGATGGGGGAGACCAACAAGATATGAATAATCGTGGAGATAGGGGCAGGCTACGGTAGCATGTAAGGTTTGACTTGAGGACTTAAGGATGTTATGAGATGCTTTGGTAGTGCTGAGTATGCTTTGGCAATATGTGTAGTGAGAAAGGGAGGAATTAGTGGTTTTTACTCAAGGTGGATGTATTGTTCAATAAGGGAGTTATGCTGATTCTCTATTCCACTATAGTATATTTCTTAGGTAGCATGCATAGTTGAACAAGGGGTGTTATGTTATTTCTAGGCATTCACAGAGTGACACATTGGTTAGCAAGGGTGATTAAAAGGCTCAAGGAGTTGAGATGACATATGGCTAGTGTTGGAGTAAGGTTATCTGATGGGGGACACCTAGGAAAAGATACAAAAGGGTTTAAATAAGGGGTTCATCATGGGATGAATAGGAGTAGAGCTTGGAGGTCAAGGATGCATGCATGGTGTAACAAAGAAAGTAGAACCATGGCAGTTGGACATGAGCTTCTATTCTGTGGGGGTGTATGTTTAGGCAATCATGTGTGTGCAAACTTGATGAAGATTGGGGCTAAGGAGTGGTCTAGGTAAATGAAAATAGATGAACCATAAGGGGAGTCAGAAGTAGTGATCACTAATGTTGCACATGGTTGTAGACTTTTAGGGGGAAGGCTCTATTATAAATACTTTAGAATAATTGAGAGGGGGGGGGGGGTGAATCAATTATTCAAGGTCCAAATTTCATAATAAAACTTTTTATCAAGTAAAGTGAGCTCATTAAACTATTCATCCATCAAAGCTTAAACTTTCCTACTTAGCAAGTTACTGAAAATCAACATGTAATAGTAACACATGAAGAATCAACACATAACACAATGATTTATGTGGAAACCCAATTTGGGAAAAACCACTAGTAACATGTTACTCAATTCTCACTCTTCTGATGTGATGCCCTATGAAAGGCATGTCCTGTTAAAGGCTACAACACACTATTAAATGTAACTTGGTTAAAGGATTTTACCACCTTGTTGGAAGTGGGCCTGGTTAGAGGACTTTAGAAGATTCACTTGGAATGCCACCTTGTTAAAGGATTTACAAATGGCTGTTAAACTAAACTTTCCATAGGATTTTACCCTAACTAATATAATCGTTAGAGAGTAAAAACAAGGGATTTTGACCTAATACAAGTCACAACTTAACTTGTAGATTTTAGATCTCTATTTAGCTCATAACATTGTCTAGATTTTAGTCTCTCCAGCTCTAAGAATTTGTTGTCCTTTCAAGATTTGTCTCCTTGAATCTCCAAGCTTGATATACCAGTGCAATCTCCTATTTGACCACTTATCGAAGCAGAGTCTCTGTGCTCTGTTCTTTCTTCACCTTGATGTCTTCTCCTTAACACCCTTCAACCACTTTACAATTTGGCACACCAAAAAATCTAGCTTCTTGGCCTATGACTCCTTAAATAGAAGTCTGGAATTGCTTTTCCTACTCAATTCTTCCCTCCTTTAATTTTAGTTCGAATGAATTAGGTAGGATTCAATGAATCTAACCATATCTTATTCCTTCTAGAAACATCATGAAGAATGCTCCTCAATTCACCAAAAAATGGTTTATCTAAAATTTTTGAACCTCCAAATCATCATCCTTATCCTCCATCTGGTTCACAAAATTCAAGGTAACAACCTTGTCAGCTGAGATTTGGTGAATCTTTGACTTTTCACATAATGCAGCAACTCAGGACTATTGAAATTTTGGTGCTTGGCACATATTGTGTTACTCTGCACCAACTATGTTTTACTGATGCTTGACACCTACTATGGACTCACTCAGTATCCACTATGTTTTTTTGATGCTCAGCACTTGAACACACTCAAATCCTTCTATATCACTCAACACACACTAGATTTTGTATTTGCTCGACACTCACTAATGAACTTAGTTAAGCCTTGTAGACAACCTTGTTACAACTTATTCTTCCAGTGTTTCTAAGTATGGCCAACATCTATATTTTCAAGTATATTGTCAATACATCATTTTACCAATGTCTTAACTGATCCTTGTACTTCATTACAAAACCATAACTCAACCTTTCCCTTAGGTTCTTTTTTTACATCTTGTTGATTAAATCGTCTTCATCAATCAACTAAGTGATAGCACTTTCATTTTATAAGCAATTTTCATTCCAAAAAATAGCAGGTTTGACATCAGTGACAAAACAATGATTGAAAAAATTCTTTATCAACAATCTCCTTCTTTGCAACAATCTCTCTTCTTCAATAATGATCTTTTTAATCAGATTACCAACAATCTCCCTCTTTGGCATTGATGGCAAACCAAACTAATCAACCAAGTTATCACAATGCTAACTAGGTTAAAATAATAAATCAAATGCCAAAAAGAAAAATGTGTTATCATCAGTGTTTACATCTCTTCTTTGATCTATTATCTTGATTACTTTACTTCTGCTTCTCCCTCTTAGCTGCTATTTCCTTTTTCTTACCTTTCTGGTATATCTTCCTAAACATCCTTTTTCTCTCTCTTTTCTGTGGCTTACCACTATTTACTTTGATCTTGTACTACTCTTGACTCCCTCTTTACATTATTTCTCCATCTTTTGTATGCGTTGACCATGTTCTTCTATTATGGTATCAACTACTTCTCCCTCTATTCATTTGATCCTATAGATTTGATCAGTTTCTTGCTACTTCTCCCTTTATCCAATTGAATGCTATTGATTAGTTTCTACTCCCTCTTTAGCTTATTTCTCCATCTGTTGTATACATTGATCATGTTCTACTATTCTGGTATCAGGTACTTCTCCCTCTATCCATTTGATCCTATAGATTTGATCAGTTTCTTGCTACTTCTCCCTTTATCCAATTGAATGCTATTGATTAGTTTCTTGCTACTTCTCCCTCTTTGAAAACAATGCCAAAGACATATTATTTCATCATCTTATTATGCAAGTATAGAATCTTTTGGAACTTCCAATTTCTTCCTTTATCACCTTGCTTTGTGACTGATTTGGAACATCAACACTTTAATTACTTTAGGTAGAAATCCTAAAGTAAGTATCCTCTGCATCAATTCACAACATTTCAACAATCAACTCATTTGATGCAAGGCAATCTTTGTTGTTGCTCAAACAACCTTGGATAGGGTTAACACCCCTAACTTACCTCTAAGATAGTCAAATACATTTTTAGGTAATGCTTTGGTGAAGATTTCAGCAATCTATTTCTTTGAATTGACCTATTCCATTTTCACTTGCTTATCTTCCACCAGGGATAATTTTAAGAAATCCCTCCCGAAAAAAAAGCCTAAAATGCTGGCGAATCCAACATCTTGGGGGCATGAAAATTTTAGTATCGAGGGCAATTTTTTTACCATATATGGAAATAAAATATTATATGTTGGCAATTTTTTTCTTGCCCTAGCAAAAATCATTTTAAATGTGGTGAATTAATGGTTTTTTTCACTGATGGATATATAAACGATGGTTATTTTTTTCCTTGCCAAAAATGAATTAATAATATCAGAGGTGAATTACTTGTTTTGTAGGAAAATGAATAATAATGGTCTTGGCTAATCTTCAGTGGTAAACTGAAAAATTGTTTAATCTGAAAGCGAAATTTGCACACGTATTGGTTAGTGACGTTACTGATTGCTAGGTAGTCACTTTCAAGTTTCAACTTGTGTACTATCTTAAGTGTGTTATTAATAATGTCGTAACATCATTACATTAGTGTCACAATTACCAAGTCAACTATTGTCACTTTTGTTATGTTAATAGTAAATACAATAGTTTTATTGACCATTGATTAGTTAGAGATCAACGATAATAGATACATCTCAGGGCCACTCGCTTGAAAAGACTTGGAGTCAAACGTAATTTTCTGGAATGGAGACACATGGAAAAGTTTGCATGTAAACTATTAATCATGTCAGGCACTATTGACTGTTCGACATTATTGTCAGCACATTTAGGGGTTTCACACACTTGAAAATTAGTAGGAATATGAAAAAATAAGATATGAAAGATCGCGAATGCCAAAGAATTAAATGCAACTGCAGTCTGCCATTAAATAGGCCCTTCAATTCCTCTTTCAATATCATTTCTCATATTCTAATTTCTTCAATTTGAATTTGGTTTGTAGTTGCACTTTGCAGAGTTTTTAGTTTCTTGAGTCATAGTCATGGATACACCAATTCACCTGAAATGCACTAATATGGCTTTGCAAAAGCCCTTTTTGGGAAAAATTCCTAATGATGTCCTTGCCATGGTTTGCAAGGTAGATGGATGAAGTCCTTTTATCCGCCATGCTATATGCATGGTACTTGGCCATGAATTCTTGAGAAATGATAAGAGGTACCTGACCATGTCACGATTCTGGATGAATCTACGTAGATGGAAAAAGATTCCCCAAATCGGCCCGAAATTCATCCCGAGCCGTCAATCTATCAGATTGAGATGGTCATTATATAACTTATTAAATTTATTATTATTATTATATTATATTATATTACATGGTTATATTTATATTTTATTATATGGTTATGATTATATGATATGGCTATAATTATATTATATTATAAATAATTATATTATATGTTCTATTATATAATTAATAATTATAAATAAAAATAATATTATTTTTATAATAATAATAAATCTTAAATGATTACATAATATAAGTAATATTATTTTTAATTGAATGCCAAAAATATATTATAATTTATAAAAAAATAAATTATTAAAATATAAAATATAAACCAATGCACTTACATTAAAAAAATTTAAGATATTTAACAACAATAATAATTTAATAATTTAATTAAAAATAATAGAACATATGATATAATTATTTACCCTATACTATAATATAATATAATTACAACCATATGATATAATCATAACCATATAATATTTATATAGTATAATAATAATAATAATGACCATCGAGTGATCAACAGTCCGGGATGAATTTCGGGCCGATTTGGGAAATCTTTTCCAATCTGCTAGATGAATCTGGATAGATGGGAAAAGATTCCCCAAATTGGCTCAAAATTCATCCCGGGCTGTCGATCTATCAGATTGAGATAGTCATGACACATTATTATTATTATATTATATCATTTAATATTATTTATATTAAATAATATAATATAATAATAATAATAAATTTAATAACCATTTGATAGTCTATAGATTGATGGCTCGAGATGAATTTCGGGCTGATTTGGTGAATGCTTTCCCATCTGCCAAGATTCATCCGAAATCATGACACGTGTAACTTATGTACATCACTACATTATTTAATATTGAGTCTTGACAATTTATTAAGGTTAGATGTACATTGTACATAAAAGTTAAAACCATTAATTACTTATTACTTTTGTTTTAACTATTAAACTTCAAGTATTACCTTTTTAGAGTATGAAGGTCAGAGTTTTGGAACTATAAGATGAGAACCCGATACGATAGCCATAGGGTTTTCAAATCTTAAATTTTCAAAGACTGGCATAATTCCATTTTGTGTTCTGATTTCTGAAGATTGAAAGTGTGAAACTTGGGTATCAGATGACAACACCAATTATCTAATCTCAATTCTAGGTATTTATTTTTTTTCAAAAAAATTCCATTGCAATTTGCAACAATAGAAATCTTGATTTTAATTGTCTTAGGTTTACACTTTACAATTATTTTGAATAGGGCCTAAAGTCTAATAACCAGTAGCAACCAAGCATGGGCAAAACAAAGTCAAAAACCTCCCAAACGAGTACACCCATAAAGGAAAAGAACACCATTATAGAACTTAGACAAGTGCTACAAACTTCAGGTTTCACCGATGAATGTCATGATATTTTTTATCTTGTTATCCATGGAGATTCTAGAATCATGGCAATTAGACATTCATTGTTTAGTAAGTGGAAAGATCCCCAGAAGGAGAGAATTTATTAAAAATATAACAACAGTATTGGTGCATATAAAAATAAACTAGCTACTCTGGTTACTGGATTAGCAAACCTTGTTGTACTCAAAGTATTCCCTTACCCTGAAATTGTAATGCTATGCGCTCAGAATTATGATGAAAATAGAAAAGAAATTGTAAACCAAAACACTTATGAGGAAATTTTATCAATAACTGAGAGTGAATTTTTCACTCTATTAGACCTAGGGTTAGGGTTTAGAACAGAAAGCTCTAAGGAGCGCATTGACTTGGATAAACTAGCTCAGGCTTATGACAAGCCGGAAAGAAGTTTTCAAGATTCATATATTAAGGGTTTAATACCTTTGGAGTCCACTACTAGTGTTACACTGGATAAGGACCATAAGCCTCCTTATCAGTATGATATTTTTGTGCCATGGGTTCATAATGCTATTTCTTTGTTATCATTTTTCCTAGGATTGGACAATAACAAGGATGTGGGGACCAATATTCTTGAAATGATTTATAATATCCATTTTCAAGGTCAGTCAGTTGACAATGTAGCAGTAAGATATGATTTTGTTCGGTACATTGTTGAATCTGTGCAACAATAATTACTAATGATTAAACAAACTACAACTATAGGCAAGATGAAGACATTTAGGTTCACAAGTTATTGTGTTACCTTCTTTTAGCAAAGCATCACCCAATATTTGAGACAGAGAACAACAAGCTTGATATTGAGGTCTATAAGTTTGATGAGAAAACCCAGAAGAAATCAGAGACACCAAGTCTAGTATATGAGTGGACACATAAGATGAGGATGACTACTAACAATAAAAATTACAACTATTTTGTAGACTTCGTCTTGGCACCTATTTACAAAAAAATCAGAGGCACTACAATGCCTAGATTGCTTGTGTCTTGTAAAGATTGCATTCAATTGGGAAGTCAAATTCAATTGGCTGACTGGTTCTTCATGGAAGAGTACATTGTCTTAAGGTTTTACGGTTCAGTAGTTGAATCTTGCAAACTTTCAATGCATTTTACAGAAAGGGTTTTTGCACTGGAATATGTAAGGCAGATGAACTTTTCAGTGGAAAACAAAAGAAAATGATATTTCCTTCCTTGCCTTTTGCAATTGGAGGCCTCTCATTTGAGAGAAAGGCTTTCAAAGTGGCAAATGAATTGGTAACTTTTTTTGGCTTTCATTTTGTTAGTCACTAGAATTATGATCCATTGAACATAATAAAAACAAGACTTATTTCCAATGGGAACTCTGCGAGAAAATATCAACACCAGGAGATGCCATTGATAGAAAAGTTTAAAAAAATGATTCATGGGATGAGGTTAAGAAAGAGATCGAGAAACATGTAGCAAAGATTAATATTTCAATGCAACAATTATCATCCCAAATTATGACATTGCACATATCAGAGTCACACAAATTAGTGCCTCTAACATACTTAAATTTCTACAAGAAAGCATTTGAACCTTCTAAGAAGTCTATGTCGAAAGCAATTAAAGAGGCATGCATATCTGAAATGTGGTGTCAAACCAAGATAACTGAATTTTGGAAAATGAGGCAAAATTTGGGTGAACCAAAGACATCAATATATTTTGAGGAAATTGATGAGGATGACCTTTTCGGCACTTATTGGGATAAAGAGCATCCAACTATACTATTACAACTTGGCAGCTACAGTGATAGTGATACTAATATTCAAAGATAGAAGGACCTCTAGTCTAATGTTGACATTCAAAGTATTGAGGATTTTGGGTCAACTAGGGGCAGAGATATCATTAAACTTCAAATGAGTGATTCTACTAAACAAACATATGGTAAAGGAGCAACTACGATACAAAAAATGGGTTATGCAGGTATATGGCCCATTGGTGTAAGTGGTGATGGGATTTGGAATCCAGTTCCAGTACCAAACCCATCCAAAAGAGGAAGTAAACCAATCTTTGGAATCTCCAAGATTGAAGATGATTCATCTAAAAAGGGCAAAAAACATTATACTTCTACTTCTGAAGGTCATCCCAACACATTATTTGTTAAATCTTCAAATCCAGTTGTAGTTGATCCCACTGGCATTGACACTAGCATGGATGAACCTTGTGCAAAAAAGAAAAAACTTATGACAATTACACCGCAAGAAATTTTAGTGGTTACTTCAGCAATGTATGCACTAGTGGCTTCTGTACAAAACCTTGAAAATAGTCGTAAAATGCCAAGATTTGGATTGGGCCATCTTTAGTATGTTGGCAATCCTCGAAATACAATTGTAGGTGGAGTAAGTTTAGCTAGAGATGGAGGAGCATTAGCATTCAAGGATATAGTTGACAATTCACCTTTCAAACACTCAATTGTGTAAAAAAACCTAGATTTTAGTTTGAATGAGTTTGCATCAAAGTTTGAACAAACAAGTGAAAGAAATAGGCAAATTATGAAGACTTCGAAAAGTGATGCAGTTGCCGAATGTTAGGGATCTACTAATAGAATATTTCCAACATATGATCCAAACAATAAAATGATGAACTTCATGACTGTTATGCCCCTGGGTAGAGATAATAATCCACCAAAAAATGTAATAAATCATAACGATATACAAGTTACCAGTTTTCAAATGGATTTGTCAAAAGTGAAAAATATTGACAAAATCAATATATCAAAAGAGAGCAACAAAATGGTCTACTCTACACTTCTGAAGGCGGAGAGGGAAAATAGAAGGCTTAAAAAGAAAATAGAAAAGTTACATGCAGACCTTGATAATGTGAAGGCGAAGGAGAAAGCAACAGATAATAGGTTCAAAGAATTGTAAAATAGGATAAAGAAATCTTCTCCTACAGAGGCAATTGTCCAGCAAGAAAAGATGAATGAACAAGTGCAACATTTGACTAAAGAATTGGATGAGTGCCAAAAAAGACTTAAGAATGAACAAGCGTCTATCGTACAGTTGTTCAAGTCTATAGAGAGTAGTGCATAGGTCATCAATCAATTGAAAACTGAGTTGGAATCTGCTGCCAAGGAAAATAAAATTTTGAAGGATGAATGGGAGAAGGAAAAGAAAAAAGTGGAGTCTATGGAAAGTATGATTTTTAATTTGCAAAAGGAATTGGGGAATGAAGAGAAAAAAGAGGAGTCTACTGCAAACACAATCCATAATTTGAATAACCAATTGGAGAATATGAAACAAAAAGAGTTGTCAACTGCAAAAACTATCAGTGATTTGAAGGAGGAATTGGAGAATGCAAAGAAAATGGAGTCTAGTGTTACTGCAAGCACTCACACAATCCACAAATTGAGGAGGGAATTGGAGAATGCAAAGAAAAAAGAGGAGTCAACAGCAAAGCAAAACTTCAATTTGAGAAAGGAATTGGAGAACACAAAGAAAGAGGAGTCTACTCAAAGTCTCCATGATTTGAAGAAGGAATTGGATAGTGCGAAGAAAAAGGAGGAGTCCACTTCAAAAAATTTCCATGATTTGAAAAGGGAACTCAAGGAAAAGAAGAAAAAATAGGTAACTATTGCAAATAAAATCCAAGATTTGAAGAAGAAATTGGAGGATGAGAGGAAGAGAGCAACTGATTGGCAAAGGCAACTAGAGAAAATGTAGAAAAAGAGTTAAAAAGAGATGTCTGAAATGAAGAAAAAGATGGATAATGTAATGGCAGAAAATAGAACAACCTCTTTCGAAGACCATCATGTGAAGGATACTATAATAAACATAGTTAACCTTATCAAACAAGAAATTTGGGACAAAATAATGACGACCAGTGATGGTTTGGTTGAATGGCTTGATTTAAATAGCAATCTTAGAGTTGTCTTTGAATATGTAAAAAATGATTTTTAGGCTAAAAGAAAAATCTTCACCAATTCATTAAAAGATCTTTCTGACCAAGTTCTCAATAAACTAAAGAGATCCAATGATAGGGATTTGGCAAACCATGGAATAAACAACTTCTTGGATGCCTGTGTAATGGCCATTAATGTCTCTCAACATTGTAAAGAAGTAACGTGAATTGGTGAATTGCTCAATTCTGCTTCCAAAGAGTTGATGAAGTTGAATAACACCATAGTGAACTTGCTGAATGCTGGATTACCAAATCCAGCTAACTCAGAAAGCACATTCATTGGAAATAAAAATTAAATGAAAAATTTGCAAGGCAGAATGAATTTTGATTTAGGGAAATTGCTCGAGGAATTCACCCCAGAGGGAATTGCAAGTTGCATCAAACCACTGTCAACAATGAGTGATGCTATAGATAGATTCCTCCTATCATATGATTCTATCTCTCAGAAGTATTTTTTGTTGATGAGACTACAACTAATTAGCTACAACTTCAAAAAAGTGGGGCTTCCAAATGATGTAGAATGGAGCAGCCTAAAGAAATTCAGTGAAGCTAGGTTATGTTCTCAAACTATTACTATTGCTATTAGTGGCAGTCATAGCTGATAGCACTATGTAGTAACACTGTAACAATTTAGTAAGTGGTAGAACTATAATCATTTTGTTACTTGTTTCTCATTAATTTCAAAATTTTGATTTAATTTCAACTTTGTTTAATGTTAATTGTTATAGGAATCAAGAGCCAGCATATCAAGATAGTTGGGCAGCCAGGCACTAGCATACTATGGCATATCAGGAATCAAGAGCTAGCATATCTGATCATATATACAATTACAAACTTACCTAAAGCTATTTTTACTCCCTTGTATCTGTAAAAGGGAATTCAAAGTCATTGCAATTTGACGTTGAGTCATTTGCAAAGGGTTGTAATTGTTTGTAATTGACAATAGTTAAATGTATTATGTTATAGGCTGATTTGTAATTATAAATTATAATACAAATTTTTTAAAATGGAGCTTATTATTTTAAATTCATTATGTTAAAATTTCTTAAAGAAACTAGAATCATTGAAAATCTCAACATGTTAAAAATATACAATCAATGAAAATCTCCACATGTAAGTACTAAGTTTGTAATATCAATATGTTCAAAAAAAATAAAAAAAAATTAAGCATCTATAAAGGGACAGTGAATGAAGGCTATAAATTAACTTCTAGAAACATGTTACATAATTAATTAGTAGGTAGAGTCTTAGATCAGAGCTACTAGCCTACTACATGACTCATGTAGAAGGTTTAGAAGCTGCTATAGTTGCCATTCTGCTTGGACTGGCTCAACATCACTATCATCAGAATCCTCCTCATTTATTTCACATAACATTTCATTATTTTTTGTGTTTTCTTCAGATTCACTGTCAGCATCAAACTCACTATGCATTCCAAATTCAACATCATCTTCATTGCTTTGACTTTCAATATCACAATATGAACCACTGCCACCGTCACTGCCATTGCCACTACCACCGCCACTATCACTGCCACTTGTGTTTGAAATGTTGGCAATCCCTCTTCTTTGACATTACTTTCTCCAAATGCTAATAACCCTGTCATAAGGGAAACTTTCTACCTCATACCTAGAATTATAGAGCCCTAGACAATTATCCAAATTTTTGTCTAATTTGTTTCTAACCTTTTACTTAAGGAAGTCTAAAGTATTGAAAACTCTCTCATCCTCCACTGAACCCAATATCATTGTCAAACATAAATTGGTAAGCTTGAAATATTCTAATATTGCCTCTCTCAACTGATTGCTCTCACCAAGGTTTTTCCAAAGCTTTGTTATCGCTCCTTCATTTGGGTTCTCCATAACATCATATTGTTCCCTTATTATGTTTACAAAAGAGTATGATTGATCTCTCAGTCATGTTTCATCTAAAATTTCATTTATAGTGACTCCATTGATTACTTTAGGTGTGCAAAAATGCTGAATCAAAGTCGTCATCCTTCTTTGAAAATTAGTTGGACGATTTAGAGACAAATATTGTGGAAAAACAATTGACATTGCTTCCAACAGTTCCTCTAAAGGGAATCTAAATCTAATTTCTGACGATAGATTGTAGCAAACTCGCTTAGTCAAGCATAGAGTCTTTGATCTTCTTGAAGGCTTCACTTGTAACACGTGAAAGTACCTTCTTTGGTTATGATTCAACTTCACTTCTTGCTTCGTTGGGGTTAGAGTTGGGGTTGACACAGGCATAGTACTACATTAGTATGTCAACTCCACGTACCCTGGCATATACCTCATCGTTTGCACCAATATGTAAAAAGTTCCTAGGATTGTTCAAATCTGAGATTTCTAACCACTTTGCAAACTTTGTTTCATCTAATGGTAATAATTGGTACAGAGTATCCAAGCTACTACATGTCATTTTACACAACTTATTATATTCTGCAATGTACATAGCTCTTTCTTGAACCTTTTTTATAATATTTCTCATGTCTTGTCACATGGGGAGAATAGTTGCTAAAGTTAAGAGTACCTTAACATTAGTTAGGCTTGAATATAGCTTAGGGAATCTGTCTCACATAGAGTGGATTAGTCCAAGAAATGACGTGTATTTAGACATTAATTGATGCACTAGTCCATTTAAGAGATCCATCTGGTATCATCATCTTTAAGAAGGTTCCTCCCATCAGTAAGTCCTGTAGAAAAGTGTTGAAATTTTGGGACTCATTTTGGACTTCGACAGAAGTATTGGTAAATCTCTTTGATCAGAGATTCCACTTTACTTACACAACCAAAATTGCTGACAATTTCAAAAGCTAGATTCATTCGATGGGCCATGCAATGAATGAGAATAGCATAGGGTGGCAAATCATTCTTGATCTTTTTGCAAAGACCACCTTTATGACCTTGCATAACCGAAACACCATTTGCTCCAACACACACCAACTTTTTGGCAATCTCCATGCTATCCAAACCTCTAGATTCAATTAGAGTAGTCTTTAATAATTCATATAAGTTTTCCGCTTTCGCACTATGATTCAATTTAGCAACAAATAGTAGAAATGGTTGACAAAAAAGATTCTTTATAGTATAAACATGCATGCACACCTAGGAAGTATTATCAATTGTTGTAACTTCATCTAGAGACATTGTAATGAAATTTGAGTTTTTTTATAGATTTCGTCATATCTTCTATTTCAACCTGTGCAAGACATTTAGCCCATTCCCACCTGCTATTTACTGACTAATGACTATTAGGATAGTTTTGAGTTTTCAAAAAATGCAATAGTGAAGTCATTGTAGGGTAGTCTATCATAGGGCATCCTCTACTCAATATATAAAAGACCACACCTAATTGAACTAATTTTGCAATATTTTTCACTTCTGTTGCTTTCCCAATGAAATCTTCAATGGAACCTTTTACCGTCGAACACTTCTCCTATATTTGTTGGTGTAACTCGTATATTTCAGCATTCTTGATATACAGATAGTTCTTCTTTGTTTTCCAAGTTAGCACATATTTTTTGACTCCATCTATAATTTCCTTCTTGTAAACTTTACCAACATGCTTTTCTATGGTATCAATTTTAAGCTACAACCTCTTCTCCTTCTTTGTTATCTCTATGCAAATCTTACATCTGCATTCTATAGGGGGCTCACCATCATTTGGATTGGGCATTGGTTCAATGAACTAGTACTTTTCCACACATTCTAACTGAAAATTCCTTTTGGACAGATCCCAACGAGATCAATCTTTCTTCGATTCTAGTTTTCTTTTCCCCTTTTATGCATGAACTTGATTTATGGAATCAATTTTGGTTTTCTCAATCGATGGGTCCGAGACTGACTCCAACTCTATAGTCTCAGTTTGTGACTCCCTACTTGAGGGAAGTTCCTCCAAATCTTGTTCAAGTTCATCCTTGACTGATATACTAGGTTCACCAACTTGAACTTCAATACTATCTAAAGGTCCAACTTGTGATGAATCTCCTTTTTCAGTAACCATTGGAGATCTAACTTGTGAATCTTGTAGGTTGCCAACATTTTCACGACCAAAATATGCTGCTATGGTTCTGCGTTTTGGTAATGGTGGCCTCTCTTGGATTTCAGGGATCAGACCCATCTTGTTTGACATGGAAAACTGATAAAGGCTGCAAAAAAATATCAACTTAGTTGTTGAACAAAAGACTTAACTAGTTAGACTACATATAATAACAATAATATGATTCATTCTCAAAAAAAGGGTTCTACTACTATAGTACTACAGTCTATAGTACTACCCAATATAATTTGCAAACCTAAATCCTATAGGCTATCTTAGCATGTGAGATGTCCAATCACCAGCGGACACTAGATAGTGAAACTAAAAAAATAACTAGTACCACTTACAAAATAATTTAAAAATCACTTGCCTTTTACAAAACTAGGGTCCATGAGTCAATGGCCAACGCACTCAACACTCTGAAAGTTCGGCAGCAATAAGAAATGCCAGTCTCCAAACCAGAAAATAATGAATTGTGTAGAATAATAATTTCTTCTAGTCCAATCTAGGTTGGCAAATTAGGTGGAATTAACAAGTGAGAATGTCAAATGCATTTTTGATGCAAGCCTATAGTAGGAAATAGCTGGCTAAATGGGGTGAGTGATCGACACACATCAGTAAAATGGTTGACAACACCCAACCCAAGGGAAATTTTATATAGTTGTAGTAATGGAAAAATATGTTGGAAATAGAGATGGAGTAACTGAGAGGGGAGGGGTGAATCAGTTACCACAAAAATAAATTCACAGATCCTTGGATGTCTTAAAATAAAGTTGTTGCTAACACTCGGTAACCACACAAATAAATGCAAAAACTTGATAGATTCTCTGTTAACTTATTAAGCATTTAAAGTGGTTAACATGCATGCATAAAGAAATAATCATGAACACAAGAGACACCAGATTTAACGTGGAAACCCAATTTGGAAAAAACTACCAAGTAACTAGTTACCAATTTTCATTCTTTTGAAGTGAGCCCTATTAGGAGCCAACCCTATTATTTTTTACAAAACACACTGTTAGGTGTGACCTTATTAGAGGATTTAATCACCCTGTTAGAAGTGGCCTTGTCAGAGGTCTTTAAAACAATTCAACTAAATTGTCACCTTGTTAGAGGATTTACAAAATGGTTGTCAAACCAACTCTGTTAAGAGGTTTTGAATCACTGTTACAATGATTAGAAAGTAACAATGAAGTGATTTGAAATATATGCAACTTATCTTTGCTGAATACAGATCTCTGTTCTGCTTCACTAGATCCTCACTAATCGAACACAACTTTGCAACTTCATAAGGATATCTAATCCTTCCTCAACATTCGCTCATATATCTGCTCATTCATACATTCACACTCTTATGCATCCACACTCTTACATCCTATGAATTCACAACTTGACCTTTCATATATACCTTTCAGATTGTCAAGTCAGCTCAATTACAAGTTACAGCAACTGAAAAACATTAAATCAGTCGACTCCATAAGACAATTAAACTTAATTCTTTAGAACAATAAAATTCTTTGCTGCCCGACCCAACTCGGTGACGACTGCTCCCGAATGGTATCCCTAGTGTTAACCAAGTGAAGCTTGGTAAACATTGCAAACCTTGCAACTTTCTTCGAAGATCGAGTTAACTTAGTAAACACTGACCTTCCTTCATTTACCGAGTGAGCTCGGTAAAAGCTAACCTTCCTTCTCTTACCGAGTGAGCTCGGTAAAAGCTAACTTTCTCTTTGATGATCGAGTGAACTCGGTAGATAGTGAACTTGGTAAGCATTGAATTTCTCTTTGTTAACCTTGGGAGCTCAGTTAACATTAACTTTCTGCTACAAGATCCTTTGATGCCTGAGTAAGCTCGGTAAGAGCTAACTTACTGTGTAATGTTAACGAACGTTCAGTAGACATTATAAATTGCTTTACTGACCGTTTGAGCTTGGTAGACTTTGTCTGATGGCTGATATGACATTTGTGTAACATCAAAGAGAATACACAATTAACAATTGTATCCAACAATCTCCCTCTTTGGCATTGATGGCAACACAACATGTCATAGTAGAAATGAAATTTGAAAACAAGTCTTTCTCTTATATGGCAACACAACATGTCAACATAACAATTCTCCCTCTAAGATAGAAAACTCTCCTTCTTATAGTAATCTCCCTCTATGAAGCAATTACATAACAAATTCTTTATATTTTGAACAAATTTCAAAGAGATATGATAGTAAAACTCTCCCTCTTTGACAAAACATGCCAAAGAAAACTCAACTCAAATGAATTTCAGTGTACCTCTAGTACTGATTCATATGTAGTATTTTTTGGTTATGCTGCGTCAACTGATAGATCTTCAATCTGGTATGAGTTGATGCATCACTAAAACTTTATTTTAGTGAACTTTAGATAGGGGAGTGACCCCTAACTTACCTCTTAGATATAGGAATGCATCCTTAGGTAATGGTTTAGTGAATATGTCAGCAATTTGTTCCTTTGTATGAACATATTCCAATTTGATCTCCTTATCTTGCACCAATTCTCTGACAAAATGATATTTTATTGCAATGTGCTTGGTTTTTGAATGCATCACTGGATTCTTAGATATGTTGATTGCACTTGTATTATCACAGAACATAACAACTGGTTCTTTGATTTCTATCTTCATGCCTTCCAACAACTATTTAAACCAAACAATATTAGAATAGTTTACTGCTGTAGCAACATACTCTGCCTCTGCTGTAGATTGAGATGCACAATTCTAATTTTTGCTTGTCCAAGAAACCAACCTCTTTCCAAGAAAGAATGCACCTCCACTTGTACTTTTTCTATCATCAAGGTTTCTTGCCCAATCAACATCAGTAAATACTTTCAAATCCAAATTTTCTCCAAACTTATACCATAAACCATACTCTTCAATTCCTTTCAAATATCTTATTATTCTTTTGAGTACCATCATGTGATTTTCTCTTGGTTTTTCTGAAAATCTTGCTACAATACAAACTGCAAGGGCAATATCTGGCCTAGTATGAACTACATACTACAACTTTCCAATCATAGATCTATACACTATTTGATCTACTTCTTTTGATTCATCTTTCTTGGTAAGTTTTAATCCGGTACACATAGGAGTCCCGACTGGTTTACAATCTTCCATTCCAAACTTTTTCAATATCTCCTTGATGTATTTTGATTGAGTAATATAGATACCATTTATATTCTGTTGAATTTGAAGACCAACAAAAAATTTGATCTCACCAAACATAGAAATTTCAAATTCCTTGTTCATTTGTTTTGAAAATTCTTTGCACAGATCATCATTCCCTGTAAAAATAGTATCATCCACAAATATTTCTACCAAGAAAATCTTATTATCTGGTCCTTCCTTAATATACAAGCTACTGTTATCATTAGTTCTTTGAAAAGCAATCTGAATAAGATAGTTATGCAATCTTTCATACCATTCTCTAGGGGCTTGTTTCAAACTGTACAATGCCTTGTGTAATTTGCAGACCATGTTCTCTTTATCTGGATCAACAAAACCTTTAGGTTGTTCAATGTAAACCTCTTCATCCAGTATACCATTGAGGAATGATAACTTGACATCCATTTGATAAACTTTGAATCCCTGTTAGTAAGGTTCTGACTCCTTCCAATCTTGCAACAGGAGAAAAAGTTTCTCCATAGTCTATTCCTTCTTCTTGAGCATATCCTTTGCATAGTAGTCTAGCTTTTTTTCTTGATACCTTACCATCTTCATCCAACTTTTTTCTGAATACCCACTTAGTTCCAATCACATTTTTGTCTTTAGGTCTGGGTACAAGAGTCCATATCTTGTTTTTCTCTATCTGGACTATTTCTTCATTCATAGCCTCAATCCAACTATCATTTTCCAATCCATCTTTGACATTTCTAGGTTCAAAATTAGCAAGTAAACAAGTGCCTTTCAACTTATTTCTTGTCATGGTTCCTTCAGATTTATCTCCAATGATCTGATCTGCTGAATGATGTCTCCTGACATACTTAGCTAATACAAGTTCCTTACCTTTTGAATGGATTTCATTATTATCTTCTTGCATTTCAGCTTCAGGTTCTGTCTGTTTTGGCTTGGTAGATATTTACTTGGGTTCTTCAGAATCGATAGATAGTTGCTCGGTAGACACTTGCTTGATTTGCTATGGCTCGGTTTGAACTTCCTATAACTCGATTACAAATGACTCAGGAGTAGAAGATTCTTGATTCTCTGATGTAACTGGTATTGTATCAGGTTCACTAAAGAAAAACCTTTTATAATCTTCTGGTTCCCTTTTGCTTTCTTCTTCAATCCTTTCTGCAAACTCATCAACTTTCACATGTGCACTTTCTATGACTTTGTGAGTAGACAAGTTCAAACACCTATATGCCTTACTTTTGCATGAGTATCCAAATAATATACCTTGATCACCTTTCACATCAAATTTTCCTTTTCTAGATTCTTTCAAAATGTAACATTTACTTCCAAATACTTTAAGGTAACTTACATTAGGTTTATAGCCATACCATAACTCATAGAGGGTTTTGAATGAGTCTTTCTTCAGCTGTACTCGGTTCAAGGTATAAACTGCAGTGCTGATAGCTTCCTTCTAGTATTTGATAGCAATGCTCTTTTTAATCATTAAAGTTCTTGCATAATCCATGATGGATCTGTTTCTTCTTTCAGCTATTCCATTTTGCTGGGGTGTTCCAGGGGCTGATACCTGTCTTTTGATTCCTCTTTCAATGCAAAAGTTATTAAACTCATGTGAAATGAATTCTCCACCTCTGTTTGACCTCAAGCATTTTAATATTTTTCCTTTTTCCTTTTCTACTTTGGCCAAATACCATTTGAACTTTTCAAATGCTTCTGATTTGTTTCTTAGATACATGATTGTCATCATTCTTGAGTAGTCATCAACAAAAAGAATGAAGAACTTTTCTCCAGTATAGCTTTCAATTCCAATGGGTCCACATAAATCAATATGCACAATTTCTAATATATCTTCAAAGTGATAGTTTTTACTTTTAAAACTAGTTTTTCCCATCTTTCCAATCTGACAATTTTTGCATAGACCGACCTCAGGTTTCTTTATGTTAGGAATGCCTCTTACTTTCTTGAATTTTCTTATCTTTACCAAATTATCAAAGTTTACATGACACAACCTTTTATGCCATAACCAACTTTCTTCAACTTGAGCAATGAAACATGAACATTCACCTAGTTCAAGATAGAACAAGTTACCTTTAGTTTGAGTACCTGATCCAATCAGTTTTCCTTTGCCATCCAACAGTCTTGCTTTACCATGCGTGAATTCTACTTTGAATCCATTATTGAGTATTTGTGCCACACTTAACAAATTATGCTTTAGTCCTTTTACCCAATAGACATTATCACATATAAGTTCCTTGGTTAGAGAGATTATTCCTCTCCCTTTTATACAACAAGGTTCATTGTTACCAAATCTTACACTGCCACCATCGTAGTCTTTAAAGTATTCAAACTTAGTTTTGTCACCAGTCATGTGATGAAATAACCACTATCTATGATCCATTTATCATTTTTGCTCATATGAGAAATGAGTGCCATCAGATTCATCTTTCATAGCAATGTAGACAATTTCATCTTCTTCTTCATCATTAGAATCATTAGAATCTTTAGCCATAAAACATGTTTTCTTACCTTTATCCTTGAATGATTTGAAATCTTTCTTGGCATTCCATTTGTGATCTGTCTTTTCATCTTTATTCTGCTTGTTTGGACACCTAGCAGCAATATGACCAACATCTTCACATGAAAAACAGATTAGGAGTACTTTACCTTTGTATTTTCCTCTGCCTCTAGAATATGTCCTTGCTAGAAGGGCTTCAATTACTTCAAGATCATTGTCTAAACTTTGGTTTGATTCATCTTCACTTTCTGACTGAGATTTCTTTTTGCCTTTCTCTTTGAGTGAAAGTTTGGCTTCAAATGCTGATTCAATGTTCCTGGAAGCTAGAACATAGTTATCAAAGTTGTCCAGTTCAAATGCAGTCAATCTTCCAACTATAGCCTCTAGATTTATCTTGTGATTTACTTCACATCCTCTTTCTTGAATTGCAAAAACTCTGATTGCATAAATTGGAAGTAGAGTTTTGAGAACTTTACTTATAACTGTCTCTTCACTGATATCTCCTCCAGAAGCTTTGATTTTACTGACACATGCTTTAAATCTTTCAACATATTTTGCAATGTTTTCATCCTCCCTCATCCTCATTTGATCAAATTGTCCTCTCAGACTTTCTGCTTTGGCTCTTCTAACATTATCATCTCCTCCATAGATCTCTTTCAGTTTTTTCCACATTTCAAAGGCAGGTTTGCAGTCCTTGATATCATCAAATTCTTCATAACTCATTGCAGATGCTATATCTATCATCATAATGTTGTGAGTCTTCTTTTCAGCAATATCATTGATAAATAGTGTACCAGCTGGTTTTGCATATTTTTCATCAAGGTATTTTAGTCTTGTATCTCCAATAGAAGCTAGATGAAGTCTCATCAACCCTTGCCATGTTGAGAAGTTATTCCTGTTAAGCCTTGAAATTTTTCTCTTGTAAGACATCCTGATCTTTGGCTTAGATCCTTAAAATCTTTCCTGCAAGCACCAAAAGCTCTAATACCAATTGTTGGAAATAGAGATGGAGTAACTGAGAGGGGAGGGGTGAGTCCGTTACCACAAAAATAAATCCACAGATCCTTAGATGTCTTAAAATAAAGTTGTTGCTGACACTCGGTAACCACAAAAATAAATGCAGAAACTTGATAGATGTTCTGTTAACTTATTAAGCATTTAAAGTGGTTAACATGCATGCATAAAGAAATAATCATGAACACAAGAGACACCATATTTAACGTGGAAACCCAATTTGAGAAAAACCACCAAGTAACTAGTTACCAATTTTTACTCTTCTGAAGTGAGCCCTGTTAGGAGCCTACCCTGTTAAAGGTTACAAAACACACTATTAGGTGTGACCCTGTCAGAAGATTTAATCACCCTATTAGAAGTGGCCTTGTCAGAGGTCTTTAAAACAATTCAACTAAATTGTCACCTTGTTAGAGGATTTACAAAATGGCTGTCAAACCAACTCTTTTAAGAGGTTTTGAATCACTTTTACAATAATTAGAAAGCAACAATAAAGTGATCTGAAATATATGCATCTTATCTTTGCTGAATACAGATCTCTGTTCTACTTCACTAGATCCTCACTGATCGAACACAACTTTGCAGCTTCATAAGGATATCTAATCCTTCCTCAACATTCGCTCATATATCTGCTCATTCATACATTCACACTCTTATGCATCCACACTCTTACATCCTATGAATTCACAACTTGACCTTTCATATATACCTTTCAAATTGTCAAGTCGGCTCAATTACAAGTTACAACAGCTGAAAAACTTTAAATCAGTCGGCTCCATAAGACAATTAAACTTAATTCTTTAGAACAATAAAATTTTTTGCTGCTCGACCCAGCTCGGTGACCGGCCATTGCTCCAAAATGGTATCCCCAGTGTTAACCAAGTGAAGCTCGGTAAACATTGCAAACCTTGCAACTTTCTTCAGAGATTGAGTTAACTCAGTAAACACTAACCTTCCTTCATTTACCGAGTGATCTCGATAAAAGCTAACCTTCCTTCGCTTACCGAGTGAGCTTGGTAAAAGCTAACTTTCTCTTTGATGACTGAGTGAACTCAGTAGACAGTGAACTTGGTAAACATTGAATTTCCCTTTGTTAACCTTGGGAGCTCGGTTAACATTAACTTTTTGCTACAAGATCCTTTGATGCTCAAGTAAGCTCGGTAAGAGCTAACTTACTGTGTAATGTTTAGGAACATTCGCTAGACACTGTAAATTACTTTGCCGATCGTCTGAGCTTGGTAGACTCTGTCTAATGGCTAATATGGCATTTGTATAACATCAAAGACAATACATAATTAACAATTGTATCCAACAAAATAATGTTGGCCAATAAGAAACAACATGCAAAGGCTAGCGATATTTTTAAAATAAATGTATCCAAACTATATATCACATTGGCGATTGCACTGATATTTTTGACTAATCATGTGATAACTAATGGGAAACTACCTTGGGAATTGGACCCAAATATGATAAATATCCAATGATGTAGTTGGACCCAAATATGATAAATATTTGCCAAATGATGATTGACCCATCAGATGGGATCGCCAAAAGGAAAAGATTCACGATGAAAGTAATCCCTGTTGTCCACCAATTCTATTACATAGTGATACTTAATTACAATATTCTTTGTTTTGACATGCATCACATGATTCTTTGATATGTTGATGGCACTTGTGTTATCGTAATAGAGTATCATGGGTTTAGTTACTTCTTCTTTCTTCATGCTTTGCAGTAGATGTTTGATTCGTACAATATAAGTGCAATTGATAGTAGCAGCAACATACTCAACTTCTACTATGGATTGTGAAGTACAACTTTGTTTTTTTTTGGTCCAAGTAACCAATATTTTGCCTAAGAAAGTGCTCCTCCACTGGTGCTCTTTCTATCATCAATATTACATCCCCAGTCTGCATTAGTGTAGGCTTTCAACTCAATTTTTTCACTCCTCTTGTAGTCTAAGCCAAACTCATTAGTTCATTTTAAGTACCTCAATATTCTTTTCACTGCCATAAGATGATTTTCTCTTGGATTTGCAAAAAATCTTGCCACTATTCCAACTACTAATGCAATGTCTGGTCTACTATGCACAACATACTGCAACTTTTCAATCATTGATCTATACAATGTCTGATTCACTTGAGCTGATTCATCATTCTTGGATAGGTCATGTCCTATTACCATTGGTGTAGTAACTAATTTTGAATCTTCTGAGCCAAATTTCTTGAGAATCTCCTTGATATATTTTGATTGGGTCACAAATAGACCATGCTTTAGTTGATGTACTTGAAATCCAACAAAAAATTTGATTTCTCCAAACATTGACATCTCAAACTCATATTTCATCTAATCAAAAAAATCTTTGCATAGGACATCTTTTCCTCCAAATATTATGTCATCAACAAAGATCATAGATATTAGAATTTCTTTACCTTTTTCTACCTTGATATACAGGTTGCTATTGTCATCTATTCTCTCAAATCCTATCTTCACAAGATATTTGTGCAGTCTCTCATACCATTCTCTAGGTGCTTGTTTCAAACCATAAAGTGTTTTGTGCAGTTTGCAAACTATATCCTTGTTTTCATCAAAAAACCCCTCTGGTTGTTTTATGTACACTTCCTCTTTCAGTATAACATTTAGAAAAGTATACTTTATATCCATTTGATAGATTTTGAAACCTTTGTAGGCAGCATATGCAAGTATTCTCACTCCTTCCATTCTTGCAATAGGAGAAAATCTTTCACCATAGTCGAGTCCTTCTTCTTGTGCATAACCTTTGCAGACTAGTCTAGCCTTATTTCTTGTGATCTCACAATTCTCATCAAGCTTGTTCCTAAACACCTATTTGGTACTAATCACATTTTTATTAGTTGGTTTTGGAACTAAGGTCTAATTTTTTTTCTTCCTTATATGATCTATTTCTTCTTCCATAGCTTTATACTAGTCATCATCTTGTAGTGCATCTTTCACTATTTTAGGTTCAATCTTTCTCATCATACATGATTCATTTCTTAGTCTATTCCTTGTCATTGGTCTGGCTTCCTTGTCACCAATGTTTTTTTTTCTGTAGGGTGATGTCTTCTCACATAATTGGATAATATTGGTTCTATCCTTCCTTCCATATTTGATCTTTCAACTTTAGAGTCATTGTGCACATCTCTTTTTGGTATATCATCATCTCTTTCATGTGTACTAACTTCAAAGTTAGAATGTGCATTATTTTCATTCTATAACTTAGCTTCTGAATGCAATTTGGCATTTACTAGTCGTGACTCGACTGATACTAAATTTTTTTGCCGATTCTCAACTTGATTAGCAGTTTCATCTTCAGTAGGCATTCCTTCATAGAAGTATTCAAAAGATTTGTACTCTTCTAGTTTCTTAGATCCATCAACTTGGACTTCTACATGCTCATCAAAATTTACATTTGCACTCTCCACAATATTGTTAGTGTTAGTATTCAAACACTTATATGCTTTGCTTCTAGTGGAGTATCCAAGGAATATGCCTTCATCTCTCTTTGAATCAAACTTTCCATTTCTAGTATCTTTAAGAATATAGCAGTTACAACCAAATGCATTTACAACCAAATACTTAAAATGTTCTACATTGGGTGAGTGACCATACAATAATTCAAAAGGTGTTGCATTTGTACCTTTCTGGACTTGTACTCAATTCAGAGTATACACAACAGTACTTACAACTTCTCTCTAGTACTTCAGAGAAACATTTTTCTCTGTCATTAATGTTCTGGCATAGTCTATCACTGATCTATTTCTACTTTTTGCAATGCCATTTTGTGGGGGAGTTCTTGATGCTGATATTTATCATTTAATTACTTTGTCATTGCAAAATGTCCCAAATTCTTTTGATTGAACTCTCCTCCTCTGTCTAATCTTAGACACTTTAGACTCTTTCCTGTTTCTTTCTCAACCTTGGCCAAATACCACTTAAACATTTGAAATGCATCAATTTTTTTTTTTTAAACATAGTAGTCATCATCTTGGAGTATTCATCTACAAAAAACATTATATATCTGTCTCCTTGGTAACTTTTTACTTCTATTGGGCCACATAAATCTATATGGACTAACTCTAATACTTCTTTGGAGGTGTAGGTTTTGCTTTTGAAACTTGACTTGGTCATTTTCCCTAATTGACATTGTTTGCACATAATATTTTTAGGCTTTTTAAAATTTGGGCAAACCTTTGACTTTCTTTATTTTTTTATACTAATCAGATTATCAAAGTTAACATGGCAAAACCTTTTATGCCATAACCACACATCATCAAGTTTTAAAATGAGACAGGTTGCATCTCCATATCTAATTAAAATAGATTACTCCTAGTTTGTTCACCTTTTCCTATCAGATTTCCATCAGTATCATAGATTTTGGCAGTTTTGTTTCCGAATTCTACTTTGCAATCTACATTGCCTAACTGTGATATGCTCAATAAATTGTAGTTCAATCTTTCAAAATAGTATGCATTATCACATGAGATTTTCTCTATAAGTTTAATATAACCTTTTCCTTTGATTTGACATGGAGCATCATTTCCAAATCTAACACTATTTCCATCATACTGGGTAAAGGTAATAAACTTACTTTTGTCTCTTGTTATGTGATGTGAGCATCCACTGTCTATGATCCATTTGTCATTTTTGTTCACACAGGTTACTAGTGTTGTTGCCTCATCTTCATCTAATTCATCCTTTGTGGCTACATAGACTACCTCATCATAATCTTCTTCTTGACCAATTTAGCACTTTTTGCCTTTATCCTTGTAATCTCTGCTATCATCTTCTGTTTTGTTTTTGTACTTGTTTCCTTCTCTGTAGTTCTTCTTCTGTGTGCATCTTGCAGCAATATGTCATACTTCATTGCAATTAAAACATATGATAGGAAACTTACCTTTGAATTTGCCTTTGCCTCTATGAAATCTTTTGGCCAGTAATGCTTCCAATTGTTCCACATCTTCGTCTGTGCTGCTATCACTAGATGCATATTTTGTCTTTTTCTTTTTCTTCTTTGGTTTCACCTCCTTAGTGTCTTTTAATGTTATCTTGGCCTTGAAAGAAGATTTAAGATTCTTAGGTCTGTAGTTATCAAAGTTGGACAACTCAAATGTAGTAAGTTTTCCTACTATCCCTTCAAAGGTTAGTGTGTTTCTTGGTACACATCTTGATTCTTGGATGGCTAAAAATCTAATAGCATGGATGAGGAGCAAGGTTCTTAAGAATTTTCTATTAATAGTTTCATCCTCTAAATGACCACCCAAACTTCTTATTGTACTTACTACTTCTTTCATTCTAGAGGGATATTGAGCAAGATTCTAACCTTCCTCCATTTTCATGTCATCAAAGTTTCCTCTAAAGCTCTCTCTTTTTTCTCTTTGAACATTCTTATCTCCTCCATAAATATTAGTCAAGGATTTCCATATTTTGAATGCAGAATTAAATCCCTTGATGTCATCAAATTCAACATAGTTGAGGGTAAAGGCAATCTCCAACATTGCATAAATGTGCTCCTTCTTTTTCTTCATATCTTTTGCAGTGGGTACAACTGGGTCAACATATTCTACTTTAATTGAGGTTTGTGCATAATCACTTATTGATCCTAGATTTAACTTCATTAGACTTTGTGATCTAGTGAAGTTATCTCTATTAAGCTTGGGAACTTCTCTCTTGAATATCTTGATCTTCCTGCTTCTAGTACCTTTAAACTGAATCAATAGATGGCTTTGATACCAATTGTTAGAAATGATTTAGAATAACTAAGATGGGGGGTGAATTAGTTATTCAAGGTCCAAATTTCCTAATAAAACTTTTTATCAAGTAAAGTGAGCCCATTAAACTGTTTATTCATCCAAGATTAAAATTTCCTACTTAGCAAGTTATTGAAAATCAACATGTAAGAATAACACATGAAGAATCAACACATAACACAGTGATCTATGTGAAAACTCAATTTCAAAAAAATGACTAGTAACATGATACTCAATTCTTGCTCTTTTGAAGTGATGCCCCGTGAAAGGCATTCCCTGTTAAAGGCTACAACACACTGTTAAATGTGACTTGGTTAAAGGATTTTACCACCCTATTAGAAGTGGGCTTGATTAGAGGACTTTAGAACATTCACTTGGAATGCCACCCTATTAAAAGATTTACAAATGGTTGTTAAGCCAATCTAAGTCCATAGTATTTTACCCTAACTGATACAATTGTTAGAGAGTAACAACAAGGGCTTTTGACTTGATACACCTCACAACTTAACTTGCAAATTTTAGATCTCTATTTGGCTCATAACATTAACTGGCTTTTAGTCTTTGCAGCTCTGATAGCTTGTCCTCCTTTCAAGATTTGTCTCCTTGAGTCTCCATGCCTGATATACTAGTACAATCTCCTATTTGACTTCTTATCAAAGTAGAGTCTTTGTGCTCTGTTATTTCTTCACCTTTATGTCTTCTCCTTAACACCCTTCAACCACTTCACAATTTGGCACACTAGCAACTCTAGCTTCTTGGCCTGTGACTCCTTAAATAGAAGTCTGGAATTGCTTTTCCTGCTCAATTCTTCCCTCCTTTAATTTTAGTTCAAATGAATTAGGTAGGATTCAATGAATCTAACCCATTTCTTGTTCCTTCTAGAAACATCACAAAGAATCCTCCTGAATTTTCCCAAAAATGGTTTATCTAAAATTTTGTGCCTCCAACTCATCATCCTTATTCTCCATCTGGTTCACAAAATTCAAGGTAACAACCTTGTCAGCTTAGATTTGGAAAATCTTTGACTTTTTACATAATGCAGTAGCTCGACACTATTGTAATTCTGGTACTTAGCACATACTATGTTACACAACACCAACTACATTTTACTGATGCTCGACACCTACTATGGATTCACTCGGCATCCACTAGGTTTTTTTGATGCTGAGCACCTAAACATGCTTGGCTCCTTCTATATCACTTGGCACACACTAGATTTTGCATTTTCTCAGTACTAAGTGAAAATCTACTTGGCATGAACTAGCTTTCTCGACACTCACTAATGAACTTAGTTAAGCCTTGAAGACAACCTTGTTACAACTTATTCTTCCAGTGTTTCTAAGTGTGGCTAACATCTACATTTTTAAGTATATTTTCAATATATCATTTTACCAATGTCTTAACTAATCCTTGTACTTCAATACAAAACCATAACTCAACCTTTCCCTTAGGTTCTTTTGTTACATCTTGTTGATTAAATCCTCTTCATCAATGAACTAAGTGATAGTACTTGGATCTTATAAGCAATTGTCATTCTAGCAAATAGTAGGTTTGACATCAAGGACAAAACAATGATTGAAAACATTCTTTATCAACAATATCCTTCTTTGCAATAGTCTCTCTTCTTGAATAATGATCTTTTAAATTAGATTACCAATAGGCTCATCCTATGCATAAGTTAAATATAGCCTCATGATAGTTGGTATTGGAGCATGATCTAGATAGAGTGTGGCTTTAGATTTCTCTAACTCATGGGGAGCGAGCATCAAAGCATTTATGTTTGGTAGATTGAATTTGTGATATTCCACCAAATTGTAGAGTTGGAATTAATGTATGAAGGAGATGGTCAAATTTATATACAACTTGTGGAGAGTTAATATCAACATTGTTGGAAGTGGTTTTAGAAATGGAACTTGGCCATGGAAGTTGAGATCTGGAAATGTGTCACATGGTCATAATGTAGAGATGGACGTGGTGCAACAAGGTGTTTTGGGTTCATTAGAATGCAAGTTCAGTGAAGATGACATTGCTAGGTACATTTGAAATCAGTGTGCAGATGGGTTATGAGTAGCAATATGGTGTAAGATTAGTTTAATATAGTTTTGAGGTGAAATCAATGGGATACAAGGAGCAATGAGTTGTAGGAGTTGTTTGACACAACTTCGAGCAGTAAAAAGTGGAACTATAGGGTGGATTTGGTGGGCAATCTTAGTGTGGAGTAGGATGGTGTGTGAGACATTATCTCAGATGAAATTGAGTGGTTGCATGGAGAAAATTAGAAAATGGGTTATATGGTATAGTGAGGTGTAGGGATACATTTAGTATGGGGCATGAGGAGAATTGGTTTGGATTACACGACATGGTGTAGAGTAGGATTTGAATGGTGCAAGTTTGAGGTACAACAATTAGGCTGCTTGGACCAGTGTCATGTATAACTTAGATGGTGTGGGTTTGAGGTGAAATAAAGTAGCTATATGGAGCAGTGAAATGGGGCTTGGATAGGGTCCATCCAAAAGTAAAAAATCCTAGAAACATATGGAATGGTGGCATAGGATTTCCATGGTGGAAATATTAGGAGTAACGTTTTGATGGTATGGTAGCTTGAATTCGAAGATACATGAGTAGGTTATGCAACAGTGTCATGAATTAATAAGTTTGGGTGATATGGTATTATGAGGTGTAGGTTAATGTGAAGTACATCATTTGAGGTGTAAAGTTTGGGCTTCTAAGCGAGTGCAGAGAGGTGTAGGGTTACAAATTTTACATGGGTGAGTTAGATTTAAGGATAGGAAGCAAGAATTGGGAAATCATGAGTTTCTAGAGGTGTATTGGTGGATAGAAGTTGGGTGCATTTTAGGTTGAGGTGGTAGTTATGGTGGCATACTAGAGGTTTGGTCAAAAATCAAGTAGAGTGACAAATTGGAAGGTCTAGTTCCAAGGTTGAATGTGGTAAATTAGAAAAGTAGAGTTGGGATCTATTTGGTGTAGTTTGGTGTAGGACTATATTTGTCACATGATCTAAGAAAGGTATGTGTAAGTACTAGGGGTTGCACAATTTTTTGAAAGTGAATTGGTAGACAAGTGTTGGCAGTCATTTTTGATTGAAGTATTGGAAATGATTTTGTTGTAGGGCATGCTAGAGGGTTGTTCATCAGATAGATACAATGACACAATAGAAAAGTAAAAAATACCAAAGGTTGAACATGCATAATTGGGAATGTAGTTTGGGGGCTTGTGCATTTGGGATGTGGTAAGTAGGTCTTTCATTAAATGTTAGGATTATATCCTTGGGAAGTTGAAGGTGGAAGAAAAAATTTGGAGGTGTTGTCATGGGATGACACAAGGTGGCTGAGTGGAGATAAAAGCATTTGGTGTGCAACTCTCGGTATGTCATTTAGTATGGCTAATTCATTTGAAGTTAGACATAGAGTCGATTCATGCTAGTGGGTTAGTATTTTGTATGAGACCTGTAAATATATTTTGGTAGCACAAAGGTTGTAGAGGTTTGTAATGGTGTTGATGACAATAAGTGCATGGTACACAAGGGTATATGTAGATCCTTTTGATGGGTCATGGTGGTGGTTCTAGCATTGAGGATGCTGCTTATTTTAGAGTGGGGGAGGATGTAAGGGGCTATCAATTCACAAAATGAAACTCTAAGAGTATGGGCCTATGTGTAAAATTTGGGTGCACACAGGTATGACATAGGTGAGGCCTTGTACTAATCTAAGGAGTATTTGATTGGGCTATGTCATGTGTTGGGAACACATAGTTGTGGTGTATGATCCATTCATGGGATGAATCCAAGGTGTATCTCATGGGGTTGTGCTATGTGATGTTCCCAAAATCATGGTTGTCATGTAGGAAAGGCATGAAGCTGAGCTAAGGTGTAATTGTGGAGGGTAAGTGCTGATGTGCATCAAGGGTAGATTAGGTAGTTGACCTCCCTCAAGAGGGAAGGAGAAGAGTAGTCCTCCCCTCTAGTCTCAACATTAGATAGAAGTGACACATAGTTTTAGTAGTGAAGAAGAGTAGATTTTCCTCATCATGTTGTGTTGAGGTTTGGTGGTGATGTAAGGGTCCCAATCTTAGTGAAGTAGAGTAGCTAAGCCAATGTTGGTGATGAATCAAGGTGAGTTGTCTAAGGTTTGAAAGCTAGGGAAGTGGAGTACCTAGTCTCATGGTAGGAGGCAAATGGTTTGTCTGAATAAGAAACACTAGGGCTTATGGTGAGCTATGTGGGGAGGCATTATGGAGCCAATTATCTATGCATGATGGTATTAAGGGTTTTTACACTAGGTCTACACCCAAGTTACTTGGTGGATTGAAATTGCATTGGGATAAGGTATCTCAAGGGTTTTCATGGTTCAATATGGAAATCATGATATATTATTCTAAGGGAGTGCTCAAGGTGAGTAGAGCCATGAGGCAGATCCATGTCAAGTGACTAAATACATAGCTATGTGGCATGGCTTGAAGACATAGCTCATGATGGATGACAACAAGTGATGGCTTGTGGTGTATGACTAAAATTAGTGAAGTGATTCATATATGAAGTTATGGTGGGATAGCCGAGTTGGAAATGGATTACAAAATTTAAGGAGTTGGATGGATCATGGAACTAAGGGTATGGCACTCAAGTAAGTATGAATTTTAAATGAATCTAGGATGAGTAAGATTGCCTTTATGCATGAAGGGTTGGTTTGAGTGTAGTGGATGCATGAATAAAAAGGCACACACCAATAGGGCATGTAGACATAGATATGGTGTCAAGATTGTCGAGGCTCAGTGTTTGGATAAGGTAGTCAATAGTTTTGTGGGGGACAAGGTTTAGGATGAGTTATGGGAGACCAAAAATAGATGGTATGTCATGGAGATAGGGGCATGCTATGGTAGCATGTAAGGTTGGACTTGAAAAATCAATGTCAGAAAGGGAGGACTTAGTGGTCTAAGTCACTCATGGTGGATTTATTTTTTAACAAAGGAGTTATGGTAATTCTTGATGCCATGGTTGCAATGTATTGCTTAGGTAACATGCATAGTTTAGCTAGGGGGAGCTATGGTAGTTCTGGGAATTGAAGGAGAGGCATATTGGTGATAAGGGTTGGTTAAGAGACTCAAGGAGTTGAGATCACATATAGAGAGTGTTTGAGTAAATTTATCTTATGGGGGAGATCGAGGCAAAGACACGAAATGGCTTAAACAAGGGATTCAACATGGGCTAGATAGGAGTAGAGCTTGAAGCTTGAGAATGCATGTATGGTGCAATAAGTAAAGCAGAACCATGGTAGTTTGACTTGTACTTATATTCTGTAAGGGTGTATATCTAGGTAGTCAGTTGTGTGGGAACTTCATGAAGATTGGGGGTAAAGTGTAGTTTGTGATCGCCAGTACCACATGTTGTTGGGGACTCTAAGGGAAAAGGCTCATCCTAGGCATGACCTACATCCAACCCTATCATAGTTTGTTATTTGTTTATTATTATTTATCAGCTAGTGGTTTCCATAACCATTTTTTATGTTCTTTTATATCGATCATGATGGATTCCAATGGTCATCAAATTGCATAATGCTCATGATCTGTTTACCATTTGGTATTAGGGGAGATTTGTTCCTTTTCTTATGAGGTGCAATAAAAAGGTGTGATGTTCTGGTGAATTTAATCTCTATGTTGGAGTAATGTTGTATTCTTAGTTTATTCCTATTATGCCAATTTCTATGCTTCTCTTTTTCCTTAGGATTTTTGAATTGACAAAGAGTGTATGTTGGCAAACACCAATTGACATATTTTTTCACCAAAAATATGCTTTTCTAAAATTGTTTCCAAAATCAATCACTAGCTATTTGTATAGATTTTCTTAATTGTATGAGAATGTCAGTTGGAATTTAGAGGTTGCTCGGTTAATGAAAAATATTACTAAAAATCTAAATATAATTGTTAGATGTAAATTCTACTTTGAGAAATCGCTAATGCTTATAGAATTTTTGGCCGTTATGACATATGTACAGAGATATCCTAACTAAGAATCTTGTGAGAGACATTTTACCATTCTTTGAATTTTCAACTTTGACTTTTATAATCATTAGAGACTTGCCAACTAAACACATAAGTAAGCAATCTTGAATTATTTTTTTCCTTTTCTTATGGAATAAACCTAAAAGTACAACTCATACACTAAGCCAAATCTTGGGTTGAGGAAACAACAACTAATATGTGGAAACCTGATAAGAATGAAGGAGAAATCCCATGGCTCAAATGTTTCATAGCAATATGATGCTTATATAAAAATTCTAAGCATTTAGAAGATTATAGTTGATCTTTTTGGTCTTGTGAAAACTCAAACATCACTAGAAAATGATATGTCAATCAAATCTATGTTAAATCAAAATGTTGGCTTTTCAAAACTACCAAGCAAAAAAATACTTGATACCAGAGTTCTAAAAGTAAAACTTGGCCTAGGGGTTAGAAACCTCCTATATTCAACTAAGAATACTTTAGATCTGGATCCAACTTTAACATAATCATAGGGATTCTCTACTCTCTAGGTTCTTCAAAACCAAGGTAGGTGCATTTGAGAGATATATGGACATACAACTGGTTTATGGTTCTTGACTTCAACATACACTTATTAACATCATCTTTCTATTTCACTTGTATCCTTTACAATAGAAAAATGTTCACAATTCTTCTATATTTTACAAATAATCCTTGACAGCTCAACATCTAACAATGACACACAAGGGATCATTGCAAATAAGCACTGAATACCAATTTAACTCTTCATACAATAAAATAAAGATTGATTTGATTTATATTTGTGCTCTATGTAACCCCATGAACTCAAAAATTTTCATTCTAAGTAGTGATCAGTGCCTTTTTCATTGGTACAGAGAAAATCACACCAGTAAAGCTTGATCTATTCAATTTCCTTACAATTGAAACTATCATCAGTTAACACTAAATTTTCTTCTTATGAAAATCCTCCCCATAGACCTAGAAGACCTATCAATTCAATGAAAGCATTTATTTATTTCCTTGAATTAAGAGCAATCAATTAAAAGACATACAACCCATCTATGATGCATTAAAATGAAAGGACATTATCCATTCATTCTCAAATTTTTAGATATATGAAACATTAGACAAAAATTAGAGACATAGATGTTTGTAGAATCATCCTTTCTATTTATTTTCCTTGAAAATAATTCATTACTAGCATCAAATTCAAAATAGCTCAAGATTAGACACCCAATCCTTCTATGTTCTAATTATTCTCACTTATGCATCATAAAATTCAAATAGAGACTACTAGACCAACTAAAAAAATGTCCTAAGACACAAATTCTATAGAATTTGATGCCCCTTTTCTCTAGCCTTGGGATCTCATTTATATAGCATGAGGTACAACAAGCTTCATGCTTAGAGAAGAAAGATAGCTATCCTTACGAAAAAAAAATTCTACAAACAAAAGGGTCACTGCATAATAAGAAAAAATTTGCACTCCCTTGCTTTATTGCAATAAAATGTCTCTATCATGAGTCTTCTTGTTGTGGGGCCATTTCTATTGCATCTTCTTGTTGCTAATAGGCTTGATGTGATGATTGGTCTACAATCATCTGTTGTTTCTCTACTTTGGGACCACTAATTTTCATATGGTGAGTCATGTTTTGATATCTAAAAATTGATCGTGACTTGTGGTTCTCCCTTTAGATCATCAGATTGAACTACCAAATCAATAATTACAAATGGCTGCTCTCTTGTTAAATCACCATTTTGAACTTTCATATATGTTACTACAGTTGGTTGATCTTCTTTCCTTTTTTTCTATTTGATCTAGTGCATCAGTTATCTTCAATTCATCAAGGTCCACACCATCTTCATTAGTTTCCTCAGATATTAACTGATTGGTTTGAGCAAAATTTTCCATCCACTTATTGAAAAGTGAATCATTTGGCCAATTAAAATTCAAAATTTCTTGTTGTTTCTTTAGGATTTCTTCTCCTAATTTCTCAATTTCATCAAAATCTTTTTTGAAAGAATTAAAGAATATCTGAACATGCACAAATTCCTTAGTTTTTTTTGCAAACCATATATGGTCCTTTTCATTTAAGACCTTACTTAGACTAATTCATATCAAATCATCCAATTCCTTGGCCCATTCTTCTTTGTCTTTCAATTTATTCATAGCCTTAAGCACATGAGGGAAAAGCTCAAAAATTTCACTAAGATACTTTGAGAAATAATTTATGATTCTCCTCTATAGCAAAATTCTCTTGTTATCAAAATCAGAGAGGCCATTAGTCATGTCAAGTGTATTTTCAATTTGTTGACAAGAAAGACTAATGACTGAGAAACATAAAATAGTGACATCACTATCACTATTGTTCTATATTTTTACAATTGGCTTCAAAATGGCCTCATTATTTTTCAACCCATTCCATATATTCATTAATTTTGACAATTGTTCATAGAATGCAAGCCATCCTATCATGTCTACCAAATATACAATTGTATTTCTTATTTTATCTTCATATTGAACATCCAACCCTACATGCATGACCCGTAATTTGTTCATTACTTCCTCAAACTCTTCAGCTGGATACAATTGGGGTCCCTATGGGGTAGGTGGTATTTCTATAAGGGGAGTTGTACTGAAATTTGCAATTGGAAGATGATGAGGATAAGTAATCCTTGGTTGACTAGATCCCTCTCCTACTTTTGTTTTTCCCAATTGTTTCTCCATTTGAGAAAATTTTCCTACTAACTAGTGTATTTTGTTCCCTCTTTCTTCATAGGCCTCTAACACCTTTCAAATTTGGCATTTAATTCTAGGAAATTTCTTTTGTCTTTAGCTACAACCACAACTCCAAAGTTCACCATTTCTTTGGTCATTTGAGAAAACTTCTCACTATCCACCTCATCCACTATATAAACCATGCAACTGTCTATGTGTTGAGAATCTGAAACCTCTTGAATCCTAACTTTGTCTCTTTTTTGGATGGACCATATCACAAAGGCTTTATGGTAATCACTATACTTTAACCCCTTATAGGCTTGCAAGATTTCTTCCTCAGTCTTAAACTGGGTTTCCTTTGATTCCCTCACTATGTCAAAAATCATTGCATTGACAATGTCCCACTCAGGTAAAATCAAAACTCCTAAATCCTTTAGAAGTTTCCTACCCCCTTCAAGGGTTATCTGTGCAAATTCCTCAATAAGAATAGCCTTGACCTCCTCCTCAATTTCAGAGTCCTATCTACCAAGTTGGTCTATTTTAAGCTTTTTGTAATTTTCCTCAAAATTGTTTATACTCCTTGTCCACAAAAAATGAGTGAATGCTCTTGACTTTACAAATATTTCATCATCTATGAATTTTTGAGATTCCTATTCCACTACAAGATCTATTTCTTTATCTTTGAAATCTCCCACAGTGAGGGCTAATGTTGGCATAGTGGGTTCCTCAGGAACTCCCTCTTCTATGTCTCCTATTATTATTAAAATGTCCTTCTCCCCTCCCATTTGTCTTAGCTATTCTATCAAAGATACTTCATCATGAATTTAGAGTGGAGTTTGGGTAGGAGAATATTCTTCATCCCTAGAAGAAGAAACCTATTCTAATTTCAATCTCTTGGGAGTAGGTGTAGTAGGTGGGCTTTCTGAAAGTTTCCTTTTATAAAGTGATACATGTTTTACACTCTTTGCCACTATATATCTAGGTCTTCTTTGCCATGTGTATTGGCCTAGTGATATGATTACCCTATTTACAATTCTGATCTCTACGTCAACTACCTTGTCTAGGTAAGTTTGGGTTAGGATTGCCTTCTTCTCATTTAAGGTTTGCATAAAACCAATAAAATTATTTGTAAGAAAATCTATTTTAGCACCCCAATGTTTCAAGTGACAGCAAGAGGATTATATTTTGGTTCAAAAACATTCATGAATTCCAACACCCTAATGTATACTTTCCATTTTTCTTTCTTAATCTCTTGTTCTTTCAATGAAAAATGATTTCTAATTACATCTTTAGGAAATTATACTATCTGTTCAAGGGATCTAGCCTTGGTTCTTTCTTTGAACATATCATAAAAACCCTCTAGATCTATGAACCAGGAATAAGACTGTGCCATTTGATATTTATCTAGAATTTTAAAAATATTCCTCCACCCCTTTAAAAAAAAAATTGTGCACAATAGTAATCCGAGGAAAGAAAGTAGCTCTGGATCTACCAATCAACTCTTGTTCTTCCAATGATGCTATCGACCACAAGAGCTCTGCAATTCCTACCTTCAAGGGCACTTGATAAGGTAACACATGTGGTTTTTAGAGGAAACCATATAATTTGAATATAGTGGACACTGCATATGGGATGATATCTCCCCAATTGTGACTTACCTTCAATCCTTTTGTGTGATCTTTTGGTCTAATCAACTCTAATAATGATTGAGGTATTATGGGACTATCTCTAGCCAATAACATTCTAAGCCTAGAGGTAAAGTGCCTATCAAATCAGACAAAGCTAGTCTCAATAACATCCCATGTCATGTCTGCACTCCATAATTGGACAAGAAGCTTTTCTCCATCTCTTTCCAATTGCAATTTAATTTCTTTGGAGAAGAAAGTGACACCTTTGTATAAACATATGTACATTAACAAGGAATACTAGTAGAAGGGTTTATCAACTTTAGCCTTAGCTATACCTATCAATCCATTAGGAATCTCTTCTGCTAAGTATGTGGAAAAATCAAAGATTGAGCTCATACCATACTAAAGTATTTGAGAAATAATAGGAATAAGGGATCCTTGAATGTGATCCTATTTATCCATTCCAAAAATTCTACAAAGAGAAATATAATGCCTGAGCCCTAGGATTGAAAACTTACTTCAACAATGGCTCTAGAGTCAAAGTAGTTACTAATGGTAGTGACCCTATCTTGAAAAAATGTTCTTGTAATGGTCCTCCCCTCAAATATACCCTCTATGTATCATAGCTGGCCTACAAATCTTCCATATCTATCTTTTGATGCACTACATGGTTAGGGTTTAATTTGAAAACCTCCCTAATCAATTATGGTGAAACCCTAAAAGGATTGTCACCAGAATGATTTTTCACTCTCTTGGTTATTAGATCATACTTCTTTGACATTATTGTAAGTAAGTCATTACAAAAAAACCCCTAGTATAATAAATTTTCCAATGTCAAATTCTCACACATTGCTAAGAGGGGTATCGAGTTTTTTCTCTAAAAACCATTTTCAAAATAACTCTAAACCTCCAATTGACGTCTAAGAATCCCTTAGCCAATTTTCTCTATCATAGAAACCCTCACTAACTAATAACCTAGGGTTTTTAGGTATTAATTCCTTCCCCCTAGAGAATTCATTTGTGGACTATGGTAGTTGTTGTAAGAAATCATCATATACAACCCTTTGCTAGTAATCTATCTTTGCTGAGAAGTCTCTTTGTGGAGGCATACTAAAAATATTATCTTACTACAACTATAATTTTTTAATTAACTATAATCCTTGGTGCTCACCTGATTTTCCTATTTATACCACTGAATTTGTTAGCAGCAACTCGAAACCCTCAAAAAATGCACCTTAAGCTCTAGATATTTCCAATCTATGAAAATTCTGCAACCTTGGTGTTTAATAATGAAAAATTAGAAACCTTATTGCAAATTTAGTCTCACACAAAATAACACTGATCAAAATTAATGTTCCAATAGTCATATTTCATGTCATGCCACAAAATTCAAAACTCCATCATTGATCTTCATAAATCAGATGACTTCATTTTAAAACAAAATGATTACATTACCCTTTTTAGAAACTGGCCATACATCAAAATGTCGATTCCATAAAGTAGGGAAGCAATGATTGTCGATCTCCAAATGATCAATGATCACGAAAAACCTTGGTTGCTACTACACTTGCCTCTAATATTTTGGGCCCACTAAACACTCAGCCTCCACTTCATCATACACACAATAATCCTTAGCAAATAAAAATAAAGCTTTTGGCATACATTCTACCTCAGCATCTTCTAAAAATCTTTGGAAAAGATGACCCCACATGGCTACATGTCAATTTATCACTTTCTCACATTATCTAAAACTCATGCACTTCCATAAATTGGCAAAGAAATGTCTAGCAATCTTCAAATGATCGACGATGCAACAGATCCTCTTTAATTTAGTCTAGTCACCAGTTACATCAAATAAAATAGCACTAAATTACCATTGTATTCTGATAGCTTTCTAACAACTACCCAACTATTTTGACAGGTCTACCTATTGTGTTACACAAAGGAGATGACATCACAAACTCCACATGTTGAGATCTTTCTTCTCCACTTTCTTTAAAGGTCATGTAGTTTCAAATCATGAAAAAGCAATGCTCGTTAATCTTCTCACGATCAACTATTAAGACTTAAAACATATAAGGTTAAAGACTTTGAAAGGAACACTATGTAGGTTGAGTCACAGTTTAAACCATGGTTAGAGCAAAGGCAACTTGGGGTAAAATTTTTTGGGAAAATATTTTAAAAGATATATGCAGAAATTTTACAATAAGAGTTTTCCAAGGGCAAAAACTTTCTACATATTTTAAAAAAATGAACCAATACAACCCTATTTTTGAAAACCTAGTACACAAATAGTATTAGGGTAATTTGAAATTAGAGGCTTTATCTAGGGAAAAAAAAATTGAAACGCATAACCCTTAATTTCAAATAATCAACTGGATTTTCATTGTAAAATGCAACAAATTTTTGGATGTGAAAAACTAGGCCAATACAAAAGACAAAAAACAATATCCTTGCATACCCATTTAACTTAAATTTAGTGAATTTTGCTTCTGGTGCTCTTGTTTTTTGGATGGTGAGTTTTGATAATTTTTCATCAATGTTAGTTTAGGTAATATTAATATTATATTTCATTTATATGATAAGATTTAATTCTTTTAGTATCTTTCTAAGGGGAGGCATTTGAATAATTATATCTATTAATTGTTGAGATTCAAATATCTTGGCTAATATATGTTAAAGTGAATTATATATTAGAGTGAATGGTTTGACATGTAAAAACAATTGATAGATGAGTTATTTGAAGTAATTTTTTAAATGATTAATTTATTAATACATATAATTAAAATCAATAGCCAAATAATATGCCATGTTAATAAAATTTATATGTGAATTTATGTATGTATTTTTATATAAATATGAGTAAGATGAGATGAGAAATCATTTTCAAATGATTGAATTTATTTTTACTTCATGTTAATTATTAATGTCTATTATTTTTTTTTTCATGGTATTAAAATTTAAAGTTGAGTAAGATTAGGTTGGACAATGTATGTAATTTCATGAGAGTAGTTTGTTATAACAAGAATTTTTATTTTTTTATTGATGAATATTAAAATTGAGTTTTAAAATAGGCAATGGTGAAAAGTTAAGTCCTAGTTTTAAGTTAACTAACTACTTTTCATATAATTGGGTTGTTAGATTGGAAATATTTCTTTGCCAATAGTTGTAATAATACTGTGTAAGGCATCTAGAAGAGATTATCTATTATAGGTGTTGTGGAGCAAATTGTAAGCCTTCACAATTTAACACTTACTTTAGACTCACTTTGGTAGTTGTGTCTAATGTACCTGACTCATATTTTCTCATACTCAAGTTAGGGGCTATCAATAAAATCTTAATGCAAACTCCTAATCAACAACCTTTAATCTTGCCTAGAATGCTTAGACAATGACATCTAACATTCCTATCCTTGGTGGACTAAGATGTTGAGTGCTCCTATCTAGGCAATGTGGTCTTTTTTCAAAATTATAATGGTCATATTTAATAGTAATGGTGAAGTATCCTTGATATAATCATTTGTATATCTAGAAAGGTGAAGTTGTATAGAGGTATAGTCCTAAAAATTTAGTACCCAATATTTTGGGAGCTCTAGGACATATTGGGTTCCATTTTAGTGATCTCTTTGGTTTTGAATGCATTTATGCTTAATTTTGCCACTTATATTTTCATTTTTCTCTAATACTCTAAACACTTAGGGTGCATTTACCAGTGGGAATATGAGTGGAACAGGCATATGTAAATTCTAAAAATTTTAAATTCTTCATTTGGGTGCGCCAAATCAGAATTGTGAATAGGAATATGTATTCCAATTTTGGCCCAAAATGAGCATTTGGAATTCCACCTAAAAATGTGGAATTGGAATACATATGCATATTCCAATTTTATTTATTTTAGAAAACATAAATTTTTGGGTCTATGATTTCCCCATCAAATTTTGACTGAACCAAACAAGAATAAGAATACGCATTCTTATTTTCTATTCTAGAATAACAATTCCATAATACATATTCCTATTCTCATATTCTTATTCCCATAGCCAAATAGACCCTTATTGAATCTCACATTTCCACCTTGAAATTGACCCTTTTAGGCATAATTTTAACCTAGTTTGATCAATATTAACTAATATAGATTGAACCTATTTTGACCTATACCTTGGGGATTTAATTTTGGTGGGTTTCGGGAGTGGTGCGAGGTATTTTCATTTTTCTATGTAGTTAGGTAGGACTTTATAATTTTGGACCCTTCAATCACTATAAAAGAAGGCTTCTCCCATCACTTGCACATCCATAGTTAAAAGACATCTCAATCCACTGAAGTAATCATCTCTCAAGTGTTCAAGCCCAATGTGCATTCAAAGAAGGAAAAGATTCATGGAATACACCCATCCATCCACCAAGCTTTCATGTAGTGTGTAAGTACACCAAGATGGTGTGCAAAAGAGGGGGGTGTGGGGGTATAAGTGACCCCTTTTTCTAAAATCAAGTATATCTAAATTTGAACATAATTTTGATAGGTATCTTGTCAAAATTAAATTATGTGAGAAAAAATTATTTTCCTGAATTTAATTTTTAAAATAATATTTTTTAACAAAATGGATAAGATTAGAAGGCTCAAATCCATTGTGCACGAAAAAATATATCTATTTTTCAAAAAATAATAATTTAGTATCTATTGTACACATTAAATAAGATATAACTAAGTTTAGTATCTTGAGAAATACATTGGTAGAACAATAGATAGGAGTGAGAGCTAGAAGTTGTCTATCTTTTGTTTCAAGTATTTTATTTTTGTTATTTTTTGAAATTGGTGCATCCTTGAAATTTAGTGTTCATTTGTATGCTAGACATAACTTATATAAAAATAATTGATAATACAAACTTTATTTACAATCATTTAGTTTCTCCATCTATTTTTCTTTCTCTAGCTATTTCTTCATCCTAATGATGGATCATGTACTATGATCTAAAATGTTGATGATGACAAATCACACCTAGTTTAATCGTGAAATGCTAAAATATATACTTAATTTTATTCAAGTTCATAGAATCAAGTGTAGAACAATAATGTATAAGTTTTTAAAAATTTAGTCAAGAAGATAAAATATTATAAAGAAAATGCTATGCCTTTTAGAATTATAGAAAGAAGATGTGTGAAATTATGGTGGTAATTTTACATTTACCCACTTGATAACGTGTAAAATTTAAAATGAAGACGTTAAACATAATTTGAAGTGAAAAATACATGAAAATAGAGTGAAATGGAAGGAAATGAAGCTCCCAAGACTCAACCTTATTATCCAAGATTATTAAATAGCCTTGTCACCATGTTATATATTTACCGAATCTAAGATACATTGGGTTTTTTGAAGTTAAAATAACTCAGTTAGCTAGGGCATTTTAATAGTTTTTTGGGGTGGGTGGCTACTTTTCTACACACCTTCATGGTGCACTTACCCAATTTTATTTCATAGATCTATTTCCTAGAGGAAGAAAATGAGTTAGCTATCACAGGGGAGATGTACATCCATTTCTTCATTACTCTTCTTCTCCATTCATCAACCTATCAAACATAAATACATCCATGACCCATTGATTTGGCAAGTTTAAATATATTGTATTTGTGAATAGATTCTATCTTTCTACAACTCAATATTCATGCAAGTAAGAATGCGTATTTCTTGATATAGTGAATATTTATCCATCCATGAGTGCTTGAAAAGAAAGGCATTAATTACATTTATATTTTTGAACATGATGTACTTATTTTATTTCAAGGTTAATTCCTATATTGCAGCTTGACTAAGGAAAGTTACTTTCCCCTTATCTTGTGTGTAGGTGAAGATTCATATAGTTTTACATTAAAAATTATAGATCTAATACTGTAGTATCAATCATAGTCTCAAGACCTTAAAATTTAGCCCTATTGGGTACAAGTTGAACCAAATTTCATCTATATTTAGTAGAGGTCAAATTTATTTTGACAGGTTCCTATAGACCTTACATATTGAGAGCCAACGAACTCAACCTTCATGTTTCTAGGGCTTGATTTTTTTCCAGTTCTGACATAGTTCAAAAGTATTTTCCTAGAGGGCATATGCACCAAGATGGTGTGCAAAAAAGTGGAAAACATGAAAAAAATTAAAAATTACACATAATGTGTACTTTTGATCAAATTTCAAAATGGGCCTTAGATCCTTAATGAGCCATGAATAAAATATTAAAACATTTGAAGTTGGCAATAATGCAATCACATTATAAATGTGATTGTGTTATGCTTAACCAAACCCAAGCACGTTATTAAGAACTAGAAGCATTTCTTCAAGTTCTCCATAGCCCTATCAGGTTTTGAGCACTAGAAGTAATGTGAGTGACACACACACACACACATCATATATACATACATATAATATATATATATATATATATATATATATATATATGTACATATATATGTACACATATATATAATATGTATGTATATATGTATACGTACATATATGTACATATGTATGTATATATATGTATGTATGTATACATACATACATACATACATTCACACACACACACACACACACACACACACACACACACACACACACAGAGAGAGAGAGAGAGAGAGAGAGAGAGAGAGAGAGAGATAGATAGATAGATAGATAGAGAGAGAGAGAGAGAGAGAGAGAGAGAGAGAGAGAGAGAGAGAGAGAGAGAGAGAGAGAGAGAGTTCACATTGCTCTATGGATAATTCCAGAGTACTTGTCACTTCTCTATCTAAAAGTTTTATTTTTGAATGCATGCATATTGAAGACCTTATGTCACTTGAGCTACTAGTAAATGTAAGTATTCATCATCATCATCTAAAATAGGCTCACATGCACATATTACTTCTTTCCTTTGTTTCTTTCCCCTTTCTATCTCTTAAAGCCCCTATCCATGACTTTTGTCATGGGTGCAAGAAGCTTTTCCTACTCTCTTTCATTAACTAGGTGAGCTTTGTCTCTTAATCTTGAGTAATTCATTAATAGTTTCATTCTAAATAGAATTCCTAACAAGATTCTCCATAACTAGTTTCCCTCTTGATAACTACAATATTTTCTCCTCAACTAAATTCTTTTTAATTAGTTGATATAAAATTGCAATTTTCTCTTGGCCAGTCCTTTAAGCTCATGATTAAGCCTATAAATGCACAAAAGGGTTGAAATCTAAATATAGTGGTAGAATAGTAATAGATCTATCAAGGGTTCCCTAAGGGGATGTAAGAGCCCTTAAGGAACACTTAATAGTTGTAATGTGTCCCAATGGGTCATATGGGGTCATAAGGGGTGAGAAATGTCTCTTTCGAGAAGTTCTAGGATTCCTTATGGCCCCTTTTTATACATTATAGCCATCAAGTGTGTCCTAAGTAGATATAATATTATTCTTCTTCTAGATCTAGAATTCCATCCTTCTTTCGATGTACAGGCTCAATCACGTGCCTAAAGGATTGGCCAAGGGAAAAGTGTAATTTCGTATCAACTGATTTCAAAATGTTTAGTTGAGGAGAAAATATTGCAACGATCAAGAAGAAAAATAGCTATGAAGAATACAATTATAACTTCTATTAAGAATAAAACTATTTAAAATTTACTCAGTGTTAAGATAAAAAGCCCTCTTGGTTAATGGAAAAGAGTGCAAAGAGATTCTTGGACACATGACAAAAGTTACAAATAAGGACCTAAACAACTAGAAAATGGAAAGAAGAAAAGTAAAGAAGTAAGATATGCATGTGAGTCTATGTCAGATGATGATGATGATGATGATGATGATGATAAAATCTCACCATCTAATATTATCTCAAGTAATGAAAGAAGATCTTCAGTGTACATGCACTCAAAAACAATATTTTAAGGGATCTTGAGGGTTCTAATATTAGCTCAAGTAGTGAAAGAAGGTCTTTAGTGCACATGCATTTAGAAAGAAAATTTTAAGGGATCATAAGGTGTCCTAATGTTCCTTTTGACACACTAGGACCCCACATGACCCCTTTTGATACATTAGAGTGAACAATGCTTGTGAAACACTCATATTGGTCAATGGAGAAGATAAACCCATTGGATATGCAGTAATCTTAGATACCTCAGCTCAATTGATGTCACTAGTTTTGAATGTTGTGACATTGATGTTGTACAAGGCATGAGAATCCCTAAAGGAGATGTCCTAGCCCTAAAAAAAAATCATACAACAAAATATAAACAATAATTTACAGAGATTTAGATATAGAATAACACTAATTCTCATAATAGAATCATAAGATTTACATCCAACATGCTCAGCCGTAAGGCTGGGTTATGGCTAAATACATTAGTAATTACAATAAAAATTCTAGAAGACCTTAGAAGATCCAAATCCTAGCTAGCCCAAATCCATAATTTAGTAGATAACTCCAAGAAGAATGTAAACTTGTGCTTGAAAGCCACCATGAAACCTCCTTGTTTCCCAAGCCACACTTAGCTACTAGCTCTGCTCAACTTTTCTCCTCTTAGATACTTCATGTTGAATATGCTTCTGAATAATGACTCTAGAGAAGACAAGAACCTCTACTTATACCCAACTAAGCCATAGGTTAGCCTAGAAAGTTATAAATTAAATAAATAGTCTAGCCACAAGCTGGTCTATTACAAATAAAATACTCTAGAAATAAAATTAAATACAAAATGCCCTAAGTCAGCTTACAAAAAATATTAAATGCACCTAGGATAAATATCAAAGAAGAAAATAGGTCCACACATATCCCTCCAATTGGTTCACATCATGATCACACTCCACATTTAATAAATGTGCCAAGTCAGCCAATCTAATCTATGAGAACTCCATATGATGCACCATACTATTGAGCATCAAGAAAATATCTAAGTATCACCAAGCAACAATACATGCCTAGTACTATAGCATACGCCAAGAAATTCATTATAAACTAAGAAATTTTTTTATGTTGAGCTCCTTTAGTTTGCAAGTAACTTTAGGTGTTGAGTACCTTCAATAACCAAGCTCCTTTAGAGATTGAGCCTCTCAACCAACACTACAACTAAGAACTACTCAATAAAAACCAAGCATCAACCCTTCTTTGATAGATTCCTCCAATTCCAAGGTCAAAACAACTCTAGCATGAAAGATTGCCAACTACCCTAGGATGCTCCTACATTAGACACCCCAAGTGTGAAAAGATGTTCTTAGTGGATAGAAGAACATCTTGCAAGATTAAAAACATAAATACTAAATTAAATCTATTGGTGTTTTGAAATGTCACAGTTTCAAATTACCCCAAAGAGAATAACATACATCTAGGGGCAGCTACTTCCCATCTACAACATTTCCTTTTAGACACTGGGCCAACTATAAGGCTAGACCCTTCTTCTAATTTAGCCTCTACAAAATCTAAACAGGTGGACCTATTAGATTCTTCATATGGTACTAGTATTCAAAGCATATACTGAATCTAAACAAAGTAAATTAAATCCTTATATCTTCTATACTTATGAAAAGATCATAGAGATGAAATAGCTAGTGACATGACCTAAGAAATTGATAAGCTAAGTGAGGGCATCGTATTTTAGTTCCTTCAACATGAAAGGGAAAAAATTATTTGATTAATGTTGTTGATTTTTAGTAAAAACATAATTTGAACAATATAATACTTTGATCTTGTAGTTGAATAGTGCCTTATCTATTGGGAAATCCCATAAAACCCTAACACACATCCTTGAAAGTCATTGAAATATCCCATATATTAAGACTTTCTAATCTATCTATTCACCTTGTGAATCAGACATCTACATCTTTTTGAATCTCATACTCAACCTATCCCTTCATGAGATTTGCAATCCTATGATGATAAACCAAGCACTTACATGATTCCTTGAGTCATAAGAAAAATAAATCAACATATACAACCTAGAATAGGTTGCAACTGAGTTTCATACTCTTTATTTACAAAACCCAAAAGATCACAAACAACATGAATGTGAGACAAGGTATCAGAATGAAGATTAACCTGTTGCTACATTTTTATTCATTTCTTTGAAACAAATATAATAAGATGCATGAAATTGAAACATAGAAATCCCTAACAAATCAAAACTATCTATATTCTTCTTTTTTGTTGCTCATTACAAGAGAAATGCTAAAGAGAAATGATATCATATCCATGAGAAACTGGTTTAGGAGCACCCACATAAAGATTGTACATGTTGCCACATTTTAGACTCTACCGAGTTGTAGAAGTTATCGAGCACCAAAAATTATTGTAGTTTATGCCGAGTTACCCTATTGATGTCGAGCATGAGTATTTTGGACATGATTTCTACATGAGCCAACTTGAGCAATTTATCTCAATTTTGTCATTAGGATAAGATCTTTTCTTGGGATTTGTTCAAACCACTATAGGGTCATTCTTCCCTATTCTGTATTGATCTATAATATTTTGTAAGCCGTTTTGGCAGGAAGTCTCTTTTGGTCAGTTTTCCTATTGTGTAATAATCTAGAATGTTCTGTAGACTATCCTAGCAAGTATAAATAGAGTTTTTAGGTTTAGGTTTAGTCAAGTTTTTTGATATGAAGTTACGGGGAGAAGAAATCTTTAGGAGAGAAAGTGTATATACTATTCATTCGATGAATTAATTAGAAGAATATTGTTATCTATCTATTTCTGGTGCTGGTTCCTTTTGTTTTTGCTTCCTTTAGCTTATCTTTGTATCATTTTTTGTGTTAAAGCTCAGCAGAAGGTCTAGACAATTGTGAATTGTGAGTTTGTGTTTGTTGTGATAGGTTGGGAAGAGAACCTATAGAGTGACCAAAAGACTAGGTTGAGTGGAAAGAACCTAGATAGGAGAAAATGGTCACAAGAGGAGATTTATCTCATGATAAGAGGATAATTTTAGATGCATGGGTCTCATATTGTGATTTTCAAAAAAATAAAAGAGAGGAAAAGAAAAAAAAGAAAAGAGAAGAGGAAGCTAGAATGAATCAAGAGATAGAAGAGAAAATAAGATTCCTAATGAGGGTCATCCTTGGCAATGGCCACCATGTCACTAGTGACATAGTGACCTTGCACCACATGTCAATCCTTGCCATGTGGTCACCTCATTTTTTTTGCCAAATCTGGAGTTCCCCACCACATGTCACTTTTTGGATGGTCCTTGATCTAATCACACAGTGCTAATGTCATCATGTGTGTTAACACTTTTTTTCAAAATTTCATCATGTTTACCTCCACCTTGGCTAATTGGGCCCATTATGCCTGAGCTTATGCCTCAAAAGTTGTCTTTGTTAAGAAAAAATGTATTATGTGTGGAAGAGTATTTAAATAACAAAAAGAAACCCCATAGAATAAATGTGGGATTATGTTCCTTGATGGTTTTATTTCTCTTTTACTGAGGCTACATGGGTTCATCCTCCAAATTTTCAAGATGCATCCATTATCAGTTACTGCATTCAAACCTGGTGGTGTCTTCTATTCTCAGTAATTCAACCTCTATTTCAAAACATTTATTACCTTTTGTGTTGATGTAGTCAAGTTTAGGCATCTCTTAGTCCTGCTTTATGCTTTCCTCATTCTTTTTAATTCAATCCCTTTAAAAAAAATTGCATAAATCACCTCCAAGGTTGGTGGTCTTCATGAGGCACATGATAGGATGATTCCTTGATCAAACTCCTTGCCATTTGACATCCCCTTGGTACTTTGCACACAAAATAGGAAGGGAGACAAACATCACCATTGAGAAAAAAATTAGGACCATAGTCAAACAAAGGTTGGAAATATTTGAATTGGATCATATATTGCATACATTATCCTTACAAGCTTGAGGGCTGATGCTATTACATGTCCCCCATGCATGAAAAGATGCCTTGATTGTAATGTGAGCTCTTCCATCACAAAGTCCACTGTCAACAACTTCAACATTCAATTGCTCAAGATTCTTAACAAGCAAATGGAAGTTAATATGAAATAGACTAGTAGCAACATAAACATCACTTGCAAATGATTGAAGACACAATGTTCAACCTTATTAGAAACCAAATCACAATATTGGTAGAAAGAGCCTAGTCATCAATCTCAAGATCACTTTTATTTTCTTTCTTCAAAACCATATCCAATTTTTGAATGCCTAGGAAGATGGTTGTGTAGAATAAAACACTAGAAATATGGATAACAATACTCATCAGTTTGCTTCTTTGACTGGATGTGTCACCATTTTGAAAGGCACACTAGGAGAAGGCTATGTTTGCCCTGAAATCATATGAATCATAAGTTTAATTTGTCCTCACTTTATAAGAAGAGCAAGAAAGTTTGATGATGAACACCATCCTCCTTATTCACTTTAACGATAACCTTGCCTCAATATAAAACACATAGGTATGTGTTTGTCAAAAAATCTACCAGTAATCTATATTCTATCATTGAGTGCACCATTTCTAAATTTTAAATTTTGAATGGTCCCAAAATTTTACAAACTATAGAAGTGAAGGAAACTTCCAGACATCTAGAAAATGGTTATTCAAAATTATTCATTTCTATGATAATCCTCATAGGCCACTTCTTCTATGCACAATGGCAATTAATGTATAATTCATGGTATTGTAGATGACCTAAATAACCTACAAGCTTTCAAATTCACCATTTTATTCACATTGTGTATCTTGAAAGCATGATACTTATCAAACTGACGAGAATAGTTAAACCCCAAAGTGGGTTTGGCTAAGAAATTTTTCATTTTTGAACAATTGACATCTCAGACTGGCTTGCTAAACATCTGACATTGATTGAAAACCATTCGACCACTGAACCATCCATTAAAACTCATTTTAACTCTTTTTTGTTGGCTGCCAATTTCATACCTAGGGGTCCTTTGAATGTCCTTAAAAACTGACCAAAACACCTACCTGAGCCTTAAAATCAGACATGGTAATTCTTTATTCCACAGTCATACACCCTGTCAGATCACACCTTATGATGATCACTTGATCAAAATATATTGACTATCAAATTTGCCTTCTTAAAACTACCTTCAAGTAAACATGTGAAAAAACCATAAATCACATTTGGTTTTGGCTTCAGAAACAGGTCAAACTGACACTTGGGAGAATGAAAATTGGGGATTTGGTTCACTATCATGAGGAGAGTATAAATCTAGGATTTAGGCTTATGATGAATAATAGGGTGAAAATGGAAAGAGGTGAAAGTGGGCTACTTAGATTTGTAGAATTGGAAACACTAGAAAAAAAAGTGATTTTTGCAAATGGAGTGGACCTGGGAAAGTGTGTAGATAGATTCATCAAGACTTGCAAACTAGCACACTTAAAGAATTTTTAGAGTAGAATGTAATGGTACAGTCCATTTGATCTCACTTGTCATGGATTCAGAGTTATAACATCCTAAACAAGGGTACTGATGAATCTGCACTCTATGACACCAGTAAAACTTCATAATTTGTATTTTGAATCATATTTGAAAACTAATCAAATGGATTTACCATAAGCTCAAATCAAAAACATACCAAGTCTCTAACCTATAGAATGCAATGCAAAATGAATTTTCTCATTTTGGTCAATTGGGTCAAAGTTATAAATGGTCAAATGAGGCTTCCTAGAATTTTGAACAATTTACATTAGCACAACAAAAATAAACAATTGATTTTGAGGGATTCAAAACCTAGTGAAAACATGTCAAAATGACTTGAAATCTAGAACATAAATTCTTTGATAAGCATAATAAACACTCCCAATGCAGTGAGTCATGAAACATTATTGGGTGAAAGATATTCAATTGCAAACTAGGCCTCTTATCATTGTTTGACATAGGCAAAAATGTAGATTTGAAGACCGCTCAAAATGAGAACTTCTCAAAATGACTCAGAATGGGAGTTTATCTTCATGGGACAAGTGGATACACTAAATACAAGGTATTAGAAATATTAAACACCTCTTAGGCCTCGAATGGACAGCTAGGTACACATGCACTAAATGCACTTTAAGGGGCTCAAAAGTTTGGAATGGTACTCAAATTGGGAAGGCAATTTTGAGTCCCAACACATTCTTCACATGCATATCTTATAAGTTATCATCTTGAAAACTCTTCCCTTTATTCCACTTATAATCCTTTCCAACAATAGTCACATGCTTTCTCCACTTATGTACATCCTTTCTTAGTGTAGCACAAGTCTATTTTCTATTCTAATTTCTAAACCTTTGAGAATCCTTTAGCTCAACTTGATTCCCAAAGCTTAGGTTCCTCTTACCAGATTCTTCATTCTGTAAAGAAATCAATGAAAAATTCCTACCACCTTTCTCAACTGTAAACAATTCTTGACACAATCATGAACAACTCTATAATCATACTAGTAAGGTCTACCAAGTAATATGTGGCGACTATTCAAGTCCACAATATCACTCAACACTTGATCCCTATACTTCCTAATTTGTAAATCAACAAGACACTTCTCTATCACTTCCAAAGCATTATAATCTTGTAACCAACCAATCCTATAAGGACAAGGATTTCTCACTCTCTTCAAACCAAGATTCTAAACCATCTCCTCAAAAACAAGGTTATCAATACTATCACTATCCACAATCACATTGCAGATTTTACCAACAAACTCACAAGAAGTCATGAACAAATTACTCTTTTATCAAGGTTCTAATACAATTTTACCAAATAGTACTTGTCAATCCAACAAGTTCTCTCCATCCCTCTCAGATTCATTGACCAAGTTATTAGCTTTATTCACAACAACAATTACCCTATTACCAACCTTCTATGAACATTCATAAGCTATGTATCCTTCTCCTCCACAACAAAAAAAAGTATCTTTAAAATCACATCTACCTATCCTCTTCTTCAACTTAATAGGTTTTGGTTCACCTTATACTCTTGGTTTGTCCTTTGTCGAGTTATCTTTCTTCTCCTTTCCAATATGTGAACTACCCTAATGTCTCCTTTTAAACTTATCTTCTACCTTTAGAGCATACTAACAAGCATCCTCAACCAAATCAACCTTCAACATAATGAACCTCATCCCAAATATTAAATCTCAAACTATTAATGTACCGAGCCACCTTTCGTTGGATAGTTCTCTATGACTACATGGAATAGTCAACTTATAAAACTCCTTAGCATAATATTTTATAGACATATCCTTTTGTTTTAGATTCTACAATCTCTTAAAGAACTCAAGTTCCTAATCAGTAGGAATGAACTTAGCCTTCAATTTTGTTACCATTAACTTCCAGTGAGTGATTTTTATTTCACCTTCCTCTTCTCTATCTCTTTGAAATTCTTTCCACCATAAATAAATATGTCCTTTTAGCTTAGTTTGTGCCAACCTCACTCTGAGAAGATCTCAAATATCCTCTAACTCAGAGTAGTCTTCCAATTCACCAATTCAATGGATCAGGTCTTTAGGATCCAAAGTAGCCAAGAAATTAGAAATATTCACCTTGTGCTTTAGCTTCAACTGAGATCCAAATCTATCTAATTGACCACCCTTATCTTCCACAGGTCTCACCATTTGATCAATTATGTCTTTGCCACTAGATTCAACAACTTAAATGTCTTCAAGATATTTCTCAAAACCATCTTCAGTACCCACATTCCTACATACACAAGCAATATCTCTCATGACCTCATTCTTCATCAGCTCCATCTTAGATATTTTTTTTTTTATCTAACCTTCTCTATAATTGTAATCTCCACAACATCGTGAACATAGATAATCAATATCCATAGGGTTCAATCTTCTTAAAGGCATCTTCCAAGATTTTTCCAAACCCAAAACAATAAATCCACAAGGTCAATCAGATCCAACCTTCACTTTCATACTACCTAATGCATTATAGGGAAGGAGAATCCTTAAAAGAAATGTCCTAGCCCCCCAAAAAAACCAGAAAATAGAATATAAAAAATAACACATAGATTTAAATCTAGAATAACGCCAACTCTCATAATAGAACCATACAATTTACATCCAACATACCTAGTTGTATGGCCCTCAGGGTTATGACCAAATACATCAACAAATAAATAACAATTTTGCAAGACCTCACAAGATCCAACTCCTAACTAGTCGAGATACACAATTTGGTAGAGAAATCCAAGAAGAATCTAAACTTGTTCTTGCAAGCTACCAAGAAACCTCCTTATTTCCCAAGCAACACTTAGCTACTAACTTTGCTCAACTTCACTCTTCTCAGCTACCCCATATTGAATTTCCTCCCAAATAATGACTCTAGAATAGTCAAGACCCTATATATACCCAAATAAGCAATAGTTTGGCCTAGCAAGTTACAAATTAAATAAAACCCTACATTAGAAAAATACTCTAGCTACAATTTCCTCTAGAAAGAAATTAAATAGAAAATTCCTTAAATTAGCCTACAACAAATATTAAATGTAGCTAGGATAAATATCAAAGACCCAAAGTGGTCCACACATACCCCTCCAATCAATCCACATCAAGATCACAGTCCACTCACAATAAATATACCAAGTTATCCAATCCAATTGATAAAAACTCAATACGATGGGCTAGACTACCAAGCAACAACAAACTCACCAAGCATCAGTGAGTAACAATACATGCCGAGTAACATAAAATAAGTTGAGAAATGCAATATAAACCAAGAAACATAGTATATGTCAAGATCCTTTAGGTTCTGAGTATCTCTAAGTGTCAAGTACCTTCAATGTCCAATTTCCTTCAAAGACCAAGCCCTTTGGTGAACACTACAACCAAGAACTTCTCAATAGTGACCGAGCATCAAACCATCTTTGACTAAGTCCTCCAAATATAAGGTAAAATAATCCACCATGTAGGATTTCCAACTACCTTAGGATGGTCTTACATTATATGTGGACCCTAATTAGACTCAGAGGCTACATTTTTCCCACTTTATTTAATGTTATTTCCCCCAAAATTTTACTACGGGGGTTTTGTGGCAATACCCCCAAGATAAAATCATGGAGAAACACCTCTTGTAGGGTTCTAGGGTAGAGCACTAGATGATCTCCTTTTCATAATATAGGGTGGTGTCAAGGAGAAATAACCATGTGGGGTGTTTGAGAGAAAAAACCCTGAAGCTCGACTAACTTTATTATTGTAAAAGGGTTGGTTGCTATTTTTCTATTGGTTGAGTTATTCTAGCCCTAATTTTGAATTTGGATTTTTTTATTATTAAACAACTTATGGATAGAGATTTCATAAGGTATGATGAGATTATAGCTTCTTGTAGTAGTATTGACCTATAAGGGATTGTAGATTGTAATCACTAGATAATAAGAATATTGGAATTTCTTTTTGGTGGATATAGCCTAGGGATTGGGTGAACCACATTAAATATTTGTGTCTTGTGTTCTCTTCTATATGATTTATTATTTTATAATATTGGTTATATTTACATGTGTTTGTTATTTCTATCTCATTAATTCTAAGACTAAATCTTTCTTCTAATTAGACCTCATTGTCCTTTTATAGTACCTACATGAAAACATAAATCTAAAGTTCAATGATAAGCTCTATAGATAGATTGAAAAGAAGGTGCTCTAAAACATTACTTAAAATGATCTTATAAAAAGATATAGGAGGGATGACAACACATAAAGCATTTGAGTAGTCAATAACCATATCAAAACTAGCTTGATTCAAAAAATTTATTTTTATGTTGACTTGATACCTCTGTCCATGTCTAGACCAATCTGCTCTTGTTCTTTCTCTTGTCATTTTGAATTATTTTGTGAATTAAGATTCAATGGTTGTACAAAATATTGATGATAAATGCAAATAAATATTTATTTCACATAAATAATAGTATTTACAAAAAACTACAACTAATGAGAAAACTACATACTTCACTAACATGCAGAGTCATAAATACATAGTTAAACCCAAATGCTTATTCAAAAATTTGTTAAAATAGAAATTACATCATGTATACATGTGAAAAAATGATTTCAACATATAAAATTAAGTGTACCACATAGGATAATGATGGCTACATTTGTATGGCCTCCAAATCTAGTGGTGGAAACATATTGATAGTCTATGATGATTCTTGAGATTGTTGAGATTGGGAAGACCCTGTTAAAAATCACCTTGGTTGAATTTACACATGATATGTACGTGAGCCTATGTTAGATGATGATGATGAATACTCACCATCTATTAGAAGCTCAAGTAGTGATAGAAGGTCTCTAATGCACCTGTACTTAGAAAAAAGTATTTGAAGGGATCTTATGGGATCTTAAGGGGTCCCAATATCCCTTTCAACAAACTATGACCCCTCATGACCCCTTTTGAAATATTAGAGCCAACAAGTCTCTAGAAGCACTTATATTTGTTAATAAAGGAGATACACCCATTATATCTACAATAACTTTATATTGAGAGTGTGTGAGAGAGAGAGAGAGGTAAAATGATAGGTAGGGGTAAGGGGAGTGGGAAAGGGAGGTAGTGAGAGAGAGAGAAAGGGAAAAACTCTGATGAAGAAGACCCCTTCAAATATTAGACTATCATGAAAAACTAGTGATGAAGATGATACCTCCAACTACTAGATTGTCATGAATTTTTGATGATGAAACCACTAACTAATAGACTATCATGGAAAACTTGTTATGAAAATGGCACCTCCAACAACTAGTCTTTCATGGAAAACATGTATTGAATATATCACCTACTAGTACTAGGTCCTATCATGCAAAACTTGTGATGAAGATGGCACCTAAAACTACTAGACTATCATGGAAAACTTGTGATAAAGATAATACCTCCAACTACTAGAATGTCATGGAAATTTTTTGATGAAGATGACACTTCTAACTACAACAATGCCATGGAAATATTTATCTCTCTTCTTTTAGAGAGAGAGAGAGAGAGAGAGAGAGAGAGAGAGAGAGAGAGAGAGAGAGAGAGAGAGAGAGAGAGAGAGAGAGAGAGAGAGAGAGAGAGAGAGAGAGAGAGAGAGAGATATTATCAAATAATTGGGGGCAACTCTAGAATTATATCCATGTATTAACTAGAGTTCTTATCAATATATTTCATTGTTTGAAGATCTAAACTAAATTGGCTATCAATATTGAGCATAAGGTTTTCTTTAATCTGAACAATAGATCCAATAATCTATTTGTCCATCTGAGAAGAATATTATGGTAGGTTTCCTTGGTTTTCATGGTAATGTACCCTTGGTTTAATTTCAGACCCTTCTTCCTCCTATTATTGACATACAGAAAAAAGTCCATCACTGAAGTTTCCTACATCATAAAAATAAAATAAAAACTTGACTAAAATGAATCAATGTACCTTAGATCCTTTATAGGATGTCTCTATTATATCTTTAGGAGATGATTTATCTTCTAGTTCAACCACAAGAATCTCTCTGTTATATCCTAACCTTACATTGTATTGTTGCATTGCAATTAGGTCTATCCTATAAGGGTTTCCATTTGGATGAACAATAAAATCAATGATCCCAAGATCCATAGTCTAAGTTCTAGGAGCTAAATTTTCCTTGATAGAATTGGCATTTGTATATTTGTACAAAACCCACTATGCATCATCCCTCCATGATATTAGTTGTATCGTTGGATTCGGGTAGTCTTTGGTAATACACATATTTTTTTGTATGGTTCTTTTTTTGATTACTCTCACAATATTTTGAACTATATGATGAAGCCTTTGAAAAATGTGATAGTTCTATGAGTCCCATGCATGTCTCATTTAAAGCATGAAACTTAATATTTAGAATTTTTTTATAGTGCCCTAGTTAATCTAATCATTTATTTGATGAAAATAATCCATTTTTTGGTCTCTGTCAATTTAATCTAATAAATGATTAGATTAACTAGGGCACTATAAAAAAATTCTAAATATTAAGTTTCATGCTTTAAATGAGACAATGCTTTAAATTAAGTTTCAGTTAACCCAGTAACTCAATTAATGAAGCATTCAACAATGCTTGGGGCACTTGATAGATATTGTAAGATTGGTTTACACTGGGAGGTTGACAATAGTTTTGCTTGAGTTTCTTGGTTAGTGAAGGGACCCGGTCCATGAAGGTGGCACTCCAAGTATACTGTGGCATGATTTTCACTGGGACTTGAAAGTAGTGTTGTCCAAGTTGGCCTGGTCAATAATGAATCTTAGTTACGCTTGGTGGAATGATTATGCTCGATGGTGGTTTCTAAAACTTAGTTTGGTCTTGGTCTCTATGGTGCCTAAGTTGTCTATGAGCTAACTTTTGGCATTTAATTTTTCTTGTGGGTAGTTAATGAGTGTTGCATCCAACAAGTGGCTTATACAAATATTTAATGTAAGAGTTTATTTTAATTTGCAATGGGCTAGACTTACTTGTGGTTTAGATGGGTATAAGTACAGGTGTCTTGTTGATTCTTAAGTTAGATTAGGATATAGTCTTCCAACTTGGAGAAGAGGATGAAGTGTAGGAGAAAATTTTGAGAAGGGCTAGTAGCTGAGGCTTGGAAAACTAGGAGATTTCTTGGTGCACTTGTGAGGAAAAGTTGAGATTTCCTTGGAGGTTTCTACTAGAGTGTGGATCTAGACTAGCTAGTGCTGGGATTGGACCTTGAGGGATCTTGCAAAACTATTTAGTAATTTCTCTTGTATTTGGCCCTAACCCAAAAGGCCTTACAACTAGGCATATTGCATGTAAATAGTTATTTTATGAAATCTTCCATTATTGTTGTGTTTCCATTGTGTGTTTATTTGTAGGGATCTAGATTATCTCTAGTAGGGGTACCTTAAGATTATCACTGCATCAAATGGCATAAAAGATCATCTTCTCTTGAGTGTGTAGATTAGGCACCAAAGTTGAGGTAGTTTGCACCAGGACTTGGGTAAAGGTTGGAAGTGAAGGATGATCCTATGGAACTGATTGATCTTCCAAGTTAGTGGTTTTATTACTTTGTGATTGTAAAGAATCTTGGAAGATGTCTCCAAGAAGATTGGACCCTAGGATGATTAAGGGTCTTAGTGCTATTATGGGAGAAAGGATCTTAGTGAAGATTAAAATAGTATTTAGATCTAAGATGGTGTTGATGAAGAGTGATATGATAGCTAAGATCACAAATATTTTAGGTGGTGTACCTCAACATTTGGGTACTAAAGATGGTTATGAGGAATTTTTTGAAGACTTTGAAGTTGATAGATCGAGTGGTGAGGAAAAAACTAATTGTGTGGAGAGACCTATGTGAAATAAGGCTAGTCATTTTTCTAGACTAAATCTCAGTTGAAGTTGAACCATAAGATGAAGGTTTCTAATTTCTTAGGTAATTTGAATCCTGAAGACATAATTGATTGGATCGGTGAATTGGAAGACTACTTTGATCATGAGGATATTGGAGATCTACACAGAGTAAGGTGGGCAAAAAACTAAGTTGAAAGGACATGTTGCTCTTGGTGGGAAGAACTAAAAAGATACAGAGAGGAGGAAGGTGAAATGAAGATCACTAGATGGAGGTTGATGGTAACTAATTTGAAGGTTAAGTTCATTTCTATTGATTATGAACTTGAGTTGTCAAAAAGGTTCTAGAATTTGAAACAAATAGATATGACTATGAAAGATTATACCAAGGAGTTCTATAAGTTGACTATTTGGTTTGGACATACAAAAATGTCAATGGAGAAGGTAGTTCAATATGTTAATGGTTTGAGATTCAATTTCCAAGATGAGGTTGGTATGTTGAAGATTGATTCAATTAAGGGTGCTTATCAACATGCTCTGAAGGCAGAAGATAAGTTGAAGAGCAAAGGTCAAGGTAATTCTAGAGGGAAGGAAAAGAAAGAATACTTTGAAAAACGTAAACTGAGTGCTAAAGATGAACCAAAACTTGTTGATTAGAAGAGAAGGATAGGTAGATGTGAGTTTAATAGTACCTACTACAAATATGGAGAAGTAGGACATAGATTTTATGAATTTCCTAAGGCTGGTGATAGAAGAGTTGCTATTGTGAATGAGGCTAAAAACTCTACTAGTGAACCTAGGCAAGGAGAGAGTTTAATAGCTTGGTCAGTACTAATTGGTTAGATGGCACTGGAATCTTGTTAGAGGACTAGTGTATTTAGGACTTGTTGTAAGTCTGGTGGTAAATTTTGCAATGTAATTGTGGATTGTGGTAGTATAGATAGCCTTGTTACTAAGGAGATGTTTTGAAAACTTGGTTTGAAAAGAATGAGACATCCTTATCCTTATAGGATTGGATGGTTGCAAGGTGAGCATGCTTTGGAAGTGAGGGAGCAATGCCTTGTTGATTTCCACATTGGGTAGTATAAGGATCAAATATTGTATGATATTGTGGACTTGAACAATTTTCATTTTTTTCTTGTTAAACCTTGGTAGTATGATTGCAAGGATGTGCATGACCATGTCAAGAATGTGTTTAAGATTGTGAAAGGTGGTAGGAAGCATTCCTTGATTCCTTTGCATAATGAAGAGCTTAGTAGAAGGAACCTAAGTATTGGAAGCTAAGTTGAGTTGAAATATTTTGAGAGGGTTAGAGATCAGTGTAGAAGGATCAGTTGTTGAACACTGAGGATGGATGTGAAGAAGCAACATAAGATCAAGGGAATGAGTGTACAAGTTGAGGAATTGGAAGATATGCATGTAAAGAAACAATTTGGTATTTATGTGATGAATCACCAAAGATGTTCCTCCAAATGTTAAGAACATATTTTTGATCTTGTGGTGTCTAATATAGGAGCATCCTTGGTTAAAGAGAAATCCTACATGATGGTGTCATTTGATCTTAGAGTTGGAGGACTCGATCAAAGGAAGAGGTGGTACTCGATCAAAACTGAGTTGTTCATGGATGCTATGTTAACCTAATGACTCGATTAATTAAGGAATTTGATGATGTTTGGGGCACTCGATAGATACTATAAGCTTAGTTTACACTGGTAGCTTGATAGTAGTGTTTCCTAAGTTGCTTGGTTAGTAAAGGGACTTGGTCCATAAAGGTGGCACTCACCATATACTTGTTGGATACAATTGATTAATTATGTGTTGTCTTTGATGTTACAGAAATGTCATATCAGTTGGCAGATAGTATTTATTGAGCTCACTTGGTCAGTGAAGATAGTTTTCCTTGTCTAATGAGCATTCATAGGTTTACTCTAAATAGATGATAGTTTCTACTGAGCTCACTTGGGCGTAGAAGGAATTTAGGTAGAAAAGAGTGTTAACCGAGCTCACTCTGTTAATGAAGGTAAAAATGGATAGAGTTAGTGTTCACTGAGTTCACTCAATTTTTGAAGGATTTTTGCAACTTTGCATTGTTAACTGAGCTATTGTTGGTTAACATAGGAAATCATTCGAAATTTAGTTTCTACTGAGCAAGGTTAGCTTACGAAGGGTTTTTCTTGTTTCGGCTTATGAAGCTTAATTACTTTATGTATTGATTCTAGCTGACTATGGTGATGAATATTGGTATTTGTAATTTGAATTTGGACTAATGAAAATTTTTGGAAGGTATAAATAAAAGGTCAAGTTGAGATTTCCAGTGTGTGTGCAAGTGTATTGATTTAATTAAGAAGAAAAGAGAGGGAGTGAACTTGAAGGATAAGTAGGTATCCTTGTGGAGTAGAAAAGTAATATTTGATTAGGAAGGATCAAGTTTAAGTAGAAGAGAGATCTAGATCTAGCAATATAGTTGCATTACAATTAGGCCATTTCATTGTTACTCTCTAACCATTGTAGCAGTGATCTAAAATCACTTAACAAATTTGGTTTAATAGCTAGTTGTAAATCATCTAACAAGATGGCAATTCAATTGAATTATTTTAAGACCTCTTACAAGGCCACTCCTAGAAGGGTGATTAAATTCTCTAACAGGGTGACACCTAATAGTGTGTTTTGTAATTTTTAATAGGGTTGGCTCCTAACAAGGCTCACTTCAGAAAAGTGAAAAATAGTAATAGTAACTAGTTACATTGGTGGTTTTTCCCCAATTGGGTTTCCATGTTAAATGCCAGTGTCTCATGTGTTCATTTTATTTGTTTCATGCTTGCAAATAATTACTAATAACATCTTAAGATCTGTTAAAGTAAATCACACTCTGGATTTATCGAGTCATAGTAGTTTTTGTTTGTTTATTGAGCATCAACAATAATCTATTTTATTAGTCTGAATATTATTCACATTTAAGGGATTTGGGATTTATTTAGTGGTAACTGATTCACCCCCCCTCTCAATTACTCCTCTTATATTTCAAACAATTGGTATCAGAGCTTTTGGTGCTTGCAGGAAGGGTTTCAAGGACCTAAGCTAAAGATCAGGATGTCTTACAAGAGAGAAATTCGAAAGCTAAACATAGATAACTTTTTAGCATGGTACGAACTCATGAGACTTCTTTGGCCACCATTAATAATTTAGGCTACAAATACCTTGATGAAGAATACAAAACTCCTACTAGTACATTATCTGTTGGGGATCTTGCTGAGAAAAAGAACCATAACATCATTATGATTGATATTGCATCTGCTCTTAGCTATGATGAATTTGATGAGATCAAAGACTATAAAACTACTTTTGATATGTGGAACAAGCTACAGGATGTTTATTGTGGTGATGACAATGTAAGGAGAGCCAAAGTAGAAAGCCTTAGAGGAGAAATCATGCAAGAAATTGTTGTAAGTAAAGTTCTTAGAACATTGCTTCTTATCTATGCAATTAGAGTATCTCCTATTCAAGAAAAGAGATGTGACCCAAATCACAAGTTAAGTTTGGATGCCTTGGTAGGACTATTGACAGCTTTTGAGCTAGACAAATTTGACAATTATGTTCTAGCTTCCAAAAATGTTGAGTTTGCATTTGAAGCAAAAATTTCACTCAAAGAGAAAGGAAAGAAAATAAAGGACATTCAGTCAAAAAGTGAAAGGAAATAAAGGAAATTTCTGATAGTCATCTTGAAGTTTTTGAAGCTTTACCTACAAAGAAATATTCTAAGGTAGTGGAAAGTACAAAGGTAAAGTTGCTTTAATATGCTTTGCATGTGAAGAAATTGGTCATATTGCTTCCACATGCCCAAATAGAGATAGAAAGGATGAGAAGAAGAGCCACAAGTTCAAAGGAAGGAAGGAATCCAAAAGTCACAAATCCTTCAAAGACAAAGGTAAGAAAACTTGATTTATGGCTAAAGATTCTAATAAAAGTGAAGATGAAATAGAATACATTGCTGTAAAAGATGAATCTAATGAAGAAGAAGATAAGATGGCACTTATCTCTCATGTTAATAAAAATGACACATGGATCATAGATAGTGGATGTTCACATTATATGATTGGAGACAAAACAAAATTTGAACACTTTGAACACTATGATGGAGGTAGTGTAAGATTTGGAAACAATGAAGCATGTTGCATAAAAGGTAAAGGTTGCATATCATTAACCAATGAACTTGTATGTGACAATTCCTATTGGGTTGAAGGACTAAAACATAACCTACTAAGTGTGGTACAACAAATCAACATTAGATTCAATGTAGAATTTATGCATGACAAGGCAAGACTGCTGGATGACAAAGGGAATTTGATTGGATCAGGAAAACAAACAAGAGGTAACCCATTTTATCTTGATCTTGGTGATTGCTCATGTTTTATTGCTCAAATGGAAGAAAGTTGGTTATGGAACATAAGACTATCTCATTTAAACTTTGATAATATGGTCAAGATAATAAAATTTAGAAAAGTAAGAGGTATCCCTAGTTTGAAGAAACTAGATGTTGGATTATGCGAAAATTATCAGATTGGCAAAATGGGAAAGACTAGTTTTAAGAGAAAAAATGATCAATTTGAAGATGTCTTGGAAATTTTGCATACTAACCTATGTGGACCCACTGGACTAGAAAGTTATAGTGGAGAAAAATTCTTTATTATTTTTGTTGATGACTACTCTAGAATGATGATTGTTATGTATCTTAGAGAAAAGTCAAAAGCATTTGATAAATTCAAATGGTATTTAGCAAGAGTAGAAAAAAAAAATGGAAAAGATTGAAGTGCTTAAGATTAGATAGGGTTGGTGAATTCATCTCCACTGAATTCAATAGTTTCTACATTGAAAGAGGAATCAAAAGGCAAGTATCAACCCCTAGCACTCCTGAGCAGAATGGAATAGCTAAAAGAAGAAATAGATCCATCATAGATTGTGCAAGCACTCTAATGATTGAAAAGAATGTTGCTATCAAATATTGGAAGGAAGCTATCAACATTGCAGTCCATACTTTGAACCAAGTATAGTTATATAAGGACTCACAATAAACTCCCTATGAATTATGGTATGGCTACAAACACAATGTAAGTTACCTAAAAGTATTTGGCAATAAATGTTATATCTTGAAAGATTCTAGAAAAGGCAAATTTGATGTGAAAGGTTATGAAAGTATATTCTTGTAGAAGTAAGGCATATAAATGTTTGAATTTTTCTAATCATAAAATCATAGAAAGTGCACATGTGAGAATTGATGAGTTTGCAAAAAAGACTAAAGAAGAAAGCAAAAGGGAATTAGAGGATCACAAAATATTTGTCTACTTTGAACTTGATACATTGCCAAACACATCTAAGGAGACTTCACCTCTTGAGTCTTCCACAACTACGAAGTTGCAAGAAGTACAAACCGAGTCATAGGGACCCAAGTCACATTTTGAAGCTACTGAGTCTCAATGACCGGGGTCACATTCAAAGACTATTGAGCTATTGCATACCGAGTTTGAAGGTCCCAAGCCATAGATAGAAGGACTTGAGCCAGAAGTTGAAATTTAAAATGAAGACAGTACAATTCATTCAAAAGGAAAAGAACTTGTATTGGCCAAATATGTCAAAAAGCATCATGCACCTAATTAGATTATTGGAGATAAATCAGAAGGTACTATGACAAGAAGAAAATTGAAAGGTACATGTTTACTGGCTAATTTTGAGCCTAGTAGTGTTAAGGATGCTATAGAAAATGAAAGTTTGATTGAGGAAATAAATGAAGAAATAGAATAGATAGAAAAGAACAAAACTTGGACTCTTGTTGCTAGGCCTACAGATAAAAATGTGATCGAAACAAAATGGGTTTTCATAAATAAGCTGAATGAAGATGGACAAGTATCAAGAAATAAAGCTAGATTAGTGTGTAAAGGATATTCTCAAGAAGAAGGAATTGATTATGGTGAGACTTTTTCTCTTGTTGCAAGATTGGAAGGTGTTAGGACCCTACTTGCAAATGTTGCTCATAGAGGATTCAAATTATATCAAATGGATGTTAAATCTGCATTCTTGAATGGAATTCTTGATAAAAAAATCTACATTGAACAATCAAAACATTTTTTTGATCCTAACAAAAGGGATATTGTCTGTAAATTACACAAAGCCCTATATTGTATCATACAAGCTCCTAGAGCCTAGTATGAAAGATACACAACTACTTGATACAAATTGGTTTTCAGAGAACAAATGATAACAATAGTCTGTACATCAAGGAATGACCAGATAACAAAATTGTGTTGGCACAGATATTTGTGGATGACACTCTATTTAAAAGAAATAATGATCTATTCAAAGCATTTTTACAAAAAATGAACAAAGAGTTTGAGATGTCTATGTTGGATTGCATATACAACAGAAAAAAAATGGTATCTATATCACCCAACCCAAGTATGTAAAAGAGATACTCAAGAAGTTTGGTATAGAAGATTCTAAACTAGTTGGTACCCCTATGTGTACTAGACTCAATCTTACCAAAGGTGATGATTCCAAAGAAGTAGATCAGACCTTATATAGATCAATGATTGAAAATTTATAGTATGTAGTTCACACAAGGCCTAATATTGCCTTAGCAATTGGGATAGTGGCAAGATTCTTAGCTAAACCTAGTGAACATTAGATATTGGCAATCAAATGAATCTTGAGATATCTGAAAGGTAATAAAGACTATGGATTATGGTAAAAAATTGGAGGAAACCTAGATCTAAAGTATTCACTGATGTTGATTGGGTAGGAAATCTTGATGACAGAAAAAGCATAAGTGGTGGAGCTTTCTTTCTTGGTAAAAGGTTGGTATCTTGGACAAGCAAGAAGCAAAATTGCACATCCCAATCCACAATAGAAGCAAAGTATGTAGCAGCAACAGTGAATTGTTCTAACATAGTTTGTTTCAAACAATTGTTGGAAGGAATGAAGGTTGAAATCAAAGAGCTTGTATTCATGTATTGTGATAACAACAACTCAATTAACACATCAAAGAACCCAGTGATGCATTCGAAAACAAAGCACATTGCTATAAAATATCACTTTGTCAGAGAATTGGTGCAGGACAAAGAAATCAGATTGGAATATGTCCATACAAAATAACAAATTATAGACATATTCACCAAACCATTACCTAAGGATGAATTCTTGTATCTAAGAGGTAAGCTAAGGGTCATTCCCCTATTTGAAGCCCACTAAAATGAAGTTTAGTGATGCATCAACAAGAACCAAGTTAAAGATCAAGTAGTTGATGTAGTATAATCAAGAGAATATTGCATATGAATCAGTATTCAAGGTACATTGATATAAATTTGGCATCTATTGTCTTTGGCATGGGTTGTCAAAGAGGGAGAAGTTTACTATCATATCAATAACTTTTTAAAATTTTGTAGAGTTCGTAGAGGGAGAAGTTTGAAAAGAAAGTATGCAAAGGGAGAATACAACATAAAGAAGAAGTTCTTTTGTAAAATCAAAAAGGGAGAAATGTTTTGTCAAAAAGAATCTCATTCTCAAAATTTCATTGTGCTATGACATGTTGTGTTGCCATCAGTGCCAAAGAGGGAGATTATTGGATACAATTGATTAATTGTGCATTATCTTTAATGTTACACAAATGTCATATCAGTTGGAAAATAGTGTTTACTAAGCTCACTTGGTTAGTGAAGATAGTTTTCCTTGTCTAACAAGTGTTCACAAGTTTACTCTCAACAGATTACAATGTCTATTGAGCTCACTCAGGGGTCAAAGGAATTCAGGCAGAAAGGAGTGTTAATCGAGCTCACTCAATTAATGAAGGTAAAGATGGACAAAGTTAGTATTAATTGAGTTCACTCAATTGCCAAAGGATTTCTACCAATTTTCACTATTAACCGAGCTTCTATTGGTTAACAAAAGAAATCATTCTAAAGTTAGTTTCTACCAAGTAGGGTTGGCTTACAAAGGATTTTTCTTAATTTGGCTTATGAAGATTAATTACTTTATGTAACTATGGTGATGAATATTGGTTATTGTAATTTGAATTTGGGCTGATGTGACAATCTAGAAGGTATAAGTAAAAGGTCAAGTTGAGATTTCCAGTGTGTGTGCAAGTGTATTGATTGAATTAAGAAGAAAAGAGAGGGAGCAAACTTGAAGGATAAGTAGGTATCCTTTTGGAGCAGAAAAGTAATATTCAATAAGGAAGGATCAAGTTTAAGTAGAAAAGAGATCTATATTCAGCAATTTAGTTGCATCACAATCAAATCATTTCATTGTTACTCTCTAACCATTGTAGCAGTAATCTAAAATCTCTTAACAAAATTGGTTTAACAACTAGTTGTAAATCCTTTAACAAGGTGGCAATTCCATTGAATTATTTCAAGACCTCTTGCAAGGCCACTCCTAGCAAGGTGATTAAATCCTCTGATAGGGTCACACCTAACAGTATGTTTTTTAACCTTTAATAGGGTTGGCTCCTAACAAGGCTTACTTCAGAATAGTGAAAAACAATAACTAGTTACATTGGTGGTTTCCCCCAAATTGGGTTTCCATGTTAAATCCTAGTGTCTCATGTGTTCATGTTATTTGTTTTATGCTTACAAATAATTACTAATAACATCTTAAGATTTGTTAAAGTAAATCACACTTTGCATTTACTGAGTTACATTAGTTTCTATGTGTTTACTGAGCATCAATAGTAATCTATTTTATCAGTTTGAATATTGTTGATATCTAAGAGATCTGGGATTTATTTTAGTGGTAATTAATTCATCCCCTCCCCTCTCATTTACTCCTCTTATATTTCCAAAAATAATATGGCTTGGTTTGCATTGGGACTCAATGGTAGTGTTATCGATGTTAGCTCGGTCAATAAGGGAGCTTGATTATGTTTGGTGGAAAGCTGATGCTTGGTGGTGGTTTCTGACACTTGGTTTCATCTTGGTCTCTATGGTACCCAAGTTTTTTGTGAGCTGAATTTTGGCTTTAAATTTGGGTTGTGGGTAGTTAATGAGTGATGTACCTGATTTGTGGCTTATGAAAATATTTAATGTAAGGTTTTATTTTAATTTTTAATGGGCTAGGATGACTTGTGGCTTAGTTGGGTATAAGTAGGGGTATCTTGTGGATTGTTAAGTTAGATTAGAATATAGTCATCCAACTTGGAGAAGAGGATGAAGTATAGGAGTGAATTTTGAGAAGGGCTCGTAGTTGAGGGTTGGAAAACCATGAGATTGCTTGGTGGGCTTGCGAGCACAGGTTTAGTTTTCCTTGGAGGTTTCTACCAAAGTGTAGATTTGGACTAGTTATGTTGAGATTGGACCTTGAGGGTTCTTGTAGAGCTATTTTGCAATTTCTTTTGTATTTGTCCCTAACCCAAAAGGCCTTATAGCCAAGCATATTGCATGTCGACAATTAGTTTATGAATAAAGTGTTGAGATATGGTATTAGATCTTCCATTGTCGTTAAGTTTCCACTATATGGTAATTTTTAGGGATTTAGATTCCCTCCAGTAAGGGTACCTTTAGATTATCATTGTATCACTTGTCAAAGGGAAAATGCTGGTGGAGATGGTACCCATAAAGTGATCCACTAAAAAAAAGTACCTTGTTAAGGATGTTGACTCTGTTAGGATTCTATTACATACATATAGTGTCTTGGTCCTTATTAGAGGACTATGCCCTATAAAAATTCTCAACCCTATTAGGACTGATATATACATACATACATACATATATATATATATATATATACATATATATGTACATATATATGTATATGTATATATATATGTATATATATACATATACATATATATACATATACATATACATATATATATATATATGTATATATATACATATATATATACATATACATATATATGTACATATATATGTATACATGTATATATATATATACATATATATATATATACATATACATATATATGTATATATATACATATACATATATATATATACATATACATATATATATATATACATATGTATATGTATATATATATATATATATATAATGTATGCAAGATGTACCCACTACCCAAACATGAAATTATATAGTGCAATTATTTATACAGAGGAAATAGATACAAAAACTTGTTTACAAAGCTGATATCTTCAATATTTGATATTTCCTTTGTTGCTCTTTGCATACCTCTGATCATACATCAGAATTCACACACATATATAGTTTGAATATGAGTTCTCCTATCACTTACATCTTACACACACCACACCTTACCTTGCATATTATAAACTTTCCTTTATAAGTTTAGTTTTTACGAAATCTATCTAGTTAGCCTTCAAGAATTCACATGCTTGGAAAAATACAAAATTACCTTTTTCCTTCTTAGGGTCAACATCTAAGATGTCAGTCCTAATTAGTAAAATAATGATGTTGTAAAAAGTAATTTCTTTAACTCACAATTACCCAATTACTATCATGCTTTGTTCTACTCTATTCACTACCTTTATTGGTGTTTAATTTGTAACTTATTTCATACTATCCATACTAATTTGTGCACTTATATACATCATCCTAATATTCTATACTATATGTACCTAACTTTTCACATGCCAATAATATATATGTGAGCCATACAGATCAAAACTATCTCTGTTCTAGTGCATAGCTAATTGATACTTAGACAATTTTGCATGTCTAGCTATGGAATCTTCATCTATACATGATACATTCTTCACATAAGGTATATGTTTCCATAAATAAAAACTCAAATATTATACCAACTTATTCTACTAATCCATATTTCCAACAATCTCTCCCTTTGGCATTGATGGAAACATATGGAAAAATTGGCTAAGTCCCAAAATGTTGATTAAAACCTTAGAAAATTGTGGCCTTGTAAAACTTACAAAAACTTCAAAAATATGTGGTTCTTCTACTTATAAAAATCTCTCCTTATCACTCCTATTACAATACTTCTCATATTTACTACTCCCCCTTTCTATATACATCATACACTTTATACAATTTTCCTATATTGCCCCAGTTTGACATCAATGACAAAGGTGACAAAATCTATATACAAGTCAACATTTTTGATCTTTACCTAAGAATTTAGGTGATAAGTGTGAAATTTAGTCCTAAAAATTTATCTTCAAACTCTTCAAATTATTCACCCATGTGTCCTTAACTCCCCATGATAGACTAAGAAGAGTGCATAACCCATAGGATGTAATTTCTATTGTTTTCAAGTCTAAATAAAGAAATTTATCAAAGGATTTCTTTGCTTTCAAAAATTTCTCCATTTTTTTTTCAAGTGTGATGACCTTCAATGATAAGTATACTCTTAGAAGTGAGACCCTTTTTTCTATCCTTTCCCTATTTAGTTCTATTGGACTTATCTCATCATAAGTCTTCTCAAATTGTGCCTTAATGTTTTGAATATTGATGCCTGACTATAGAAGCTGATCTATCAGTGCCAATACTTCATGAAAATTCTTTTGCATCTCATAATCATTATCTTTGTTCAGTTTAAATGACATTTTTCATTTGGCACACAATGCCTTTCCTTCTAGCTCACATCTCCTTCACTCCTTGATGCATGCATCAAGAGCTCCTTAACCATTCTTGATAATTTGACACAAAATGTCAAAAATTTGAGCATCACGCTTATTTGGGCTTTAACTATAGTAACATCTGATGAGCTAGTGAATTCAACATTAAATTCTTGAATCACAACCTTGTCTCTGTCCTCTAGATTAGGATTTGTCAATCTTACTAGACGTGTTCTTTGTATCTTTTTAGTTACATCCATGAGAGATTTTTACAAATTCTTCACTTTCCTATTCTTATTAATTATCTTTCTTAAAGATGGTATTAGCTCTATCTAATCATCATCACCTAGTACTATCAAGGCTACAAGGATAAGAGGTGTGCTTGGTGTAGTTAACTTCTTTTCTTATTTGTCCTTCTTCTTCTTTTCTTTCTGCTCTTTTCTTTTCTCCTATTCTTCTTCTCTTCCTTTCTCTTCTTGTTCTTCATCCTTCTTGTTCTTCTCTTCTTCTTCCTTATTATTCTTCTCAACCACTTTTCTCTTCTTTTCTTCTTTTACTTTCTTCTTCTTTTCCTTATCCTCCTTTCTCTTCTTCTCTTCCTCTTCTTTCTTCTTCATTTCTTCATCCTGTTTCTTTTTCATTTCATCATCTTCTTTCTTTTTCTTTTCTTCACTTTATTTCCTCTTCTTTCTTTTACTTTTCTTTCTCCTCTTCCTTCTTCCTTTTCTCTTCTACTTGTTGGAATTAACAAGTGGGAAGATTTAGTTTTGAGAGGTTGGGGGGGGGAGGGGTGTTGTGAATCATAAGTAACTAACTTTAACCTTTTCAAATCCTTTCAACTAATATTATTAACGTGCATCTAATTTATCTGATAAAGATGAAAGTAAAAGACATGCATGAAAATAGATAAAACACAAATTTGGTAACCCAGAAACCATCCAAAATGAGAGGGTAAAATTGGGGTGGGGACAACACCCAAAAAATATCACTGTAGCAATGTGTAACTATTCAAGGCTACAATGTTTGACCACTTCCAATGGTCTGTCCTGTGAAACGACTATCCTGTTAAAAACTTTACACCTTGTTAAAAGTGACCTGGTCAAAGGATTTCACTACCTTGTTAAAAGTAGGCCTGGTTAAAGGACTTTAGTAAATTCATTTGGAATGCCACCCTGTTAAAAGATTTATAAATAGCCACTAAGCAAACCTAAGTCCATAGGATTTCCATATCTAATACAATTTCTAGAAATCATTAGAAGATTTTGATCTGATAACTTGCAATCCTCAATCGCTAATTACAAATCCTTGTTTTTCTCTAACTGATCTGATCCTTGCTTGATTTGATATGTCACTCTTTGTAACTCTGATACTCTATTCTTAATCAAATGGATTCTACTATGCTGCTCTATTGTTGACTAAGTCTCCCTTTTTTTACCCTTTTGCACTTCACTATAATTCACCCATATACTTCTCTTATCCACTTATCCTCTCTCTCACATAATGGGGCTTTGTCCTCCTTTTAAAGATTTCAAAAACTTAGGGTTATGTATGAATCTATGATCAATGATAAATCTTCATTTCCCACTTATTTCTTGTACTTTTACTATTGGTTGCATTCCTTCTCCATTTTTCTTATTGGTTGCATGCTGATTACATAGGTAATGCAAAATATTCGATCTTATCTTCAATATCCTTTGAGATTCATTCTATGTTGGCTCCAAAGATGGTTTACATATGAGTTTGTGAAGATACAAACTCATATGTTGATTCTGTGTTACTCGGCACTTACTAGTTGCTGATGCTTGAAACATATAGGAAAACTAGCTCACTCAGATCCTATAGTAATTCTATTTCACTCAGCATCTATAGTGACTTGGCATCTATACTTTTCTTAGCACTTGAACTTCAGTCAACACCTAAAGATTGCTCGGCACCTAAAGTTCACTTGGTACCTATTAAATTCTCTGGCTCAACATACACTATAGCTTAGCTACTGTATTGTACTCAACATCATCTTGAGAAGTTGGTTAAGTGTGTTGACACTCAAATGTCAAAAGCAATTTGAGACTAACAATCTCTCCCTTTGACATGAGTGGCAAAAACACTTAACTCAAAATTTTGTAACTCCCTCTGAGCTAATGTGCCATTTCTATTCCTATAACCAAAATTTTTGTGCTAAATTTGTCTCATGCTAATGTATCTGATACTCTTTGCCTTATCTGCCTTTGTTTCTGTATTTTTGTACCTTGTTTTTGCTTCCTATACTCTGTATCTATTTCCCTTTCACATCTTCTTGCAATTTTTCATCCTTCTTGACTTCTATTACTTCCTCAAAATGTGAATGTGAATATCTCCCCCTTTGAATATTCATTATTCCCATCATAAAAAAAGGAGTATTATCTCCCATTCTTATTCACATCTCCCCCAAAACATTATATCTCCCCCTTTTTGACACTTATGTCAAAGTGTCCAAAGGATGAATAGAATACTTTGCCAAAAAAGTTTTATTTACCTCCATAATCATCTTGAGAGAAGCATTCCAATTATATAAAGTTATTTCCAATGAATTGTGTTGGATGGTTATCTCTGCTGCAAGATGAACAACACCTTCTAGTGTAGAAAGATTAGGGTCTTTCTTTAGAACATTCTTTGCATAGGCTTGTTCCTTATGGAATACTTCTAGATGTGGGGTAATGGAAGATTGAAATTGCATCAATTTGGCCTTGATATTGGCCTCTTCTATTGTCAATACAACTAGCTCTTTCTATGCATGAAGCGTAGCTGCAAAATACTTCTCACTCTGAGCTAGATCTTTGGGTAGTTGAGTGCTAGAAATCTTGAGATTTCATTTAAAGCTCATTGTCCTTTGGCTAGTTTCTTGTGTGAAGTAAGATGAATCACACAACTTGGTGTAGAATGAGAATACATTCTCAAGTACTTTCTTCACTTTTTCAATCTTCTTAGTCAATTCTACTTGGGAAAGTGCTATTTCACTTTATATTTTCTCATTCACCTTTATCTAAAACTTCCATTTTGACCATTCTAATAATTTAACATTAGTGTCAAGGTCTTCATTCTATGCCTAATCCACTATGTTGGACAATTTCTCCATGATGGGCTAGGTTTCATAAGGTACTTGCAAGCTAAAAGCATTAAGAAATATATCTTTAATTTCCATCAATGCTTGCTTCTTCCTATACTCATTTATGAGTATCTCTTGTTTCTTCCTTCTCTCTAGTGCCTCTAGCACTTCATTTATCTATTGTAGATTCATAGTTTTTGAGTCATAACTAGGTATGACTATTTCTTCATCAAGTGTAGGGTCTGCATAGTGAAGTACCCTTGCAATCTTGGTGGAGCTTGAGCCTAGTGCTGAAATTTGCAATGGTACTACATCAATGCTTGGCTTCTTAGTAGGAGTCCCTGAGGTAGGTAAGTTCACCAATTTTTGTATTGCCTCCTGCTCCTCAGGGGTTTTCTCCTCTTCTTTCTTCTCTTCTCTACTACCTTGGTCAATAATGATGATTTTAGGAGGTGCAAATTGAGTTTGTGTTGTAGGAACATCTTGCCCTATTTTTTCCTTCTCACTTGTTATCTCTACCACAACCTTTTTTAATTCATCCACACTTACCAAATCTGGATTGGTACAAAGTTGTGACTGCCTTGTGGTTTGGTGAAGGATCTTTTTGAGATCATCTGTAGTTAAAGGATTAATGTTCTGACCTAATGTGTTATAAACATCCTTAACAATTACTATTTCTGCAGGTGCTATATGTGGAGGACTTGGTGGTGGTAGTTGGGTGTCTTGGACACTCTGTTCTTCCTATTGCTCTTTAACTGTTGCCTCTTCACCATGTGTCGTCTCCACGATTTCCTTTTTTGTCTCTTTTTCCTCTTCCTCATCATTTTCTTTCTCTCCTTCTTCATCTTTCTCTTTTTCTTCTTCTTCTTCATCATTGCTTCCTTCAAATGGGTCTTCCTACCCTTCTTTGATAGTTTTCAATCCATATATTAGTTTCCACATTTGTGTGGACTTTTGCACAACATCTTCAATTTGATTTTGCAAAATCTTGAAGGCTCTGTATTTGGGAGCAAATTTGCTCCCATGTTTCCTACCAGCCTTTATTATTTGACCTTTTGTAAGATCTGGCATTACATGAGACAATGTAGACTCGCTTATTTCTTTCTCCATCTTAAGATAGTAATGCCATTTATTCTCAACTAGTGAGCTCAACTCCTTAGGAATTGAGTTGTCTAGTTCAAGTGGAGTGGTCTTGAACTTAGCCATCATAGTGTAGATGGACTCTTCTACAATGTTCTATTGTTCCCTTGAAAAATTATTAAAATCAATGGTCTTTAGACCAATTAAATTTGCATTGTCTATAATATTATTGCAAATGATTTCCAATTTAGATGTGGTAGAATGGCTTACCAATCTGAATTGATCTTCATCAGACTCTATCCTTTCTTTATCTAATTCAGGAGGTACAACATACTTTCTTCTCTTCTTTTTCTCTATAGGTCCTTCTTGTTCTGTTTCCTTTTGTTTCTTGTGCTCCTTTGCCACCTAATTTGTAGCCCTAGTGTTAGCCCTTGTAGTTTGTTTGGCTTTACTTGGCTATATAACCTTCTTCTTTCCCTTTTGCTATGCAACTGGCTATTTTTGAACTTTTCTTTTCTTTGGCTAAGCTTTGGGTGCTTCCTGCTCGATACCTTCCTCTTCATCTACATCCTCACCCATACCTTGGGTTGAGGAAAGTGACCCCTAATCTTGTTCTTCTTCATCACCCTTAGCATCTTCAGCTTCTTCTTCGATTGCTTCTGCAGTGCCTTCCCCAAATTTAGCATTTACCTTCTTAAAAAGCTTGACCTTCTCTTTCAAAGTAGAGGCAGTCTGCAAATCCATATTGACTTTGGATCTCACCATGTCATAAGTTCCAAAATGTGGTGCTTCCTTGTCTATTTCCTCTGCTAATAATGCAATTATTGCTACTGATGGTTCATCTATGTTTATTTCATACCCAAGAGGACTTAACTATCTCACTCTTGGTATGATAGCTTGAATGTATGTATAGTCAATGTCTACAAGAAAACATACTTCATTTATATGTTTTTCTACTAATGACATTGGAATCTGTAGCCTTTGCTTCATTGTCTTCTTAAAGTCCTCAAAATACCACTCATTGGGTCTCAAAATTAGCCCCCATCTGCTCTATGTATTCATTGACTTGAGCTATAATAGACCTATTAGTTTTTTAGGCTACTTTACCAAATGAAGGAAACTCATTCTATATATAGAAGAAAGTACAAATCAAAATGGTACGAAATTTACATTGGGCTCCCTTGGTTCTCTTGATAGCTGCTAGATTCTCATTTATCTATTGGAGTTGCAGTTTTGCTAGATCATAGCTATGATCCTTCTTCACCAATTTATATCCTACATCCATTGCAATGTAGGACACACTATTGAGTCTGCTACATTGGTAGAAATTGTTTGCAATGGTTATAATGAAAAAATCAACTAGAAGGTCTTGGATGGTGTCAATTGTCATCCCTCTCTTGTTCCACTTAGCATCATTATTTTTCTTAATTGCCTCCTTTGCATCACTCCTAAGTGTCTTCGACCGATCTAGGGTTGGGTACCTTGTCACTATATGAACAATTCTCTTTGTGATTTTCACTAGTTCATCTTCTAACCATAACCTTCCATCATGTATTTAGCCGAGTACTAGCCTAATCCATTCAGTTTGGAATATAGTAGGGAATTCTAGGGCACATGTTAAACCCTTGTTTTCAAAAATTTTGTACTTTTCCTTCAACACTCCATTTTCACACAATTTTTCATATGCTTCCCTCATCTCCATGTCTCTTATAGCTCTAATCTTGCAATTATACCATCTCCTTACATCTTGAACCATTATAACCTTAGAGGGTATGATGGATAGGGCTGCAGCTGGGTCATTCTTATATGTAACCTCTAGTATTGGGCAAAAATTAGGTTGTTTGACCTCATTAGACACTAGCTAGACTTCAAAGGGTTCCTTCTCCTAAGTTTTCCTAGAGCTAGAAGCCATTTTTGCAATTCTAGGGTTTTAACACGAGGAAAATATTAAATTTCATAATTTGACATAGATGTAAATACCTCAAGATCAATTAAATCATGTTGAAATGCTATTGAAATTTACTCAAACACTGGATTCTTTGTTGTGAGGTCGCTTTGCACTCTTTCTCATCTTTTTTCTTCATTCACGATGAAGAAAAATGATTGAAAATATGATAATATACCCTATTTTTATTGCATTTAATGCTTAGTGCAGTTACAACTGTCCACTCGACTTTTGAAGGATTCTACATTACTTGGCTTCATGTGTATTCTTTACTCAGCTTCAACTAGAAATTTCTTCTTCTCTTGGCTTCCTCTACCAACTTGGCATGTACTATATTTTTACTCAACATCTAAGAGCAAATCAGTAATGTTTGTGTAATCTTGAAAATTTAACTTTGCATCTTTGATCATGCTAACCTCTTCTTTTTAGTTCTTACTTGTCTTAGGAACTGATGTATAATAAAGCTTTGTAAATCAGTCCCTTATGCCTTCTCTTTGCTTAGGGTGACGAAGTGTGATCACTTGACATGTTATGTGAAGTGATCTTTTCATTTGATGTCCTACACCTAACTTTCTTCTTCCATGTCTTATTCATTTCTCCTTTGATGTGTTTTGTTGGTGCTCAAAATTGTAGCCACGATTTTAAGTACCATTGAGAGATCAAGCCCTATGAAAGCTTTTAAATGCACATGTACTTGGCTGTCCATTTGAGGCCCATGAGGTGTTTAATGTTTCTAACACCTTCCATTCAACATATCCACATGTTCCATAAAGGTAAATTATCATTCCAAGCCATTTCGTGAAGTCCTGTTTTAAGCAATTGTCAAATCTGCATTTTCACTTGAGTGTCAAACAATGACAGGAGCCTACATTTGTGATTGAATATCTCGCACCCAGTAATGTTTCATGGCTCACTTCTTTTGGAGTCTTTGGTGTCCATAGTAGATAACCTATATTTCAGATTTTGAGTCATTTTGAGTCTGTTTGACTAGGTTTTGAATCCCTCAAAGTTGCTCTTTTAATGTTGTCATCCTGATACAATTTGTTCTAAATTCTGGGAACCCCTATTTGACTTGTCATAAATTTTGACCAATTGACCAAAATGATGAAATTCCTATTGCATTACATTTTAGAGGTCAAAGAAATTTTATGTTTCAATTTTGAGCTAATGACGAATCCATTTGATTAGTTTTCGAACGTGATTCCAAATGCAAATTGTAACTTTTTACTAGTGTTAAGAAATGCAGATTGATCAGTACCCGTGTTCATGACGTTATATCAAAAAATTGATGATAGGTGAGTTAAAATGGACTATACCACTATGTTTTACTCTAAAAATACTTTAAGTGTAACGATTTTCAAATCTTGATGAATTTGTTTGCACACTTTCCCAGGTCCATTCCATTTGCAAAACCCACTTTTCTGATATTATTTCTAGTTTGCAAATTTGAATAGCCTACTTTGACCATTCAAAAAATGTGTCTAATTATTCATCATGAGCCTAAATTGTAGATTTATACTCTCCTCATGACAATGAACCAATGCCCCAGTTTTTGTACCCCCAAGTATTAGTTTACTCAGTTTTTGAAGCCAAATCCGAAAGCATTTTATGGTTTTCTGTCTTGTTTTCTTGCAGGCATTTCTAAGGGGACAACTTTGACAGTCAATATCTTTTGACTGGAAATTCAATAGGGTATAATTATGTGGAATAGACAATCAATATGTTTGATTTCAGAGCCTGGTCAGAGGTTTGGGTTAGTTTTTAAAGCCGGTCAAAGGATCCTCTAACATTAAATTGATAGTTTGCTGATTAATGGTAAAATGAGCTTTAATTGATGGTTTAGTGATTGGATTTGATTTTAATTAGTACGAGAGGGTAAATGGATCACTTTTTAATGTCCGTTGTCTAAAAATATTTTTTTTTAGCCAGACCCACTTTAGGACCCGATTAATTCCATCTGATTGATAAGGCATCATGGAGTTTTCAGAATGATTAAAAAAGATTAAAATAATTTTGATTTATTTAAATTTCGTAATGCAAAAGCAATTTTTCTTTGTCAAGAGCCTGTTGGGTGAGTGAGTGCTCACTTGCATGGAATTCGAATGTAGAACAAGTTCAAACCCAACTTTTTGTAAGCAAAAATGCCAAATTGAATACCACTTTTGAAGGGGGATCCTCTGAGGATCGGGTCACAACTTTTTCATGGAAGCTAGAAACCAACTAACTACATTTGGTGAAGTACTATATTGAGCATGGCAATGCATATCTCAGATTTTAGGCCATGTGTAGAAGACAAACATTGATACCAGATGATAAGCATCACTCTGAGGCACTCCTAATCAGCATTCTGAGGCCGAGCTACTCAAAAGGAAACCTTTGGAATGAAGCTATAGGCGCATGGATCCTATGACAAAAGATGAATGTCTAGCAAAAATAAGAGCTATATTGGGTCCGCATTTGCCTCACTTAACCCAAGCACAGTCAAAACTAATGAAAGACCAGTTAATTTCTTGGGCTTTGATTATTATATTGGAATGTATGTCATAGATGACAATGTTCAAAATCCATTGAAATATGATTTTACATAAGATGCTTGAGTCACATTAGCCTATGAACATGATGGTGTTCTAATTAGACCCTAGGGAGGAGTAGATTGGCTTCATTTTATCCAAGAAGGACCAAGGAAGGCTTATGGCAAGAAAACCAAAGTAAGACAATTTATAGAGGCAGTGGCTTTAAAAAAGGCAAGCCAACAAAGAAGCCACTTTTTACAAGGGGAGTGCCATGCAAATGAGAAAGCACTAACTAATAGAAGAACCCCATGCCTAAAGAAGAGCATCCCGGTGCCATCCACAAAGAAGAGGATGACTCATAAAACACAGAACACTATCCTATGCAAAAGGAAAAGTCATGGCTGGAGGCAGAGGACCTAATGTTTTGACATGGGAATAAACATTAGAAAACCTAGGTGGAAGGATAGAGCACCCAATGTGGAAGATATAGAAGCCCAAAATTTGAATGAAAAACCACATAAAGGGAGCTCCATGGGATATAGAAAAGACATAGGTCACAACCATAAGGGGAGGGATGCTAATGCAACCACACAAGGATACTGAGAGATTTTGAATGAAAACATAAAACCCAAAAAACATAGGATGAAGTGCATCAAAAAATGTATAGACTACCACAACCTCCTACTCTACAGTTTCCCTAGCTTCTTCTAGTGGATGCCCATTTCCCTCACCCATGTTAGGTTGGATCATTAGAACACCCAAATCTACTTCTTTTAAAAAAATGAGTGCAATCAGCTGAGAGAAGACACCCATCTCAATTTCCTACTTTAGACTCTAGAGCAACCAATAGACTTGTTGAAGTAGCCAAGCACATACTAGGGTGGGGTCTAGAGAGCCTCCTTTGGCCTTCAACTCAAAGTTTATCAGTATGCATGTAGAGGGATTCAATCTCTACTAGGGACCATATGCTAAAGTTCGCTACAAATGTTGTTCAAAAAATAGGAGATTTCATTACAAAAATGCAAGGAAAGGGATCCCCAAGAAAATAATAGGAGATGTCCATGGCAATAGAGGAAGATGGATAGTTATGAAGAGGTATAGAGTGAAGAATAGTGAAACAACTTTAGATAATGTTGACATGAGAGTTGGATCCCTATGTGCATCCTTGAAGGAGGTTTTTATGTTTATTCCATATTGCTCCTGTGTTACTCATTGTGTCTTTTTAAATATGATAGCACTCAATGAATAAGATTTCTTAATGGACAGAGGCTTTTGTAAGCTAGGTAGTTGCATGGTGGACTCGACATGGATGGACAACTAGCACAAGAAGACCATTTTGATCAAATGTGATGAAGGAAAAGGTGCCGAAAAAGTTAAGGGATTTCGGTGGTCGCCATGTCACCACCAAAAATTAGGATCGTCTCACCAGTAGCAACATGGTGACCTCCTGAAAAAATTAGAATTCTAAAAAGAATTCAGTAGTATTGAGGACAAATCAATGAAGGACAAGTGGCATCATGTGGAAGAGCAGAGGAGTTGTCAAAAAAAGATGGCTAGAATCTGGTGGTCACCATGTCGCCACCAGAAAACAAGAGATTTTTTGGCATGTGACATGGTGACCTACTAGAAAATCCAAAGATTTGGCAATATGTTGTAAATGTTGTGGGGCCCGCCCAAGATTATTGGCCTATTGTTGATTGACACATGGCATTACCTAGGTGGTGATGGGAGTTATAAGGAAATTTTTAAATATATTTTTCCATTTGAGCATTCAACATTTAGTTTGGAAGATTGAAAATTTTGTTTTAAAAAGATGACTTTCTATAGTTCGAACTATGAACTTTTTAAAAATTTTCAAATATATTCATTTAAATTGATTATTCCTAGATGGGAGCCTGAATTTTCAAATGGCTACTAGAGGGGCATTTTTTTCTTGAAATATACACTTGAATATACTGTTAGAACCAAGAAGAGACGAGTTATCCATTTATGAGGTCAGTTTTTACACAGGTGCTCATTGGTTTAGTCTATAAGTGAATTTGTGTATTCCAGGGCATTCTCAACACTCAACATAATAGGAAAATTTCATCACGGAGCATCAAAATTGGTTAGAGGGTAGATATGAAGGCTTGTTGAAGCTTGAATGTGGAGAAAAATGATTTTGAAAAGTTTATTTTGCCTATTGAGGTCATTTAACTAATTTTTCTTTTTGCCTTTAGTTCCAAATTTGGCATCAAAATCAGTTATCTTTTCAATTAAATATCTAAGATATTTTATGCCTTTGAGAGGTCAAATGATGAGGATTTGATATGTAGTTGCAGAGAGAGATTAGAGAGAGGATTTTAACTTTTTGAGGGGATTTTTCAAGTGGATAGATGTCAGACATAGAGAAGATCCGAGAATTCTTTCCTCTATATCATTCTCTTTCTTTCTCATTGTATAGGTTCTAGTTTTGAGAAGAAAATTGACTCATTACTGAGACACCATTCTTTTAGCATAATTCTCTTGTATGAACAATAATAATAGAGATAATATAGAAAGTTTAGATCTATTAGGTGTTTTTCATGTTTTGATTTAATGCATATGAGTGTATAATTTCAAGGAAATGAATACAAAGATCAAGAGGTATTGAGTTTCATTTTAAATCTTGTCTCATTTATTAGTAATTTTCAATGTTTTATGATCTTTGAACAAAGAGCCTAGGTCATAGTTGTTGTATGTTGTTTAATTGTTACTTATAATTCAAGGAGTTATGTGAATGCTTCAGTGAAATCAATAGGGTTGCAATTTAATTAAGGAGGATATCAGGTAAGAATGAGACTTAGATTGAACTCAAATGTCTATTTACAAGGTGAATGGATAGATCAGATATCTGAATATATGAATAGGTATCAGGTATTCATATGTATGTGGTTTATTCCTGGGATTTCCCAATAGATAAGGTACTAATCAGCTATAGGATCAATAGTTCTTACTGTTGCATATTAGGGGTTTGGTTGAATTCAACATTATTAATCAAATGATCTTCCCCCTTTCATGTTTAAGAGCTAAAAAGTCTAGCCCTCGCTCAACTTATGAATTTCATTATCTTGCGCTTAGCTACTGTAGATCTATGTTATTAAATTGACTTAATAGGAGAAATAAGGGTTAAATCTACTTGATAGATTCAAGAATATGTTTTTCTACATTAGTACCATATTAATTGAATCTAAGGTCCACCCGCCTAGGTTTTGCAGAGTCTGAAGTAGAAGAAGGGTCTAGCCTTATAGTTGGCTCAGTGTCTGAAAAGATGTGTTAAGGATGGGAGTTAGCTACCCCTAGATGTGTCTTGTTCTCATCGGTTTAATTTGAAACCTATAGCATTTTCAAACACCAACAACATGGAGACTCTACTCAAGATCTATCAAGGAATTCATCGATAAGGAGATGGAAATCTTTGATATATTGTGCACATTCAATTTTGTATGCAAGATTTTGTGTTCCCTAGTTAAATTTTTTCCATTTGCAATAGTAGCTTTGAGGTTGAATGCAAATTGTGTTGTTAAGAGTGTTCATCTTTAATCAATTTCGCTAGATGTTATTTTCAAAGTACTGCTATAGTCAAAATTGATCAAAATGGTTTCTCTCTTCTAAGTGTTCAACAATTTGCAAGTTCTACAAGTGGAAAGTTCAATTTAGATTTGGCATGTATGAGTCATGTTTTAAATCTTTCTCACAATTATGAGTGGTGACTCTCTAAGAGATCATTGTACCAGTGTAGATCAGTTACATATAATTGTTTTCAGGACGTTTCAACTAAATTGTGCAAATTTGAAAGTTATGTTAAGTTTTAAGCAAGAAGAGAGATATATGAGTTCCTGACTGACAAGTTTTAAAGTGTTGATTGATTTGTTGTCATAAGAAATTTAAATGTTAAAATGAATCAAAGGAGTGATTTCATTTTTTTCTCCTCAAGGAGATGGCAGCTCTATAAGGATTTGATCAATGGTGTGAAGAATTAAAATCAACACCTATGCCAATTAGCAGATCAAATGTTTTAGCATCAACACATGGGGTATTTTCCACTTTCATGTGATTGCATTTCCATGATAGTAAGCTTTACAAAAGTTTCTTCGTCAAGTGGTAATTTCAGCACTAAGTAGGAGAATGGTTTAATACATTTCAACATACTTTATGAGAGACATATTCAACAAAAGTGTTTTTACATTTTGAAGTATTTTTGAAGTTTTGAATTGGTAGAAAGAATTCTAGATCTGCTGCAAGTAATCAATTATGAAAGTGATTATGGTGAATGAGTTTTAAATCTATTAGAAATGTCAAATTTCCCTTCATCAACTATGCAGCCAGTTTGTAAGAATTATAGATCTGTTTCTACCAAGAGATATATGCCACTATGTTTTGATGGCATTCATGGTTTCCCAAACCCCATGTCATATGATTCTAGAAAGTATTTACCTAAGTTTAGTGAGAACTATGAAAATTTAGCTAGTCATCATGTTCAATTGTTCAGTGACTAGGTTGGTGATTTTGAAATTGTTCATGAAGACGTTCATATGAAGTGTTTTGTTCAAACTCTAGAAGGTGATGCTAGGGATTGGTTTTCCTTTCTACCAACATGCTCAATTTCATCTTGGGATGAATTACATTCAACCTTCATGAAGCAGTTTGGGGATGAAATACATATATGATTATTTTGATAAGTTCTTGAAAATCCAAATTAGGAATAGTGAGTTAGTTCCTAAAATTAATATCAGATTTACAAAGGTTTTAAATGAAATTCCCAAAAGTTATAAGCCAAATGATCAAGTGTGTCTTGTGGTTTATCTCAGTATCTTTGATAAGAAGATGAGTTACTTATTGAGAGATAAGGAACCTGAGACTTTGCATTGGGCATTCATGACGAAAATGGAGATTGAAAATAACATAAAATATGGATTGAAGAGGGGTCATTTCTCTAGAAATGTTTTTCAGCAAGATGAGGTTCAAAGGACAAATCAATGTCATGAAGAGTGTGTAATTTTAGATCAGCAAGTAGATACCCCTATTGTGGTAAATAATGTTGTTGAAAATTTAGAATTAAAGATATGTGAAGATGAAGTTTCTTGGTTTCAAGGAAGAGATGATTCTATTATTAATGAATAGAGTGCACATGTTTGTGATATCACAATAGTAGATGATAAGGTGGATTCACTTGATTAGTCAGATATGCAAGAAATGATTTCTCTTATTGATAGATTGCATTATGTTGAGAATGTTATAAAATTTGAAGTTGCAAAATGTTCATCTCAGTATGAGGAGGAAGAAGTTGGCAGTGATTTTTCAATTGATGAAAGTCAAATTTCTGATCCAACATATTATGAAGAAGTCTCACATGAAGACAATGATGATAGTGGTAAGTCAAGTCAAGAAGAGGATAGTGATAGTACGTGTTCATCTTCATGTGAATTAGTTGTAAATTGGGAAGAAGAAAGAAATGATGGTAGTGAGTAGTCTTATGCTTGTAAAGGTATGAGTTCTTTTTCTAAGTCTAAAAGTGAAGTTCCATTTCAGAATTACGCAAATCAGCTTGAGGTTGAAAGTTGTGAAGAAGAGTTGTCTACACACTACGAGGATAAAGAGGTTGTTTATAAGGATGGATTATCTAACTATGTAGATAAATGTCTTGAGGATGTGTGTAGTGATAATTAGTATATGAGTGATCCTAAGATTAATGCATCAGCACCTATTGGTAAGATAAATAATGATAGGTTTGCAAGACATTTGAATCACCTACATGAAGACAATTAAAGTAACTTTTCATTGATGGAGTTGATGGTGTGTCTTCTTGTGATGATTGTGATTTTTCTTCTTCATATGCTAAAAGTTTCCATGACAATGATGTTAGAAATGGTTTTAAAGTTTTCACTAATTCTTTATATGAAGAGGAGTTTGATGTTGATAAGTACATCACTTGTCATAATGTTTACAAAGGCACTTTGCATGGAGTTATCAATCCTCTTTTTGAAGAACACATCGATGCTTCAGATTTGGTTGAGGATGATCTTAATGATGATACCTTATCCTACTACTGTAAGAGATTAGATTTTTCTACTTGCAAGTTTGATAGTGAAAATGATGATTATGTTGCATCTCATGATATGAATAACAAGGTGTTTGATGAGGTTGTTAATGAAAATCAACATGCACCTTGCAATGATTTATGATGAACTTTCTAATGAGATGACTAATCCACCTACTAATTTCAAAGAACCATTGGAGGACTCTGGGTTAGTTTCAGATTCTAACATTGATGACATGTGTGAATAAAAATCTGATTTTTCATTTGGATACCATTTGATTATGCACAAGGATATACAATTTGAAGGTATGTGTGATCCCTTTCCCCATGTTGAATATGAAGCTTTCATATTCGAGACTGATAGAATGCATGTTTCATTAAATGAAGAAGATTTTTAGTTTGAGTCTAATATTTTTGAGCATGTTGATTAGAACTTTCATAATGAGGAAATGGTTGAAATTCAAATTAGTTTTTGTATGCTTTATGAAAGTGAAGGTGTAGATTCAGTTTGGCCAAGTGAGTTGTTTCAAGATGTTAATCTGATTGGAAAGAATTATATGAATAGTATTTCTATCTTACCTCATGATGAAAGGAATGAGAATTGGATTTATCACAGAGGTAAATTTTTTTGACAAGTTTTGGTGGTCCGGGGCCATTGTGTGTACATAGTAGGGGTAGTTGTTCCCTGTTTTCAATAAAGTTGTTCAAGAGAAGTTTTTGTTGTCAAGAGTGTGTGGTTTTATTCTTCCAAAGATTTGAATCCTTTCCATTCCATCAAGGGACATGCATCCCCAGACAGGGCCACTATTGGTGCTCAAAATTGTAGCCTCAATTTTGAGTACCATTGAGAAATCAAGCCCTATAAAAGCTTTTAAAATCACATGTACTCGACTGTCCATTTGAGGCCCATGAGGTGTTTTATGTTTCTAACATCTTCCATTCAACATATCCACATGTTCCATAAAGATAAATTTTGATTCCAAGCCATTTTGTGAAGTCATGTTTTAAGCAATTGACAAATTTGCATTTTCACCTGTGTCAAATAGTGATAGGAGCTTGTGTTTGCAATTGAATATCTTGCACCTAGTTATGTTTCATGGCTCACTGCTTGGGGATTTTCTAGTGTCCATGCCAAAGAGCCTATGTGTCAAATTTTGAGTCATTTCAAGTCCATTTGGCTAGGTTTTCAATCCCTCAAATTTGGTCTTTTAATGTTATGATGCTAATGCAATTTGTTCTAAATTATGGGAAGCCCTATTTGACTTGTCACAACTTTTGACCAGTTGAACTAAATGATGAAATTATTATTGAGTTTCATTTTAGAGGTTAGAGACATGTTATGTTTCAATTTTGAGCTAATGAAAAATCTGTTTGATTAGTTTTCGAACGCGATTCCAAATGAAACTTGTAACCTTTTACTGGTGTCAAGAAATGCAGATTGATCAGTACCATTGTTCATGATGTTATATCTCAAAATCCATGATAGGTGAGGTCAAATGGAGTGTACCAATATGTTTTACTCTACAAATAAATTAATTATGCCAATTTTCAAGTCCTAATGAATCTGTTTGCACACTTTCCTAGCTCCATTCCATTTGTAAAAATTGCTTTTCTGATATTATTTCCTGTCTGCAAATTTGAATAGGCTATTTTGACCATTCATCAAATGTGTCCAGTTATTTTTCATGAGCCCAATTTGTAGATTTATACTCTCCTTGTGATAGTGAACCAATGCCCCATTTTTTGTGCCCCCAAGTGTTAGTTTACCAAGTTTTTGAACTGAATCTAAAAGCATTTTATGGTTTTTTGAATTGTTTTCTTGCAGGAATTTCTGAGAGGGCAATGTCAATAGTCAATATCTTTTGACTGAGAATTCATCATTAGATGAAATTTGACAGGGTGTAAGTATGCAGAACAGAGAATTACTATGTTTCATTTCAGAGCCTGGTCAGAGGTTTGGGTTAGTTTTTAGAGCCAGTCAAAGGCCCCTCTCACATTAAATTGATAGTTTGCTGATTAATGGTAAAATGAGCTTTAATTGATGTTTCAGTGATCAAATTTGATTCTAATCAGTATGAGAGAGTAAATGGATCACTTTGAAATGTTAGTTGTTCAAAAATGATTTTTTTTTAGCTAGACCCACTTTGGGGCCCAACTAATTCCATTCAATTGATAAGGCAACATGGAGTTTTCAGAATGATTAAAATGGGTTAGAATGATTTTGATTTATTTAAATGTCACAATGAAAAGGCAATATTTCTTTATCAAGAGCCTATTGGGTGAGTGAGCACTCACTTGTATGGAATCTAAATGTAGAACAAGTTCAAACCCAACTTTTTGCAAGCAAAAATGCCAAATTGAATATGACTTCTGAAGGGGATCCTCTGAGGATCGGGTCACAACTCTTTTGTGGAAGCCAAAAACCAACTAACTACATTTGGTGAAGTGCTATATTGAGTATGGCAATCCATATCTTAGATTTTAGACCATGTGTAGAAGAAAGACATTGATACCAAAGGATAAACATTCCTCTAAGGCACTCCTAATCAACATTATGAGGCCGAGCTACTCAAAAGGAAACCTTTGGAATGAAGCTATAGGCGCATGGATCCTATGACAAAAGATGAATATCTTGCAAAAATAAGAGCTATATTGGGTGCCCATTTGCCCCACTTAACCCAAGCCCAGTCAAATCTAATGAAAGACTCATTTGATTTCTTGGGCATCGATTATTATATTGGAATGTATGTCATAGATGAAAATGTTCAAAATCCATTGAAAAATGATTTTACATAGGATGCTTGAGTCACATTAGCCTATGAACATGATGGTGTTCTAATTGGACCCTAGGGAGGAGCAAATTGATTGCATTTTATCCAAGAAGGAGCAAGGAAGGCTTATGGCAAGAAAACCAAAGTAAGACTTTGAATAGAGGTAGTGGATTTAAAAAAGGGAAGCCAAAGAAGAAGCCACTTTTTACAAGGGAAATCCCATGCAAATGAGAAAGCACCGAATAACAAAAGAACCCCACACCTATAGAAGAGCATCCCAATGCCACGCACAAAGAAGAGGATGTCTCATAAAAAAATAGAGCACTATCCTATGCAAAAGGAAAAGTTGTGGCTAGAGGCAGAGGACCCAATGTTTTGACATGGGAATACATAGCAGAAAACCCACATGGAAGGATAGAGCACCGATGTGGCAGATATAGAAGCCCAAAATTTGAATGCAAAACCACACAAAGGGAGCTCCATGGGATACAAAAAAGACATAGGTGGTAGCCATAAAGGGAGGGATGCTAATACAACCACAGAAGGATACTGAGAGATTTAGAAAGAACAAATAAAACCCAAAAAATGTAGGATGAAGTGCATCAAAAAATGTATAGACCACCACAACCTCCTACTCTATAGTTTCCCTAGATTCTTCTAGCAGATGCCCATATCCCTCACCCATGTTAGGTCTGAGCATTACAACACTTGAATCTACTTCTATTTTAAAAAAGAGTGCAATTAGCTAAGAGAAGACACCCATCTCCATTTCCCACTTTAGACTCTAGATCAGCCAATGGACTCATTGAAGCAATCAAGTGCATACTAGGGTGGGGTCTAGAGAGCCTCCTCTATCAAAGTTTATTAATATCTAGGCAGAGGGATTCAATCTAGACTAGGGACCATATGGTAAAGTTTTCTGCAAATGTTGTTCAAAAAATGGGGGATTCAGTTACAAAAATGCAAGGAAAGGGATCCCCAAGAAAATAAGAGGAGACGTCCATGGTGATAGAGGAAGATGGATAGTTATGAAGAGGTATAGAGTGAAGAATAGTGAGATGACTCTAGATAATGTTGACATGAGAGCTAGATCCGTGTATGCAACCTTGAAGGCAGTTTTTATGTTCATCCTATATTGCTCTTTTGTTAGTCATTGTGTCTTTTAAAATATGATAGCACTCAATAAACAAGATGTCTTAATGGATGGAGGCTTTTGTAAGCCAAGTAGTTGCATAGTGGGCCTGACATGGATAGACAACTGGCACAAGAAGACCATTTTGATCAAATGCGATGAAGGAAAAGGTGTTGAAAAAGTTAAGGGATTCCAGTGGTCACCATGTTGCCACCAGAAACTAGGATGATCTCACCAATAGAGACATGGTGACCTCTCAAAAAAAATAGAAATCTAGCTAAAATTCAGCAATATTGAGGACGAATCAGTGAAGGACAAGTGGCATCATGTGGAAGAGCATAGGAATTGTCAAAAAAGGATGGTTGGAATTTGGTGGTCGCTATGTCGCCACCAAAAAATGAGAGATTTTTTAGCAAGTGACATGGCAACCTACCAAAAATCCAAAAGTCTAATTATATGTTGTAAACACTCTGGGGTCCAACCAAGATTGTTGGCCTATTACTGATTGACACATGGTACTACCTAGGTGGTGATGGGTGTTATAAGGAAAATTTTAAATATATTTTTCCATTTATGCATTTAGTGTTCAGTTTGAAAGTTTGAATTTTTTTTTAAAAAAAGGTGACTTTCTATAGTTCAAACTGTGAAATTTTTTAAATTTTTTGAATACATTCATTTAAATTGATTGTTCCTAGATTGGAGCTTGAATTTTCAAATAGCTACCATAGGGGCTTTTTTTGCTCAAAATATACACTTCAATATACTGTTGAAACTGGGAAGAGATGAGCTATCCATTTTTGAGGTTAGTTTTTATATAGGTGCTCACTAGTTCTATTTATAAGTGAGTTTGTGTTTTCCGGGGTATTCTCTGTAGAATGGGCATATTTCATCATGGAGCATCAAAAATTGGTTAGAGGGTAGATATGAAGGCTTGTTGAAGCCTAAACGTAGAGAAAAATGATTTTGTAAAGTTTATTTTGCCTATTGAGGTCATTTAATTAATTTTTGTTTTTTCCATTAGTTTCAAATCTGGCATCAAAATTAGTTATCTTTTCAATCAAATATCTAAAATATTTTGTTCCTTTGAGAGGTCAAATAATGAGGATTTGATATGTAGTTACAAAGAGAGATTAGAGAGAGGCTATTAACTTTTTGAGGGGGTTTTTCACATAAAAAGAAGTCAGACATAGAGCAAGTCCAAGAATTATTTCCTCTATATCATTCTCTTTCTTTATCATTATATAGGTTCTAGTTTTGAGAAGAAAATTGACTCACTACTGAGACACCATTCTTTCAACATAATTCTCTTGTATGAACAATAGCAATAGAGATAATATAGAAATTTCAAATCTATTAGTTATTTTTCATGTTTTGATTTCATGCATATGAATGTATAATTTCAAGGAAATGAATACAAAGATAACCAGGTGTTGAGTTTCATTTTAAATCTTGTCTCCTTTATCAATAATTTTGAATGTTTTATAATCTTTGAACAAAGAGCCTAGGTCATAGTTGCAGTCCCTTAAGGTTGTATGTTGTTTCATTGTTGCTTATAATTCAAGGAGTTATGCAAATGCTTCAAGGAAATCAATGGGGTTGCAAGTTTATTGAGGAGGATATCACGTAAGAATGAGATTTAGATTGAACATAGATGTCTATTTAGAAGGTGAATGGATAGATCAGATATTTGAATATATGAATAGGTATCAGGTATCCATATGTATGTGGTTGATTCATGGAATTTCCCAATAGATAAGGCACTAATCAGCTATAGGATCATTAGTTCTTACTATTGCATATTAGGGGTTTTTCTAAATTCAACATTATTAATCAAATTCTTTTCCCCCTTTCATTTTGAAGAGCTGAAAAGTCTAACCCTCACTCAGCTTATGAATTTCATTATCTTACAATTAGCTACTGTAGATCTATGTTATTACATGAGTTAATAGGAGAAATAAGGGTTAAATCTACTTAGTAGATTCAAGAATATGTTTTTTGCACTAGTACCATATTAATTGAATTTGAGGTCCACCTGTCTAGGTTTTGCAGAGCCTAAAGTAGAAGAAGGATCTAGCCTTATAGTTGGCCTGATGCTTGAAAAGATGTTTTAAGGATAGGATTTAGCTACCCCTAGATGTGTCTTGTTCTCATCAGAGAAATTTGAAACCTATAGCATTTTAAAACACCAACATGTTTAACATCCACCTTCTCTTTACCTTTTTTGTTCTTTGTGTTGGGTGCCTTTGAATTTTTTGGGCAATGCCTACTGATATGACCAATCTTCAAGAAACTAAAACATGTGGTCTGACTCAACCATCTGATGTAGTTTCTTTGTAGTGTTTCCTTATGCAATTTTTAGGAATGTGTCCATATTCCTTACAATAATGACAACTATACTTGGTGTTATAGTCCCAATTGTATTGATGTCCATGGTCATTTCCCTTTGTTGCCTAATTTGGTGTCCACATAGGCTTTGTGCTGCACTCAAAAGCTCCATACTTCTTGCAATTGTAGTAGTGACCTTCAAATCTTGGTGTCTTGATAGTCCTAGTCCTTCAGTTATGTGCTTATTGTCCTTGTTTTTTGCACTTATGACAACAACTTGCATTCTTAGGCTTATCATGCCGATGGGAATTCTTGCTCCTACACACATTAGAGGTATTTCCATTTTTACCACAAAAATGACAAGTAGGTTTAGTGTTCTTGCCTTTGTTACTCCTTTCTTCTGCAGTCTTGGATGACTCTCCTTGTTCAGTGCTAGTGTAACCAAGTCCTAAAGTATCATTGCTAGACCTTGGTGATTTTTGTAGCTACTGAAAGTACTTGATGGCCTTATTGGGTTTGTTGAAGCTTTTTGAAATCTACTTTTCTCTTTTTAGGTCATTTTGTAGTTGATCATTTTGCATCTTCAGCGTACAGATCTTAATGTCCTTGATATTCAGTTCATGATGGGCATTCATGATCTAGCTCAGGGTGTCTAGCTGCATATTTGAAATTCTTGAAATCTCAATTGACTTTTTTTCTAGTCTATTGGAAAGGTTTCTCTTGTCTTCTTCTATCATAGCCTTGCCTTCAATGGCTCTTTTCTTCTATTCAGTCACTTCACAAAGCATCATGGCATTTGATTCTTGTTCAAGCTTGAGTGTTTTGATTTCTTCTATTGAGCTCTAATCTTCTCCATCAAGTCTTCTATTGCTGCATCAAACTCTTTGGAATCTCCATTTGAAAATAGATTTGAGGTGTCAATCTCCTTGTACTGTGTGTTATTCTTAGCTATGGCAATCTCTCTTCTTCTCTTTAAGAATTTTCTTAGTTCCTTTCTAGCTTCTTCCAGTTAATGTAAAGCAAGTTGTATATCAATTGATTGATTCTCTATGATCTTCCCAAGTTTGTAGACTTCCATTTCTAAATCTTTTCTCCAAGCTGTAAGGCTTCTTCTTGGGAGAACTTGGCTCTAATACCAATTGTTGGAATTAACAAGTGGGAAAATTTAGTTCTAAGAGGGGGGGGGGGGGGTGAATCAAAAGTAACTATCTTTAACCTTTTCAAATCCTTTCATCTAATATTATTCACATGCATCTAATTCATTTGATAAACATGGAAGTAGAAGACATGCACGAAAATAAATTAAACACAAATTTGGTAACCCCAGAAACCGTCCAAATGAGAAGGTAAAACTGGGGTGGGGCTGACACCTGCAAAATTTCAATGCAGCAATGTGTAACTATTCAAGGTTACAATGTTTGAACACTTCTAATGGCTTTCCTTGTGAAAGGCCTATCTTGTTAAAGACTTTACACCCTATTAAAAGTGACCTAGTTAAAGGATTTCACTACCATGTTAAAAATAGGCCCGGTTAAAGGACTTTAGTACATTCACTTGGAATGCCACCCTATTAAAGGATTTACAAATGGCTGCTAAGCCAATGCTAAGTCCATAGGATTTCCATATCTAATACAATTGCTAGAAAGTATTAGAATATTTTGACCTAGTAACTTGTAATCCTCAATTGCTGATTACAAATCCTTGTTTTTCTCTAACTGATTTGATCCTTGTTTGATTTGATATGCCACTCTTTATAATTTTGATACTCTATTGTTAATCAACTGGATTTTGCTATGCTACTCTATTCTTCACTAAGTCTCCCTTTTTTTATTACCCTTCTACACTTCACTATAATTTACCCATACACTTCTCTTATCCATTTATCCTCTCTCTCACATAATGGGGCTCCGTCCTCCTTTTAAAGATTTCAAAGACTTAGGGTTAGGTATGTATCTACAATCAATATTAAATCTTCATTTCCTGCTTATTTCTTGCAGTTTTCCTATTAGTTGCATGCCTTCTCCACTTTTCTTATTGGTTGCATGTTGATTGCATATGTAATACAAAAGATTCAATCTTATCTTCAAGATCCTTCGAGATTCATCCTATGTCAACTCCAAAAATAGTTTACATTTGAGTTTGGGAAGATACAAACTAATATGTTGATTTTGTGTTACTCAACACTTACTCATTGTTGATGTGAACAACACATGTAGGAAGACTAGCTCACTCGGCTCCTATAGTAATTCTATTTGACTCGGCATCTATAGTGACTCGGCATCTATACTTTGCTCGACACTTGAACTTCTCTCAGCACCTAAGGATTGCTCGACACCTGAAGTTCACTTGGCACCTATTGAATTCTCTAGCTCAACATACACTATCACTCAGCTTCTGTATTATACTCGACATCATCTTGAGAATTTGGTTAAGTGTGTTGACACTCAAATGTCAAAACCAATATGAGACTAATAATTCTACTTTCTTTCTTTTCTCTTCTTCTTCTCTCTTTTTATCCTCTTATTCATCCATTTCTTATTATGAATTGGTATAGCTAGAGATATTTCCAGAAATTCTTGTACGATAATCCTTAAATGGATTTTAAACTATATTGAAGATGACCTTTGTGGCACCAATTTTCATTATTTCTAGTCCAATTGGGATATGAGGTGGTGTTTCTGCTACCTTATTTAGATCTACCATCATTTTCACAATGAGCTTTTCTATCTCCTCATTGACTTCTTGATAATTTCCTCCCATTATTAGGATTTCCCTCTTCTTGTTCCTAAGATAAGGTTCACGGTTCTTCATCACACTGGCTAAATGCTCAACATTGTCAACTTGGTGTAGTTTCCTTCTTTGATTCTATCTTATTTTCTTTTCCCCATAATCTACCCTCTTCCTTCTATTAATCAACCTCTCACAGAGAGTTTTTGGGATTTCATTTTTAACATCCTCAAGCTCTTCTTACTAGGTAGTATTATGTGTCTAATAACAACATTTTATAACTCCAATATGTGAATGTTTGTATATAAATGATAGTAATTATTCAAATGAAAAAAATTACCTTCATTGATGATCATGCTATTAACCTTTTCAATTTTAGGCTTCCATCTCTTTCTGCTTGAGGGCACAACTTCTAGTTGCTTTTATGCTTTCTTCTCAGGCTCTACTTGACTTGACATCTTTTTACTAGGAAAATTAGGCATTAATTACTTTTGTCTCTTTCTAGGTCCTTTTACCATTGCCTTCATTTTTTTATTCTTGGAAGAGTCAGGTGAATCTTGCTTGTCCTTAGCCAATTTAATTGACTTTCTCTTCACCTCAACTATATCTACTTCTTTTTCTTCTTTTAATTTCTTTGTTAGTGGAATTATAGGTGTGATGGGTGCTTATTATGGAGATACTAATGCATATGGAACAATTTGTGCTACAATAGCTAGTGTGGCCACTGTTACTCCTTCTAATGGTCCTAATATGTACACCTGGTAATGATTTTTTCCCTGGATAGTGTAATTAGTAGACTCACTACATTTGAATTGTTAAACTTTGATACTTATTCACTTTCTAGTGTTGAATTTTCTTTCAAGTCTCAACTAACCCTTGATGGATCTAAGAGAAAGAAGAAGAGAAAACATGTGGACAATGATAAGTGAATTAGCTGATGATCATGATGATCTAGAAGTACTTTTAGAAATAAGAATACCGAGAGGAAAATGGAAATAGAAATTTAAACTCCATATTATCTATTTTACATGCAAAAAAGTTGGTCATATTGATGAAAGATATCATGACACAGATGAGAAGGAAGAAAGAAAGGACGAAAAATAGTATGGAAGAAGAGAAAGATGAGACAAGAGAGGTAACAAATACTACAAAGGAAAAGGAAAGAAATCATGTTACATTGCTAAAGAAGATGGTTCTAATAGTGACAGTGATGAAAATGATGAAGAAGTTTTTTATATTGCAATTAAAGATGAATTTGATGAATATGAGAAAACTATGTTGATTTCACATGTGAATAAGAATAATAGATGGATAATTGATAGTAGTTGTTCACATCATATGACTGGTGATACAAATAAGTTTGAAAAACTAAAATATTATAATGGAAGTAGAGTTAAGTTTGGAAATGATGCACCATGTTATGTGAAAGTTAAAGGATCACTTATACTAAATGCTAAGATCATATGCAATAATTCATATTGGGTTAATTGTTTAAAGTACAACTTTTTGAGAGTGGCAAAGTTGAATAGTTTAGGATATCCAGTTGAATTTCAAAATAGAAAGGCAAACATCTATGATGCTACTGGTGAACTAATTGGAAGTGGTGATAACTTGTTCTATCTATACCCATATGAAGATACTTGTCTATTTTCACAATTTGAAGATATTTGGTTATGGCATACAAGGCTATGTCATGTGAACTTTGATAAATTGGAAAGCATTAGTTAGATGAAAAAGAAAAACAATTACCAAGACTAAGAAAACCTAATAAGGTGATGTGAAAATTATGTCAAATGGGAAAAATGACAAAGTCAAGTTTGAAGGGTAAGACCCACTATTTTGATGATATTTTGGAGTTAGTTCATACTAATTTATGTGGTCCTATATGAGTGTAAATATATTATGGTGACAAATATTTTATTTTATTTGTTGATAATTTCTCTATAATGATGATTGTGATGTTTCTTAAAGAAAAATTTGATGCATTTCAAATGTTTAAGTGGTATTTTGCTAGAGTCTAAAGTTTTTGAGATTAGATAGAGGAGGTGAATCTATATCAAACAAGTTCAACATATTCTGAAATGACCAAGGAATAAAGAGACAAATGAGTGCACCAAGGACTCCACCAAAAAATGAGATAGATTAAAGAAGGGATAGATCAATTATGGATTGTGCAAGGACACTAATGATGTAGAAGAATGTTTAACAAAATTATTGGAGTGAAGTTGTAATTACTGCAGTCTACACTCTGAACCGAGTTCATGTAATGAAATGTACAAAAAAGACACATTTAAAACTTTGGTATGGCTATGCACTTGATGTCAATTATTTCAAAGTTTTTAGAAGAAAATGATACATATTTAAATATACAAGGAAATAAAAACTTGATGCAAAGAGTGATGAAGGTATATTTCAAGATTATTCTACTAAAATTAAGGCCCACAAGTGTTTTAATTCTAACACTAACTTAATTGTGAAACGTGAAAATGTTAGAGTTGATGAATCTGTAGAAAAGAATGAGGAGGAATGTGAGAAAGAACCTAAAGAATGCAATTTTTTTCTACATATATGAAGGAGAACCAAGTACTTTAGCTAAATCACAGAAAGAGGCCACAAAAGAATCAATAACTAGGCACTACTAAGGTTAAAAATAAAACTCTTTCAAGCATCAACATGCTATTGAGCATCAAGCTGTAGGAGCCAAGTCATTGACTGAAGAAGCTAAACATAAGATAAAGGGAACTGAATAGTAAGAAGACAATTCTAAGTTGTAGCCAAAAATACCTGAAGGTGATGAGAAAGTGAAAAAATGTGAAATATATGAAGAAGAAAGAATACCTCAACCTATCTTAAGAAAGAATGTGAGAAGGAAGGACATAGTAGACCAAATCATTAGAAGAAAATATGTTTTCAAGAATGAATATTGGATTAATGTAATGAATGAAGAAATTGATCAAATAGAGAAGAACAAGATATGGAAATTGGTACACAAACCAAAAGATGAGAATATGATTAGAACCAAGTTGCTATTCAAAAACATGTTGAATGAGAAAGTTGAAGTTATAAGGAACAAAGAAAGTCTAGTTTGTAAGGGATATGTTTTGGAATTTACAAGTGGGAAGATTTACTTATGAGAGGGGGGGTTAATTTGAAGTAACTAACTTTAATCTTTTCAAAACATTTTTCTAAAACCATTCACATGCATCTAATTCATCTAATGAATATGAAAGTAAAGATATGCATGAAAATAGACAACACAAGATTTTGCTAACCTAGAAACCCTCCAAAATGAGAAGGTAAAACTCGGGTGGGGATGACACCCACAAAGTATCACTGCAACAATACGTAACTGTTTAAGGTTATAAAGTTTGTCCACTTCCAATGGTCTGCCCTATGAAAGGCCTGTCTTATAAAAGACTTTACACCCTATTAAAAGTGACCTGGTTAAAAGATTTAGAAACACTCACTTGGAATGCTACCCTGTTAAAGGATTTAACACCTTGTTTAAAGGCTTACAACATGACTATTAAACCAACCTATCATCATAGGATTTTCATTCCTAATACAATGGCTAGAGATTATTAGGGAGTTTTGATCTTATGACTTGCAATCTTCAATTGATGATTTCAAATCCTTGTTCTACTCTATCTATTCTGACCCTTGCTTGATCTGATTTGTCTCTCCTGAAAATTTTGATTGCTCTATTCTGATAAACTAAATTTTGCAATGCTTCTCTTCCTTCTAAGTCTTTAGACACCCCTCTAAACTTTGCTATAATTCACCCATACACTTCTCACAGGCATTATACACAATGGAGTTTCATCCTCCTTTTAAAGGCTTCAAAGACTTAGGCTCTATTATCAGTATTCATTCTTCTTTTCCTACTCAATTCATTCACTTTTCCTATTAGTTGCATGCATTCTCCATTTTTCTTATTGGCTACATGAAAATTTTATAGAAAATGCAAAATATTTGATCTTATCTTAAAGATCCTTTGAGTTTCATCTTAAGTCAACTTCAAAAAATGGCTTACATCTAATTTTGTGAAGGCACAAACTCATATGCTGATTCTATGTTACTCGACACTTACTATTTATTGATGCTTGACACATATAGGAGTTCTATCTAACTCAGCTCCTATAGTAACTCTATTTCACTCAGCATCTATACTACTTCACTTGACATCTATACTTTTCTCAGCACCTATAGTGACTCGACATCACTTATCACTCAACATTTGAATCATGCTTAGCATCTAAAGTTCACTTGGCACCTATTGAATCTCTAGCTCAGCACACATTGTAGCTCAACATCTATATTATACTCGGCATCATCTTAAGAATTAGTTAAGTGTGTTGACACTCAATTGTCAAAACCAATTTGAGACCAACAATCTCCTCCTTTGACAAGAGTGACAAAAAAACTTAACTAAACATTATGAATCTAATCTCCATGAGTATACTACACATTTTGTTTGGCATATGTAAAAAAATTTCAAAAACATTTTTCAAAATTCTGTAAATAATTATATACCTCATAAAACTTGTAACTCCCCCTGAGCTAATGTACCATTTCTGTAACCAAAATTGTCTCATGGTGATGTGTCTGATACTCTTTGCCTTTTCTGCTTTGTGTCTAGTCTATGTCTACTTTGTTTGTACTCCCCCTTTTTTCACATCTCCTTACAGTTTTTGTATCCCTTTGGCTTTGTTTCCTTATCTTTTCAAGATTCAAAAAAAATTATTGTCTCCCCCTTACATGAATATCTCAATATCTCCCCCTTCTTTTATTGCTTATCTCAAAAATGAATTTCTCCCCCTTTTTAATACTTATGTCAAAGGCTCCTAAGAATGAATGGATTATTTAACCAAAAATATTTTATTTACCTCCATTATCATCTTCAAAGAAGCATCCCAATTATCTAAGGTAATTTCCAGTGATTTGAGATGGATGGATGTCTTTGCTGCGAGATGTACTAGGCTTTCTAAAGTAGAAAGATTAGGGTCTTTCTTTAAAACATTTTATGTATAGGTCACTTCTTTATGTAGTAGTTCTAGGTGTGGGGTGATAGCAGATTGAATTTGCATCAATTTGGCCTTAACATTGGCCTCTTATGCTGTTAATACAACTAACTCCTTCTGAGTGTGAAACGTTGTTGCAAAATGCTTCTCATTTTGAGCTAGATATTTATGTAGTTATGTGTTAGATATCTTAAGATTCCTCTCCAAGCTCAATATTCTCTGGCTAGTTTCTTGCATGAAATACGACGAGTCACACAATTTTGAGTATAATGAGAATATGTTCCTAGGTATTGTTTTTACCTTTTTATATTTTCTTGGCTAGTTCCACTTGTGTTAGTGCTATCTCACTAGATATTTTCTCATAAAATTTTATTTGAAACTTCCTTTCAAACCATTTTAATAATTTGACATTAGTATCAATATCTTCATTTTTTACCTAGTCCACTATGTTGGAAAATTGCTTCATGACAGGCTTTGTTTCAATAGGTATTGGCAAGTGAAATGCATCATGGAAGATGTCTTTGATCTCTATTAAAGCTTGCCTTTATCCATACTCATTTCTAAGTATCTCTTTCTTCTTCCTTTCCAGTGCCTCTTGCACTTCATTGATCTATGTCAGGTTCATTGTTTTGTAGTCATAATTGGGTATGACTATTTCTTCATCAAGTGCAAGGTCTCTATGGTGAAATGCCCTTTCCACCTTGGTGGAGCTCGAGCTTGGTGCTAAAACTTGTAGTGGTACTGCATCAGTGCTCAACTGCTTACTAGGAGTCCCTGAGGTTAGTAAGTTTACCAATGTTTATATTGCCTCTTGCTCTCTTTCCTTTGGGGTTTTCTCCTCTTCCTTATCTTCTTCTTTTTGCCTTGATCAATGAAAATGATTTGAGGAGGTTCACATTGGCTTTGTGTTATAGGAGCATCTTGTCCAGTCTACTCCTTTGCTGGCTCCTTGATAGTTGTTATTTTTATTGCTGTGGGATCAACCTTAGCAATTGTGTCTTACGTTGCTTGCTCTTTTGGTTGATCATCTATAGCTATGGGAGATTGTGAAGGTGGTTATTGTGTGTTCACCTTCTCCTTGGTAATTTCTTCTATATCTTTTTGCAACTCTTCCACACTCACCAAAATTGGATGTGTGCACAATTGTGATTGCAATGTTGTTTGGTGAAGTATCTTTTTGAGATCCTCTACAATTAGTGGATTGAGGTTCTGACCTGAGGTATCAGAAACATCCTTGAAAATTACAGTGTCTACAAGTGTAGGTGTTATATGTAGAGGACTTGGTGGTGGAAATTGGGTGTCTTGGACACTCTGTTCTAGCTTTTGTTCCTCAACTGTTGCCTTTTCACCTTGCTATGTCTTCTCCACTATTACTTCTTCTTTATCTTTCTCTTCTTCCTCCTCTTTTTCATTTTCCTCCTCTTCTTCTTCATTTCTCCCCTCAAAGGTATTTTCCTACCCTTCCTTGACTATTGTTAACCCATAAATCAATTTCCACATTTGTGTGGACTTTTGTAGAACATCTTCAATTTGATTTTTTAAAATTCTTAAGGCTCTATATTTAGGTGCAAATTTGCTCCCATATTTCTTATTTGCCTTTCTTATTTGAACTTTTGTAATGTTTGTCATTACATGAGCTAATGTTGACTCCCTTATCTCCTTTTATATTTTTAGGCAATAATGCCATTTGTTTTCTACAATGGAGCTTAGCTTCTTAGGCATAGAATTGTCAAGTTCAAGTGGGGTAGCCTTGAACTTGGCCATCATAGTGTAGATAGACTCTTCCACTATTTTCTATTCTTCTCTTGACAATTTATTAAAATCAATGGTCTTTAAACTAGTTAGATCTGCATTATCTCTAATGTTATCACAAACATTTTCCAATTTAGACTTGGTAGAATGTCTTACCAATCTGAATTGATCATTGTCAGATTCAATCTTTTCTTCATCTAACTCAGAGGGTGCAACATATTTTCTTCTTTTATTTTATTCTATATGCTCTCCTTGCTGTATGGCCTTTTGCTTCCACTGTTCCTTAGCAACTTGTGTTGTTGCCCTTGTGTCTACCCTTGTAGTTGGCTTGGCTAGGCTCAGCTTTGCTATTTTCTTCTTCCCATTAGGTTGTGCAACTGGTTGTTTCTGTTCCTTTCTCTTCTTAGGCTCTAGATTTGGTGCTTCCTACTCAGCACCTTCTTCTCCTTCTGCATGTGCACCCATGCCTTGGGTCAAAGAAATTGTTTCCTATCCTTTTTCTTCTTCATCATCCTCAACTTCTTCATCTTCTTCTTCTCCTTTTGTAGTGCTCTCACCAAATTTGGCATTTAAATTCTTAACAAGTTTGTCCTTCTTCTTCTGTGTGGAGGTAGTCTTCAACTCCATGTCCACCTTTGATCTCACAACATCAAATGTCCCAAAATTTGGTGCATTCTTTTCCACTTCCTCAGCTAATAATGTAGTTATAGTTGCAAATGCCTCATCTATGTTTATTTCATAGCCAAGAGTTCTTAACCGTCTAACTCTTGGTGTAGCAGCTTGAATATAGGTGTAGTCAATATCTACAATAAAGCACACATCATTTACATACTTTTTTACCAATGAAACTAATATTCTTAGCCTCTGCTTCATGGTCTTCTTGAAGTCTTTAAAATAGCTAGTCATAAGCATCTCAAAATTATCTCCCATTTGTTTTACATATTCATTTAATTATAGACCTATTTGTTTCCAGTAAACTTTACCAAAAGATGGAAATTCATTCTGTGCATAGAAAAATATGCAAATCAAAATTGCACCAAACTTGCACTATGCTCCTTTGGTTCTCCTTATTGCTGCTAAGTTTTGATTTATTTGTTGCAATTGCAATTCTGTAAGATCATAAGCATAATCCTTTTTCAGTAGTTTGTAACCCACATCCACTACACTGCAATGCATGCTACACTGTTAAGTCTGCTGGATTGATAAAATTTGTGTGCAATAACCCTAATAGAAAATTCAATAAGAGGGTCTTGAATGGTGTCTATTGTCATTCCTCTCTTGTTCCATTTGGCACTAGTGTTCTTTTCAATTGCTTCCTTAGAATCACTTCTAAGGGTCTTTGGCCTATCTAGGGTTGGATATCTTGTCACTATATATACAATTATTTTTGTTATTTTCACTAGACCATCCTCCAAACATAAGCTTCCATCATGAATCCTACTCAATACTATCCTAATCCATTCAGTTTTGAAAACTATAGGCAATTCTAGGGCACACATCAAACCCTTCCTCTCAACAATTTGATATTCCTCTTTTAGTACTCCATTTTCAAACAATCTCTCATATGCTTCCCTGATTTTCATATCTCCTATGGCTCAAATTTTTCAATTGTAATATCTTCTTACATCCTAAACCATAACTACCTTGGGAGGTATAATAGATAGGGCTCCAAATGGGTCATTTTTGTATGCTACCTCTGGGATTGGCTGGAAATCTAGTTGTTTCACTTCATTTGACACTAGTTGTACCTCAAATGGTTCTTTCTCCTATGGTTTCCTAGAATTGGAGGCCATTTGTATTAGTTAGGGTTTTAACATGAAGAAATTTAAAACTACGTAGCTCGGCACAAATGTAAATACCTTGAATTTGAGGAAAATGTGTTCAATCACTATGGAAATTGGCTCAAATTCTAGATTGTCTACTTTGAAGTTGTTTTTCACTCATCTTTATCTTTTCTCTATGTCTGTGATGAAGAAAAATGATTGAAAATGTGATAATATACCCTATTTTCATAGCTTTTAATGCTTAGTACATTTACAACTATCCACTTGGCTTCTTAAGCATTCCTGCATTACTCGGCTTCCATTGTCTTTCCACCACTCAACATCCATAGAAGTATCCTTCACTTAGCTTCAATTGATTTTTTTATTTTTTTTTAATACTCAGCTTCCACTACCAACTCGGCTATAACCAGTCATTTGGCTTCTACTGTCTTTGACGATCAACTCAGCAAGTACAAAAGTTTACTCTTCATCTAAGGGCAACTCTGCAACACTTATGAAATCTTGAAGTTTTAACTTTGCATCTCTATTCATGCTGATCTCTTCTTTCTAGTACTTTCTTGTTTAGGAATTGATGTATGATAAAGCTTTGTATATCAGTTCCATAATCCTTCTCTTTGTTTAGTTTGATGAAGTGTGACCACTTGACCTTTTAGGTAAAGTGATCCCTTCATTTGATGTGCTACTCCCATCTTTCTTCTTCCATGTCTTATTCATTTTTCCTCTGATGTGTTCAACATACACCTTCTCTTTTCCTTTGATCTCTGAGTTGGGTGCATCTGAGGTTGTTGGGAAATTCCTACTAATGTGACTAGTCTTCAAACAACTAAAGCATGTAGTTTTGCTTAACCATATGTTGTAGTTTCCATTGAAGTGTGTTTTTATGTAGTTTTCATGGATGTGTCCATATTCTTGATAGTAATGACAAATGTACTTGGTGTTGGTGTCCCAATTTTAGTGATGTCCATGACTATTTCCTTTTACTGGTTGATTAGGTGTCCACATAGATTTTGGTCTACACTCAAAAGCTCTATGTCTATACTTCTTGCAAGTGTAGCAGTGACCTTCAAATCTTGGTGTTCTAATAATCCTAGTCCTATAGTCATGTGCTTGATGTCCTTGCTTGTTGCACTTATGATAGTGACTCACATTCTTAGGTTTGTCATGCTGATGGGCATTCTTGCTCCTGCATACATTAGAGGTGTGTCCTTTTTTACCATAGAAATGACAAGTAGGTATAGTGTTCTTACCTTTTTTACTTTTTTCTTCTATAGTCTTGGATGACTCTCCTTGCTCAATGCTGGTGAATCCTAGTCCTAAAGTATCATTGCTAGCCTTTGGTGATTTTAGTAGCTACTCAAAGTACATGATGGCCTCATTTGGTTTGTTGAAGCTTTCTGCAATTTTCATCTATCTTTTTAGGTCATTTTGCAATTGTTCATTTTGCATATTTAGTGTAGAGATCTCAATGTCCTTGATATTTAGTTCATGATGTGCATTCATCAACTGGCTCAGGGTGTCTAGCTACATGTTTGAAATTCTTGCAAGCTCAAATAAATTTTCTTCCAATCTATTAGCAAGGTTTCTCTTGTCTTCTTCTAGTATAGCCTTATCTTCAATAGCTTTTTCCTCCTATTTAGTCACCTCACAAAGCATCATGACTTGTGATTCTTGTTCAATCTTGAGTGTTCTAATTTCTTCTACTTGAGCTCTATTCTTCTCCATTAGGTCTATTATTGCTACATCAAACTCTTTGGAATCTCCATTTGCAAACAATTTTGAGGTGTCTATCTCCTTGTATTGTGTATCATTCTTAGCTAAGGCAATCTCCCTTCTTCTGTTTAAGGATTTTCTCTATTCTTCTCTAGCTACTTCTAAAGTGTGTAGAGCAAGTTGTACATCAATTGCTTGATTCTCTATGACCTTCCCAAATTTGTATACTTCCATTTCTAGATCTTTTCTCCAAGCTGTAAGGCTCCTTCTTGTGAGAACTCAGCTCTGATACCAATTGTTGGAATTTGCAAATGGGAAGATTTACTTCTAAGAGGGGGGGTGTGGGTGAATCAAAATTAACCAGCTTTAATATTTTTAAATTTTTTTACTAAAACCATTCGCATGCATCTAATTCATCTAATGAATATGATATTAAAGGCATGCACCAAAAGAGACAACATAATACTTTGGTAACCTAGAAAACCTCCAAAATGAGAAGGTAAAACTGGAGTGGGGATGACACCCACAAAGTATCACTACAACAATATGTAACTAATTAAGGTTACAAAGTTTGACCACTTCCAATGGTCTACCCTGTGAAAGGCACGTCCTATTAAAGACTTTACACCCTGTTAAAAGTGACCTGGCTAAAGGATTTACAAACACTCACTTGGAATGTTACCTTGTTAAAGGATTTAGCACCTTATTTAAAGGCTTAAAACAGTGCTACTAAACCAACCTATCATCATATGATTTGCATTCCTAATACAATGGCTAGAGAGTATTAGAAAGTCTTAACTTGATGACTTGCAATCTTCAATTGCTGATTCCAGATCCTTGTTCTGCTCTTTCTATTTTGATCCTTGCTTGATCTGATTTGTATCTGCTCAAAATTTTGATTGCTCTATTCTGATCAACTTAATTCTACTATGCTACTCTTCCTTCTAAGTCTTTAAATACCCCTATAAACTTGACTTTAATTCACCCATACACTTCTTACACACATTACACATAATGGGGTTTCATCATCCTTTTAAAGGCTTCAAAGACTTAGGGTTAGGTATGAATCTACGGTCAATATTCATTCTTCTTTTCCCACTCAATTCATTCACTTTTTCTATTAATTGCATGCCTTCTCCATTTTCTTATTGGCTACATGCAGATATAGGAAATGCAAAAGATTTGATCTTATCTTCAAGATCCTTAAAGATTCATCTTAAGTTGGCTTCAAAAAATGGTTTACATATGAGTTTGTGAAGGCACAAACTCATATGCTAATTTTCTATTACTCAACACTTAGTATTTACTAATGCTCAACACTTATAGGAATTTTGTCTCACTTAGCTCCTATAGTAACTCTATTTCACTCAACATCTATATTGTTTCACTCAACATCTATACTTTTCTGGACACCTATAGTGACTCGGCATCACTTATCACTTGGCAATTGAATCTTGCTTGGCACTTGAAGTTCACTCAACACCTATTGAATATCTGGCTCAACACACATTGTAGCTTGATATCTATATTATACTAAACATCTTCTTAAGAATTGGTTAAGTGTGTTGACACTCAATTTTGAAAACTAATCTAAGACCAACAATATGTACAAGAGGAAGGAGTTGACTATGGTGAGACATTTTCCCCATCTGCAAGGTTGGAAGGAGTGATAATATTTCTTTCATTTTATTCTTACAAAGGATTTAAGGTATACCAAATGGATGTCATATCCACATTTTTGAATGGAATCTTAGAAGAAGTCTTAGTTGATTGAGTTGGAGGAAATGTTGATCCTAGCAAGAGGAATATGGTATCGAAACTACACAAAGAATTATATGGTTTGAATAAAGCCCCTAGATCTTGGTATGAAGGGTTACATAATTATTTGGTAAAAATTGGTTTTTCAAGAACTAATGATAATATCAATCTATACCTAAAAAGTGAATCCGAGAGAAATATATTTCTAGCTGAATATTTTGTTGATAATATCACATTTGTAGGATATGATTTGTTGTGTAAATAATTTTCTAATGACATGAAGAAAAAATTTTAGATGTCAATATTTTGAGAGATCAAGTTATTTTTTGGTTTACAAATTTATCACATGAAGAATGGTATTTACATTACTCAATCAAAGTATATCAAAGAGATTTTGAAGAATTTTGGAATAGAAGGTTCAAGACTAATTGGAATGCCTATGGTTATTGGTTATAAAATTTCAAAGAGTGATGATTCTATTGAGGTGAATAAAAAATTATAGAAGTCAATCATTATATTATAATAATGTGTTGTACATAGAAGACTTGACATTGCATTAGCACTTGGTATTGTTGCTATCTTTTTTGCTAATCCTAGGGAAAATCACATGATGTTTGTGAAAAGGATACTAAGATACATGAAAGGAACATAAGACTATGGATTATGGTAGCAAATGAGTGACAAGTTTGAGCTAAAATTTTACATAGATGCTAATTGGGAAAGAAACATTGATGACATAAAGAGTACAAGTGGATGCACTTTCTTTCTAGGTAGAAGACAAATTTCATGGACAATAAAGAAGAAAGATTGTATTTCTCAATCTACATCAAAGGTTGAATATGTTACTATAGTAGTTAATTGTTCTAATATTGTGTGGTTCAAGAAATTTTTGAAAGGTATGAATGTAAGATTACTGAACCTATTGTGATATATTGTAATAACCGAAGCACTAATAACATATAAAATAATCATGTAATGCACACATAGACAAAACATAGTCCTATCAAGTATCATTTCCTGAGAGAGTTGGTATAAGACAAAAAAGTAATATTGGAGTATGCAAACACTAAGGGATTACCTAAGGATGTATTTGAGTACCTTAGAGGTAAGTTAGGCATCATTCTCTTATCTAAAGAAATCTAAGAAGAGATGTTGCATTGCATCAAATGTTATGATCAAAATATCTTACACATTGATGCAAGATGTCACACTTTAGGATCTTCCTAAAGATTATGATATGATGGACCAAAGCATGAAATAGATGAGGCTACAAGGAGTCAAGTCAAAGATCATAAAGTAAGTGACCTTAAAATATAAGTCAAAGAGTGACATAGTGAAATTGATATGTATGCTATAACAAAGAGGGAGATATATGTTATGTTTTATGCCTTTGGAATTGTTGTTAAAGAGGTAGATATATGTCAAGGTACCATTCATATGGAGAGTATGTGCCAAGATATAAGTGGGAGAATATTATTATAGGTGTTGCCAATATAGTTGGTTATAGAATTGGTATTGACATTGAAGAATATAAAATTGGTATCGTAAGGGAAAAGTGTAAGTGAGTGCAAGATGAGAATCATAATGAAACTAAGACTATTAATGAAGATCTATATCAAATCACAAAGGGAACTATTAATGTTAATTCATAATAATGTATTTTGCATTTGCATGGTAACTAGAGATGTTTCCATCGACTCTAAAGAGGGAGATTGTTGAAAACTATAATTGTAATAATTGGTGTGTTGTCATTGATGTAAAACCTACTAGATAGACATTTAATAATAGTGTAAATTTCCATGTCTATTGACGAAGAGGATTTCAAAAGAGAGATAATTGGATTAACTAGTCAAGTTATTAAGTGAAGTGGAGCAATTATGATGGAATTATAATGAGAACTTGATCAATTAGTCTTTGACAAGATGATGCATTTTTTAATTAGTGTATGAAGTATAGAAGTTTTGAGTTAAACATAGGAAAATATTAGTGAAATGTGGTATTTCAATGAAGGAGTTGAAATAGAAGATTAAAGAAAATAAGAGATATTCAAGTAAACAATATTAGTTGAGTGTTGAAGAAGAAAATTGTAGTAGGGGTTAAGCATAGTCAAGACTAAGCAAGACAACCTAAGCCGAGTGAGACAAAATAATAGAGACTGAGCTACATAGTGATGATCGATCAAAAGAACACAATGATCACCAAGTCTAAACAAACTACAGTTTGTGAAAGAATCAAGTTTTAGGCTAACATAGTTAAATCTTCAAATTAGTAAAAATGTGTGGATGATAAGGATTGATGAGTTGACATATTTAATGCAAAAATTGAGTTTTTTATGGGATCAAAGGATATATTTTGCTAAGTTTCTATAAGTATCAAGAAATGAGTAGTAGGACAAAATTATGGATAGATTCTTTGAATCTAAATTAACCATAAGATCTATGGTGATGTTTGTGTGGAAAAAGATCTAAGCTAACTATTTAAGAAGGCATAAGAGATGTTTTCTAAGGTTGGTTCATTGTTCATTGGAAATGTTATGGAGAACCTATGAAGAAAAGAGTAGGAGAGGAAAAGTGAGAAGATTAGAAAAGTGTGATTGCTTGAAGGGTTTCAAAGATTTTTAGTGATGGAGATGATAATGAAGTCCAGTCAATGAACCGACAAATGAGCTTAATGAACATTTGAATTTGCAAAGTGAGTTTTATTTCAATAGATCAAACCTACTATTATTTTCTAACAATTATGGCAGTCAAAATCCTTTAATAAAGTTTGACCTAATAGTCATTTTGTAAATCCTTTACTCACAGTGACATTCTAATGGAATGATCCAAAATATTTTAACTAGACCACTCCAAAAATGGTTATTAAATCCTTTAACAAGGTCACACCTAACAATGTGTTTTATAACCTTTAATAGGGTTGGCTCTTAACCCAACTCACTTTAGAATAGTGAAAAGTGGTAGCATGTTAGATGGTGATTTTTTCTAAATTTGGTTTCCATGTTAATGTTGGAAATGTAATATAGACTAGGTGACTAAGAGGGGGAGGGGTGAATGAGGAACCAATAAAACATATACTTTAATCCACCAATTAAACCTTCACAATATAATCTAATTTAATTGTATGCATGAAAGACTAAAATTAATAAAACATTCGTAACACTAGACACAATATTTGGTAACCCATAAACCTTCTAAATAGAAAGTAAAACTAGGGTGGGGATGAGTCCCACAAGATTTATTACTAAAGTATAAAGTTATCTTATTAAAGATTACAATTGGTCACTTCTAGTGATATGCCCTATTAGAAGCAATAAGGACTATTAGGTTCACCTTGTGAAAGTATTTGCAACATACCATGAAGTATGCACTCATTTAGGAGATTTGGAAAAGACTATTATGTCCACCTTGTTAGAGGATTTGAATGATGCACCTATTAGGATGAATCAGTGGCTGATCTCTAATCCACAACTTGATTTGCTGAATGATATTCCTTTGAAATAAAATGATCACCTTGTTGTGATAGATAAGACTCTAGTTTTTTGTATACTACTTGTAGCCTTCTTAATTTGCACTCATATTGCTTCTTGCTTCATTCACTTCGATATTTTGGATATGATAAGATGTATCACATATATACCAATCTAGTAAGTTACCTTCTAGAGTTGGTTACAACACCTATTTCAAATAATATTCACAAAGTTTGCTTACTACTATAACTTGGGTGATATTCTTACACTCAAGAACATTATTGACATGGAAAACTATGAAATTTATTTTAAATTGGTGCATGGTTCATATTGATCACTGTGGAGTAGTAGGAATTCAATTAGTATTGGGTGACTCAATGAATATTGAAGGACTTGGTAGACTTAGTTGACATCGAAGCTCGGTCAACATTGCCTTCATTCTACTTTGTTAACACTACCAACTTGGTACACACTGATAACCTTGGTAGACACTAAAAATCTTGGTTAAGACTAAAACATTTATCGATTACATTGATGAGCTTAGTAGCAATTATTGTCTACTTCTAGAGCTCGATAGACTCTACTAAGATTGGGAGACTCTTCTTTCTACATATGGAGCTTCTTAGAAATTATGAACAACTGACTAAGTGTTAAGTAAATAATTGAGAAATAATTTTACCTTAATGTCAATAATCTCCACCTTTAGCATTAGTAAAAATATACTTATCATACTAAAAATTTGAATACTCAAAATACAAGTCAAAACCCTCCCCCATCAACATGTCTAGGTCTGTAACTCAGTTTTGACTACTATCTACTACTCGGTAAACTCTGACTCTTTTTTTTTTCAAAATTATATTTTTTAAACACATTTTATATTATGTATATACATCTCTCTTATGATACATATATTTTCTCCTTGTATTTATACATTCTAGTTGATTCTATTTATGATATACATATGATATACATTTGCCCTTGATTTTGACACAAATGCCAAAATTGCATAGCTAAAAGGTAACACCAAAATATAAAAGGAAATCACTATGTACCTTCAAAACTATGGACATTTTCTTGTAAAAATTTTAAACTATGCAAAGTTGTTTGCACTTCTGCTAATAGTTCCATCATGTGATTAGCAATTGAGAAATTTTTGTCATGGATCAATGTTTTGGCATGTGAAATATGTTTTTTAATTTCATACATGTTGGGAAGTATCATGCCCTAAATTTTTGCTAGTGTTGCCCTTATCCTGGCTCCTTCCCTCAACAATTTTGCCTATAGATCTATTAGATATTTGATTTTCACAAAATGTGTAGAACTACCACTAGGATCAAGTAACAACTTATGTGCACATGCCTTCATATCAACATCTATCTTAGATAACTTATTCTTTATTTTCTTAGTTAAATTTTATGTATCACTCAACTTCACAACATAATTTTCAAAAGAAGTAAGAGTGGTGAACAATTCCACTTGATCAATGGCAATTTTCTAAGCCACTTTCTCCAAAACTTTATTTTCAGATTTTCTTTCTACCCTCTAAGAAGTTCTTTGTGTCTGCACAATTCCTCATTAAACTTATCAACTACTTCAACAAGATGACCCAAAATTGGTTTCTTTTCATCAACGTAAATGTTCAGTGCATCAACAAATATGCTCTTAATATCTTCAAGAACTTAATTTTTCTTTTTCTTCTCTTCTCTGAGCTTTTGATATATGGCCCTTCTCTTCTATAGCTCACCTAGGGTATCCATGTGATCAATGGTTATACTAGAGAGATCCCAACCTGATATTATAATATCTTCATCTAGATTGATTTTCTCATTAGAGGCTTCTACTTCTTTACCCTTTTCTTTGCTCAAGACTTCAGTGCTCCATTGAGGCTTAATGTCAACTATCATTGAACTTTCAAAAATAGAAACATTATAAATTATAGGAGAAAGTACAGTAATATTAGGAATACTTGTATTATCTTGCTAATACTTGGTTTCTCCTATTCCTTGGTAGATGACGTGATAGAAACAACATTCATCATTGCACTTGGTAGAGTTTCTCCAATAGTCAATTGGATGTTCAGAAAAATAGTGTTTACCTCAAGTAACTCGGTAGTAGCCTTCTCTAAGCTAGATTGAACTAAGGCATTTCTCAAAGAGAGTGGAAGGGAGGCCATTACCTTTGCTACTATCTTCTTAGGATCTGAATCCTCAATACTCTAGATGTCAGGAAGATCTCCACTTGAATTCTGATCCTCTTCATCCACAGTATCAATTTCATCATCATTTATCAACTCATCATCTTTCTCAACACCATCTATTTGCACAACCTCCTTAGTAGGTTTATGTAGTCCATAGATATTATTCCATATATTTTTGTTGGACTTCACAACTAATTCAACATCTTTTGATAAAATCAGGAATAAATTGAATCTACGAATCAACTTTTGTTCATTATTCTTCAATGATTCCTTCACTTCCTTGTCAGAAATATTTGGCATAATTTGTCTCAAGGTTTGTTCTCTAATTTTGTTGACAACATTGAATGAATTACCCCAATGATGTGTAACTACCTTCAGTAGGGTATCAAGAAATTTCTTTGTTAGTTCCTCTAGGAAGTACTTCCACATAGCCATTTTAGCCACTAAGGCTTCTTCAATTTGCTTATCCTCTTCTTTTGTCCTTGTTTCATACTTTAAAAACTTGAAATTAGACATACCTCCAGCATCTTGTATTCTTTTCAGCCTTTGTTCAAAGATGACGGCTCATCTCTTAAATGTCACTTGCTAATCTTCTTCTTCATCATCATTATCATTAACCCATTTGAGCTTCTTCTAGTTTTTGTAGATTTCTTGGTGAATACATGATGCATGAGCATCCTAGGTTGACATGTTATCCTACTCATTTGTGTTCATTCTGCTAGTTATTGTTGAGTTGCAATCATTGTTAAGTTGTAGCAATTGTTGAGTGCCAGTAATTTTTTAGTATAAGCCAAGTTGAAGTTCTCCCACGTCATGTTAACACTCAGGTTAGTGTGTTATCCCACATCACTCTACAATGTGTGCCAAGTTCCACAGTGTGTGTTGAGCTATCCTTCATGTGTCGAGTTATCTAGTGGGTGTCAAGTGATCCTTCATATGTGACATGTTCTTCTTGATGTCGAGTGTCAGCATTTTGGATGAGTTTTCTACATTTTTGGTATAAGCTACCTTGCCATATTTATTTTGATTATGACATTTACAATAAGATATTTTCTTATGTAATGATCAAGAATGTTCTGTAAGCAATTTTGGTAAGTATAAATATCATGTTTAGGCTAGATTTTTAGGGAGTTTAGAAAAGAACTGAAAGGTTTGGAAAGTTTGTTGCATATGTGTTTGGAAAGTGTGAATTTTAAACTAGATCTTAGATCTTCAAATATTTTATATCTAGCCATAACCTAGAAGGCCATATAACTGGGCATGTATGCTGATTATTTCATGAATCATTAAATGAATATCTCTCTCTCTCTCTCTCTCTCTCTCTCTCTCTCTCTCTCTCTCTCTCTCTCTCTCTTTAAGGTATTTTCTCTTTTTATTTTCTTCTGTTGTGTTAACTTTGCAAGGTTGGTTTATATTGTTGGGTGTTCCTTTAACACTAGTTATTCATTCCCCTCCTTACATCAGGTGGTATCAGAGCTTGAGATTTGTCCTGATCAAGATTGGATCGTGTGAACTATGATTCAAATTTGGTTGTATGGTTGCAGATTATAGATTTGACCTATAACTTGTAGAGGGTCACGATCTTGCAGGAATCTAATTTGTAAAGATGGTTCAAGGTAGAAGAAATGTTGATAATGCCATATTGGATAAATTGAGACAAGTTGCAGCTAGATTAGATGTTGTGGAGACAACCCAAAGGAGAGGAGTGCATCTTGAGGATGTGATTGATGATGAAGCAATAACAGCAAACCCTAATCTAGAACTAGAACAAGACCAAGATGAGGAAAGATTGTTGAGAGTATTGTCTAGGGCACATTCAAATCTTGTTGTAGAAGTTGTTCCTTATGATGGGAAATTGGACACCAATGTTGTGTTGCATTGGATCTTTGATATAGAGAATTTCTTTGAAAACATTCCTAATAATAGGAAGGTGAAACTTGTAGCTACTAGGTTGAAAGGTCATGCTTCACTATGGTGGGAGCATTTGAAAACTAATAGACAAAGGAGAGGAAATGAGAAGATCAAGACTTGGCCAAAAATGGTGGACAAGGTAAAAAAAATTCCTACCTACTAATTACCAAGTTAGCTTGTCAAGAAAGATGCAAATGTTGAGACAAAAAGACCTAACTGTGAAAGAATATACTGAGGAATTCTATAGATTGGACATTGGATTTGGACATGTGGATGATGATGTTGAGAAATTTGCAAGATATCTAAATGGATTGAGATCTAGAATCTAGGATGAAATAAGTTTTGTGAATTCCAAAAGTGTAGAAGAAGCATATCAATATGCCTTGAAGTAAGAGGAGATCTTGACAAGGAAGCATGAATAAAGACAAAGAGGTAGAGGTGGTAGATTCTATAGAGCTAGAGGTAGATCTAACAATTATGCTTAAGATAAAGGCAAATATGAATGGAATAATGATGACAAAGACAAGACCGAGTGGAAAGGTGGTAGTTCATACTAAGGAGGTACTAGTTCTTATCAAGGAAGAGGTAATTCTTATTCTAGAGGTGGTTTCTATGGTAATTGTTTTAGATGTGGTAAAGAAGGGCATAGATATTTTGAATGTAGATCCTCTATAAGTGGGCAAGGTAATATAAATGTTGTGATTCAAGGAAACATTGAGAGTTCACCAAGTGGACCTAAGGCTAGAGAAAATCAAATGGTGAGAAGAACCTTATGTAATAAGGGAAGTAATGAGGAACATGTCCTTAGAAAAATTCCTTTCAAGACTAGATGTAAGATGGATGGAAAATGTTTCAAGTTGATCATTGATAGTGGAAGTTCTAAAAAATTGGCATCAGAAGAGCTAATTACAAAGTTGCAGTTGCAAAAGGCTGAAGCATCCCAAACCATATCACATTTCACTTATCAAAGATGAACATAAGATATTGGTAAGTGAGCAATGCATTATGAAGTTCAAGATTGGACATTACTTTGATGAAGTGTTGTGTGATATTATGCATATGGATTATTGTCATATTTTGTTGGGTAGACCTTGGCAATATGATAGATATGTTTTACATGATGGAAGATTGAATCAATATACTCTTTGGGTGAGTGGAATGAAGAAAATATTTCTGCCTTTGATTGAAAGCCCAGATGAGGTTAATTGTACTATAGTAAAATTTTGCATGGTTAATGGGAAAAAATTTGAAAAAGAAGTAAAGAAGAATGAAGTCTATTTTTCCATAATTCCTAGAGGATTGAGTTTGGGTAGTAATGACCAAGCGACAATAGAATCTGGTAATCACTAATTAACAATAGATGGTGGTAGTTGAGTACTAGAAGAAATTACAAAATTATTGAATGAGTATAAATAAATTGTTGCTGAAGATATTCCTAATGGTTTACCACCAGTGAGAAGTATAAGTCATTGTATGGATCTGATTCCTAGAGCTAGTTTTCTGAACAAAGTACCATATAGATTGACACCTATAGAACATGAAGAACTTAACAAGAAAGTGTATGAGTTACTATCGAAGGGATTAATTAGAGAAATTTTGAGTGCATGTGTTGTACCTACTATTTTAGAACCTAAGAAGAATGGATAATGGAGGATGTGTACTAATTCCAAAGCTATTAACAAGATCAGAGTGAAATATAGGTTTCCTATGCCAAGGATGGATGACATAATGGATTGTTTGAGTGGAATAAAGTATTTTACCAAGATTGATTTGAAGAGTAGCTATCATCAAATCATAATGAGAGAAGGTGATGAATGAAAGATTGCTTTCAAGAAAAAAGATGGCTTGTATGAATGGTTGGTTCTACCTTTTGGTTTGACTAATGCACCTAGTGCTTTCATGAGGTTGATGAATGAAGTTCTGAAATGATTCTTGGGTAGGTTTGTGATTATTTATTTGGATGATATTCTAATATTTAGTAAGACTAAGGAAGAATATCTTGAACATGTTAGACAAGTATTGCAGAAGTTTAAGGAAGAGAAGTTGGTGATTAATCTAAAAAAGTGTTCTTTTATTCAAGAAGAGATTGTGTATTTGTGATTTATGATTTCAGCTGATGGTTTGAGAATGGATCTTGAGAAGGTTAAGGAAATTTTGGAATGGCCTACACTTGAGAATGTGGGTGAGGTAAGATCATTTCATGATTTGGCTAGTTTTTATAGAAATTTTATAAAGAATTTCAGTGTTGATTGTAATGCTATGACTAAGATAGTGAGAGGAGATAAAAAGGAATTCAAGTGGAAACATGGAGCTGATAAGAGTTTTGAGACTTTGAAACAAAAGGTTGCTGAGTTACTCATATTTTCTTTTCTTGATTTCAATAAGGTATTTCAAGTTTCATGTAATGCAAGTGGTAGTGCAATAGGAGCTATATTGAATCAAGAAGGTAAACCTATTGCTTTCTTTAGTGAAAAATTGAATGCTACTAAAAGAAAGTATTATATGTATGATCAAGAGTTGTATGATATTGTTCAAGCTTTGAAGAAGTGGAGACATTATTTGATTCCTAAGGAGTTTGTGTTGTATACTGATCATAAAGCTTTATAGTTCTTGGGAAGTCAACATAAATTGAATCAAAGACATATGAAGTGAGTTTAGTATTTACAAAGTTTTACAATTGTGATTAAGCATAAGAGTGGAGTCACTAATCAAGTTGCTAATGCATTGAGCAAACGATGTTCTTTGTTGACTGAAATGAAGGTTGAAGTTCTTTGTTTTGATGACATGGAAGAGTTGTATGATACTGATCATTATTTTTTAAGGCATGGAGAGAGCATAGAGCAGCAAATTTGATAGATCGCATCAATAAGAATGATGAATATTTTATTCAAGAAGGTATGTTATTCAAAGGTATTTAGTTGTCTATCTCTAGAAGTTATATCAAGTTGAATCTGATTAAGGATAAACATAGTGGTGGATTGGTTGGACATTTTGGAATTGATAAGACATTGATTTTGTTGAAAGAGAAATATTATTGGCCATAGATGTATAAGGATGTTCATAAGTTTGTGAAGAGTTGTGATGTCAATTTAAAAAAGGTGTAAGTCAGAATACTAAATTTTATACACCTATTTTTATTCCTAAGAAACCTTTGAGTGACATTAGTATCAATTTTGCTCTTGGATTGCCTAAAACAACAAAGGGGTATGATTCTATATTTGTTGTTGTGGATAGATTTGCTAAAATGGCTCATCTTATACAATTTAAGAAGACATCAGATGATGAGTATATTGCTGAAATTTTCTTTAGAGAGATTTCTAGATTTCATGTATTACCGAGAAGTATTATTTTTGATAGAGACAGTAAGTTTTTTGGTTATTTTTGGAAGACTTTGTGGAAGAAGATGGGTACTGAGTTGAAATTTAGTTCTACATTCCATTTGCACGCTGATGGAAAAATAGAGGTTGTGAATAAAAGCTTGGGTTATTTGCTAAGATTCTTAGTTGGAGATGAATTACATAATTGGGATATGGTATTGGCACAAGCTGAGTTTGCATATAATAATTTTTTGAAAAGAAGTATAGGGAAGACACCTATTAAGATTGTTACTTGAATGAAGCCTAGAAGAGTATCAAATTTAAGAGATGTTGCTAGTGAAGAGAAGAGAAGTGCTACAGGAGAAAAATTTGTTGATTTTATGGAGTCTTTGCATAAGGAAGTGAAGCTGATAAGTCTAGAAGACATCATATTTTTGAAGTTGGTGATGAGGTGATTGTTCATTTATAGAAAGGAAGATTTTTAGTTGGAACATATAGTAAGATGAAGATGAAGAAGTTTTGACCTTGTAAGATCTTAAAGAAGTGTGATAGTGGAAATGCTTATAAAGTTGAGTTACCTGATGACATGGATATATCTCTTATATTCTATGTTGCTAATCTGTGTAAGTATCATGAGTTAGATGATGAAGTTTTTGTACATTATGATTAGCCTAAGAAGTCGATTGAAGAGGTTGAATAGATTTTGGATTAGAGAGTTGGTAAAGTCACAAGAGGAAAAGAGTACTATGAGTATTTGGTAAAGTTAAAGAATAGACTAGTTGAAGATGCTATATGGATTTCTAAATCTAAGTTGGATTCAGCTCAAGTTATGACACTTGAATGATTTAGGAGAATAATTTCTTTCTACCCTAATTGTCTGTTGTAGGAGCATCCTGGGTTGACATGTTATCCTACTCATTTGTGTTCATTTTGCCAGTTGTTTTTGAGTTATAATCATTTCCGAGTTGTAGTAATTGTCAAGTGCTAATAATTTTGTAGTATAAGCCAAGTTGAAGTTATCCCACATCGTGTTAACACTTGGGTTAGCATGTTATTCAATCTCACTCTATAGTATGTGTTGAGTTCAATAGTATGTGTCATGCTATCCTTCAGATGCCAAGTTATCCAGTGGGTAAGGAGTGATCCTTCATGTGCTAAGTGTTCCTTTTGATGTTGAGCATCAACATTTTGAATGATTTTTCTGCATTTTTGATACGAGCCAACTTGCAGAATTTATTTTCAGCATGACATTTATGATAAGATATTTTCTTGGGATGTGTCTAGACCATTGTTGGGTCGACCTTTCTATTATGTAATGATCTAGAATATTCTATAAGCCTTTTTGGCAAGTATAAATAGGGTGTTTAGGCTTAGAGTTAGGGTAAATTTTTAGGGAGTTTAGAAAAGAAATAGAAGGTTTGGAAATTTTTTTGCATATGTGCCTAGAAAGTGCAATTTTGAAGCTGGATCTTAGATCTTGAATGTATTTTGTATCTAGCCATAACCTAGAAGGCCTTATAGATGGGCATGCAGGCTGATTATTTCATGAATCAATAAAAGAATATTGTTATCTCTCTCTGTGGTGTTGTTCTCTTTGTGTTTACTTCTGGTGTGTTAACTTTTCAAGGTTGTTTTGGATTGCTAGGAGTACATTTGGTCCTAGTTATTCTTTTCCCTCCTTGTGTCAATACAGTAGGGAAGGCCTTGGCTAGCCTTATTATTGTAACATTCCCTTTCTTCTTGGGAGGCTCCTCCTCTTCAAATTCTTGTTCCTCTACATGTTCCTCTTCTTAAATGTCATCTTCTTTTCCCTCTATGAATAGAAGAGGGGAGATGGATGGTTTTTTGTCCTTTAGAATTTCCTCCACCTTCTTTCTTCCTCTTTTCATAGCCTAAGGGTGCTTGACTTACAAAGAAATCCCAGCCTTGGCTTCTTCATAGGTATCGAAATATGGTGCCTTGGGGTCTTGGATCATTTACAAGAGCTTCAATTAGATCTTTTGTATCATCAATATTATCCTCATATCAAAGAGGTTTCACCCATGCTATCCCTAGCCTAACTGCTTCTATATGTACTTTGTCACAATTCACAAGGAAACATATATCTCTCTCATAGTCTTTAGCCAGGATCTTCAAAATTTAGTATCTACTCTGCATTCTCTCCTTAAAAGTTTCAAAGTATGCATCCATTATGCCTTCAAAGTTATCTCCTATTTCTGCTATGATCTAATTGATTTGATATATAATGGCTATATCCTTCTTCTATGCCACATTGCCTTTGTAAGGAAAAATATTTTGAACATAAAAGAATAAGTAGGTCAAAAGAGATCCAAACTTACAATGATTTTTCTTTGTTGAATGATGCTCTACATAGTTTTTCTGAATTGATTGTGTTATAGCTTGGCAAGGTCGAAAGACAAGTTGTTCTTCATAACTTTGTAAGCTATGTCAATAGCTTCACATGGAATGGCTTGAGCTGTAGATCTTGTGAGAAATTACATGTATGCAAATTTTGATCTACATGTCTATAACTCTATTCAATTTCATGCCTTTTTCATCCCATTTGGCCAAAGTTTTCTTTAGAATTTCAACCCGAACTAGGGTTTTGATAGTTTTCACTTTGTTTAGCATAGGTAACCATGTGATTCTATGAATCATCTTCTTAGTGATTTGAATGGGTTGATCTAGCCATAAATTCATGTCATAAACTTGACTTAGAATGGACCTAATGCACTTTTCTTGAAAATCTCTTGGTATATCTCAAACCCTTCATTTCCAAATGCTTGTTCTTTGGTTTCAAATTCCCATCCATACAAAACTCATTATACACCTAGTTTACCTCTAGGGTAAATAATTCTTGGATAGAATAGTGATAGAATTACCAAATATCATGAATTAGAAGTACCTTAGGAGGAATTTTTGATTGAGCTCCAACTCGATCAAGTTCATATGTAATTGTTGGACTCAATTTGAATACTAGAGCTTTGCAATCAACACCATGGACCAACATTTCTTAAAATTTATTCACTTTGTTCCTGGAAGATGTCATTATGATCGGTGATGCTTCAAATGTAGGAATAAACTTTAATAAATCTTCTCTGAATCACTCGGGGCTCAAAGATACACTTCACTCTTTTCTCTAAAAATTTGCAGTGATACAATAACCTTTAATTTCTCCTTTTTAGATAAATTCTATCTTAAAATTTCCATTAATGTGTCATACAATTGTTAGCTTGGTGCAAGCTATTCAACTTGACTAAGACTTCAACACTTGGAGGATACCTTCAATTTAGTAAAGTCTCCAACTTGGCAAGGTCTTCAACTTGGTAGAGTTTCCAACATGGAAAGAACTCTAATCTAGCCATTTTCATCCAAGCTCGATTAGGCCTTACAACCTAATCATGCTCGATAAGGTCTTAAGACATCACTTGAATTGTTATTCTAGCTTGGTGATCTCAGTGCATCTGATATACTGATATGGATCTTCTTTCTTGTTGACTAGAACTGATATGATATATCTCCTTTTGAATCATAGTTTTAGTGATCTTTATAGCTAACTAGTTTGAAATGGTTGAGTTACCCAACTCATTGACTTGGGTATTAACACTTTCATGACTTTAGCTTGCATTCTTTAAAGATTTATTTATGCATTGTTGCCTCATTTGATTTCTGATATTGCAATCCTTTTCTTTCTTTTCATCTTCAAATCTTCCTCGGTTCATATAGTTCTTGGCAAAATGCCTACGTTTTTTACATACTAAACATCTCTTTGTAATGTCTCTATTCCTCATGTGATTTTTTATGCAATTTTCTCCAATGTTCCCTTACTCACCACAATAGTGAGATTTTTACAATGTTTTGTAATCCTAACCAAAAATAGCTTTGACAATTTGTTCTATTGGGTTCCATTTCTTGGTCTTTCATTGTAAATTTTTATGTCCTTTACTTGTTTCAATTGAAATACTTTGCTTCAAAATTAGATTTCTTTGTGCATTCACTTGCTCTATGTACCGGCTTATTAAAACTATAACACTTTCCATTCAAATTTTATTTCCCAGTACTCCAACACTTTTTTGATGTATATCTTATCTTTCCACAATGATTGCATGTAGGCCTTTTTTTTCTTTTGAGCTCCTTGCTAAGATGATTCACCTTCTTCTGTGTATCCTAATCCAACTTTTCCTTTGTGTCTAAATTGATTTTTCTCAATCAATTGATTCATTCTTTCTTGAGATTTCATCATCTTCTTATTGGTTTTATTTTCTATGTTGAGATCATTCTACAATATTTCATTCTCTATCCTCAAGTTGATAAGATCTTGTTTTCCATCATGGAGCTGGTCAAATAGATCTGTTTGTTGAAGAGATAGTTGATGAATTTCATTGTCCTTTCCTTCTATTTCTTCTTTGACTTTTTTCTTTTCCTTCATATATCCACATATTGTGACTATTTGAATTTCTTATTGTCTTTTCAAAATTTTGACTTCTTTATGAAGAGTAAGATTCTTTTCAAGTAGATCTTTCATTGCTGCATCAACTTCATCTAAACTTTTGTCTTGAAATATATCTTCAATTCTTTCTTCAATGTAGAGATTGTCATTCATCTGTGCTACAAGGCCTTCTATTCTTTTTAGGGATTGAGAGAACTACTCATTTATTTTCTTGAATTATTCTATGGACAATTAGAAATCCAATTTTTTTTCAATATCTTTCTCCAGTCTATATACTTCCATTATTTTTGATCTTTTCCCAAGCTACAAAACTTTTGATGTGAAAAACATACATCTGATACGAATTGTTGGAAATTTAATATAGACTAGGTGAATGAGAGGGGGAGGGGGTGAATCAAGAACCAATAAAACTTGTACTTTAATTCACTAATTAAACCTTCATAATATAATCTGATTTAATTGCATGCATGAAAGACTAAAAGAAATAAAACATTCATAACACTTGACACAATATTTGGTAACCCATAAGCCTTTCAAATAGAAAGTAAAACTAGGGTGGTGATGATACCCACAAGATTTATTACTGAAGTATAAAGTTAGGTCATTAAAGTTTACAATTGATCACTTCTGGTGATCTTCCCTATTAGAAGCAATAAGGACTATTAGGTCCACCTTGTGAAAGATTTTACAACATACAATGAAGCATGCGCTCAGTTAGGAGATTTGGAAAAGACTATTAAGCCCACCTTGTTAGAGGATTTAACTGATGCACTCGTTAGGATGAACCATTGGTTGTTCTCTGATCTACAACTTGATTTGCTAAATGAGATTCCTTTAAGATACAATGATCAGCTTGATGTGATAGATACAACTTTACTTTTCCTTATACTGCTTGTAGCCTTTTTAATTTGCACGCATACTACTTCTTGCTTCATTTCCTTCATTCACTTCAATGTTTTGGATATGATAAGATGTATTACATATATACCAATCCAATAAGTTAACTCCTGGAGTCAGTTACAACACCTATTTCAAACAATCTTCATTAAATAAGCTTACTACTATAACTCAAGTTCTAAAGACCACTCGGGTGATATTCTAACACTCAGCAACATTATCAACACAAAAAAATATGGAATTAATTTGAAACTAGTGTGTAGACACTCAAAAATTTGCAAAGACCTAGACTACACAATTTTGATCAATCAACACAAATTAAGGATGAAATTAGAAGAACACAATATAATTTCATATCAAGGATCACATTAGGTTGTTAATCAATCAAATAATCTATCAAATCATTAAGATCTAAATCAACTTTTAAAAGAGGAGAAAACTAATTCAAAAAAATAAAATGAAATTCAAAAAGGGAAAATGAAAAAGACAAAATTTTGAAAATGAATAGAACATTTATTAAATTGATAAAGTCATTTATCATCACAAAAGTGAAAATCCTCTTTTTACATTTAAAAGAATTGGAAAAATCCTCACTTATCCTCAAAACTAAGTCTGTTAGACTCTTCCTCCTGGTCCCTTATGAGATATTTTCGATTTCACCTCCATCTTCTAGTCAAAGGCAAAATCCTGATTCTTACCCCAACCCCTTCCAAAATCCTATAAATAGGAGGGAAATTCAAGAGCTAATGGACCCAAGTTTTAGGCATTTGCACTATAGGCACATTTAGAGTTATTATGCTAGCATTTTTATGTTAGCAACTTTATATCGTTTTGATAGAATTTTAGCTTTCTTTTCATGTTATTTAGGATCATCTTAGCACATATTTAGCTTATTACATATCCACTTAATAACATTCTAGAGTTTTTACCTAAATAAAATCTGCATTATAGTCATAGATCTTGCATGCATTCTTGTAGATCTATATTTTTTGCATACTCTTGTTCTAGAACTATCACTAGGATGCTGGTCTAAGAGCTTTCTTAGTGGTTTTAGTTAAGGAAACATGAGATGTTCATAGCATTTACATTTTGACAATGATTTCTTGGGTTTAGTTTGGTTCATTATCATTTTATCTGTACTTTACATTAAAGTCTCATGAATACATGAATATACCATGTACAAATTGGCACCCACCATGGGGTTTGAACTTAAAGCCTCTTTATTATTCAATATTTCTTTCTAATCTTCTATTTTTAGTGTAGATGTATGTTTCTTGTTGGTTTCTTGTGCAAATTTAGTTGGTTACAAGTTCTACAATATTTTGGAAGCTTCATAACATCAACAACAACCTCTCAAAGGCTTCCTTAAATGCATAAAGGTCGTATCTACAATCTTCTGATGCTACAACACTTTTGAACAATCTTTTAGCACATTTAAACCTATCTATAACACTTTTAAAGATTTATGTAGTGCATTTAAACATTTTTGTAGTGCATTTAAAGTTTCTTAAAGCACATTTTCTACTTTCTAAAGCACATTTACTAGTTTAAATAGCACATATGATACATTCTATAATGAAATTGCTTATTCCCATAGTGCATCTAAAAAAAGTTATAAATTGTTGAATCTAACTTCCAAATCTGATTATTGGTTGCTTACAGGTCTCTTCCAAGCTAATAGGAAGTCCCAGACTATATAAAATGCATGATAAGAATAAAGACCCTTAGAAATGTGCCTAGCCTTTTCTAGCATTGTATCAAGTAAGTGGAACTTGGCCCTTTTCAATTCAAAGTGTGGCATTTCTAAGTTCAAAACCTAGTTGAATAGAAACATTTGATATCACTGACCTAAATGGGAGTAGGCCTATGCTCTCAACTCTTTTGAGTTGATCAGAATGTCTGACCTTCTATAAGGATCAATTACAATTGAACAAGGAAAGGACCCACACATAGCTTAACTAGGAGCCCCTTTAGCTTCTTTAGTATAAGGGCTTGTAATTGAACAATTGTATCGATTGTGTTTGGGAGTTTAGGATAGTAGGGATATGCTCTCACTCTCATAGAGTGATCAAATTCCTAGACCCATTTGTGATTTCCATTTTCTTGCTTTCTACTAGGTAGGATTACTGAGCCATAGAAAGGCTACCCGCCGAGTTGCCTTAGTAGGGCCGGTGAGAGGAAATGCCTCCCAATCTTGCATTCCCAATTAAATGTGAGCCACCCATGTTTAGAATATAGCCTTCCTCTAGTAGTCCAAGAAGGGATTGCACCAAACCTCCTTAGCATTGGTGGGGAGCTCTCTATCACAAGAGAGGTAAATTTGAACATTGTTGGTTAAAAACTAAAACCCACTAGTCATCGGCTTTGGAAAACATTGTTAGGAAGCCCTTTTCTTCCATTTTCTAGGTGTGTGTGGTTTTATAATTTTATTTTGTTTTCTACTATTGTGCTTAGATGTATTTTAAAGCTTAATAATAAACTCCAGTTCAGATCACAGTCCCTCGAAAAGGCACAACTATAAACTAACATGAGAAACCTAGTTCAAAACAAGAACACTATTGAAAGACCCTAAAATAGCACATTTACTTCTTAAAAAAAGGCATTTGGCCAATTCTATGATGCATTTGAACCTTTTTTATATTGCATCTTACTACAAAATAGTGCATCTAAAGATTTTAATAGCACATTTACCTCGCAGAAAAACACATTTAGTATATCTACAATTTGCTCTTTAGTATTCACATATTCCAATCTTACCTCTTTATCTTGTAACAATTCTCTCAAAAAATGATATTTTATAGAAATGTATTTTGTTTTGGTATGCGTCACAAGATTCTTGGATATATTAATTGTACTGGTGTTATCACAAAAGATAACCATTGGATCCTTGATCTTTATCATCATACTTGACAACTATTGCTTGAACCAAACAACATCGGAATAATTAACTACTGCTACCACATATTTTGTTTTGTTGTGGACTGAGAAATACAATTATACTTCTTTCTTGTCCAAGATACTAGTCTTTTACTAAGAAAGAATGCTCCACCACTTGTCCTTTTTCTATCATCAAAACTTCTTGCCGAATCACTATCTGTGAATGATTTCAAATCCAAATTGCCTCCCTTTTTGTACCATAATCCATAGTCTTCAATGCCTTTATGATATCTCATGATTCTATTGATTGCCATTATGTGATTTTCTTTGGTATTTGTTGAGAATCTTGCCACCATACCAACTGCTAATGCAATAAGAAGCCTTGTGTGCACTACATACTGCAATTTTCCAATCATTTATTTGTATGTGGTTTAATCTAGCTCTTTGGAATCATCATTTTTGGAAAAATTATGTCTCTTAGACACAGGTGTTACAATAGGTTTTGAATCTTCCATTCCAAACTTCTTTAGTATCTCCTTAATATATTTGGATTGAGTAATATAGATGCCATCTTTCTTCTACTAGATCTACAATCTAATAATTTTTTTTAATCTTTTCAAACATGGACATCTCAAATTATTTACTCATCTCTTCTAAAATTCCCTTGCATAAGTCATCATTTCATGTAAATAAAGTGTCATCCACAAAGATTTCTACTATCACAATCTTCTTGTATGGTCCTTCTTTGATATACAGACTATTGTTATTATTTGTTCTTTGAAAACCAATATTTATCAAGTAGTTATGAAGTCTTTCATACCAATCTCTAGGAGCATGCTTGAGACCATACAATTCTTTGTGTAATTTTTAGACCATATCTCTTTTGCTAGGATCTACAAAATCTTCAAGTTGTTCTATGTATGCTTCCTCATCAAGAATTCCATTCAAGAATGCAGATTTTACATCCATTTGATAAACTTTAAATCCTCTATGTCTTATAGATGCTAGTAAAATTCTAACACCTTCTAATCTTGCAAAAAAAGGAAAAAGTTTCACCATAATCAATATCTTCTTTTTGAGAACAACCTTTACAAACTAACCTTGCTTTGTCTCTTGAAAATTTTCCATCTCCATTTAACATTTTTTCTAAATACCAACTTTGTGTTAATTACATTTTTATCCTTGGGTCTAGGAACAAGAGTCTGAGTCTTACTCTTCTCTATCTATTCTATTTATTCATTCATAGCTTCAATCCAACTTTCATTATCTAAAGAATCTTTAACATTTCTAGGTTCAAATAAAACAAGTAAACACGTACCTTTAAATTTGTTTCTTTTCATTGTTCCATTTGACTTTTCTTTAATGATCTAATCATGTGCATGGTTCCTTCTCACATATCTTGCTAACATAGGTAATTTTATTTTAGAACATGTTCAAATAATATTCATGATCTTCTATATCAAGCTTGGGTCCAACTATCTATGACTTAGGTCCATATGACTTAGTTTGTTTTGGCACTAGTTTGGTAGCTTCTAACTATGACTTGGGTCCTTCAGACTATTACTCAGGTTGCACTAGTTGCAACTCGGTAGCTTTTAGAGATTTTGGAGACTTGGGAGGTGAGGCATCCTAACTTCCAAATATATTTGGAAATGTATTAGGTTCATAGTAAATAAACCTTTTGTAATTCTTACGTTATCTACTACTTTCTTCTTCCCTCTTTTTTGCAAATTCATCAGTTCTCACATGTGCACTTTCTATGATCTTATGAGTAGATACGTTCAAAAAATTTTATGCTTTTCTTCTATAGGAGTATCCTAGGAATATGCCTTCATCACCTTTAACATCAAATTTACCTTTCCTAGATTCCTTCAAGATATAACATTTTCTACCAAATACTTTCAAGTAGCTTACAATAGGTTTTTAGCCATACCATATTTCATAAGGAGTTTGATTTGAGCCTTTCTTCAACTATACTCTATTCAAGATATGTACTATAGTACTAATTTCTTCCTTCCAGTATTTGATTGCAACACTCTTTTCTATCATTAAGGTTCTTGCGCAATCCATGGTAGATCTATTCCTTCTTTCATCTATACCATTCTACTAGGCTGTACTAGGGCTAGTACTTGTCTCTTAATTCATTTTTTGATGTAGAATTCATTGAACTCATTGGAAATGAATTGATCACCCCTTTCTAATCTTAAACACTTCATCTTCTTTATTTAGGCACCTTGCAACAATGTGTCCAACTTCTTCACAAGAGAAATAGATTAGAGGAATATTACCTTTATACTTTCCTTTGCCTTTGGGATACCTTCTTGCTAGAAATGCTTCAATGGCTTCAAGATTTCTATTAGAACTATCTTCCTCTTCACTTTGAAATGGATTTATTTTATAACTTTTAGCTTTCTTCTTGAGTGATACCCTATCTTCAAATTTAGACTCAAGATTGCTAGAAGTAGGAGTATAATTGTCATAGTTATCTACTTCAAATGATATCAATCTTCCAACTAGAGCATCCAAAGTTATATTGTTATTTGGATCACATCTCATTTCTTTAAGTTAAGACACTTTAATTACATAGATAGAAAGAAGGGTTCTCAGTACCTTGATTACCACTATTATATCTTCAATTGTTTCTCCAGAGTATTTGATAACACTAACACTGGCTTTGATTCTTTCAACATATTTTGTGATGTTTTCATACTCTCTTATTTTCATCAGATCAAATTGTCCTCTAAGACTTTCTACTTTAGTTGTCATTACATTTTCATCTCCTTCATAGATGGATTTGAGCTTGATCCACATTTCATAAGTAGTTCCACAATCTTTGACCTCATCAAATTCAAATGAAGCAATATCAATCATTATGATATTATGACTCTTCTTCTTTGCAATTTCTTCAACAATCATAGCTCTAGTAGGAGCTTTGTATTTGGCATATAGATACTTTAGCCCTAAATCTCCAATGGTTTCCAAGTAGAGCCTCATGAGTTCTTGCCATGCCTTGAAGTTATCTTTGTTCTTCTTTGGGATCTCCCTTCTGTAAGACATCCTGATCTTTAACTTACGTCCTTGAAACCTTTTCTTTAAGAACCAAAATCTTTGATACCAATTTTTGGAAATATAAGAGGAGTAACTAAGAGGGGAGGGGTGTATTAGTTACTACAAAAATAAATCCCAAATCCCTTAGATGTCAATACAAATGAAAACTCTGATTAAATTATATTCTATTGTAACTCGCAAACATACATGCACTTGGTTTACTCTAGCAAATACCTCAACTTGGCAATAAATGAAAATACTAAACTTAATGAGATTAACCTTAAGATTAACTTAGCTTCATTCACATAAAAGAAATATCATGAACATAAGTGACATCAATATATAATGAGGAAACCCAATTTTGGAAGAAACACAAATTATAACTAGTTACTAATTTTCATTCTTTTGAAGTGAGACCTATTAGGAGCCAACCCTATTAAAGGTTACAAAACACACTATTAGGTTTAACCTTATTAAAAGATTTAATCACCTTTTTTGGAGTGGCCTTGCTATAGGTTTTTAGACACTTTAATCTAGAAAAGCTACCTTGTTAGAGGATTTACAAATAGTTGTTAAGCCAACTCTATTAAGAGATTTAGATCACTACTACAATAGTTAGAGAGTAACAATGATATGACTTGATATCTAATGAAACTGAATTGCTGATTATAGATCTCAATTTTGGCTTGAATACTTTATCCTTCTTGATTAAATGTATCTTTGTAAATCAACAAGGATATTCTTCTTATCCTTCTAATTTGCTTCCTCTAAGCATCATCAAATCTTCTATTATGTGTTAGGAATAAGGTGTCTCAACCTTGGATAATTCCTATTATTATTATTATTTTTGTAAATGTATTTTTTGCAAATAATATAATCAAGTGTGAGTGAACATGTCTAGTTGGTATGTTGATGTGTCACTCCACTTGCATGTGTTGGCATCTTGAATTATGAAGGATTCCTCTGATGCATAAGAGCTATCTTTGGAATATTTAATTGTCTGTAAGGAAATCATGACTAAAAATGGTTATGAAAAGTTCTTATGATGTGTAAGAGCTATCTTTGGAAGATTTAATTGTGAGTAAGGAAATCATGATTGAAACGGTTAAGAAAAATTCCTATGATGCGTAAGAGCTATCTTTGGAAGATGCCCTAAAAATGGAAAGCACATTATATAAGCACTTTGAGGGCTGTAGATAGGAGAGAGATTATGAGTAGTGTATTGTTGATTTCTACTGAATAAATATTACATGTGTTGAAAGAGCTTGCACTATAAGTGTGTTGTAACTTTTGAGTTGAAGATAATACATTGTGAAAGTTTTGGAGGGGTGGGGTTGTTTTACCGAAAGGTTTTTCCCCACTAGCATATCTTTGTTTTTATGTGTTATTATTTCTCTATCTATTTTTTGTATTCACTATTGACTACAATATTATTGTTTACATAATATTGAATATGTAATTATAAGGATTTTAAAAGAATTTGCACAATAGTTTCCTTAAGAGATTAGTGTAGGAAGTTGTTTGTACACCTAAATTTCCTTAGAAGTTGTATCAGAGCTTGATCAACTTTTGATCCTAGCTGTTGGGTAGGGTTTTTTGCAATAATCTCAAGTTGAGTTTGAGTTTTGTGCAAAGAATTTTGAATCTCATTTGTAGATTGAGATGGCTAGTTCATCATACAGAAAAATAGAGGTGGAAAAATTTAATGGCATTAATTTTGAGCTGTGGAAACTCAAGATGGAAAACTTGCTTGAAGATCTTGATCTATGGGAAGTGACTTCACTTGATGTGAGACTACAACAATATCTCAAGAAGATTGAGATCTCAAGGATAAAAAATCTAAGCATCTCATTAGATTCTATCTAGATGATTTAGTTCTCCTAAATGTTCTTGATGAGAGGACCAAAAATAGTTTGTGGGCATGGCTTGTGTCTGTGTATCATGCCAAATCTTTGGTGATCAAGTTTTTCTTGATGAAGAAGTTGTATTCTCTAAGAATGGAGGAAGGAGGATTTGTTGTAGATCATCTAAATGCTTTTAATTTATTTATTGCTAGTTGACATCATCTGGTGTCAAGATAGAGGAGGAGGATCAATGTATGACCCTGTTATGTTCCTTGCCAGATTCAGGGGACCATCTTGTGATGGCTCTTGGAAGTACTTTAGTCACTTTTAGAATGGATAATGTGGTGTCTTCATTATTATTTGAGGACATGAGGAGAAAGTCATCAAATTTGGCTAAGGAAGCTCCTATTGTTCATAACAAATCCAATGACATAGGAAAGCAAAATGAAAAAAGGTCTATAAAGGGTAGATCTAAATCTTGTGGAAAATAAAAAACTTTTGGAAAGTTCAAGGCAAAATGATGGAACTATGATAAGACTAGGCACTTTTGTAAAGATTGTAAAGAGCTAAGGAAGAAGAAGTAGGCCTTAGATTTAGGTTCAAAAAAATCTCAAGAAGATGGTGATGCTTTCATTATAGCCTTGGTAGCACATGCATCTGATCATGTGTGGTTGATAGACTCAGGTGTCTCCTTCCACATGACCTCTCATCAAAGCTGGTTCTCAAAGTATGAATTTTTTGATGGTGGAAAGTTGTACTTGAATGATGATTCTCACCTAAAGATAGTTGGATGAGGATGGGTCACTATCAAATTCCTTGATGGACAAGTAAAAGGGATCAACGGGGTAATGCACATCCCTTGTTTGGCATGTTATTTGTAAGTATGCTAATAAAGTAGGTGTGCAAGTTGTTTTTCTAAAGATGGATGAAAGATGATGAGAGGATCTATGGTGCTTGCTAAGGGTACTAGGAGAGGTACTCTATTTCATCTTGATGCATGCATTTCTCAATGCAATAACTCTTTTGTTTCAAAGAAGAGAGAAGCTATCACTTCATCCCCACCATCTAAACAAGTAGCAAAGAAGAATATGGTTTTTGGTTTTGATGGAAGTGCAACATGTGTACCTAAGGGTGCAAAAAAATTAGAAGGAAAGCTTCCTAAAGAAAAAACAATATTGTGGAATATGAGATTTGGCCACATTGGTGAGAAGGGTCTCTTCTCAAATTCATCTTCTATGAACATTGTGTCTATGATAAACAAAATACAAATCTTCTGATGTTTTGGATCTTATTCATTGTGATGTATTTATTCTTGTGAAAGTTCCTTCAATCTCCAAGTTTGTATTTTTTGTATCTTTCATAGATGATTACACTAGAAAGACATGAATTTATTTCTTGAAATGTAAGACACAAGTCTTTAGTCAGTTCAAGGAATTTAAATCCCTTATAAAGAATCAAACTAGTAAGAATATTAAGTGTGTGAGAACTAAAAATGGTGGTGAGTTTTTCTTAGTAGAGTTTGAATAGTTCTATAAAGAATGAGGTATCCAAAGGAATAAGACAACTCCTTATACCCCACAAAAAAATGGAGTTGTAGAAAGAATGAACATGACACTAATGGAGAAGGCTAGGAGTATGCTTAGTGGAGTTGGTCTTGAACAAAATTTTTGGGATGAAGCTATGGCCATTGCTTGCTATCTGGTTAACAGATCTCCTACATCAGCTCTTGTTGGTAAGACACCCATGGAGGTGTGGTCTGGTAAGAAGCCTTCAATTAGACATCTTCATGTTTTTGGTTGTAAAGCTTATGCACATGTTCCAAAGGAGAAAAGATCTAAGTTGGAAAACAAAGCTATCAGATGTATTTTCATCAGATATAGTGTTGGTATGAAAGGATGCAAGCTTTGGGACCTAGCGACTAGTAAGGTGTTGTATAGAAGAAATGTTATTTTTAGAGAGCTAACATCTTCTCCTATTGTGCTACAACCAAATGAAAAAAGAAAAGAAGGAAGATATTGTTTAGTTGCCTCCTACCCATGAGAAGACTAAATAGAAAGACCATGTTGGGTCTAATGATGAGGAGAGCTCTAGTAGCCCTAACAATTCAGAAGAAGAGGAAGAAAAATCTCAACTACAGCCCTTGAGGGGATCCACAAGAGTATGAAAGAAGCTAGAAAGGTTTTGTTATTCTATGTTAGATTCTAGTTATGCCTTTTCTTTGATTATTAACATTGATGAGCCTAGATTTATGAAAGAGGCTTTGGATATGGAAGATGTAGGTTCTTGGATTGAGGCCATGGATGATGAGATGGCTTCATTGGATTAAAAAAAAACTTGTGACCTTGTACCTTTTTCTAAAGGATAAAAACCTATTGGTAGCAAATGGGTGTTCAAGAAGAAATTTTGTGCAGATGGCAGTGTTGAAATGTACAAAGCTAGATTGGTTGAGAAGGGGTATTCATAGGTAGAGGGAATATATTATGGTAAAATATTCTTTCCTATTGCAAAGTTGACATCCATTAGATCTTTGTTATCTCTTGTTGCATCATATGATTTAGAGATAGAACATATGGACGTAAAGATAGCTTTCCTTTAGGGTGATTTGGAGGAAGAGATTTATATGTCATAGCCTAAGCACTACATTGTTAAAGGTAAAGAATCTTTGGTTTTTATATTAAAGAAGTCTCTGTATAGTTTGAAACAATCTCCTAGGATGTGGTGTCTTACGTTTGATGCCTTTGTGTTGTCAATTGGATTTGTAAGATCAAAATTAGATCATTTTTTTTATTTTAGAGTTGAAAATGATCACCTTCTTATTGTTGCTTTATATGTTGATGATATTTTCTATTTGGGAAGGCTAAGGTATGTTTTATGATTTTAAATCTAAGTTGTCAACACAATTTGAGATGAAAGATCTTGGGGTAGCAAGGTACATCTTGGGGATGGAAATCAGTCGAGATAGGTCTAATAGAAAACTTTGGTTGAGTTAGAGTAAGTATGTGAAGTCTGTGTCGGAAAGGTTTAGCATGGCAGATTGTAGACCATTGTGTGTTACTATTTCTATGGGAACAAAGTTATCTGTAGATGATTGTCTAGAATCTCCTAGTGAGGTGGAGGACATGAGTGGAGTACCTTATGGTAGTATAGTTAGTAGTCTTATGTATGCTATGGTTTCTACTAGACCAGACATTGCCCAAGTAGTGGGAGCTCTAAGCCAGTTTATGGCTAATCCTAGATAGATACATTGGGATGCAGTTAAGCGAGTATTCAAATATTTGAGGGGTACATTAGATTAGTCCATTTGTTATCATGGTAACTCTTTTGGATCTCTACATTTAGTTTATACTCATGGGTTTGTGGATTCAGATTGGGTATGTGATATTGATAGTAGGAGATCCACCAATGCTTATGTTTTCACTATGTTTGGTGGTGCCATCAGTTGGATGAGTAAGAGACAACTTGCGGTTGCTTTGTCTACTACAAAAGCTGAATACATGGCTACTACTCATGCTTGTAGTGAGACCATTTTTCTTAGGAGATTATTTTCTAATATTGGTGTTGATGTAGGATAGATTACTATTTTTTTTGATAGTCAAAGTGCTATTTTCCTTGCAAAGAATCCAACTTTCAATGCCAGAACAAAGCACATTAATGTATAGTTTCACTTTGTGAGACATATGGTGGAAGATGGAAAGGTAAATTTGGAGAAAGTAGATACTATAAAGAATGTTGTAGATGCATTGACAAAACTAGTAGGCACAAAGAAGTTCAAATGTTGTTTGGAGTCTATGGGTCTTTCAGCCTATAGTGGTTAGTTCTTTTTATGTTCCTATTGCTCTTACAAGGTGTTCGGCAAGTGGGAGAATGTTAGGAATAAGGTGTCTCAACCTTGGATAATTCCAATTCTAATTTTTTTTTTTGTAAATTTATTCTTTGAAAATAATGTAATTAGCTGTGAGTGTACATTTCTAGTTGGCATGTTGATGTGTCACTCCACTTGCATGTGTCAGCATCTTGAATTATGATAGATTCCTATGATATGTAAGAGCTATCTTTGGAATATTTAATTATGTGTAAGGAGATCATGACTAAAAATGGTTATGACAGATACCTATGATGCGCAAGAGCTATCTTTGGAAGATTTAATTGTGTGTAAGGAAATCATGACTAAAACGATTATGATGGATTCCTATGACACATAAGAGCTATCTTTGGAAGATTCCCTAAAAATGGAAAGCACATTATATAAGAACTTTGAGTGTTGTGGATAGTGGAGAGAGTATGAGTAGTGTATTTTTGGTTGCTACTAAATAAGTCTTCCATGTCTTGAAAGAGCTTGCACTATAAGTGTGTTGTAACTTCTGAGTTGAACATAATACATTGTGCAAGTTTTGGAGGGGTGAGGTTGTTTTACCAAAAGGTTTTGACCCACTAGCATATCTTTGTGTTTATGTGTTATTATTTCTCTATCCATTTTTTGTATTCATTTTTTACTACAATATTATTGTTTACATAATATTGAATTTGTACTTGTAAGGATTTTGAAAGAATTTGCACAATAGTTTCCTTAAGAGATTAGTGTAGGAAGTTGTTTATGCACTTGAGTTTCCTTACATTATGTTCCACACATTAAATCCTCAACTTGACCTTATATTTATATCTTACACATTGTCAAGTCAGCTTGAATATGATTTAGAATACTCAATATTCATCTCCTTTGTCAGATAGAACCAACAATTAAATTAATTGAACTCAATATGCCAAAACAAGAAAATCGTTCATTAGCCGACCCTTCTCGGTAGATACTAACTCAAAAACTATTTTCTTGTGTTAACCAAGTGAACTTAGTTAACATTGGATATTCACAAAGTTCCCATGGAAAGTGAATGAGCCTAGTTAACACTGGTTCCATCCAACATTTTCTTCATTAGCCAAGTGAGCTCAATTAACACCTAACTTCTACAAACTTTCCTTTGATAACCAAGTGAAATCAGTAGACATTGTCTTCTAAACTTTGCCAACTCTAGAATGTTCCACAAACACAGAATACTATCTTCATCACCTGAGCGAGCTCGATATACACTAATTGGAAATGATATGGAATTTTGTGTAACATCAAAGACAATAAACTATTAATCAATTATTTTCAACATGCTTCTCTTATCTCATAATCTCCTACTTCTTTGATCTTACACATATAATAGCTCCTTACATCATGGATCATAATAATTCTGGGTGGTATTGAGGATACACACCCATTGAATCACCTTTCATTACAATTTCTAGAAAAGGACAAAACTTTGGTGAAGGATAAGCATCACTCTTCACCAGGTTATGTGCAGGATCATGGTTAACCAAACTATGCTCTTAAGTGGCAATAAAAATTCAACAAATAAGGGTTATGTCAACTTGACGTACAATTTTCTACTTGTTATAAAACTTATATAAAAAAAGTTGAGAGAAAAGAATCTCTAGGAAATTGAATTTAGTTTCTAAACTACTAGGCCTTATCTGAAAAAATGAAAAATTGAATGGTCAAAATTTTGAATTTTAATGCAATACTACAAAACATTTAGGACAAAAATAAGTAGACTTATGTCTGACCGCCATGATCAAAACCAAATGATAATGTTTTTAAATAATATTCTACATAAAAGAAGTAGACTCATGCATAGGTGTGGCACATATTTTTGTGTATTTTTATTCTAAATAAATAATTAATTATTAATTTTCTACTTTAGTATTTTTGAAATAAAAGACTCACGTGTCTGACCACCTTGAATAATTCAAAACTCAACAATAAATTTAATTTTTATTTGTTTCCCCTTATAGTAGAAGAAGCATAGAATGTGATGCCTATTTTGGTTTTCAAAAATGTTGTACCATTTGAAAGTTATAATTATTTTTGGAGTAGTGTATCAATCAACACTTTATATGTAACTCTATTAGAAGATAGGTAATAATTACTTGTTGAAGTCATAATTTGAAAAACCTTACATTTATGGAAAGCTAAGAATATTCTCAAGAAAATCTTTTCATTTCATGAAATTTTGGTTTAAAAAGTCATCAACTATATGTTTGAAGTAAAAAGCACACAAGAATAGGCCAGAAACACATTTTCAGAATTATAAATGTATTAATTTATTTTGTTTAGTATCAAGATGGGTGGGAAAAAAGTTGGAATGTATTTTGAAATTCTTTGAGGCATTTTGGTACTACATATTTTTCAGATCACCACTTTTTGGCACACCATGATCCTTCACATACCCACAAATTGAATTTAACTAACCTCTTGGCTCATTTTCCTATGGTAGATGAAGCTATCATTTTCTTTGTTAGGGTTTGAAGTCTTTTTTTCTCCTCTAAATTTCTTGACATAGTTTATATCTTCACTTGTTCAAGCTTCTCATCCAAATATCTCTTGAAATATTTTACTAGTTATTCAAATCGTCAAATTGCTCTATGATCTTGAAATCTCTATGCAAGGTGTGAGATAATGTCTTCAAAACTTGATATATACCTTCTTTTGGTCTATTTAGCATCTCCATTAATGTTGTATACTTAATTAGTTCTAAGATCATTGTATCTATCAACTTTTGTGTCTTTGAATTAGGTCTTTACTTTTTAGCTCAATATCTTCCATATCACTCAGCCTCTATACTAGTTTTTTTTCTGAAGTGCTCAAACCATGTTGCAATGCTTAGTCAACATAGACAAATTTTTACTATGTTTAACATCCTTTCACAATTTTTTTCTTATGCATATATGAACTTTGGGACATTTCATGTACATATCTGATTTATGATAGATTAATAAAATATATAGTTCCATACACAACTTTCTTTCTTAGTTTGAGATGACATTATCACCTTCTTCATTAGATTGGGTGACCTCAACTCCATTTACTACACTATTTCTATCTTTTGCTTTCCTATTCCATTTTTGATTCATCTCCTTCTTTACTTGTTCAATGTCTACTTTACCTTTGCCTTTGTCTTTTGTTTAATTTGGTAGATGTACTTGAGTCCTACAATTCTTGTTTATATGTCCAAACTTGTGACATTTGGAACATACATTGTTAGGTGAATAATTATGCTTCTGATTTGTCTAATAAGGTTTTGTTTGTGGTATGCATTCATATTCTCTATGCCCATACTTTTGACAGTTATAGCAATATCCTTCAATCTAGGTGTAGTAGATTCATTCCTAACTCTTCACCTACACTCATGTATTTGATGCCCTTATTTTTTGTAGTAAAAATAGTAACTAGTAAATTAAGGTTTAGGATTTGAACCATACCATGTTTTTTTGACAAGTGCTTGCATAATGACCAAGTTTTCCATGGTGATAGCATGCTGGTCTATCCTTTCACTTTGCATTGCTTAGTTCTCCATTATTGGATGATTCTCCTTGCTCAGTGTATGAATGTCTTGAGCCATCACTACTACTAGATGAAATCATAAGTTCTTCAAAGTATTTAAGTGCTCCTTTTGGTTTATTCAATCTCTCCATAGATTCTTTCTCATTTTTTAGTTCATTCTTCAATATGTCTTTTTATGATTTGATATATTCTATTTCCACATCCTCATAATTCAATTCCTTATTTGCAAGCATCAATTAATTGATCATGTCCAATTGAGTGTTTGTGAGATTTTGCACATTTGATATCCTTTCTTTAAGTTTGATAGCCATTGCGCTTTTTTCTACGTCAGCCATAGCCCTGTCTTCTTCAACTTTCTTCTTTTTCTCAATTACTTCACATTATCTTACTAATTGGATTTATTTTTCTCTTTTTAGTCCTCTTATCTCTTCATTTAGGAGTTTGTTCTTTTCAAGTAGATCTACAAATACTTTGTCATTTAGATTGATTGATTCAAATAGTCCTTCAATCTCAACTTCTTCATAGGAAAATTGTTGATCCTAGATAGAAAATTCCTTTCTTCTTTTAAGGATTTCTTCACAAATCTTCACTGCTGTAGTGATATAATTAACCTATTAGGGTTACAATGTTTGATCATAATATATGATCTACCCTATGGGGGGTCTTCCTTGTTAAAATAATTTGAGACTACTATATCTCACCTTGTTAGAGGATTTAACACTTACAATAAAGTAAGACCTCTATTAGGATATTTACAAAGATCTGTTAGGACCACTCTATTAAGAGATTTACCCTATTTCAAGTTGATTAGAACTAATTCAGTACCTAACTCTCAGTATGCTCTATTAGCTAATCTTGACTCTTCTCTTCGCAAAATGATCCTCTATTCAGATCTAATAAAACTTTTCTTCATCTTCACTACTCTTATTAGGTCACTTTCTTTGCTAAGAGATAAATAACACTTTCATTGGCTTCTGATCTAATCTCGATCCTTCACTTCATGACTTACAGATCACTCCTTGTCTTTCACAATTATTGACATCACTTTTCAACTTCATACTCTCTCTTCCTTTGATCTTTTCTCCTTACTCTCCTCATACAATCTAAGTCATAGTTTTCTCTATTTAATGAGTTTCATAAAGAGTTTTCTAGATGCTTTTATATTTTTCCTCTTCATCTGAATAGTTGATCACAAAGCATAGGGATCTTTGATCCATGTCATAAATGTTTACAAATATTTGCAACAACCTCTAAAAATATTAAATATTCCTTCCATGTTAGATATAAAATGATTTACCTTCAAATCTATATCATTTCTAACTTTTATGGATACTCTACATTTTTTGACACTTACTATTTTTTAATACTTAGCATTGTTGATGCTTAGTTTGTATTGTGCTTAGCATGTACTATGTAACTCGACACTTATATACTTAATATTCTTTGTACACATTAAGCTTGACTTGTATATAAAATACTCGGTGACCATACACTTACTCAGGTCCTATAGAGCTTAGTACACACATACTTATGTACATGACTCAACCTATATAGAGTAGCTCAATCATAGAGATGATCGCCTAACTTTTCCTATTAAATGACTAAGTGTTTAATACTAATAGACAACAATAGTTTAGAGATACCAACAATAAAATAATTGAAAAGTATAAAAGTGACAAGACTTTTTAGATTGATACCTTCCACAAACTACTCAACAAATTGTTTTCCCTAGAGAATAAATTTTTCAAGTTCATTGGTGAGGTTAAGATAGCTTGAGAAAAGAGATGGATTTATTTGCATACCTTTTATCCTATTATTTCTTCCTTAACATGGCTGACCCAAATAGCTAAATGGATAAAGTATACATGAAGGTACATGAGGAGGCTGAAAAGGTTACAAAAGAAGAGACCAATGAGGTCTAATGTTTTCTTTATGTAGTTACTTTTCATAATTAATTTAATTAGATATAGTTATGTAAAGGTCTGAAGCTTTTAGCACCTTGTTGAAAAGGTACCAAGACCTATATTTATAATAAAAACTCAAAAGAGAAGGATACACGTTGATAACAAGAAGTAATAGTAGTTACAAGTTTTCAATATGAATTAAATATCTATTCTCTGTGTTTGTTAAATGGCTCTTAAATCTAAACTTCTTTGTTGTATTTTCTTGTGAAGACATGAAAACAATGATAGTTCCTAGTGGAGGAGAAGAAAAACCTCCACCATCTAAAGAGGTATCATTGTATGATGCATTTAGATCTTCAATTTCTTCTTCCACTCTTTACATAGATTCACATGTGTTTGTAGAACTTTGATTTTCTGTGGGCACTTCTTTTTGGGATTTGGTCATTCTTTATTTTCATTATCTATGTTAATACCTTAGTGACCACTTCCTAGCAATGTGAACATCCAAACTCTGAATGACTAACTTTATACAATCTACAAAATCTAGGAAGAAGCAAAACATTTGGATCCGCTTCTTCACCTAGGCATTGTAAGTTTGCAATCATGCTATCTATGAATTGCATCATGGTTTCTTCTTTTGGGATGGGAAACTTGGATCTTCCATTTTGATCAACCAATGTTTCAAAATCCATTACTTTATAAGAACCCAAATCTGATTGTAAGAATGCCACTTTGTATGGTACAATATATTCTATAATCATTTTTTAAAACTTTGGCTCCACATCTATCTTGATCTGATTATTCAAACCTTTTCATGGTAACCATAATTGAGTGTAATAAATAGAAAACCATCCTCTTAGGAATTTTTTCCATTCTCTACTTAGCAACAATCTATATGTCTCAAGAATTTTCTCCACATGTATGACAATGATGTCTTGAATTCAAAGATCAATGGTTAGTTATATCCAAACATCTTTTAGCACACCAATAACCTTTACTTCCATTTTGTCCAATTATATCACTAATTGATTAGAGGGTTAAGGAGTGACTCCCAAAATTTGTGCTATTGAAAGTGGCATAACATTACAAGAAGCTCCTTAATCGATTAGGTTATTGTGAATATTATTCCCATAGATCCTAATACTATGAAAAAAAAAGAGGTACCTCAACCATGTATTTAAACATAGTTGACATGGCCTCCGAGGCATTAACTTGTTGCAAGACTATTTTCTAATGAATAGTATTTGTTGAAATTCTTTAGAATAACTAGGGAGGTGAATTAGTTATCCAAGGTCTAGATGTACAAATAAAACTATTCATAGCTTAGTGAACCCTTATCCATAAAACATTTTCATCATGCATGCATCCATTAGATTATGAAATCACTTAAACTTGTAGGTTACTGTCAAATCAATTTGCATAAATGTAAACATGAAACATAATAGTTTTAGTAACAATTTTGACACAATGATTTAACATAGAAACCACATTTGGGAGAAACCACTAGTGACATGCTACTCATTCTCACTCTACTGAAGTGATACCCTATGAAAAGCCAATCTTGTTAAAGGTTACAATGCACATTGTTGAATGTAACCTTGTTAAACAATTTCAATGACTCTGTTAGGAGTGAGACTTATTAGAGGACTTTAGATAATTCACTTAGAATTTCACCTAGTTAAAGGATTTAAAAATGATTTTTAGGTCAACCTTAATCAAAAGGATTTACCCTAGACTAATATAATGATTAGAGAGTAACAATAATGCTTGATCTGATAAAAACTTACAACTACATTTGTTGATTATAGATCTCTATTTTAGTCCTCCATTTCACTTGGCTTTCACACTCTTTAGGTGTATTATCTTGTTCACACTTCAAGCATCCATATGCTTAAGCCTTCTTGCTTTGCTTGCCAATGCAGTCTCTTTACTTAGGTCACTGAATGAAGCAATACCCTAGACTCCTTTCTTCATTAGGTTCTCACACATGACAACACTTGCTTCTGACCAACCATCACTATAAATAGAGAATTAAGATATTTTCTTGTTCAACCGCAATTGTCCATTTTAGGGTTAGGCTGGATTAGGTAAGATTCAATGAATCTACACATCATTTCATTTCATTCCCTTCTAGAAACTTCTCCTTTCAATCCTCTTTGAATTTGCCTCAAAATGGTTCACCATGAATATTATGGCACCATCTCATCAACCTTATCTTACACATGGTTCACATAATCCAAGAAAGTAAATTTGTCAACTCAAATTCATCAAATTGTAAATCTCTCTCATAATGTTGGCATTTAACATTAATTGGTTTCTGATTCTTAGCACATGTCGTGTTCCTTAGCATCCACTATCAAAACACTCAACATAGACTAAAGTTTACTAGTGCTTGACATTAACTAAAATTTACTTAGCTTAGACTGTTTTACTTGACTTACACTGAAATTGGCTTTGCTTGGCTCCAACTAATTTTTTGCTCGCCTTGCACTAACTTTGCTTGGTACCCACTATGCAAAATGTTAACCTCAACAGAATTTTTTTAAAACTTGTTCTTCTAAACTTAATTAGTATAACCATTCATAATTTGCAACCTTAGTTAGATTATCAATGAACTATAATATCACTGTCTTAACTAATTCTTGTACTCCTTTTCATATCATAACTCAATCATCCCCTAGGTGCTATTATTACCTCATTTGATCAAATCCTCTTCATCAATAAAATAAATGATAGTACTTAAATCATATAAGAAATTTTCTTAGTGACAACTATTAGGTTTTACATTAGTGATAAAACAATGATTGAAACATATTTATCATACTTTTATCAATCTATTTTCAATAATCTCCCTCTTTGGAAATCTTGGCAAACCAAATTGACCAAACTTAATCAGTAGGACCAACAAAATACCAAAAAGAAAATAATTCCTTATTGTTTCATAACTAACATACTAGGGTTCTTTTTCTAGGATGAATCTAGGTGGATCCAAAAAGGCTAAACATTCCATAGTCTCAAAATCTCTCAAAAATGACATCATTGTGAAGAGCTTGGAAAATTGAAATGAATGCAACTTGAATGGGTGAAAAAGGAGCCTATTTGCTCAAGATATGCTTTGTCAAAGTTTGAGTCAAGTTGGTGAACTAGGGGTGAAATTTGACTATCCTAAAAGTGTTCAACAATGGGCGTCAAATTAAAGAGCTCATAAAGAGCTTTCAAATAGCCTTCGTTTTGTCAAAATCTGAGTACATATGTGAAAGTTATCATCATTCAAAGTTCGGGGAAAAAAAGAAGTATTGATGATGTCATCATTATGCCATTAGAATTTTGGAGGAATTTTAAATTATATTGGGAAAAAAATCCTAATATAATTTAGAATTTGCATGGGAAGTTGTTTTATAAAAACTTCGTCTTAAAATATTTTGTCATTATGTTCCCTATAATTATGGAGGTGTTAGCTTTATTATCATTTTTTTGTAAGGCTTATAATTATAAAAGCCAAAAATGAGGATACTTGTTATTTTAAAATGGAGATATGGTTGTAAATTTTGTTATTTGGTTTTATACCAAATCAGAGAAATTTTATGTATAAAAGGAGGGGAATTTAGAAGAGATGGACAATTAGCTTGGAAGGAAAAATTTGCTCTTGGGAGAATTTGGAGAAGTTTTGTAATTCTTGAGAGAGTTTGTAGGTGAGAGATTATGGTAAGCACAAAATTATTTTCTTCAATTGAGAAAGAGAGAGACTACAAAGGATGAAGCTTGGATGTTGTAAAAAAGTGTGTTTTGCCTGGCGACATTAATAAAGTGGTCCTCGAATTGAGAAGTAGACCTGCAGACATAGTCCTAAATAGATGAACTCTGTTATCAAATTGTTTACATCTCTTCTATCTCTTTCTTATTTCTCTCATTTTTTTAAGTTATGGTCTTTATTTTATGTTATTAAACACATTGTTAATTTTAAGTGTTTAAAGCATAAATCTTCTTGTAATTTCAATGGTTTAAGATACATAACCACACATTTACTACAAGGATTAGGAAAGTATATCTGATTGTTACAATTAAGTCAATGTAGTGCCTGCCCCTAGTTCACATTTTGTTATCGTTGCTGAACTCTTTTAGAACTTGTTTTATGTTGTTGGTTAGCAGCATTCTTTTGAGATTATCAGATATTGTGCTATGGATTTAGTTTATTATGTGATGAGATTACTTAGACTCTACATTTCATGTATGTATGATGATTATTTTTAGTGTTCACAATTATTGATGATGATTATTACATTGCTTTCGATTATTAATGATGATTAGTAAAATGATTTATTATCATATGTGCTTTCTTATGGATACTTACCCCATACTTGCATGTGTATGGTGTGCGTGTTTATCTTGCGTGTTTGCTTTTGTATGGCGTGTCTGATGTGGTTAAGGAAGGGAGTCGTAGTCACCTGCTAGTCGGGATCTACACGATGCACCACTTCCTACCATTGTCTGTTTAGTTTAGTATATATTGTGTTTGTACATGCATGGTTTTTATGCAGGTTGCAAGTACCGGGTATCGAATTCCCTGAATTGCCAGGATGAGCGTACCTTATCACATTATTTCAATGATAAGAGAGAGGAGATAAATTCTCAAGTCCATATCCCAACCCTTTGAGCCATTTTTTCTAATTGGAAAATTAGGACAAGTATCTGAGTTGAATACCCACCGAATGTGTCGGATGACATATTTCATGATTTTTAACCCTTTAGATTTATTTTGTATGATTTGTTCTATGATGGGTTTTCATATTTTATCTTGGAGGTCTATGGTGAATTTTCCATTAATTAAGTCTTAATAAATAGATTTAATTAATAAATTATTTATTTGAGAAAATTAATAAAATATCATGATTTTTGATATTTTGATTATAATTAATTAAATGTGAATTATTGGGGAAAATGAATTAAATTTAAAAAAATTAGAAATTAAAATTAATAATAATTATAAAATAATAATAAAGTAATAAATAAAATAATAATAATAAAAGTTATAAAGATTAAAATGAAAGTTATAAAATTTAAATATAGATTATTTAAAAAAGTAAGTTGGAGTTATAAGCTTGCATGGGAATTAACATGTGTCAACAACACAAGGTGTCTACAATTCTATGACTCATCAAAAAGAATTGGAAAAGACCCATGCTTAGTTGGTGACACCTTTCAGCGGTTTCAAGAAGCATTTCAAAAGTTTCTTGAGAGCTCTTGATATTCAGGCATTCATAGAAGCTGAAATGAAAATTTTAATGGAAGCTACAAGCGGAATGGAAGCCTCGAGCTACAAGCTAAAAAAAAATAAAAACTTCAAAGCTTACATGCATGGGAGAAGATTTATATGCTCATATATTTTCTACTTGCTTCTATGCTCCTTCTAACTCTTCTAATCACTTGGAGGATTTGATCGGCTTGGATTCTTGGAAGAATTGTGAATGATGGAGAAGGAAGGGATTTTCTATGGACTTCTGAGGCATGGAAAAGTAGCATCAGTGTCCAGGTGCACTTGTTATATTCTCATATTCCCTTTGCACTCTTTCTCTTCCTGTCTTCATCATATCTGTTTTATGTGTCTGAATACTCTCTGTGATTGAATCTACTATTTGAAATTGGAATCTAGATATTTTATTTGGATGAGAAGAAAACAATAGAAAAATCCTAGATCCAATTAAGGAGAAATAATTAGATCTTAATCGGATTTGAGTTTGAATTTATATTGTTAAATTAGATAGACAAGATTTGAAATTAAAATAGAAATTCTAAGTTGAAAATTCGTATGATTAGATGTAATCTTTCTATCAAATTATATTTTTAGATGTGTATGGACAAACCTATTAGATGGATAAATGGGTAAATTTAGAGAACAATTATTTTAATAGAAAATTCTTAATTCATCACAAATTGTGGTGCAACTTGGCCCTCTCCAACATATTTCAATTTCAGCCCGATCCAACAGTTCATTAGGGAGATATGACCGTCATACTGAGACTATTTTATTCAAGGACAAATATTTCTCCATTTCTCATAACCAAGAGTTATTTATGCTTAAACTTCACAAAAATAATATATCAAAGCATGGAATGAATTAAGATATTATTGAAATCTTCTCTTATTAGAATCTTATTAATATGCATTAGTTTTATATGGTTTATTATCTAATCTAATTAAATCAAATTTAATTAAGATTAGTTAATAGTAGAAGAAGTGTAATTAATTATTAGTCAATCTAAGTAAATGGATTTTTAAATGAGAGAAAATTAAAAGAAAAGAGATTTTAATATAGTTTATATAGTGGACTTTTTATAATGTATATTGGATACTATTTAATATATATTAAACAATTTTAGAGTTGTTTAATGAAGATGATAATGTTAAGAATTTGAAGATTATTCATGTTAAAATCTACAATGAGTCTTATTGGTTTGTGATAGGGATCTCTTTCAAACAACATTTATATAGACAAAATATTATTAGAACAATTAGAAAATAGAGTCTAATGGTTGATTTTAATATTGATTAAATAATTGTAAGATGATAATTTATGTTAGGTTGATTTAAATTTAGAAACTCTGAATGATATTGGATTAAGACTGAATTATTATGTTATTGGTTAATATGTTTGAATACCTTAATGGAGTTAAGAGTTAGCCAAATATTAACTAATGAGTTTATGGAAGGATTCTATAGACCGAGTATGTATAATTTGAGAAGTTTATTATTTATTAATGTTTGTAAGGACTAGCAAACTATTAATAAATAATGGTTTAAATAGATATTAACAAATTTGATTAGAATTAATCTAGTGGAGATTATTTATTGATTGAAGTTTGGTAAAAGATAATAATTTTTGGAGTTGGATTATAATTGATTTTTAATCAATTGATATTCATTGAGTTGATATTATAACTATGATATTAATAATTAAGTTGTGTGATAGAGTCTTATTTAAAAAGATTAATGATAATACGAATTTGCTAAGGGAATATTGGTATTCTTTGAAAGATGACGAATATGGTCATTTAAGATTTTCAATAATTATTATTTAATTATTAATATGATCTTTTGAGTATTGAATTATAGTTGACTTTTATCATACAGAATTATAGTTAGTTATTAGTTAACTGATGTTAATTAGAACGTTGCTATGGTTATAAAATTATTAATTAAATCAATTCATGAGAGTTAATTAGAATTATTTAACAATTAAGTTAAGTAATGAAAATTTAATTGATATAATTCTTTTAATAGGATTGTAGAAATATTGATATCAAGTTGATAGGTCTTATTCTTATGACTTGAATGATGACCTTAGATATTTAATGGTGAAGACTTAGTAATATTTAATTGAGAACTATTAGAATATGCACCTATGTTAATTGATTGATGTAATTGATCATTTTAATAAAGTTATAATCTCTTATTCGAAGAATGATAATTGGTCCTCTTATAATATAACGAATAATGATCGTAAAAAAATTTGAAAGGTTAATCAATTAGAATATGGATCATAGTTAAATATAAAGGACAATTTAATTAAGGTCAATGATGATCAAATTAGTGAATAGTTATCCTTAAGTTATTCTTAGAATGTAATTCTTAATAATGGAAGGATAATGCTATCGAGGAACAATTGGGTTGACTTGTAGGTCAAATGATGAAACTTAAAACACTTGAAGTATACTTGCAAATAGAAAATTGGAAACCCCTACACATTATTCAACTATGTGAATTTAGTAAACCAAAATATGTGTTTGCATCGTGTATTCTATATGCTTCTTGTTTTGAGTTTTGGGTTGACTAGTGTTGACCAGTCCTAGGTTGTTACCAGAGGCTCAGGGGTTATGAGATGTGATGGCATGTTGATCTTATTTGGTCTTGATCTTTATAAGCCCAACCATGGTTATGTGATCGTATGCTCTATGAAATGTTTGTATTTGTTCTTCAGCCTTCATGTGTGAAGCTAAGATGTATATATATCTGAGATGCTTGAGCTAATCCTTTTTTAGTCATCGATCAGTTATCCTTGGATTACTTTCTAGTCACCATGATGGGACTGAAATGTGAAATTATTTCTTGATGATGTCATGTTGTGACATGTTTGACTCAACCATTTTGGAGTCTTCGATCAGTATGATTTTGAGATATTCTTGGTTGCTTGTTGAGAACCATTTATCTTGAGATATATTTTGGTTATTGAGAACCAATTGATACTTATGATTATCAGTGATGCCTTCAATTGCCAATAGAGAATTGTTGTGGTCATGATTTTCTATGGATGTTTTTTCAGATGCTCATGGAGATTTGATAATTCTTATCTTAAAGATTTGATGATTCTTATTATGGATATTTGAGATTTATGATTCCATGAGCTTAGGGTAGGTAATCTACTTGTAGTGTCGGGAAGTGGCTTGCAATGGGGGCCAGGGCCCTAAGTGGCTGCCAAGGTAACTTATTGTAAGTTTGGTTAATAAGTGATAACATTTACACACTAAATGGGGATTAAATGAACCTAATAAGATAATTGTTGATGTTCTTGCCCATGCCTTGAGTTCTTGTAGAGGCTAGGATGGGAGTAGTGAGAACGCATGGTTGCGACCGTGCATTCCATAGTATGCCTTGTCAGTATGAGAGGATACTAGTGGCTGTATGAGATCAGTATGGACCTATGGAGTTTAGCTAATTGCCAGGGTAACTTGTACGTGATAATTGCAATGACACTTTCCTGCTTGCAGAGTAGGTTTCCTACATTTCATTGTGTGCCTCTGGAAATTAGATGTCAGTTTTGTGTGATGGAACTTTTGAGTTAGTATACTTTTAGGATTCCTGGACTTATAAATATTTGTACTTCATGAATTGATATCCTATTTGGGACTTGAGATTATCTACTCAGCAAGGTGGGAGTGGACCACTTAGGTTCCACGCGGTCAGGTGGTAGTGTATTTTCACTCTTATCATTTTAGATCCGTCCGAGACACCGTGGCTGGAGTATCCTTGGTTGGTATTTATTTTTCATTATGTTCTTGGAGCATTATGATAGATAATATACCTTATGATGGATGTATTTACTAGTATGTTTCTTATATTGATGATTTTCTTTACTTTGCATATGTTAGTTGATGATTTATTATGCTTTACTTTGCATGTTAGTAGGATGTTTTAGGAGTGACATTCCTACTATGTTATTATTGATGATCTCTTCGGTGCTTTGGAATGTTACGCACGGAGGGATGGCTAGGATCCACGATGGTCTAATGATGCAATTTACGATTGGGAGGAACCGTGCACTTAGTTATTTATGTTTGTGATATATGGTTATCTTTTGTGATGGATGTTTATATCTTTTTTGATGATGTATCATGTATGATATGTGATTTCATTTATGTTATTGCATCATGGATTAATATTAGATGATGATGATGTACTTTATTTACTTGGATGTTTATTCTTTTAAGATTTTCATACCCTATGATATGTACAGTGGATAATTGAGCTAAACTAAAATATAATTACAAAAGGACACTTGTATATTGTTTAAGTACATTGGATGTATCATTGTTATTTCATAAGGATGGGATGTTAGATGAATAGTTAATTTAGATGTGATACAACGTTAAGGGATCTTTAAAGAATGTAGCATGTTATGTATATATGTTATGTTTATTTTCATTTGAATTGTTGCTATTGCTTCCGCAAATGTTATGAATGGTTTTATCTTTCATGTTTAAAAAAAAAATTTGTTTGGCAAACTTAGTAAAATTCTTTGAATCCCTTGGCGGGGCATTACATATATAACCACACATTTACTGCAAGGATTATGAAAGTATATCTGATTGTTACAATTAAGTCATATTCTTATAGATCTTAAATCAAATCAAGTTTGGTATCAGAGCTTGCTTTTGCATAGAAATTGCAGGTGGTGAATGTTAACCAGGTTGAGATTTAAACAAGGAGAAGGCGAACTTGTAGAGTTCAATCTAGAAATTGGAAAAAGAACATTTTTCATGAGTCATGGCATCTGAACAAAATCTTTTTGAGTTTGATGTGGAAGCCTTCCAAAGATCTTTTGTGGAATTGAAAGCTTTGGTGGACATTCTTCTTCAAGAAAGGAATGAATGACAATTGAGAAAGGTGAACAAGGCTAGGAAGAAGGAAGAAGCTCAATCTTCATCTAGAGATGACAAAGGCAAAGGAGTAGGAGGTGGTAGTGACCCTCCTGAACCTCCATCCCCATCTTCTTCATCTTCTGCATCATCTTCTTCTTCTCTATCTACTTCTTCTAAAAAGAAACATGTGAAGACGCCCTTGTTAAAGCTTGATGTGATGTTTGATTTATCTATATATAGTGGCAAGTTGGATGCAAAAAAATTGGATAATTGGCTTAAGAAGATCAGAGTGTATTACAGGGTTCAAAATATTTAGGATGATTCTTCCAAAATCTAGCTAGCTACTCTCAGGATGGGAGGTACTACATTAGTCTAGTGGGAGACAAAGATCAAGGATGATCTTGCTACACACGGTAAAAGCATTTCATCTTGGTATGAATTTACTTATGCTTTGAAGAAATAATTTTATCCTTTGGGTTATTTGCAACAAGCCATTATGGATTGGCAAAATCTAAAACAAGGTAAAGGGTAGTTTGTGCAAGATTATACATAGGTGTTTAGGAAGAAAGCTTTAACTCTTGGAATTCCTCTTTACACACAAGATAATTTAATAAAGTATATAGGTTGAATGCATTCATATTTGAAGCATACAATATTGATTTTTAGTCCTTCCAACTTTAATGAAGTATGTGTTCAAGCAACTCATATTGAAGCAGGTGGAGGAAACACAAGTTTGAGTTCAAAGAAGGAATTTGTTCCTCCCAAGGGACACAAAAAGGGCAAAAAAGAAGCCATAGTGAAGAAAGAGGAAGGTGACAAGCCTACTTGTTCATATTGTCAGAAGAAAGGACATGTAGAAGAAAAGTGTTGGAAACTGTATCCTGAATTGAAATCTAAGTGGTTTGAGAATAATAACAAAGGAAAAAAAAAGTCTCAAATTTTTGTTTAGGATCTTGGATCAAATTCTAGTGATGAGACAACAATATTGGATGTGGGTTTGAAAGGTAAAGCTTTTGTTAATTCTACCACTAATGTTTCATATGCTTACACTTCAAAAAGTCATGTTGTTCCTAAAGATAGTAAAAGGTGTGAACTTTTTCATATAAGGGTGATTTCAAAGAACACTAAAATTGACACATTGATAGATAGTGGGTTCCAAGTTAATATAATTTAAGAGGAAGTTGTTAAACAGTTGGGATTGGAAACTAAGCCACATAAGAGACCTTATCCATTAGGATAGGTGTGCAATGATAATAGATTGCGAGTCACTAATCAATGTAAGTTAAGATTTGCAATAACATCTAAGTTCATAGATGAGGTTGAATTTGATGTGGTTCCAATTGATATTTGTTGGATTGTGTTGGGTAGCCCATATTTATATGATAGAAAAGCTATCTTCTACAAGGAACATAATAGGTATCACTTGTTTAAAAATGGAATTGAATACATTATAAGAGCTCATCACATGAAGAATGAAGGATCAATTGTAAACACATGACGTTTGAAAATGATAATAAATGCAAGAAATAAACTAACTCTCATGTCTGTAGTAGCTAGTGAGGATCAGGTGCAAGTAGAATCAAGTCTTCAGCTAGTCATGGTAAAACAGGATTTGAACGATTTATTTTCTAATCATGTTCTTGTGCAGGGGATCCAAAAAGTTGATATTTTTTCCATTTCATCAGTTTATTCAGTGTTCTTGCTTCTTTTTCTACTAGTTGGTACTATGTGGATGGTGGATGCATCAATGAATATTGGCAAATGTATGGTTAATTGTGTCAATAATGCTATCTCATTTTTGTGTGTGTTTCTGATGAGTCAAATATTTAGAATTATAGTAGACTCTACAAGTAGTACTGGACAAGTGAGGCAAACATGCTCTCACTTTCATTTTATGTAAAAATAAGCTTTTGGAGGTCCAAAAGCTTCTCAGTGGGAAGGAATGATCTAGGTGGATATAAAAAGGCTAAAAATTCAATAGTCTCAAAATCTCTCAAAAGTGACATCATTTTGAAGAGCTTGAAAAATTGAACCCGACGCAACTTGAATGGGTGAAAAAGGAGCATGTTTGCTCAAGATATGCTTTGTCAAAGTTTGAGTCAAATTGGTGAACTAGGGGTGAAATTTAACTATCCTAAAAGTTTTCAACAATGGGTGTCAAATTAAAGAGCTCATCAAGAGCTTTCCAATAGCCTTTGTTTCATCAAAATTGGAGTACATATGTGATTGTTATCATCATTCAAAGTTTGGGGAAAAGACGAAGTATTGATGATTTTATCATTAAGCCATTAGAATTTTGGAGAAATTTTAAATTATATTGGGAAAAAATTCCTAATATTATTTAGAATTTGCATGAGAAGTTGTTTTATAGAAAATCCCTCTTAAAATATTTTGTCATTATGTTCCCTATAATTATGGAGGTGTTAGCTTTATTATTATTTTTTTGTAAGGCTTATAATTATAAAAGCCAAAAATGAGGTTACTTGTTATTTTGAAATGGAGATATGGTTGTAAATTTTTTTATTTGGTTTTATACCAAATAAGGAAAATTTTATGTATAAAAGGAGGGGAATTTAGAAGAGATGGACAATTAGCTTGGAAGGAAAAATTTGCTCCTAATAGAATTTGGAGAAGTTTTATAATTCTTGAGAGAGTTTGTAGGTGAGAGATTATTGCAAGCACAAAGTTATTATCTTAAAGTGTGAAAGAGAGAGACTGTAAAGGCTGAAGCTTGGATGTTGTAAAAAGTCATGTTTTTCTTGGCAACATTAATAAAGTGGTCCCCGAATTGAGAAGTAGACCCAGAGATGTAGTCCTAACCAGATGAACTCCGTTATCAAATCATTTGTGTCTCTTCTATCTCATTCTCATTTCTCTCATTTTTTTTAGTTATGTTCTTTATTTTATGTTATTAAACACATTTTTAATTTTAAGTGTTTAAAGCATAAATCTTCTTGTAATTTCAACAGTTTAAAATACATAACCATGCATTTACTACAAGGATCAGGAAATTAATCTGATTGTTAGGATTAAGTGATATTCTTATAGATCCTAAATCAGATCAAGGATTTTGCTAATTAATAGGTGCTTGATATGATGTCCTTTAAATTATATCTTCTTGTATCAGTAGGGTTAGTGTTTATACACATTCTACTATTTCTTATATCATTATCATAATTAGATTACTACAATCAATTGCATTATGACTAATACCATGACAATTATGATAGTAAAATTTTGTAAGATGATTAAACGAGTTATTTGTAAAATCTTTCTCATAGGACCTATTTCATTACAGGAAAAACACTTACCTCTAAGTTCATACCTAGTTTCCTTAGGAGATTCCACTTGTTTAGGTTCACCCAATTTCTTAGTTTCCTTCTCTTGTCCAACTTCTTTAGATTTATCAGATGATTAATTGGATTCAATCTTATCATTAGATTTATCTTTCTCTTTTAGATTTGATTTATTTTTAGGTTTCTTCGCAAGCATGTTAAATAGATAGCCAAGACCAATATTATGATAGGTAGGTCTTTGTATTGACATTGATTCATCGAGATTTTGTTTTCTAGTATAAAGCTTTTCAATCTATAGCTTGCACTATGTTAGTTCACCTTTCTCAATAATGTTGTACTTATGAAGTTATTCATGAACTTCTTTTAATGTTTCAAATTCCAATGTCTTTCTTGCTAGACTCGCTCTAAAATCTTAATTTTAGTCTTCAAATCAGATTCAACTTTGCTAGGATTATCCTTTGAACTCAACTTTAGATTGGAATCTTCAATTCATGCTTCAAGATCTTGTACTCTGTTTTTAGTTTTGAATATTCATTAGCACTAGTTTCAAATCCAATCGATTTAGGCTTGGATTTGAGATGTTCAATCTTGTACTTCAATTGTCCAATGTATACTTTGGAGTCTTCATATCTATCTTTCAACTTATCACTTTCTTCAATAAGGAGATCAATTTGTTCAAGTGCCTCTTCAAGGTTCTTCATCAACTATTCCATATCCATAGGGATCTTACTCACGATGTTAAGCCTCTTTTGAGTAACTATGCTCTAGTAGCAATTGTTAGAAATAGGGAATATTGGGAGGGGAGGGGGAGGTGAACCAGTATTCTATAAACTTTTTTTGCCAACTAGATATTATTTATTCTTTTGAACCATGCATAAGAAAGTAAACAAGTAATGCTAAATCATAATAATAACTATGCATAAATAGAACTCATAACACCATATTTTGTTAACTGGGGAAACCTTGGCAAAGCGAAATCCCTAGTGGGAATGATACCCACTAGACAATGTACTAATATAAATGTTCCTTGTCAGAGGATGGACCTTGTTAGGAGTCTATGAAAGCATTTAGCACATAGGAGTCCCTATTAGGAGACTTTGAATCCCTATTAGGAGATTCCAACCTTGTTAGGATTTGTAGTACAATGGATGCAAGAAGAGGTCACTACCCAAACAAGTAATTAATCCTCAAATATATAGATCTCATACCTTTTTTAGTTGATCGCTGACCTTAGCTCAATCTTCAATCACAAAATCAAGTTCTAAAAAACTTCACATATATTGCTTCACTAAAAGTTTGCATATCAGTTTTCACATTGCAATGCTCACATAATCTCACAAGATATCTTTTGTATAATACCATGCCTTTTTCACAAATTTCTACCAGGTTAGTTAGGAACACAATATACTCTTCCAACTTAGAGTAAACATCTAGGATGTTGGCCCTAATAGGTCAAGTAATTATTTTGTAAACAAAATAATTCCTTTACCTTTAATTTTTTTTCTCTATTCATTAGTAAATCATGAATATCTCTTTTCCATACTATCTATACTAATGTCCAAGGTTAAACACATCATCATAAATATGTATACTAATTCCATGTGACTTCTTTCTCACAGAGAAAATCATATAAAAAAGGTATACATCAAAACAGTACACTGTTGTAAACCAGTTTTATACTTAGACAATTTTCTAAGTAACAAAAGCTAAGTATCTTTCTTTATGAGGTTTTCTACAACATGTACATCATGTGTTGTCATAAATGGTAACAATTACATCACTACACATAGCCAATTATCAATAATCTTCACCTTTGGCATTGATGGCAACAAAGTAAGGAAAATTGGCTAAGTGACAAAACTTTACCAAAACTTACAATACTTATTATCTATTACATTACATATACTTCATATTACAAATGCTCCTCCTTTTGATATTATTACTACATACATAACTTACTACACAATTTTCTTCTACACTTCTTCCCCTTTGATATCAATGACAAAGGAAAGAAGGTCAAAAATTGTCAATTTTTTTGGTCTAGTTTCCTCAAATTGCTATTATCCTCACACAATCATCAAAATTTTCCTTCAAGTTGTTCATACCATTCTCCCATGTGTCCTTTTATACTTTGGTAGTAGTGAACAATGCACATAAGGCATATGATGCAATCTCAATTGCATTAAGGTTAAAGTACGTGAAATTAGCATAAGTGTCCTTTTTCTTTGCTATATTATTCCAATTGTCTCTCAATGGCTAATATCTTTAGAGCAATAGATTCTTTGAATTCTAATAGTCTTCTCAAAATTTTCTCTTTTTGAAGTTGCAATTTTGTGATGTTTGTGTGAACACCGGCAACTTGTCCTTCAAACTCATTAACTATGCAAGAGGATTGTTGTATCTAACTAGTTAGAGATTCTAGCTCACTCACCTTCCCTTGAATCTTACTATCCAAATCTTTGGTCAACTTATGAGATTAAGCACATTTTGTTGGAAATATAGATGGAGTAATTGAAGGAGGTGGGGGAGGGGGTGAATTAGTTACCACAAAATAAATCCACAAATCCCTTAGATGTCTTCAAAAACTTATTACTGTTGTCACTTAGTAGCTATATAGAAAAATGCTATAACTCGGTAGATATAGTATATGTTATCTTTAATAGATCTTAAACATTAACATGCATGTGTAAAGGAAATAACATGAACACATGAGACACTAGATTTAATGTGGAAACCCAATATGGGAAAAACCACCAAGTAACTAGCTACCAATTTTCACTCTTCTAAAGTGAGCCCTGTTAGGAGCCAACCCTATTAAAGGTTACAAAACACATTGTTAGGTGTGACCTTGTTAATAGATTTAATCACCCTACTAGGAGTGGCCTTGCTAGAAGACTTTAGAACAATTCAATAGAACTATCCACCTTGTTAGAGGATTTACAAAATGGCTGTGAGACCAACTCTATTAAGAGATTTTGAAATCACTACTACAATGGTGAGAAAGTAACAATGAATTGACCTGAATGAGATGCAACTGAATTTGCTGATACAAATCTCAGTTCTACTTTACTAGATCCTCAATGATCAAATGGAACTTTGCTACTCCTCAAGGATATTGGATCCTTCTTTAAAATTCACTCACACTTTCCTCTTCACACTTGCATGTTCGCTCATTACATTCATCCATACATTTCAATTCACAACTTGACCTCTTATTTATACCTTAAAAATTGTCAAGTTAGCTCATTTACAAGTTACAATTACCAATAATAATTACATTGGTTGGCTACAATCATTACATGAAACAATTAAACTTTATTTCCCAAAATAATGAAATCTTTCATTGGCCGACCCTGCTCGATAAATACTACTCCAGAAATGATTTCCAATGTTAACCAACTGAAGTTTGGTGAACACTACAAACTCTGTAAAATCCATTGGTGACTAAGTGAACTTGGTAAACACTAACTTTCCTTTGTTAACCTTGTGAGCTCAGTAGAAACTGACTTCCACCACAAAATCCTTTGATGCCTGAGTGAGCTTGGTAGAAACTCTTTTCACAGAGTATCTTTTAGGAACACTTGGTAGACTCTAGAATTTTCTTTGCTGACTAACTAAGCTTGGTAGACTCTATTTTTTGACTGATATGACATTTGTGTAACATCAAAGACAACATATAATTGAACAATTGTATCCAAAAATCTCCCTCTTTTGCATTGATGGGAACACATGTCATAGCAGAAGAAATTTGAAAACAAGTCTTTCTCTGATAGAACATTTCTCCCTCTTAGATTTTATGCCACAAACTTATCAAATGCAGTAATCTCCCCCTGTGAAGGAATTACATAACTTCTGTTCTAAATAACAAACTTTCTACAAACAAATTCAAATTTTAGAAAGATATGATAGTATATTCTCCCTCTACAACACATGCCAAAGACAACACATACCAAATGAGTAGCAAATGTACCTTAAGTACTGATTCATATGCAATATTTCAATGACTATGCTACATCAACTAATAGATCTTCAACTTGGTTCCTATTGATGCATCACTAAAACTTTATTTTAGTGAGCTTCAGATAGGGGATTGACCCCTAGCTTACCTCTAAGATACAAGAATGCATCATAAGGTAATGGCTTACTAAATATGTCAGCAATTTGCTCCTTTGTATGGACATATTCTAATCTAATCTCCTTATCATGCACCAATTCTCTAACAAAGTGATACTTTATTGCAATGTGCTTGGTTTTAGAATGCATCAATGGGTTCTTGGATATGTTGATTGCACTTGTATTATCACAAAACATAACAACTAGTTCTTTGATCTCAAGCTTCATGCCTTCCAATAACTATTTAAATCAAACAATATTTGAATAGTTTACTATTGCTGCAACATACTCTAATTTTTCTATAGATTGGGATGTACAATTTTGATTTTAACTTGTCCAAGAAGCCAACCTCTTTTGAAGAAAGAATGCTCCACCACTTGCACTCTTTCTGTAGTCAATGTTTCTAGCCCAATCAACATCAATAAATACTTTCAAATCCAAATTTTCTCCAAATTTGTACCACAATCCATAATCTTTAGTTCTTTTCAAGTATCTCAAGATCCTTTTGATTTCCATCATGTGATTTTCTCTAGGCTTTGCTGAAAATTTTGCTACTATACCAACTGCAAGAGCAATATTAGGCCTTGTATGAACTACATACTACAACTTTCCAATCATTGATCTATATAAGGTCTGATCTACCTCTTTTGATTCATCATCCTTGGTAAGCTTTAATCCAATACACATGGGAGTCCCAACTGGTTTACAATCTTCCATACCAAACTTCTTGAGTATCTCCTTGATGTATTTTGATTGAGTAATGTAGATACCATTCTTTCTCTACTAAATTTGAAGACCAAAAAAGAATTTAACCTCACCAAACATAGACATCTCAAATTCCTTGTTCATTTTCTCTAAAAATTCTTTGCATAGATATCTGGTCCTTTCTTGATATACAAGCTATTGTTATCATTAGTTCTCTAAAAACCAATCTGAATAAGATAGTTATGCTATCTTTCATACCATGCTCTAGGGGCTTGTTTTAGACCATACAATGATTTGTTTAATTTGTAGACCATGTCCTTCTTGTTTGGATCAACAAAACCTTTAGGTTGCTCAATGTAGACTTCATCAAGAATACTATTGAGAAATGCAGATTTAACATCCATTTGATATACCTTAAATATTTTGTCTGCTACATATGGAAGTAAGGTTCTGACACCTTCCAATTTTGCAATAGGAGAAAAAGTTTCTCCATAATCAATTCCTTCTTCTTGAGAGTAGCCTTTACATACCAATCTAGCTTCGTTTCTTGATACCTTTCCATCCTCATTCAACTTATTTTTGAATACCCACTTTGTTCTAATCACATTTTTGTCTTTAGTCCTAGGTACAAGAGTCCATATTTTGTTCTTCTTTATTTTCTCTATTTCTCTATTCATAGCCTCAATCCAACTTTCATTTTCCAATGCATCTTTGACATTTGTAAGTTCAAAATCAGCAAGTAAACAATTACATTTTAACTTATTTCTTGTCATAGTACCTTAAGATTTTTCTCCAATCATATGATCTGGTGCATGATGTCTCCTAAAATATTTTTCTAACACATGCTCTTTTCCTTTTGACTGAGTTCCACTATCTTCATTTTGAATTTCTAGCTCTAGCTATTTTGACTATTGCTTGGGTCCTTCAAACTCGATAGGCATTGGCTTAGTAGCATCTGAATGTGACTCAAGTTCCTTCAACTTGGTTTGAACTTCTTGCAACTTGGTGACTGAAGACTCGGGAGTAGAAGTTTCCTAATTGATAGATGTATCTGGCACTATATTAGGTTCAATGAAAAAAAATCTCCTATAATCTTCTAGTTCCTTTTTTCTTTCTTCTTCAATCCTTTTTGTAAATTCATCAACTTTCACATGTGCACTTTCTATATTTTTGTGAGTAGATAAATTCAAATATCTATATGCCTTATTCTTGCAAGAATATCCCAAAAATATTCTTTCATTACCCTTCACATCAAATTTACCTTTTTTAGATTCATTCAAGATGTAACATTTACTTCCAAATACTTTTAGGTAACGTACATTGGATTTATAGCTATACCATAACTCATAGGAAGTTTTGAATGAGTCCTTCTTTAGTTTTACTCAGTTCAAGGTATGAACTACAGTGCAGATAGCTTCCTTCCAATATTTGATAGCAATGTTATTTCAATCATTAGAGTCCTTGCACAATCCATGATAGATCTATTCCTTCTTTTAGCTATTCCATTATGCTCAGGAGTTCCAGGAGATGATACCTATCTTTTAATTCCTCTTTCAATGCAAAAGTTATTGCATTCATGGGAGATGAATTCACCACCTCTGTCTAATCTCAAGAATTTTAGTCTTTTCCCTATTTCTTTTTCTACTCTAGCCAAATACTATTTTAATTTCTCAAATGATTCTAATTTCTCTCTCAAATACATGGCAGTCATCATTCTTGAGTAGTCATCAACAAAAAGAATAAAGAACTTTTCTCTAGTATAGCTCTCAATTCTAATAGGTCCACATAAATCAGTATGCACAATTTTCAAAATTTCTTCAAACTAATAATTTTTACTTTTAAAGCTAGTCTTTCCATCTTGCCAATCTGACAATTCTTGTGTAGACCAGCATCAGGTTTCTTTATACTAGGAATGCCTCTTACTTTCTTGAATTTGCTTATTTTTACCAGGTTATCAAAGTTCACATGACATAATCTTCTATGCCATAACCAACTTTCTTCAACTTTAGCAATAAAACATGAATATTCACCAAGTTCAAGATAGAACAAGTTACCTTTTAATTGTATGCTTGATCCAATCAGCTTTCCTTTGTCATCTAGCAGTCTTGCTTTTCCATGCATGAATTCCACTTTGAATCCAATATTGATTAGCTGTGCCACACTCAAAAAATTGTGTTTCATTCTTTCAACTCAATAGGCATTATCACATACAAGCTCTTTGGTTAGTGAGATTCTTCCTTTTCCTTTTATGCATCAAGGTTCATTATTACCAAACCTCACATTGCCACCATCATAGTCTTCAAAATGTTCAAACTTTTTTTTGTCACTAGTCATATCATGTGAACAACCACTATCTTTGATCCATGTATCATTTTTTCTTACATGAGAGATAAGTGTCATCTTATCTTCCTCATCATTATTAGAATCATCTTTCACAACAATGTAAATGATTTCATCTTCACTATTATTAGAATCCTTAGCCATGAAACATGCTTTTTACCTTTGTCCTTGAATTATTTGAATTCTTTCTTGCTATTGCATATGTGACCTTTCTTCTCATCCTTGTTTTGCTTGTTTGGGAACCTAGCAGCAATATGACCAATTTCTTCACATGAAAAATAGATTAGAGGAACTTTACCTTTGTATTGTCCTTTGCCTCTCAAATATTTCCTTGCTAGTAGAGCTTCAACCACCTCAAGATCATTGTTAGAACTCTATTCTAATTCTTCTTCACTTTCTGACTGAGAATCATTTATCTTTTTTCTCTTTTCTTTAAGTGAAAGCTTGGCTTCAAATGTTGATTCAATGTTCTTGGAAGCTAGAACATAGTTATCATAGTTATCTAGCTCAAATGCAGTCAATCTTTCTACTATGGCCTCTAGATTTATCTTATGATTTTATTCACATCTTCTTTCCTAAATTTCAAAAACTCTAATCACATAAATGGGAAGCAATGTTCTAAGAACTTTACTTACAACTATTTCCTCTTTGATATCTCCTCTAGAAGCTTTGATTGCACTAACACTTGCTTTGACTCTTTCAACATATTTAGCAATGTTTTCATCCTCTCTCATCCTCATCTAATCAAACTTTCCTTTTAAACTTTCTTCTTTGGCTCTTCTCACATTATCATCAACTCCATTGATATCTTTCAGCTTGTTCCACATAGCAAAGGTAGTTTTGCAGTCCTTGATGTCACCAAATTCTACATAGCTTAAAGCAGATGCAATGTCTATCATCATGGTGTTATGAGTCTTCTTCTCAGCAATATCATTGATAGTTAATGTACCAAAAGGAGTTACATATGCTTCATCAAGATATTTCAAACTTGTATCTCCAATGAAAGCCAGATGGAGTCTCATGAGACCTTTCCATGCTGAAAAATTATCCCTATTAAGCCTTAGAATTTTGCTCTTGTAAGACATCCTAATCTTTAGATTAGATCCTTGAAATCCTTCCTACAAGCACCAAATTCTCTAATACCAATTTTTGAAAATATAGATGGATTAATTGTAAGGTGGGGGGGGGGGGGGGGGGGGGGTGGTGAGTCAATTACCACAAAATAAATCCACAGATCCCTTAGATGTCTTAAAAAACTTATTACTATTGTCACTTAGTAGCTATATAGAAAAATGTTGTAACTTGGTAGATATACTATATGTTATCTTTAATAGATCTTAAACATTAACATGCATGCATAAAAGAAATAACATGAACACAGAAGACACCATATTTAATGTGGAAATCCAATATTGAAAAAACCACAAAGTAACTAGCTTCCAATTTTCACTCTTCTAAAGTAAGCCCTGTTAGGAGCCAACCCTATTAAAGGTTACAAAATGCACTATTAGGTGTGACCTTGTTAAATGATTTAATCACCCCACTAGGAGTGGCCTTGCTAGAGGACTTTAGAAAAATTCAATAGAACTATCCACCTTGTTAGAGGATTTACAAAATGGCTATGAGACCAACTGTGTTAAGAGATTTTGAAATCACTGCTACAATGTGTATACACTAATATAATATGCTAGAAATACTAATTCAATAAAAAGAATTTACACATTAAACTAACATAACTTATATGAGAGACAAAGAGAAGACAAACTCAAATGAGAATGTGAGCCATGGATAGGCTCTCTCAATGAGATTGTTCTCTTGTTTTTGGAATGTGTCTATTTATGGATTGGGGATGTATGCTCAAGTGCACAAAATGCCTTCAATGGAGATGGGTAATGGAAAATTGGTATCTTTGTGAGCTCTCAATTTGGCATTATAAGGGTATGGGTATGGATTTTGGATCTCAAAAGGACATGATAACTTTACTCAAATGGTTGTGATTGAAATGGCTTGGGAGTGGATTCAATTTATAGGCTAAAGGGTAGAGGGATGGAGGGCTAAGATGCAAGGATGGAGAGATGGTTAAGGAGGGCTAAGATGCACTCAAAGGGGAGCACATGGATTGTGCTTGTTTAGCACCAATGAGAAGGTGACACTTGTCACAAGGAGGATGAGTGTGAGAGGATAGGATAAGGGGTTGGTTAAAGGCATGATGAGGGAGATTGAGTATGGAAGAGGGATGTAAGAGTCATGAGTGGGCTTGTAAGAGTCTTTTATGGTTTGTAAGAGCACTCATGGCTTGGTGGTTGGGATATTTTGGAGAGGGGACTTTGATTTGGTTTAGGAAAGTCTTAAACTTGTTTAGGGAATGTGACAACATTAGGGGGTGGATTAGGCTTGGGTTTAGGATTAGATTAAGGATGTTAGAGATGTGCAAGTGGATGGCATTAATGAGGTTGGGTGAGTTAGTGGCTAAGCTGGGTTAGTATGGGTGGATGGGGTGGATTAGGCTAAATGGAGGATTAGGGATAGGTTAGGGGTTTTAGATATTTGAATATTTTTTTTATCAAATAGATTTATTTAATAAATGGGGATTTTTTAAATTAGATAGGAGAAAAGGATTTAATTGATAAATGATAGATTATTTGATTTTCTAATTTAGGACTATAGATGATTAATTAAATTAATCAGCTAGGGGATGGTGAAGGATTAATTAAATAAGAATTTAATTAATAATGCCTTTTGGGATAACTAAATAGGATTACTAAAGCAGTCTAATCAAATTTAGGTGTCCACATTTTGCCCCTCTTTGACATAGTGTTGAGACAACACTATTTCAAAGAAGTTCGAGTGAAGACGACATTAGGAAGATGTTTTAGCAACAAGGTTGCCCCAGTCTTGGATAAGAAGAGGAGAGACTAGACTTAGATGATGCCCCCTCAAGAAGGTGATAGAGAGAGAAATGAGGCTTGACGGGTTCTTGAAAAGTACAAGAAATCAAGATGAGCAGAGACACAGATTGGCAAAGAGGAGGGGCTGAATTAGCTCAAACTCTCACTACGGGAGAATGATAAAGGAGAATCAGAGGCACAATAGTAAAGCAAGCTTAAGACTTTCCTGGATTGGGGGGGAGGATGGAGGAGTGGAATGCTATAAAAAGAATCCATGGTAGGGATATGGATGATGGAATGATAAAGCTGATGCAATAGGATTTCAAAGAGTCAGATTGGCAGAAGATGGGTTTCAGAGATCCCTAGGACTAGGATTGTGGATCTTGAAAGATGAGGCTTGGTGGATTGATTTAATTGGTGGATCCCTAAGACTAGGATTGTGGACCCCTAAAGCTAAGCATGAGGAGTGATTTAAAGAGATACTGATGCATAAGCTGGGGGAGGAGTGACAGATGCTGGAGATGGATGGGGGATAACGAAGATAAAGGGAGTCCATTGAAGCTTTTTTTTTTTTTTTTGAGCAGGGAGATACTTCAAAGAGAAGTACCACCATGTAGTTGAGCACTAGATTTGTTATAGGACTATTGGATAATTGCCAAGATTACCAAGAACATCAAGGCCTTTTCACCAACCATCCAAAGAACTGACGAACTGACTCAAAACAAACACGCAAGGATTGCCCCAATATCACACATGAATCCCAGAGGAAGCAGTGTGGAAATGACACTAGGTAACCCACAAGAAGAAAAGAAAACAAGCAAAAGACATGATCAAGACCTAACATTCAGATTGCCCCATTCGCAGTATACCATGATATGGAAGATCGTGGCAACCTTGTGGAGGGAACCAAAAGATTGCTTGGAAATGATACTTCAAGACCCAAAAGGGAAGATTCCAAATCAAAAGAAAGTGAATATCCAAAAGAGAGCCATTTTCCAACGAGATGGGTAGGACGAGGTACTAACGGACCAAGGTCAAACATGAGGAAAGCTATATCTTGCAAGGATCTATCGGAGAGCACCTATGCTGATGGATCTGGATGAGTGATGCATCTGGCAAGCTGAACTAAGAAGGATAACACTTTGGTGACATGAGATTTAGCTAAAGGATGCATTAGAATAGCTAACCAAGGGTTGTGTGATGTGTGCAAGATGCTGATCAAGGAGGAACTGAAACGAAAGCTGGATAGATACAATGGTACTAAGCTAAAGAGGATGTACATGCTGATAGACCAAGATATGTTACAAATGTACAAGGTTGTTCATATTTGGGTTTTGTGAGATGGAAATGTTTGTGAAGGGTGGGATGTCTGAAATAGTTGATAGGTGGATAGGTAGAAGTTTTGCAAAAAGCCTAAGTGAAAATGGGGTTCTTTGTGTGCATGTGATAGGATACAAGCTAGGATACAAGATTATTTACAAGCTGGAATATGGTACAAGCTTTGGACAAGATTTGGATACACAAGCTATGGTACAAGATTTACAAGCTAAGGTATAAGATTTACAAGCTGTATAGGAGATATTTACAAGCTTCATCAGATTTTGGATATTTGGTTGGAACACCAAAGGAACAAGCAGGTGTTTTATGGGATGGTGGGTGGATGGATGAGGGATAGGATAGTGATAGATAATGGATTAGTCTTAGTACACAAGGCACCTGAATTACTAGGTTTTTACCAAGGTACCTATCCAAGGTGCTTGAATTGCCAAGTTTTCACCATTGGATGCTTATTTATCTTTACTATTTTTTTTTTGCATTTTTCAAAAGCTGGGTATACCAAGGATCTTCAAGCATAGAACTTCTTGAGATGAATGATGTTAGTAGGATCATTGAAGAGTTCCCCTTCTGGTGTAGATAGCTAATAGGCTCCAAAGCCAAAGGAGGCAGTGACAACATAAGGACCAAGCTAGGTAGGTTTAAACTTGCCTTTCTTTTCTCAATCTGCTTGGACTTTCATGTTTTCTTTGAGGACCATGTCACCTGGTTGAAAGTGTCATGGAAGCACCCTCTTTTTGAAATTCCTTTTGAGACAAGTTTGATAGACTGTGAGATGATCATAAGCTTGTTGGCACTTCTCGTCTAAGAGATCTAGCTAGGTGAGCTGAGCTACTCTGTATTCTTCATCTGATATTTGGCCTCGCAAAGATATGCGCAATGAGGGAAGTTCAACCTCTATGGATAGTACCACTTCAACACCATAGACTAAGGAGTATGGAGTTGTTCCTATGGATGTACAAAAGGAGGTTCAATAGGCCCATAGAGTTGGATTTATTTGTAGGTGCCAATCGTGGCTAGAATCATTGACAACTTTCTTTAGGATTTTGAGGAAGGTTTTGTTAGTTGCCTCTTCCTAGCCGTTACCTTGTGGGAAATATGGGCTAGAAAAGTAGTGATGGATGTGGAGGGAAGTGCATAATTCTTCCATGTTGAGATTTTCAAAGTTACCTCTATGGTCAGTGAAGATGGTGGATGGGATGCCGAAGCGGAAAACAATGTGGTGCAAGATGAACTTGGAGACCTAAACTCCTGTAGTTGAGACTAGGGGGACTGCTTCCAACCATTTAGTGAAATAGTCTATAGCTATTATTATCCATTTATGTCCATCAGATGAGAGAGGTGTGATGGTTCCAACTAAATCAAGGCCCCAACAAGCGAAAGGCCAAGGTGCTACAATAGGCTGTAGATCTTGTGTTGGAGCATGCACAAGATTTGCATGCTGCTGACATGGGAGAGACTTTCTGACAAAGTCACAGGAGTCTTGTTCAATGGTAGGCCAATAGTAACCTTCTCTAAGGATTTTTCATGCTAGGACAATACCACTCTTGTAGGCACCGCAAAGTTTGGAGTGTACTTCTTTTAATGCCATCGCGGCCTCATTTTCATCTAAACATCAAGAGAGAGTATCGTGATAACCCCGATGATATAGGGTATTGGCTATGATAACATAGTAGGATGATTTTTGGATGAAGTTTTGGCATTGGGTACATGTGAGGTGAGGGGATATGATACCATCGTTAAGGTAAGCATGAATCTCATGGTACCAAGGGGATTGGGGACCAACCAAGATACAAACATGGTTTGAATCCTCATTCGCATAGGCAGGTATGAGGAGCTGCTTGACTAAAAACTCATACTGTGTAGCTGCTTTAGGAATTTCCAAGAGCAAACTGATAGTAGCCATAGCGTCTTTTGCTTTGTTCTGCATTAAAGGCACTTGTGTAAACTTAAGCTTTGTAAAATGTTGGGCTAGTTGATCAACTAGCTCTTTGTAGGGTAATAGCTTTTCATCTTTGGTTTGATATTCATTTAGGACTTGCTTGATGATGAGCTAAGAATTGCCAAAGATTTGTAACTTAGTGATGTTCGATTCTACAGCTATCTTTAATCCTGCTACGAGAGCTTCATATTCTGCTATATTGTTGGTGCTAGGGAATTGTAGCTTGAAGGCTTTTGGAATGTAATCTCCTTGAGGTGTAACAAACAATATTCCTACCCCTGATCCATGAGATGTGTATGAGACATCAAAATAAAGTTTCCATGGGGATTGTTCTTCAAGTAGACAGATATGCTCATCTGGAAATTCTATGATCAAAGGATATGCATCTATTAGAGGTGCATCAGCTAGGTGATCTGTTATAGCTTGCCCTTTGATTGCCTTTCTGTCCACATACTAGATGTCAAATTTGCTAAGGAGCATAACCCATTTGGCCAAATAGCTTGTAAGTGCTGTTCTAGAGAGCATATACTTGAGAGGGTCAATCTTGGAGACTAGTTGGATGGTATGACTTAGCATGTAGTGGCAAAGCTTTTGAGTTGAGAAAACAACTGCCAAACAAATTTTTTCCATTGGAGTATAATTGAGTTCATAACCAACTAGGGTTCTACTAATATAGTAGATGTCTTTTTCTCTGCCATAGTCATCAAGCTATGCTAGAAGTGCCCCTAGAGTAGTAGGCATTGCTGATATGTACAAAATTATGGGATGACTAGGAACTGGTGGAACCAAGATAGGGGGATTGGTGAAATACTTCTTGAGCTGATCAAAGCTTTGTTGACATAAAGGATCCCACTTGAAGTTTTCATCTTTCTTTAGTAAATGTGAAAATGGCATACACTTATCTGCAAGTTGGGAGATGAAGCACCAAATGGATTGAAGCTTTCCTTGAAGAGAGAGAAGCTGTCACAGTGTCTGGGGAGGAGGCATGTCTACGATAGCCTTGACCTTCTTGGGGTCGATCTCTATACCTCGTTGAGAAACTATAAAGCCTAGAAGCTTGCCAGATGTGACTCCAAAGACACACTTCTTGGGATTCAACATGACATGATATTTGGCTAACCTATCAAAGACTTTCTCCAGGTTAGCAAGATGATCCATGAAGGTATGAGATTTGACCAAGATATCATCCACATAATCCTCCAAAATTCTATGGATAAGATCATGGAAAATAGTTGTCATAGCTCTTTGATAGGTAGCCCCAGCATTCTTTAGGCCAAAAGGCATCATGTTGTAGGAAAAGGTTCCCCAAGGGGTAGTGAATGTTGTCTTATGCCAATCCTCTTCTACAATCTTGATTTGATTATACCTGGAAAACCCATCCATGAGGGACAAAATTTCATGTCCAGTTGTAAGATCTACAATCATATCTATGTTGAGCAAGGGAAAATCATCTTTTGGACAAGCTTTGTTAAGATCTCTAAAATTAGTGCAGATTCTGATGTCACCAGAAGGTTTAGTAATGGGGACCATGTTGGAGATCCACTCTGAGTAGTTGATAGGTTAAATAACCTTAGCAGTTAACATTCTTTCTAATTCAGCTTTGACCAGTAATGCCACCTTGGGGTGCATTTTTCTAAGCTTTTGTCTGACGGGCTTGATCTTTGGATCGACTGCAAGATGATGAACTACAAGATTTGGATCAAGTCCTGGCATGTCCTGATATGACCATGCAAATCGGCCAATATTCTCTCTTAAGACCTCAAAGTAGAGGTTAGCTTGGTCTTGTGATAGGGATGCAGCAATGTGAACAAGTCTGGGGATCTCTGAAGAAACGATGTTGACTTCTCTAGTATCCTCAATTAGAATAGAAGACACCTCTGGTTGATTATCTTGAGGAGGCAATGCTAAATCTTCATGTTCTACTTGTGACTCTAGATTTTCTTGCTGAGGGGCTTTCTTCCCTACCTTAGCTAGTCTCGGATTCACCCTAGTTCCAGTTTTGGGTGTATCGAAACAAGGTTGGGGATTTTCTCCAAAATACCCCTTGGGATCTAGCTTATAGATATAGGTAGAATCTAGCTTTGTTTTCTTGTGAGGAGTTTTAGCTCCCATGAATCTTAGAAGCACTTCCTCTGATGTGAACTCATTAATGTGTATGACACTTGGTTGGTCCCAATCTATGAGTTGTGGATAGGCAAGTGGTAGGTCAATTAAATGGATGGATAGTTCTTGGAGAATAGAGTCTCCGAGGGAGATTTGGTCTGGGATATCATCGTAGGCTCTCTTTTCAACTTCCTTAGGAATGTCTTCAATTTTGACAAGGTCATGGTGAATTTTTGAAAAAGTATGACCATTCTCATTGGTGCCCCCAGTTGTGGGTATGCCAAAGCCAAGACCTGACTTCGATTCCCACTTGTGTGCATTGATGGGGCATTGCATGCCTCTTTCTTCTAGTCCTAGACCACCACCTTGGTAGTTCCATTTGTCACTGATGAGCTTATTTTCTTGGGGATACTTCTGGCTGAAGTGATCAAGACGTGCTTGATTTCTTTGAGGTGCATCCTTATGTAACCAATTGTTGATATCTAGAGTGACCTCCTCATGACGAGGGATTTTCGAGGATACAAAGGTTGTTGGGCCAAACTGTTTGTATCAAAGAGGTGGAATTTGCTTAGCTTTGTGATATGTTGGTCATCCATGGGCATGTGGATCAAGTGGGAGTGCCCCAACATCAAATGCATCTGACAGACTATACTCTCCACAGCCTTTGTTATTGATCTTCATGGTAGATAGGGTGGAGGCGAGGATGGTTTATGGGTCATTACAAGTGTGGGATGAGCTAGCAATGGATGTGCCAATATCAATTCTAGGGCAATGATTTGTATATGAAGCATCAACCGCTATGCAGTAAGCAAAGGGTTCCGGATCGGCATGGATGGTTACCTCAGTGCCTTGATGCGGAAATTTGATGCACTGATGGTAAGTGGATGGAACGGCTTTCATGGCATGAATCCATGGGCGGCCAAGGAGGATGTTAAATGGTAGGTTTAGATCAATAACGTGGCAAACTGTCTCTTGAATGAATGGCCCAACCCTGATTGGTAGAAAAATAGTTCCTTCTATGGTTCTTTCCAAGTTGTCATAAGCTTTGATGGTGATAACCTCACTAATCATATCTACCTTAGTATTCCTAGCTTGTTTTATGAATTTTAGGGTGCAAATATTCAAGGCTGATCCATTATCTATCATTACTCTTTTTACAGAAAAATTGGATACCATGATGGCTATGTGAAGCGGGAGGGTGTGATCTGGCTCGACCAAGGGTATGTCGGTGGGTTTGAATGATAGGGCACATGAGGAGGATAGGTGTCCAATGAGATTATGAAAATAAGTAGCCTTGATTTCTGAAGGGACACAAGATTCTATGAGAGCACTATCAAGGATGTCTTTGTACATAGGACTTGTGTGGAGAAGATCTAAAATGGAGATTTGGGTTGACATGTTCCCAAGGTGTTCCAAGATATTGTACCAACTTTTTGACAGATCTGATGGGGCTGGTGAAACTAGTGGGCCTGTGATGTTAAATTGCACTCTTTGAGTGGTGATGACACACTCATTGTCTGGTCCTCGGATATTGATAACATTGACAGAAGGCTCTTTCTTGGATATACAACCTATAAGGCTACCATAGTCTATATAGGATGAAGTGTGGTCATTGTTCTTGCCATGCTATTGGTTTGGCTGGCAGTTGTTGGTGTTGTTGTTGTTGTTTTGTATAGGTGATTTTTTGAGATTTTGGTTATTGTGAGGAGGAAACACATTTTGATAGATCTACAATCCTCTATTTGGAGAGGTTTGTGCTCCAACTATGATTTCTTTCCGATCAATGAGGTCCTACACATAATCTTTCAGTTTCATGCATCTGAGGGTGGTGTGACCTTTTACCCTATGAAATTTGCAGTACTCATTTTCTTTGTACCCTGCAGCTTTGGATTGGCCTGGATCAATTTACTGGGTAGGTGGAAATTGGATGAGGTTTTCCTTGACTAATTTCTCAAAAATGACATCCAATGGCTCACTAAGGGGTGTATAGTTTCTAGGTGCAGGTTGGAACCTAGGCTTTTTCCCTGTAGCTACATTGATGGCATTAGCTTGATTGCTAGATCCTTCAAAGTTGGGTCTTGGATTGTGGTTTTGATAGATTTGGTTACTCTGCTGTTGGTAGTTGATAGGTTGTTGATTGTTTGGTTGATATGGCGGGTTAGACTAATTTTGGGAAGGACCAACAATATTCACATGTCTAGTGTCAGTAACCCCATCTGTTGCAACATGCTTGTTTTTGTTCCAATACCTAGACTTGTCATTGGAATGTGATTGATTTTGGATGGTTTCCTTGTAAATCTTGACCACACCATCTTTAATGAGTCCTTGCTCAAGGATCATTCCTTTCTCTTTGATATCTTTGTAGGTCTGCAAACAGTTGTTGGTCATGTGGTGAGAAAAGCTGGGATGGGCATTATCAATAAACATTTTCACCACATGGATCTTTGGCAAGGTGTAGGATATGCGGGTGGTAAGGGTTTGCCATCTTTGCAAGTATTCGACGAGGCTTTCTCCACCTTTTTGCTTAGTGTGGACAAGGTCAACTAATGATAACTCTATTTCAACAAGATGGGCATATTGGGCTACAAATGCCTCAAAAAATTCAGCAAAGTTTTTAATTGTGTCAGATGGGATTCTATAATACCATTCAAGAGCTGGTCTGGCCAAGCTTTTGTGAAAGAGGCTTAAGAGGAAGACGTCATTGTATGCCACTTCTTGGCAGTGCATGTAAAATTCTTTGATATGTGTGACAAGGTCTCCTTTTCCTCTAAATTTGTCAAATTTGGGTACCTCAAAGTGTTTGGGAAACGGTGTCATGCTAATGGCTTTGTCAAATGGGTAAGGACACACATTCTCAAACTTGAAGGTTTTTGGATCATTTCCTTCTTGGATGTTCTTCAAAGCTATCTTCATGGCTTCCCATTCTAAATTAATTGGTGATGGCTAGGGTGCCCCCAATGTAGGAGTGCCTTGAGGTAGGTATGCGTTAGATGGGGCCACTAAATATGGGTGGCTGTGAGGGATTTTATGATAGGGATTGTACATTGTTTGGGCAGCTGCATGGTGGATGACAAGTTGCTTAGGTGGAGGTGGCACATATTACTGCATGTGTTGCGAGGCTTGCTACGGGTATGGGATTTGGGATAGGGATTGAGAAACATAAGCTAGTTGTGGGATAAATGGATTTCTTTGTGGAGGTAAGGTATAGGATGGTTGTGAAGCTTGGGGAAAGGATCGGGGAGCTTGTGGAACTTGACTTTGGATTTGAGAATTTTGACCAATATATGTGGGTTGCGCCCCCATTTGGGATGGTATCTGCAAATAATTGGTGGTTAGCTGGGGTGGTGGATTACCTCCTAGAAGTGGCATTGAAAAGTAGTTGGTAATAGGAGGTAATGGATTAGTTGGTGGTGGAGGTGGCGGGAATTGAAAGCTTGTGAATGGAACTGGTGGGGTTTGATAGCTTGGTGGTTGGATTTGAAAGCTTGGCAGAGTGGTGGCAGGAGCTGGGGTCACTTGGGAGCTTGGCAGAAAATTGGTAGTAGCTTGTGGATTTGTGGCTGATGGTATTGAGCTCCCAAAACCTAGTGGAAATGATGGAATTATGCTTTGAGCTAAGGTAAATAGGCTGGGGGGGATGAAAGGTTGATTACTTGGCCCCACAAGTGGCATCCCTATTGTATATTGCTGAGGTTGGCCAAAGATGCTAGCGTTGATTTGGGAGATGGGTGGATTTGGAAGTCTGGGTTGGGGAGTAGCAGCAACAATAGTGAAGGGAGTGAATGGTGAGGTGTTTTGAGTAAAGGAGGTTTGGAGTAGAGAGGTATGAACCAAGGATGGCGTGGTGGTGGTTGGATTGGCTTGCGGAATGGAGATTTCATCTTGGGTGAAGGATGGTATGTTTGGGTCTGTTGGATCAAATAGATTGGCTTGAGGCTCTTCTTTTGGCACATATTGAGGATAATTTGGATCATAAGAGCCTATGGGTGGGGGAAGCTACCAAAAAAATGGGTGAGATGGATCTAATAATGGAGGAGATCTTCCAAAGTCGAAGGTTCCTACATTGTCCCTTCAAAAATTAGCCATGATTGTCTCTTTATTCTTGTCTATAATGGCGTTCACCAATACTGCATTTCCTGGTTGGTTCATGAAAGCTTCAATGTCAGTAGGTGATGGTGTGGCTTTTTCTAGGCTGAAGGATGGCTGAGTGCTCAAGGGGGATGATGTTGTTCATTCCAAATGATAGGGCTCCATTGTTTCCTTCTTCTTGGCTAAGCGAGTGACGGGTGGCATGAAAAATGCTTCCTAAAGATGAGATGCAACAAATGCTGGTGGATGCAAAGGGGGGAAGGCTTCTCTACTCTTCTAAAGATGTGGGATATGCAAAAGCTTACCTAGGGAGATTCAAATCTATATGACAAATTGAAGGAAGATTGGGCTGGGGATTCTAAACTTCACAGATATGTTGCCAAATATTGAAAGGTTTGCTTTCCTATGTACAAGCTTGGTGGTGATTGTGTCGACTTAAGGATAGATTGATGATCCTTTAGGAAGAATACAAGATTTGACCACTTGTGGATCCCAACCTTTAGCTCAAGGTGATGAGGGATAACAAGTGACAAAGCTAGATTACCCTAGACAATGCTCTGTCAGAGGGATAACCTTGGTCAGATTGGTGGATTTGAAGATTTTAGGAATGGCAAACTTTTGGCAAGGTGACAACAAATTTGAAGGCTTGGATGTGAAGTTTTTGGATTGTTGGCTAGATGGTTTGGTTCTAAATGAGATGGATGAGCTAAAATGCTTAAGGGGATGACCTAAAATGGCTGGCTTTCCTACAAAGATGACTCTGAAGTGCAGCTTAGGCAAGAAGATGTGGAGAAACAAAGGGGTCTAATCATAGAAATCATGCCTAGTTGGTAAGGCATAAGCAGGGTTAACTCCTAGATGTTGGCTAAATTTGATAGTGCGATCTAACTAGGCTTCTTGAAGGGCTTCGTCAGTAGCTTTATCCTCTATTTTGTGGAGTTTGGCAATTTGAGGGCTTGGTGTTATTTCCTTTTTCTTGGCTGCAATTTCTCGGTATACTCGAGATGGCTTGAGTTTGACTTTGTGAAACTTCTGTTTGGGTTTGGGTTGTTTCGACATAAATTCCTGAATTTGCTTGGCTTTGGGAGATTCTAGTTGTTTTTCTTCAACTTGTTCAACTTCTAAGATAGGCAGTGACTACGCTAAGTGTGCCCTAAGCTAGGATTGACCAAGTTTGGCCAACATTCATTCAACAAGTAAAATAAAATCAAGCAATAGATAGGAACACCTAGATAGAAGTTTGTAGTTCTCAAAATGTGATACTTGCACCGAGGAGTGTGTATGTTTTACAAATGCTTTGATTAGTCACTTCAAACACATTAACATCCTAGATGGTTGTCTGCAAGGATGATAGTTGGTTTAGCTAGGGAGTCCTTGATATACCCAAGGTATGTGAGGCCCAAATCCATAGATGAGACCAAAAAGATGTCACACATTTGAGAGGAGTGGTAACCCACTTCTCCTCTTTCACTTCTCAAGAGTATAAAGTTCCTTGAGGCTTAGCCTGAGTGACAAAATATTGATCCCAAGAGAGGTGTCTTTCGATTCACCTCCCAGTTCTTATACTCCGTTGGAACACTGGAGTTGAGGTTGTCCAAGGGGTGATGAAATCCCCAAGCAGGCCTCCTAAAAAGAAACAAGGTTTTGGATCCTAATCTTATGCACCCAAGATGGCCTCGAAAGACAACAAGGGGAGAGAAGACTTGGATGACCTTGGGCTTAAAAAAAACATGCTTGTTCTTTTACCAATTGACTCTTATGTGTGTTGATCTAGACTTTGCAAGCACTCATGTTTAAGATGCAAATGTTCAATTCCAACTTTGAAATGCACCAACAAAAGTAAAATCAATCGAAGAATGCATACACCAAGAAGATTTAGGGTCAACAAAAGTAAACTCGCATGCCCAGAGGCCCTCTACGTCAAGCATTGATTGATTTTTCTTTAAGGCATTCAAGATTGAGTGTGAGTTTGTTTTAAGCCCAAAAGTATGTGAGATTCGATTGTCAAGCGTGTGCCCAGAGGCCCTCTACATCAATAGTTGTTCAATTTTAAAATCCAAGTTTTGAAATGTGATCAATTTAGTCTAGAGTTTTGGTCATTTAAGAATTTTGATAAAGTTAAAGCAAACATTCAAAGACCATGTGAGTGAGTTAATTTGTGGAACATTTAACACCTTTTTCAAATAGACCCATGCCCATAAATGGCACTGAAATTACAACCAATGGTTAAATTGATGGGTGATTAGAAAAGAGGTGAGTCCAAGGAACTACTCAAATTGATTTTTGCAAATTTGTATTTAACTTAAGGAAGTTTCTTAAATGTCCAAAAATCAAACTTTACCTAAATTGCATGTGGAAAAGAGATTTGTTTTGTTCAATTTTAAAAGCTCCAAATGAAGTGTTTGATTTTTAAATTTTTTTTTTTTGTGTTTTTAAACATACAAGTTCATTTGTTAGAGTTTTGAAAACATGAAAAGACAATGACTTGGACAAAAAAACCAAAAAGTAGGTGACAAATCCGAGAAAATAATACAACAGGCAGAGATGCCAATCTGTGGAGACATCAAAACTCGCAGACACCAAAATTCGTAGACGACAGTCTGATGAAGAAGGCAACCGGCGGGGTCGGAGATGACAGTTGATGGCTGGCTGCAGCAGAGATGATAGTTTGACTGCTGGCAGCAACAAAGATGACAGTTTGACTGCTGGTAGTAGTGGAGACGATAGTTTTACTGCTAGCAACAGCGGAGATGATAGTTTGACTGCTAGTGGTAGCAGAGACAATAGAGTGTTTGGAAGAGACGCCAATGCGCGAAGATGCTGAACTCCATAGATGCCAGTCAATGGAGACGACAGAGAAAGAAGTAGAGAAGACTACCAAAAAATAGGCGGAGACATCAAAACTCACAGACGACAGTTTCAGTTGGCGGAGATGATGGTTGAGCTTTTGCAAACGACGTTCTACGAAGACGATAGACAGAGATGCCAATCTACGGAGATGACACTGCGCGAAGTGAACCGACAAGCACGGGTTTTTTCCAGAATTTTTTGTTTTCTTGGTTATTTTTGGATTTTAAAGGGTATGTCTTTCTCTCTAGTGCATCCTTCAACCTGCAAAAATAAGCAAAAACACCTTGCACCCACTCAAACAACAACAAATCATTAGATTGTTAGTTTGTAAAAGCAACATGGAGATTGAAATGGATTGAAAAAAATGACCCATAGTGGGGTCCCACCGGGCATCCCAAAATGTATACACTAATCTAATTTTCTAGAAATACTAATTCAATAAAAAGTATTTACACATTAAACTAACGTAACTTATATGAGAGACAAAGAGAAGAAAAACTCAAATGAGAATGTGAGCCATGGATAGGCTCTCTCAATGAGATTGTTCTCTTGATTTTGGAATGTGTCTATTTATGGATTGGGGATGTATGCTCAAGTGCTCAAAATGGCTTCAATGGAGATGGGTAATGGTAAATTGGTAGCTTTGTGAGCTCTCAATTTGGCATTATAAGGGTATGGGTATGGATTTTAGCTCTCAAAAGGACATGATAACTTTACTCAAATGGTTGTGATTGAAATGGCTTGGGAGGGGATTCAATTTATAGGCTAAAGGGTAGAGGGATGGAGGGCTAAGATGCAAGGATGGAGAGATGGTTAAGGAGGGCTAAGATGCACTCAAAGGGGAGCACATGGATTGTGCTTGTTTAGCACCAATGGGAAGGTGACACTTGTCACAAGGAGGATGAGTGTGAGAGGATAGGATAAGGGGTTGGTTAAAGGCATGATGAGGGAGATTGAGTATGGAAGAGGGATGTAAGAGTCATGAGTGGGCTTGTAAGAGTCTTTTATGATTTGTAAGAGCACTCATGGCTTGGTGGTTGGGATATTTTGGAGAGGGGACTTTGATTTGGTTTAAGAAAGTCTTAAACTTGTTTAGGGAATGTGACACCATTAGGGGGTGGATTAGGCTCGGGTTTAAGATTAGATTAAGGATGTTAGAGATGTGCAAGTGGATGGCATTAATGAGGTTGGGTGAGTTAGTGGCTAAGCTAGGTTAGTATGGGTGGATGGGGTGGATTAGGCTAAATGGAGGATTAGGGATAGGTTAGGGGTTTTTAGATTTGAGGATTTTATTTATGAAATAGATTTATTTAATAAATGGGGATTTTTGAAATTAGATAGGAGAAAAGGATTTAATTGGTAAATGATAGATTATTTGATTTATCAATTTAGGAGTATAGATGATTAATTAAATTAATCAGCTAGGGGATGGTGAAGGATTAATTAAATAGGAATTTAACTAATGATGCCTTTAGGGATAACTAAATAGGATTACTAAAGTGGTGTAATCAAATTTAGGTGTCTATACAATGGCGAGAAAGTAACAATGAATTGACCTGAAAGATATGCAACTAAATTTGCTGATATAGATCTCAGTTCTACTTTACTAGATCCTCACTGATTGAATGTAACTTTGCTACTCTTCAAGGATATTTAATCCTTCTTTAAAATTTGCTCACACTTTTGTCTTCACACTTGCATGTTCGCTCATTACACTCATCCATACATTTGAATTCACAACTTGACCTCTTATTTATACCTTACAAATTGTCAAGTCAGCTCATTTACAAGGTACAATTACCAATAATCATTACATCAGTAGGCTACAATCATTACATGAAACAATTAAACTTTATTTCCAAAAAAATAAAATCTTTCATTGGCTGACCCTGCTAAGTAAACACTGCTCCAAAAATGGTTTCCATCATGAACACTACAAACTCTATAAAATCCTTTGGAGACTAACTGAACTTGGTAAACACTAAATATCCTTTGTTAACCTTGTGAGCTTAGTAGAAACTAACTTTTTCCACAAAATCCTTCGATGCTAGAGTGAGCTTATTAGAAACTCTTTCCATAGAGTATCTTTCAGAACACTTAGTAGACTTTGGAATTTTCTTTGCTGACCAATTGAGCTCAGTAGACTCTATTTGTTGACTGATATAAAATTTTTGTAACATCAAAGACAACATATAATTAAACAATTGTATCCAACACATTTGATGTATAGTACCTTGCCAACTTGTTGACATCTTTAGAGTTCCTTGATACAAGTATCAAGACTCAACAAATCATTCTAAATATTTTGACAAATGGTGCTAAAAAAATTAGCATTGTGTGAAATTTGAGCCTTAGATTCAAGAACATTCAAAAAATTTGTAAACTTGTCATCAAATGATTTTACAACTACTTGAGCTCTCTATTTGGGGTCTACTTATGCATGTTTGGTTGTGAGGGTGTTGTGCAATTTGTGAGTCACCTCCATTAATGCTTTTCATAAAATCTTCAATTTTCTATACATTTCAATCAATTTTGTCAAGGATGTAATCAAGTTAGATTGATTAGCATCATCACCTATAAGGTTAGCAAGAGATATAGGAGTGGATGAGTTGGATGCTTTCATATCATATTCCTCTTGTTTCTTCTCTGCTGCCTTCTTTGATTTTCTCTCTTCTTCTTCCCTCTCTCTTTCTTTTCTTACTTTTTATTTCTTTTCATTTTCTTCTTCTCTCCACTTTTCTTCTTCTCTTTGCTTCTCCTCTTCAAGCAATTTTATCTTGGCTTCTTAAATCACCTTCTTTTCTTCTTCTAGCTATCTTTTCTCTTCTTCAATCAGTCTTAACTAATCCTAAATACCCTTAGAATGGGGCTTAGGATGACCAAAAATTACAAAATTATTATCATCAATGTTAACTATAACCCTTGTGTGATTAATGATCATAGCATCACCATGTATTGATACTTACAAAGTTTTCTCTATAGTGGTAGGAGATGTCTCTACCTCAACCATCATTTTATTGATAGCTACAATAGTTTCACTTCTTATTGCATTCTTATCACCTTCCATAAATAGAATAGGCCTCATTTTCTTGCATAGATAGGGTGTTATTTTACCCATCAATTTCTTTGTTTCTTCTTCATCTTTAGTCTTGCACATAGTTCTTATCATTGATTTCCAAAGTTCCATATCTTCTTCTTGAACTAGTGCCTTCTTTGCTATAAGTCTGCCATAGACTTCCTGATTGACAAAATCTTTAATGTCTTTAAGTTTCAAGTTATTAAGAATAATAAATCTCATATTAGAGATATCAATCTATTCTTTCTCAATATCATTGTAGAAATCATACAAATTATTCATCTACACAAAGTTCCCTTCATTAAGAATGGTTGTGTTAATCTTCTCTATCCTTCGTTTCTAGGGTTGACTTGTTTTATCTGCTAGTTTCTTGGAAACAATAACTTTCTCTGGCTATTTGTCTTCTTGTTCCTCTACTTCTAATTCTTCATTAGTGGAGTCTTTAATTGATGCAGGAGTATCCAGTGGTGTAAGGGCAATCTTGTATCACCCAAAAATATTCTTAGTGCTAGTTTCTATTTAATGTATTTTCATTTTTGGATACCCATTTGGGTCAAACAACAATTCCAACTCTTATAGTTCCACTATTAGTTTTCTAAGTTAGAGTTTTTGAGCACTTTGGGATATGTGCCAATATAGAAAATAGGTTATTCTATAATTGAGCCATAATTATGATGAGCTAGAGGGTGTAAGTTGGAGGGATGATTATACTTATAATTTAAAGGACTAGTCTAGAAAAGTAATCAGGTCAAAAGGATTTACTGTTTGAAAGTTATTGCAGTTTTAAGTAGCCTAGAGACCCCCTAAGAGTGCTTCAAAGTAAGATTTGAGGCACTAAACAGCCTCGTATGGGACCAAAAAATGGGAGAAAAGAAATTCTATCCATGGGCTATAGAGAACTTGGAGAGCTTTCTGAAAATGTAAATGGTTCATCAATTAGAGTCCTCGACCAAAAGTTATGCCTCCTGGAAGTTGGACTATCATTTCTAGATTCTTCTAATTTTGCACTAACTTCTTATGTGTTTTCTAGAACCTTATGTTTTGGTGGTGGATGAAAAATTGCATATTTTTAAATGTACTCCTAACCCTAAACCTAATTTAGACTACTTAAGGTCATTTTTGGCATTGTAAAAGCAATTTTTTGGTGGAGTTTGGGAGAAGATACAGTGAGGAGTGTTTTTCTCCAAAATTAGACAACAATGTAAGCCCATAGGGCATGTCATTGAGTATATTTTAATTTTATTGAATGTAATAGAATAACACTTCTAATAATAATATTCTCCTTTTCTTGTTGTGATTATTTTTTCTTGGGTTGTGCCCTCATCAAGTGATATCAAAGTTGGTTTTCCTAAGTGTGTAGATAGAGTGTTGACTATGACGTAATTTGCATGAGGAATGTGTGGTTGTGGGTTTTGATATGGTGAGAAGATTTCTCCATGAAGGAATCATGGGGAAGGGCTAGAGTTGTTCCTCCTGAGGTTAGAGCCCTCTAGTGACAAGTTCAAACATTGTAAGAGGAGATCCATAGAGGGATGAATATTTCTGTAGGTGATGAAAGTGAGGAGGAAAATAAAGAAGAATGAAATATTATGTAGGAAGGGGTAGAAGATGGAGAAGTCCTAAATCAGGTAGAGGAGAATCCTTTTAGGGCCACTGCCAAGTTGGGAAAAAGACCTAAAATTGACATTGACATATTTTTGAGAACTATAAACCTAGATTAGTTGATCAACTAGATCAATGAGATAGAGGAATATTTTGAGTATGAGGATATCAGGGACCTTGATAGGGTTAAGTTTTCAAAGGACAAATGAAAGGCCATGCCAAAATCTAGTGGCAAGAGATTTAATTGGAAAGAAATAGAAGAGGAAATGAGAAAATCACAAGATTGGATCGCATGGTGGACAAACTAAAGAAGTAGTTCATTCTTATTGATTATGTGCTTAATTTGTTCAAGAAGATGCAAGGGTTAAAGAAAGTGTGAAAATTTGTCCAGGTATACATAGAGAAATATTACCGAGTCTTTATCAGGGTAGGACATGTATATGCAAACAAGGAGAAGGTTGTCTATCACCTTAATGGGTTAAGACCTAGCATTCAGGAGGAGTTAAGTTTAGTTGGAATGGCTAGCATTGAAGAGGTGTACTAGTTTTCCTTGTGAGTTGAGGAGAAGTTAAACAAAAAATTTGATGGAAGGAAAAGAGGATGTAGTCAAGGAGGAAGGGGTAGTGATAGTTCATTTGGAAGCCAAAAAGAGAACCAGAAGAAAACTAAATATGTTGGTACCAACCGAAACCAGAGGAATGAGGGTTTCAACCACTCTTGTGATCAAAATTTAAAAGATCAAAGAGGAAGAGGTAGATATTGTGGAAAAGGCTCAAGAAGAGGAGGCTTCTATGGTAGCTATTTTTGTTGCAATGAAGAACATCATCATTCTTATGAATGCCCTCAATGCCAAGGAAGGAAAAATAGGAGAACTAATGGTCAAGCAAGGGTTTCTCATCTGGATGATGATGCATAGTCATTATATTCAAAGGATGCAAAAGGGGAAAGCTTCTAGTTAATGAAAGGGTGTTATTGAATGGCGAGAATAAACGTAGACAAAGGAGGATTTTTTTTGTACTAGGTGCAAGTGTGAGGGTAAATGTTGTGATGTGATTGTTGATGCTGGAAGCACTGACAACTTGGTGTTAAAGGAGATGGTCTCAAAGCTAAAGATCAAGAGGGAGAAACACCCCCATTCATATTAGATTTCTTAGGTATAGGATGATCATAAGGTCCTAGTTAGTGAGCAATGTTTGGTAAATTTCAAGATTGGGAGTTATCATGATGAGGTTCTCTGTGACATCATCTCAATGGATGTCTGTCATTTATTGTGGGCAAGGTTGTGGCAGTTTGATAGGCATGCTATACATGATGGTCATGCAATTACATACTCTCTGACAAAGGATGGAGTTTACCACCAATTGAATCCCTTCATAAAGGAGGGTGAAAAGGTATGCAGTTGTGCTTGGGTAATTCTTGAGGATGGAAGAAAATTTATAGATGGCATGAAGCATCAACATATGTGTTATGTTTTAATTCCTAGAAAGGATAAGGAAGGTAGTAGTGAAGTTCCACCTGAAGTTTTAGGTGTATTAAGTGAGTATGGAGATGTCATGTATGATAATGTTCCAAAAGGGTTGCCACCAATAAGAAAAATCATTCATCAAATAGATTTAGTCCTTGGAGCTAGTTTTCCTAACAAGGCTACTCATAGGATGACTCCTACTAAGACTGAGGATCTAAAAAGACAAGTTTAGAGCTATTGAGGAAAGGTTTAATTCAATAGAGCTTGAGTCCATGTGTAGTACATGTAGTGCTGGCACCAAATAAGGATGGAGAGTGAAGATTGTATATAGACTCTCAGACTATAAATAAAATAACCATCAATAACCGATTTCCTTTGCCAAGGATGGATGATCTTATGGACTACTTGAGTGGAGCTCAGTACTTCACAAAGATAGATATCAAGAGTGGCTATCACTAGATATGGATACGAGAGGGAGATGAGTGGAAGACTATATTCAAGACCAAGGAGGGTCTATATGAGCGGTTAGTCATGCCCTTTGGATTGACCAATGTGCAAAGCACCTTCATACAGCTTTTGAATGAGGCACTAAATAATTTTTTGGGAAAATTTGTTACTGTTTATTTGGATGATATTTTGTTTTTTAGTAAGTCTTTGGATAAAAATTTATTGTGCATTCATAGTGTCCTTGAAAGGTTGAGGGAAGAGAAACTATTGATTAATTTGAAGAAGTGTAGCTTTGTCAAAAGGGAGTTAGTCTATTCGAGGTTTGTTGTATTAGCTGGGGGTCTTAAAATGGACTCAGAGAAGGTGGAGGTCATCTTCAAATGGCCTACTCCAAGGTCTGCCATTGAGGTGAGATCATTCCATGGTATAGCTAGTTTTTTCAAGAAGTTCATTAGGAATTTTAGTAGTATATATGCACCCGTAACTGAAACCATGAGGGGGGATAAAAAAGAGTTCAAATAGACTACAAGAGCTACAAGGAGATTTTAATTGCTAAAGAAGAAGGTGATAGAGAAACCTGTGTTGGTACTTCCTAATTTCAATAAAGTGTTCCAGATGGATTACGATGCTAGTGGTAGTGCTATTGGGGTTGTGTTGAGCCAAGAAGATAAACCTATTACCTATTTTAGTGAAAAATTGATTGATGCAAAGAAGTATTTTGTTTATGATCGGGAGTTCTATGCAATAGTTTAGGCCTTAAAGAAATGGAGGAATTATTTGTTGACAAAAGAATTTTTCCTGTATATTGATCATTAGGCATTGCAATACCTAAACAACTAAGGTAAATTGAATACAAGACATTTCAAATGGGTAGAGTTCATGAAAAGCTATACATTTGTATTGAAACATAGAAGAAAAAGGGCTAATAGGGTTGTTGTTGACAGAAATGCAGGTTGAAGTGGTTGGGTTTGATAAAATCAAGGATCTCTACCCTAAGGATCCTAACTTTGCAGAGGCTTGGAAGGCTTGTAAAGAACCTGTTACACTAGACAAGACCAGGTCATTAGATTACATCATCCAGGATGGTATGTTATTTAAAGGAAGTCAATTGTGTATTCCAAGGAGCTCCATGAGGGAGAACTTGATCAAGGAGAAGCACAATGGAGGGTGATAGGACACTTTGGTTGAGATAAGACCATTTCCATTATTAGAGAACATTATTTTTTGCCTCAATTGTCATAGGATGTGAAGAAGTTTGTGAATAGTGGAGGGATGGGAGGACACTTTGGTCGAGATAAGACCATTTCCATTATTTGTGAACATTACTTTTGGCCTCAAGTATCATAGGATGTGAAGAAATTTTTGGAAAGTTGTCGAGTATGTCAAATGGCAAAAGGATTTAGTCAAAATACTAGACTTTATCAGCCGTTGCCTATTCCATTGAAGCCTTGGGAGGACATAAGTATGGATTTTGTTGGATTGCCAAGGACACAAAGGGGTAATTACTTAGTATTTTTGGTTGTTGATGGGTTCTCCAAGATGGCACACTTCATTCCATGCTACAAGACTTGTGATGCCATGCATATTATAAATTTGTTTTTTAGAGAAGTGGTGAGGCTACATGGTCTCCCAAAAAGTATTGATTCTGACATATATACTAAATTTGTTGGGTATTTCTAGAGGACTTTGTGGAAGAAGTTGAAAAAAAATTTGAAGTTTAGTTATGCACATCATCCATAGACTGATAGACAAATAGAAGTAGTAAATAGAATTTTGGGAAATTTGCTAAGGTTCTTAGGAGGAGATAAGCCCAAGGGATGGGATTTGATTCTACCACAAACAAAATTTTCTTACAATAATTATGTGAATAGGAGTACTGGTAGATCACCATTCCAAACAATGTATGGGAGTAGTCCAAGGACTGCACCAGAGATAAGGAAGATGGAGCAATTAGAGAGGACAAGACTTGAGGTAGAAGACTTTGTTGAACATGTCAAGAACCTACATGAGTAGGTACATGCACATATTGCAAGGATGAACCTATAGTATAAGGCTACAACATATCAAAAGAGGAGACATAAGGAGTTCCAAGTTGGGGATATGGTTATGGTATACTTGAGGAAGGAACAATTTCTAGTAGGTACATACAACAAGCTAAAGATGAAGAATTTTGAAGAAACATGATGCAGGCAATGCATATGAGGTGGAATTGCCAGATGTGATTCACATTTGTCTGATTTTCAATATTGAAGGCTTAACACCATATTATGATGATAGTGTTGAGGAGGAGTTGATGTTGGAGCCATGCCCAATTCCTACTTCTAAGAAGGAAGAGATTGAAGAAATTCTAGATATTTGTGTGGGCTGTAGTACCAAAAATAAGAAGTATGAAGAATACCTAGTGAAGTAGAAAGGATGCTCGGTCAAAGATTCAACTTGGATATTTGTAGAAGAGGTTTCCCATTTGGGTTTTTCTCCATGAGCTATAAAGTGATAGGGTCACTTTTCAATCTACCCTGGGTGTCTGATGTAGGAGCATCTAGTGGTGTAAGGGCAATCTTGTATCACCCAAAACTATGCTTAGTGTTAGTTTTTGTTTAATATGATTTCATTTCTAGATACCTATTTGGGTCAAATAGAGATTCCAACTCTCATAGTTCCACTATTAATTTTTTGGGTTAGAGTTTTTGAGCACCTTGGGATACATGCCAGTGTAAAAAATAGGTTATTTTGTAATTGAGCCATAATAATGATGAATTAGAGGGTCTAGTTGGAGGATGATTATACTTATAATTTAAAGCACTCCAAAAAAAGAATTAGGTCAAAAGGCTTTACAGTTTGAAAGTTATTGCAATTTTAAGTTGCCTAGAGACCCCCTCAAAGTGGTTTATGGTTAGATTTGAGGCACTAAATGGCCTCGTAAGGGCCTTAAAAATGGGGCATAGGAAAAGATATCTAAAGGGATATAGAGCACTTGGAGAGCTTTCCAAAAATGTAAATAGTTCGTCAATCGAAGTCCCAGATCAAAAGCTATGCCTCCCAGAAGTTGGACTACCATTTCTGGATTCTTCTAATTTTGCACTAACTTATGACATGTTTTCTAGAACCTTCTATTTTGGTAGTGGATTCCAAATGGCATATTTTAAAATTTATTTCTAACCCTAAACCTAACTTGAGTTACTTATGGTCATTTATGGCATTATAAAAGCAGTATTTTGGTGGAGTTTGGGAGAAGGTATGGTAAGGAGTATTTTTCTCCAGAATGAGACAATATTGTAAGCCCATAGGGCATGTCAATGAGTCTTTTTTCATTGTAGTAAATGTAATAGCATATCACTTCTAATAATAATATTCCCCTTTTCCTATTGTGATTATTTTGTCTTGGGTTGTACCCTCATCATCAATTATCAACAATGTCTTCTTTCTTTTCTTTGGTCCAATAGCTTAATGCTTTACTCTTTTTAACTATCATTTAGATCCACTTTTTTGTTTGGCTAATACAATGACATATGGGATGCTTTTTCTGTAGGAGTTTCTACAATGGATACACTAGATGCTTGGCCAACTTACAAAGGTGTCACATACATTTCACCTTGTTCACCAGTTTGTTTCAGTCTGAAGATTTTTTATCTAACTACCTATGATTCTTCTTCTGACATACCAACCTCAAATAGTGCTTTCCTCATTATAGTTTCAATCTTATTATGAGATTCTTTCTCTAATGATGCCTAGTAATATGACTAAGGTATTTCCTCATGCAATTCAAATCTGTATGATGCTTGATCTATATTGAATTTCAACATTAAATCAATATAACCAATAGCTATATCATCACTTAACTCATAACTAAGGGGTTAAGAAATGTTTCCTAAGGTTCTACTACTTCAATATAGGTTAGGAATGTATCCACCATAAAACATATATCATTCTTAAATCTATCAACAATTGCAAGGGTAGTTCAGAATCTATGTTTCATCTCAGTTTGAAATGTCCTTATAATCAGATTTCCACTATCAAAGAATTTGTCTACAAGATTCCTTCTCCACACATCTATTATCTTCTTCATAGTGCACCTCTACTCATAATATTAGTAACTGATAAAAATGGAAATATCTTAAGTATATTAAAGGAAATATGATTAATTAGAGACTGGAATTTGAATACAACATTTGTAGTTCTCTTAATCTTCTCCAAATTCTCAAGAAGTTGTACTCTCAAAATCTCACTTAAATTTACTTGCTCCTTCTTAATGCAAATCTTATAGGTTTCATAGATAAAACCTACTAACAACTCATCACTCTTAGAACTTGCACAAATAGAGTATGCAATGATTCTTCTCAAGAATCTTACATCATATTGTCTGATGGTGGTAATCAACATTGCCTTACCATGATAAACTGCCTTGGTATAACTTTCAACCTTTTTCTTAACTAGTTTCTCACCAATAGGTACAGTACCTTATTTTCTAAGACCAGTGACCTCATGAATAAGGTCAATGGAGATATCAACTACATCTTCTCCCATCCAAATCTCTCCATTATGAATTCTACTTAATATAATATGAGTCCACTCTTTAGTATCAAGTTTACAGTAAAAGTGATATTTGACTAAGTCTAAATCCTTTGGATGCTCATATCTGGGCTTAATAGTCATATCATGATTGAAAACAATTTCCTTATCTTTTCTCATAAGCTCACTTCCAATAGTTTCAAACTTACTACACAAGTAGCTTCCTACGTCTTCCAAATAAACTATGTTGTCCAGAGTAAATGATAAAGCTAAATTAGGGTTCCCTATAGAATTTTCATAGGAACAACCTTTATTTTGGGTCTCTCAACATTCTCAACATTCTAAACTACAACCATATCCATGATTACACCAAATAGAATTTTATTGAAGAATTTTTGTGCAGAAAATGATAAAATACCTTTTTTTCTTGAAGTAGTGTTTTTCTCCAAATCACTTTTCCAATTTTCTTCTAGGTGATCTAAGCTTCTAAGATGATCCCAATGTGGAATTAATCAAATTTTTACCTTATTTATTCAACTAGAACTTGCATTAATTGTGTACTTCACTAACTTGAAAAAGTTATTTATTTCACTTTGAAATCAAATATCTACTCAAGATCATTTGTCTAATCTTCAAATTACTATCTAAGGTTCACCATAGCGTCCTTTCATCATAGCAATTCTCTACAAGTCTTTGCTCCACAAAATTTATTGTAGAAACATACATTTCATCTTTTATCATAGAATACACTTTCTCTATTACACCAGTAACTTTTATTTCCTTTGTAACTTGTTTTAATAAGCTCCAAATTGCAAGTGAGCTTAACTACAGTCCAAAATTATCAAGATATATCTTCTCTCAATCTTGCTACTCATATGTCAATTTCTAAATGAAGTTGAACCAATTCTGGTGTTGTAAACAAGTTTACTTCAACTTGGTTGAATCAAATTCAATATTTAACTTCAATTTTTTTATCTCAGCATCATCTAACTTTTCCTCTAAAATATTTAATCCCTTTACAAATGCCTTATTAAGTTCTTCCCAAAGTTCACTTACTATATTTGTTTGATCCTCATTGTCTTTCTTAGTTCTAGAGTTATTTTCATGATTCCTTCTGTGATTTTCAAAGTTTCTTCCATTGATGCTTCTATTTTTGAAGTTTCTTCCATGATTCCTTTTGTCATTTCCAAAGTTCCTTCCATTGTTTCTTTTGTCCATTCCATAGTACTTTGTTGTATATCTAAAGTTGTTGCATAACTAAAATACTAGGGTTATGCATTTAGGATTATGTTGATCAATAGGTGCTTCACAATTCAAGACTATGTGTCCAAAGTTGTTACACTTATAACACATGATTTGCTTCTTTTATTCATAAGATCTTCTTTCTCTTGATGTCCTTTCATTAGATTTTCTTCCATCTACAAGGTTAGTGTTTCCAGACATTCTACTATTTCTTCTATCATTATCATATTAATGTTTACTATAATCAATTTCATTATGAGTAGTACTATGACAATTATGACAATAAAACTTTGTAACATAATTAAATGACTTATTTGTACAATCACTTTTGATATGACCTATTTCATTACATAAAAAACACTTACCTCTAAATTCATACATGATTTCCTTAGGTGATTCCACTTACTTGGGTTCATCTAATTTCTCAGTTTCCTTCTCTTGTCCAACTTCTTTGTATTTATCAAAAGATTGACCAAATTCAATCTTATCATCACTTTTATCTTTTTGTTTTAGATCTAATTTATTTTTAGGTTTCTTTGTAGACATGTTAAATAGATGACTAAGACTAGTCTTATCATATGTAGGTCTTTGTATTGACTTTGATTCATCAAGACTTTCTCTACTAGTATAAATCTTTTCAAGTTGTAGATCGCATTGAGTTAGTTCACCTTTCACAATAGTGTTGTACTTATGAAGTTCTTCATGATCTTCTTTCAACTTTTCAAATTCAGATGTCTTCTTTTCTAGATTCACTCTAAGATCAAAATTTTTAGTCTTCAAATCAAATTCAAATTTGCTAGGATCATTCTTCAAACTAGACTTTAGATTGGTAATCTTCAATTCATGCTTGAAGGTTTTGTACTCTATTTCAATTTTGAACATTCATCATCACCAGTTTTAGATTCAATAGATTCAAGCTTCGATTTGAGATGTTCAATCTTGCCCTTTGGTTGTCTAATGTAGACTTTGGAGTCTTCATATTTATCTTTTAGCTTATCTCTTTCTTCAATAAAGAGATCAATTTTTTCAAGTGTCTCTTCAAGGTTCTTCATCAACTATATCTTACTCAAGATGTTAAGCCTCTTTTGAGTAACTATGCTTTGATACCAATTGTTAGAAATAGGGAATACTAGGGGGGTGAATTAGTATTCTACAAAATTTTGTCACAAACTAGATATTATTTATAACTTTGAATTGTACATAAGAAAGTAAATAAGTAATGGTGAACAATAATAATAACCATGCATAGAGAGAACTCATAATACCATATTTTGTTAACTAGGGAAACCCTAGCCAAGGGAAAACCCAAGTGTGGATGATACCCACTAGAAAATGCAATAATATAAATGTTCTTAGTTAGAGGATGGACCCTATTAGGAGTCTATGAAAGCATTCAATACATAGGACTCCCTATTAGGAGACTTTGAACCCTTGTTAGGAATTGTAGTACAATGGAAGCAAGAAGTGCTTATTGTCCAAACATGCACTTCCAATTACAAGAAGAGCTCATTGCCCAAACAAGTAATTATTCCTCAAGTATATAGATGTTGTACCTTTTTTAGCTGATCTCTAACCTCAGCTTGATCTTTGATCACAAAAATAGGTTCTCAAGAACTTCACATATATTTCTTCTCAAAAAGTTTGCATATTACTTCTCACATTACACAAAACACATAATCTCACAAGATATCCTTTGTATAAATACCATGCCTTTTCAGAAATTGTTGCTGGGTCAACTAGGATCACAATATAATTTTCTAGCATAGAGTAAATATCTAGGATGTTCACCCTTATAAATCAAGTAATTATTTTGTAAACAAAATAATTCTTTGTCTTTAACTTCATTGTTTTGTTCATTAGTAAGTTGTGAATATCTCTTTTCTGTACTATCTATACTGATTTATGAGGTTATACATATCATCATCAATATGTATCTTGATTCCATCTAACTTATTTCTCATAGAAAACATCATATAAAAAAGTTATACATGAAAACAATACACTTTGTAGACTAGTTTCATACTTAGACAATTTTTTGAGTACCAAAAGCTAAGTATCTTTATTTCTAAGGTTTTCTATAACATGTACATCATGTGTTGCCATAAATGACAACAATTACATCACTACATATAGCTATAGACACCTAAATACGATTACATCATTAAGTAATCATATTTAGTAATCTCCTAGGGCATTACTAATTAAATATTTATTATTTAATTAATTAATCATCATCCCCTAGTTTATTTATTTATTTAATTAACTATAGCCCAATTGATAAAATCAAATGATAACCCAAAATCAATTTATCAATAAATCCCTTTTCCTCTATTAAATTAAATAAATCTTCAAATCTATTTAATTTAATCCCATATCCCTTATTTATTAAATAAATCATTCCTAACCCCTAAAACATCCCTAAACCCTATCCTAACCCCTAATACAACCCATCCACCCATACTAAACCTTACTTAGCCTCCTAAATAACCCATCCCATCAAAGCTATGGCACTTGCCCCCTAACCCCCTTCTAAGCTAAGCCTAATACCCCTCCTAAACATGTGCATAACTTTAAGCAAGGATTAAGACTTGCTAAGCCAAGCCAAAGTCAACGATCTCATCCTCACCCTCACCCTCAAAGCATTCATGCCTCTTATACAAGCATTAAAATCTCTCACAAATCATTTATGAACATTTATGAAGCCCTTATCTCTTAAGCTTAATTTTTTGGCTTTTATCTTGCCCTTCCCTCCATCCAATCACCCTATGACATGTGTGACTCCCCCATTGGCCCAAAACAAGCACAATCCATGTGCTCCCCTTTGAATCCATCTTAACCCTCTATTTCCCCTTAGCCTATAAATGAAACCCTCTTTCTTCACAAATAATAATCCACTTCCAAGCTAATGTTATAATCCTGTTTTGAGAGCGTAAGAACTATCAAAATACCATCATAATGGAAAAATCCATCCACAAATCCATTTTCTGTCATATCCTCCATTGAAGATTGAGCAACATCATTTGAGCACACATCTCCATCCAAGGATACATCTACACAATCAAAGAGGCTTTTGGAGTGATCTTTCTATTGGTTTGCACTCTCTTACACCTTCTTTTGTCTAATCCTATATGTAAATATGGTTTTAGTTTGTGAATGTTTTCATTATTGTTAATGTTCTATGCACACTAATATATCATTTCACAATATCCAGTTGTCAACACTTACTAGGTATATGTAATCAACAGATAGATAGATCAAGATTTCTACTTCATCTCCCTCATCTTTCATCTCTTAGTACACTTTAACTCTCAGTACACTTTCTCCCTCTTTGACAACAATGCCAAAGACTTTTCATCCTCATAGGTAGATATGAATATTTTTAGTTTCTCACTTTGTCACCTTGCTTGTGACTAATTTATAGCTCAAACTCTTTGATTACTTTAGGCATCTCCTAAAGTAAGATCCACTGCATCAATGTGTAACATATGCCAATCAACTTGTTTGATGTAGGGAAATCTTCATGATTCTTAGATAGCCTTTGATAGGTATATCACCCCTAGTTTACCTCTTAGATACTTGTGAGAATCCTTAGGTAATGTTTTTGTGAAGATATTAGAAATTTGCTCTTTTGTGTTAACATATTCCATCTTCACCTCTTTATCTTGAGCTAACTCTCTCAAGTAACGATACTTGATTGCAATGTGCTTAGTATTTGTATGCATCATAGGATTCTTTGATATATTTAAAGCACTTTTATTATCACAATAAAGTATCATAGGTTCAGTGATTTCTTCCTTTATAACTTTGAGTAGTTGTTTGATTGATACAATATTTGTATAATTTACCACAATAACAACATATTCAGCTTGAACAATAGATTGAGGAATGCCATTTTATTTCTTGCTAGTCCATGTAACCAGCCTTTTGAATTTTAGTGGTTTCATAGGATATGGACTATTCTGAGTTGATTTATGCATATAAAAAATAACTAACAAAGTTAAAATATTTTTTGCATAGTTAAATATTCATTTTATAGATTTTTTCTATGACTAATCAATTGATTTTTTGCAACATTGTAGCCTTGAGCATCTAGCCACACCTAACCCTGTTGTTTGTCAATTTTTCTTAAGAATGAATCTGAATGCTTAAAACCTTGTCTTTGAATGCATGTCACACTTAATGTGATCAATCAAAAAAATTCTTGAATGACTAAGATCAATGAACCATTGCTATGATTAACACCTTAGTTTGGGCATAATTTTTTTTTACTCAATCTTGAATGCCTAAAAATCAATGAACATTGCAAATTAACACACTTAAATTTGGGGCTTAAAAAGTATACATTCAATCTTGAATGCTCTAAAGGAAAAACATTCTTATTAGTTTCAAAGATTTCCTAAAAAAATTTCTTATGTTCTCAATGCTCGATTTACTTATGTTGGTGAACTCTTCATTTCCATTATGCTAACGACACTATCAAGTTGGAATGAACATTGTATGACATAATCACAAGTGTCTTCAATTGTAGATTAAAAAATTTAAATTATCAATTAGGAATGAACAATTATCTTTTGAACCCAAGATCACTTATGTGCTCTTGTTTTACACTTTTTTAAGAGGCCTTCTTGGGTATTTCATCACCCCTTGGGATGACCTCAAATCTAGCATTCTGGTAGAGTATAAATATCAAGAGGTGAATTGAAAGACATCTCTCTTAGAAGCATAATCTTATCACTCTTGGCTAAGCCCCAAAGAACTTTATACCTTTGTGAAGTGAAGGCAGAGATTTGGGTTACTATATCCTCTTGGCTATGTGATATTATTTTCTTTCATCTATAGAATTCGGCCTCACGTACCTTGCATATATCAAGGACATCTCTAGCTAAGCTTGTATATCCTAGCAAAAATCTTATAGGGATATTTGTGTGTTTGATGTGCCTGAGTAATCAAAATCATCCCCATGTTTCAAAAATAATCAACTCCTTTTGCTAAATAGATCACTTATACACCATTTTCATTAGTTGTTAGTAATTCCATTCGTAACAACCCTAAGTCTAGTTTTTTGCACTTTATGCCTTGTTAAATAATTTAATCCAAATGAAAGGCATACTTAGCGTAGTCACTACCTCATCAAAGATTCCTCCAAACTTCCAAAAAGATTGTCATCCTAATCACATCCTTTCTTATGTCATTCTCATCTCCCATCAAGTCTTCCTTATCCTAAGCTAGCTTTGTCTTCTTATTCATTCCCCACCCCATTTCCATATCCTCTAGAGTTAGTCTTTCCTTCTATCATGAGCTTGATCCACTTCCAAATCCTAACCTACATTTTTGTATTCATCCCTATTCATCCTTCATCCCCAAACCATAATGTCACAATCTTATTATGATGAGTTTGGTCATCCCACCTTTTCTCCCACTCCATCCTATTCCAATGATGATGAAGCTTTCGTTGACTATGATGGGTATATTGAAAGCCTTAGAGATATTGCTCCTAACATCCTCCAAAATCCAAACATCCCTCCAAACTACTCCATCATTCCCCCATGCATACCCACTAGTACTCCTAACCATGCCTTTGACAACAAAAATTCATTATTATCCTCATCCTCACCTGCTTCCTATCTTATGCCCACATATTCCTGTTATACATTAGTCATATATCCATCTTCCTCCACCATTCCAGAACAATTTTAGTAGCTACATCCCTAGTCCAAACCCACTATCCCAATCTCCTCCAAACCACTTTCCAAATCCTCCAACCAATCTTATTTATATAATGCCTCATCCTTAACCCCTTACTCTTCCCTGTCCAAAATGCCCTTCTCAAAGGAATTTTATAGGGAAACCTAAAGCAAATCCATCTCCCACACCCATCACTCCTCTTACATCATCTTATTACTACCATCCCTATCTCATCCACCCCACTTATCAAACCCCTTCCATATCTTGCTTCCCATCCATCGAATCCCTCCAAATCCTATCTAAATTTTGTCCTCCTAGCATTACCCAAATCACATGTAATAAACCTAATGAGCCCCTCCTCCATTAGCCCATCCCCATTAAAGAAACTATCCAACTGTCTCCTGTCATACTATCCACTCTCATCCATTCCACTCAAGATCTTGTCCAAAAGAATGTTGAAATATCCCACAACACAAAAGAAGATCCCACCATCCCACTTCTTCCCCTACGTGATCCACTTTTACCACTCACTCCATCTAATGAGCAATCACCATCCCCTCCATATCCAAATCTTACCATTATATCTACTCCATCTCAAGACCCCTTTCCATCAACCCATCCAACTCAAGATCCTATCCTTCTATCCCCTTTGCTTCATGATCATACATCTCCCATAATCCATGATGATAGATCCATAGAAGAAGAACTAACTATCATATCCAAAGCTTTGACTCCTTCAGCTAGTAATGGACTCACATCTTGTGTTCCAAATAATGAATATCATATTGAAGAAAGAAAGAAAAGTTTATCTATAGATGTTGGTATCCCTTCTATCTCTGCATGGTCCCAAGTCCTTCCATCTTCACCCCAAACTTCCCCTCTACCTTGTTCTCCATCTATTTTGGGCCCTTATCCTACTACTTATTTCCAACCCTCCATTTTGGGTCCATATATCCCTTATATAAATACCCCACCCTTTCCATCCATTTTAGGTCCTTATACACCTTATATGAATCCTTTATCTCCTCCATCTTTTTGGGACCTACTCCTTTCATGTTTCCATCTATTTTAGGCCCATATCCTTAATTCCTTTCATCCATTTTGGGAAATTATATGCATCCATATCCTATATTCCAATCTATCATTACATCCCCTCAAATCCACAAGCTAGATGATCAAAGGCACTCATCCTTGAATCCATTCCAACCTTCAACCTCTATCATTCCATCCAAAAATCTTTCATATCCTCCATGCTCTTTTTCCCATATTGTGGCTAATAGAAGAAAAATGGATGCCAAAATTAAAAAGCACAAATCAGAAAATCCACAAAAATCCAAGTCTCAACATGTCCCTTCTAAAATACATGCTCCTGGAGAGAAGTATTTGATCCAAATCAAAGAAAAAGTTAGGAGGCCACAAAGGCCCAAGCTGAAAAAGTCAAAAATCATGTGGATACCTAGGATGCTCATAAAAGAAATTCATCTCAATGAAAAATCTCAATTGGCATCCATTCCTACTACTAAAAAAGCCTCATCCATTCATACTTTATCCAAATCTCCATATAAACATCCTTCATCCCCCAATCCACTATTAGTCTATATACTTCTTATCCTAGATTTCCAATCCTCTATCTTCTAACTTTACTACTAGTACTTATATTTCTCTTCCTCCATTTTCTCCTTAACCTCACTCAACACCATCTTTCCCACTATTTCATCACCTTTCAAGGTGTGTGCCAATGATGATCTTTCCATTTCCCTCATCCATTTACCCACAAGTGTTATGTTTTCCCATCCCTTATCTACCAACTTCCACCTATCATTCTACTCATTTGCTCCAATCCTTTTCCTCTCTCTTCCTTCCTACCAACATCTATGAGTACAAATGCATCAAAAAAACAAAAAAAAAAAAAAAAAAAAAAAAACACACTTATGCACTCATGAAAACTTCACTATTCAAGTGCCTTGGACAAGTACCATGATGAAAACTTGGACAACAAGTGTCATGTGTAATCCCTCCATCCAAATGCTCTGCACACTTGGGGGCATGTTCCATCACCCACCATACCAACCACATCCCATCATCCACCACCCTCCTTCAGACCTCGATAAAAATGAAGTCCACCACCAGATGCATGCTTTTGGTCATCCTTTTGACATCCATTTCACATCAATGTTTGTATCCACCTATCCTTTATCCACCCAATCTTTCATCCAAGTCCTCCATCATCCTCATCCATTGAATTTAATTATCCCCTATATTCCCTACTCATTCACATTTCCTATCCTAGCCTCTATCTAGCTCCCTTATCCTCGTATAATCATCCAACCCTCTATCCTATCACATGCTTTATAAAACCTCCTCTTGGGTACCCTATAATTGGGGGCACTATATTCCTTTGAGACCGTGTCATGTCCATCCTTCCATCCCCCCCATTCTAGCCCTATTTTCATCTTGTCATCCCCAAAACTAGTCATCTCATTTTCTTCTATCCTTACACTTCTCACTATCTCTCCATATTTCCATGACCTGGTACATCACTTGTCATTGGTATCTAGCATAGGATATCCCCATATACCCCAATGTCATCCATTCATATCCTTACTCTCCTAAAAATCTACCCTCAATTGCACCATTTCATTGCACACTCCATCATTTTTTTAATCTTCTACCCAATCATGTTGCAAGCCTTGGTTACACCCCCTTCATCATCATTGGGATCATTCCTTCCCACTCCCTATCTTTAGGTATATCTCCTCATACAAATTTTTTTCCTCTATCTCCTCATCTTAAGCTTGTCATCCCCTCTATCTCCTCATCCCAAGCTTTTCATCGCACTATCTTCCCATCCCATGCTTTTAATCCTACTATCTCCTCATCCTGAGGTTTTCATCCACTATCTCCTCATCCTTAGCTTTTCATTTATTATCTTCTCATCTTGAGCTTTTCATTTGATATCTCTTCATCCTAAGATTTTCATTCACTATCTCCTCATCATAAGCTTTTCATCTGCTATCTCCCTGTTGGGACTAAAAATTGCATGGTCAATTTTGAGAACCATTGAAAAATTGAGCCCTATAAATGCTTTGTGAAGCCTATGTACCCCGCTGTTGAGTTAATGCATAAATGGTGTTTAATGTTTCTAACACCCTTCATTTATCTCGTTCACATTTTCTATAATGATAAATTGATATTCTAAGTTGTTTGGAAAAGTCCTATTTTGAGCCAATGTCTAATTTGCATTTTCATCCAAGTGTCAAACAGTGACAGGAGGGCATGTTTGCAATCTAATATCTCACACCCATAAATATTTTGTGACTCACCACTTTGGGAGTGTTTAGTGTCCATACCTGAGAACCTATGTTTCAAATTTTGAGTCATTTCAAGTCCGTCTGACTAGGTTTGGTATCCCTCAAAGTTGGTCAGTTACTGTTTTCATACTTTTGCAAATTGCACACATTTCTAGGAAGCCATGTTTGATATGCTATAACTTTTGACCAGTTGACCAAAATGAGAAATTTCCTTTTGCGTTACATTGTAGATGTCAAAGACTTGTTATGTTTCAATTTTCAAGTCTTGAGGAATCCGTTTGATCAGTTTTCAAATGTGATTCCAAATTCAATTTCTAAAGTTATACTGGTGTCAGCATTTGTAGATTGTTTGGTACCCCTGTTTGGGACATCATAACTTGAGATCTATGATTGCCTAGATCGAATGGATTGTACCACTATTATCTCCTCTTAAAATAATTTAAGTTTGTTAGTTTGTAAGTATTGAAGAATCCGTATGCACACTTTTCCAGGTCAATTCCATTTCTAAAAATCACTTTTCAGTTAGTGTTCCTAGTTGCAAAATTCCAAGTAGCCCACTTTGACTGATCGTCATTTACACCCTATGATTCGTCATGAACTCAAATCATATTTTCACATTCACCTCATCACATAGAACCAGTGTCCCAATTTTCATTTCCCCATGTGCTCATTTGCCTAGTTTTTTGAGCCAAATCCAAACGCAGTTTATGGTATTCTAACATGTTTTAGTGCAGATAATTCTGAAGGGGCGACTTTGATTGTCAATATCTTTTAACCCTGAATTTTTCATGAGACGAGATTTAGCAGGGTAGAAGTGTGCGGAACATAGATTTAGTGTGCCAATTTTCAGAGTTTGACCAGGTGTTTGGATCAGTTTTTAAGGCCAGTCAACGGACCTCCCGACATGAAAATTAACAGTTTGCAAATCAGTGGTAAAGTGAGTTTTAATTGATGGTTTAGTGATCGAACTTGATTTTAATCAGTTCGAGATGATTAATAGATCAGTTTGCCAGTTCAGTTGTTCAGAAATGAAATTTTTTTAGCCAGACCCACTTTGGGGCTCGACTAAACTTCACTAGAGCATAGATTAACCAGGAGAAAGTTGTGTAAAACAAGTATGTACCTGCACTTACAGAATTCACACATGGTCAAAGTGAAGTATCTTCAAAGAATCTTTATATGAACTTTAGAGGTTTTATGGTAGTCTTGAGACGTATAATTGTCAGTGGTAAGGCCAAATAGATTTTATGAAACTTTAGAACATGTGTGAAATCACTTCAAAGCATGGAGCCAAGGATTCAATGAATGAGTTGGATAAGAAGGAGCTCTATTTTAAAGTGACTGGGCAAGAATTTAGAGAATGTGCTATTACCAATTGTTTTGCCACTCCATAAGGATTTAGCAAATGTAGTGTTAAAGTCTGTCTGATTCTGAAATTGTTATAACACTTTTGGGGGTTTTAAAGATTGCAGAGCAACTTCTTGAGTTAGAGCCAAAGGAATCTGCACCTTATGCTCTACTTTCAAACATTTGTATAGGAAATCTGTGGGATCACTCTGGGATGAGATTGTTGAAATGGTGGAGAACAGTGAACTTTCCAGTGACTTTAAATTTCAAAATAAATGGATTAATGCTAGCATTACCTACAGAAGACCAGTGGAGCCTAGACCCTGAAGAAAGTGCAGGTTTGGAGAGATGCCATAAAAGGAGTGACTCCTATGAAGGAAATCATGCTAAACAAAGGAAAACCATTCAATTGACAAGGATGACTAAGGAACAAGAGAGAACCCAAGGTAGCTTGCGAAAGGGAAAATCAACGCATGAGAGAAGCGCCAGTCTGCACATTAAAGAAGATGCATGTGCCCAAGTGGAAGATAAAATTCAGTAAAATGAGGGTAGTTGCAAAAGAGAAGGCATTGGATAACAATGAAATGGGTGCATGCTTGAAAATTTCAGTGGATAAGAACTTTTAAACCAGGCTTTTCCACTCGCGATTTCCCCAGATTTCTATATCTATGTGGATATGAAGATCTCCAAGTTATGTTTTCACACTAAAATCCCTCTCCAGTGGTGATCCTTACTCATGCACAAAGATCACCTTATAATGAAAAAGGTTGAGTGCAGAGGAAAGTGCAGGAGAAGTGGTTCAGTGATATATCCCACATTGTATATGTGGTGTATTTTCTAAATGTTTAAATTCAATTCTTCACACAACGTGTAATGTTTACAAAGACAAGCACTTTTGGAAGCACTAGACCATGGAGGTGGTACTTGACCTGATGACATCAGTGAGAAGTAAGTATAATTTTAAACAAAGATGCAAAAATGCTGATGTGGCAGAGGTAGGCTTAGATCACGATAAGTGTCCGGATCTGACGGTGCCTACTTCCCCACATTATCAAGATGCGAGGAAGTTAAATAATCTGAGAAAGCAAGATTGCATGACATGGTAGTGAGCCTTGGTGTTATGACATAGCAATCCTAGGCAGTGACGATGTGGCAATAATGAACAGTACATACACGACACACAGGATGCTGCCATGTGGTGAAATCCAACGAATGGCACTTTCCCACAAAAACAAAGTGCGCATGGGATAAGAAATGTGAGAAAGCAAGATTTCACCACGTGTCGCTAGCCCCAAAGTAGATGGTGGCATGGTAGATGAAGCAGAGGTAGACCAATCAGGCTTTCACAGGTGGCAGTAGGTCAAAACCTATTGACACGGATAGAGGCATAAGGGGAAAAGTAAAATGATTTTAAAATTGTCTTTTTTAAAATTAATTTTTCAGAATTGGGTGACGTGCAACTTTTAAATCAAAAAGGGGTTTTAATCTAAAGTTTTACCTTTAGAGATTCATTTAAATTTTAAAAAAATTTAAAATCTAAAGGATGTGCAGACCTAATGTTTCTAATAGGGGAGTCATTTTTCAAAATGAGATTCAGGGGGTTTCTTAAAGGCCAGATAGGCAATATTATATATCGTCGAAATCGAGAAAAGACAAACTTTTTGATTTTGGATTCAATTTTTGCACAAGAAGTAGTGTTTTCAAGCTATAGGGGGATTTGTCTCAAGTACCTAAATTGCAACAATATTTAGGTATGGAAGGTCAAAATTGATTCCTAGCATGTTGATGACCTCAATAAGGTTAAAAGATAGTAAAAATGTAGTTGGGGTTGAATTGAATTAATTAAAAATCAGTTAAAGTTTGATTCCTTCAGCATTTCATAAAGATATCAGATATTTTGGCAAGTAAGGGGATTTCATCATTAAGCAGAGATATTTTGCAAGTTTGTTACAGAAAATGATGAAACAAGATCAGATAAAAATGGGAAGAATGAAGAGAGAGGTTTTCTAGTTATAGGAGATTGAATTCCAAGTGGACACTTGTCATTCTGAAATTAGATCCAGGAATTCATCTTGGGTATATCATTTTTTCTTTCTGTCATTGTAAGGGTTCCAATTTTTGGTTCCAGTTTTTGTTACTGAGAAAGCCAGAGGTTAGCAGTTTTCTCTGGGTAATGCCAGGAGGGTTCCATTGATTTACTATGAAACCACATTACTTTTAGCAATTTTCTCTCTTGTATGAACAACATTAGGAAGATATATATAGATAGTCCAAATCTATTAGGTGTTTTTCATATTTTCATTTCATGCATTTGGTTGTATTATTTCAAGGAAATTAATACAAAGAGCAGAATAGTTTTATTAGTTTCATTCTGATTCTCATTTCCATTCTTAGTGAGTTGTAATGTTTAATGACCTTTGGACAAAGAGCCTAGGTCATAGTTGTAGTCCCTTAAGGCTATATGTTGTTTCATTGTTGCTGATGATTCAAGGAATTGTGTAAATGCTTCATAAAAATCAACAAGGTTATAGATTTATTGAGGAGGATATCAGGTAAGAATGAGATTCAGATTGAGCACAGATGTCTATTTACAAGTTAAATAGATAGATTAAATATCTGAATATATGTGTAAGTATCAGATATCCATATGTATGCATTTGATTCATGGATTTTCTCAATGGATTAGGCATTGATCAGCTACAGGATCATTAGTTTCTTTCTACTGCATATTTGAGGGTTTGTTGAATTCAACATTATAAATCAAACGTTCTTTCATTTCATGTTGAAGGACCTAAATAGAATACCCTCACTCAACTTGTGAATATTCTAGATTTGCATTTAGATACTGTAGATTTGTGTCATTTCATGAGTTACTAGGAGAAATAAGGGCTTGGATCTGCTTAATAGATTTAGGGATATGTTTTTGCATTGGTATGATATCAATTGAATCTTAGGTCCACCCGCCTAGGTTTAGCAGAGCCTAAAGAAGAAGAAGAAGGGACATGCCTTATAGTTGGCCCGGTGTCTGAAATGGCATGTTGAAAATGGGAGTTAGCTACCCCTAGATATGTCATATTCTCATGGGGATAATTGAAAACCCTCCAGCATTTTCAAACACCAACAAAATGGTGACTCTGTTGGGGATTGTATTGAATCAGATTTAAGACAAACCTTGAGAATTTGAAAAGAAGAGATTCAATACAGCAGGAGAAGTGCATTAAAAAGTTTTAGCAGTAAGTTCTCTGATGTTCTTTCCAGTTTTCTTACTCCAAATCATGCACCCCAGTGAAGTTTTATCTATTTGTAGCAGTGATTTTGAAGGATTGAATGCAAATTGTTGTCACTAAGTTTTATCTTCAATCAATTTAGTCGGTTCTTATTTTTCAAGGTGTTGTTGTCATTCAGAGTCAGAATTGTTTTAAAAGGGGTTTCTCTCTTTACAGTGTTTTAAATTCTACAAAGTGACAATTTAGATCTTTAGTTTTATGAATTATGTTTCAAATCTTTCTCACATAAGTGAGTGGCGATTCTATATAAAGGATCTCTAAACCAGTATAGATCGGTTGTATAATTGATTTCAAAGAGTTTTCAGTTGAATTGAATAGATGTGAAAGTTGTGCCACATTTTTTAAAACAAGAAGAGAGATCTATATAAGTTTCTGACCAGTGAGTTTCAAAGTGTTGTTTGATTTGCTATTAAAAGTTTTTGAAATGATAAATGCAAATCACTCCTGTGATTTCATTTCTCTCCTCAAGGAGATGGCAACTCTGTAAGGTTATGATCAGTGGTGTAAGGAATTCATGTTAGCACTAGGCCAATTAGCAGATACGTGGTTTCATGCAACAACACTAAAGGTATTCTCATTTTCATGTATTTTCTTTTCATGAAAATTGATTGTTATACAAGTGTGTTCTCCATCAAGTGAAGTTTCAGCATTGAGAAGAGGAGAATAATTTGAAAAGTTTCATACACTTCATTGAATCAAATTTCAGTTGTTGTTTCTAAGTTTGTGAAGTGTATAGTTTGAAGTGATTCATTGGTAGAAGGGTGTAGATTTTCTGCAAATTATAGATTAGAATATGGGTGAATGAGGTTCAAATTTGTTAAGAATGTCAAGATTCAATTCACCTAGGATGCAGTCAGTTAGTGTGATTCCTAGATCCATTTCTACCAAGAGGTATATGCCATTATGTTTTGATGGTATTCATGGTTTCTCGAATGTCATTCCTAATGATGTTCAAAATAAATTGCCTAAATTTAGTGGAAACCATACTATTTCAGCCAGTCATCATGTTGAATTGTTCATTGATTTGATGGGTGACTATGAGATTGCTCATGAAGACGTTCACATGAAGTTATTTGTTCAAATCTTGGAAGGAGATGTAGGGACTTCTTTTCATTTTTACCAGCACTTTCTATTTCATCTTGGAGTGAGTTGCATTCTGCCTTCATGGAGCAATTTGGAGAACGAGTAAGCATGTCTAATTCTTATGATAAGTTTTTCAAGATCCATATTGGGAGTGATGAACTTGTAGCTCAATTTAACATCAGATTTGCAAGAATTTTAAATAAAATCCCTAAGAGTTACAGACCCGATGATCAAATGTGTTTAGTAATTTACTTGGATGCATTTGATAAGAAAATGAATTATCTACTAAGGGATAAAGAACTGCAAACATTATATCAGGCTTTTGTAACTGCTAGGAACATTGAGAATAATATGAAGTATGGATTGACTAGAGGTCATTTTGCCTTGAATGATTGCCAATATAATGTGTTTGAAAGAAAAGTGGAACACAGTGTTGATGTTTCAGTTTCAAAAAAAAATGTCAACACCCCTGCTATAGGTTTTAATTAGATTGAGAATTTAAATCAGAATGTGTGTATGAGAAAGGTTAGTCCAGTTGCAAATAGAAACACACACGTTCATGATGCCACAATAGTGAATAATATTTCAAACTCTGATAGGTTTCAGCGATATGTTGATTTTACAGATTAGACATTGGTTACAATAGAAAGTTCTTCTCATGACAGTTATGTGTATGATGATGTTACTAATGTTTCTAATTTTGAAGTTGCTGAACCTAGATCTCAGTCTTAATTTTGAAGTTGATCCGACATGCCATGGAGAGTTAAAACAAAGTGAAGAGCGTGAATCACAATCATCTCAGCCACAATCAAAAGAATAGAATGCACATGTTGATAATTTTTCAGTAGTAAATGGTAAGATGTATTCTTTTAATCAATTGGATAGGCAAGAATTGAATTCTCTTATTGAGAGGTTGCATTATGTTAATAATGAATTAGAAAGATATGAATTTCAATGTGAATATGAAGAAGCTGTAAGTCATCTTCCAAATGATGACAATGAAGTTGTTTATCCGATGTACGAGGAAGAAGCATCATATTAAGGAGATGATGAGAGTGGTTGCTCGAATCACAGTGAGGAAAAAGACACTGTATGTTCGCCCTCATATGAATCTGATTTTGATTGGGAGGAAGAAAGAAGTGATGGCCGTGAACATTCATCTGAAGCTGAAGGTATGAATTCTTCCTTTGATTCTAAAAAGGAAGGTGTGTCTCAATTTTTGCATTATACAAATTAGTTAGCCAATGAAGATTTTAATAATGATCTATCCCCAAGGTATGAAGATAAAAGAATGTTGAGTCCAGTTAAGGTTAATGATTCTGAAGACTTCAGTAGAAGGTTGTCAAATGCTTTTACATCAGACAATAAAAATCCAACATGTAGTGAGGTGTTTAGGAATGAATCACAGTCTATTCATAATGGTTATCCTAAACAAGCTAATGAAGAGAGTGTAACTATGAACACTATATGTTTGGTAGAAGAAATAAAAAAGGAGTTTTCATATAGTTCTGACTTTTCTTCATACGCTGAAAGTTTCCATGAGGATAGGGTGGGTAGTGAATTTCAAGTCTATAATAATGTTTTATATGATGATGCTTGTGAGGATGAGCAACCCATGTTTTGTCCCAAGGTTCAAAAAGGATAACTACATGGAGTCATTAACCCATTGTTTGTAGACGACATGCAGGTTTCAAGTTTAGTTGGGTTAGATGCAAATTGTGATACACTATCATGTTCCTGTAACATATCATATTATTGTTCTTCTATTTTTGATGTTGAATCTTCTAATAATGTTGTATTTGGTGAGGGTGAAGATGAAGTTTCCAATGGAGTTGTCTTTGAAGAGAAACCGACACTTCATGGTAAGTTCTATGATGATTCAAATGAGGTAAAAGCCAATCAACACTTCAAATATGAGAATACATAAGAAGGTTATGAAATATTTTTAGATTGTGATGATGATGTTATGTGTGAATACAAATCTGATTGTTCATTTGAAATTTAGCCAGCAACACTTGAGGAAATGCAAAGTCAAGGTGAGTAAAAAATGCATGATATATATAACTTTTTCTATGAAATTGAGAATGAGCACTTTGCGTTTCTAGTAGATAGCATGCATGAATTAGTCAGTAGTGATGAGTTTTAGTTTGACACCAATATTCATGAGCATGCTGATCAGTATTTTCATAATGAGCTAACGGTTGAGAATGAAGCAAGTTTTTATATGCATTATGAAAGTAAGAGTGATGATTTTGTTATGCCAAGTGATTTGTTATATGATGATAATATGATTGGTGAAACTGATAGGAGAAGAAATTTTAGTTTACCTCATGAAAGTTCAAATGAGAATTATGTTTATGATAGAGGTAAATAGTTTTGTTGAAGTTCAGTGGCCTGAGGCCATCGTGTGTACATAATTTTGTTAGCAGTAGTTGTTCCCTTGCTTTCAATAAGCTGTTTGAGAAAAGTTTTGTTGTTCAGGTGTGTGGTCTGCTTCCTCCAAAGATCTGAAATCTTGCCATGCCCGCAAGGGACATGCATCCCTAGACAGAGCCACTATTGGGACTAAAAATTGCATGGTCAATTTTGAGCACCATTGAAAAATTGAGCCCTATAAATGCTTTGTGAAGCCTATGTACCCTGCTGTTGAGTTAATTCATAAATGGTGTTTAATTTTTCTAACACCCTTCATTTAGCCCATTCATATTTTTTGTAATAATAAATTGATATTTTGAGCTATTTGGCAAAGTCCTGTTTTGAGCCAATGTCTAATTTGCATTTTCACCGAAGTGTCAAACAGTGACAGGAGGGCATGTTTGCAATCTAATATCTCACACCCAGAAATGTTTTGTGACTTGCCACCTTGGGAGTGTTTATTGGCCATACCCAAGAACCTATGTTTCAAATTTTGAGTCATTTAAAGTCTGTCTGACTAGGTTTTGTATCCCTCAAAGTTGGTCAGTTACTGTTTTCATACTTTTGCAAATTGCACACATTTCTAGGAAGCCTTGTTTGGCATGCTATAACTTTTGACCAGTTGACCAAAATGAGAAATTTCCTTTTGCGTTGCATTTTAGATGTCAGTGACTTGTTATGTTTCAATTTTTAAGTCTTGATGAATCCGTTTGATCAGTTTTCAAACGCGATTCCAAATGCAATTTCTAAAGTTATATTTGTGTCAGCATTTGCAGATTGTTTGGTACCCCTGTTCAGGACATCATAACTTGAGATCTGTGATTTCCTAGATCGAATGGGTTGTACCACTATGTTTTCCTTTGAAAATACTTTAAGTCTTTCAGTTTGTAAGTCTTGACGAATCCGTATACACACTTTTCCAAGTCAATTCCATTTCTAAAAATAGCTTTTCAGTCAGTGTTCCTAGTTGCAAAATTCCAAGTAGCAGACTTTGACTGATCGCCGTTTACGCCCTATGATTCATCATGAACCCAAATCATATTTTCATATTCACCTCATGACATAGAATTAGTGTCAAAAATTTTGTTTCCCCATGTGCTCATTTGCCTAGTTTTCTGAGGCAAATCCAAACCCAGTTTATGGTATTCTAACATGTTTTGGTGCAGATAATTTTGAAGGGGTGACTTTGATGGTCAATATCTTTTGACCCTAAATTTTTCATGAGACGAGATTCAACAAGGTTGAAGTGTGCAGAACAGAGATTCAGTGTGCCAATTTTCAGAGTTTGGTTAGGTGTCTGGATCAATTTTTAAGGCCAGTCAACGGACCTCTCGACATGAAAATTAACAGTTTGCAAATAAGTGGTAAAGTGAGTTTTAATTGATGGTTCAGTGATCAAACTTGATTTTAATTAGTTCAAGATGATCAATAGATCAGTTTTCCAGTTCAATTGTTCAGAAATGAAATTTTTTTAGCCAGACCCACTTTGGGGCCCAACTAAACTTCACTAGAGCACAGATTAACCAGGAGAAAGTTGTGTAAAAGAAGTATGTACCTACACTTATAGAATTCACACATGGTCAAAGTGAAGTATCTTCAAAGAATATTTATATGAACTTTAGAGGTTTTATGGTAGTCCTGAGATGTATAATTGTCAGTGGTAAGGCCAAATAGATTTTATGAAACTATACAACATGTGTGAAATCACTTCAAAGCATGGAGCCAAGGATTCGATGAACGAGTTGGATAAGAAAGAGCTCCATGTGAAAGTGAATGGGCAAGAATTTAGAGAATGTGCTATTATCAATTGTTTTGCCACTCCATAAGGACTTAGCAAATGTAGTGTTAAAGTCTTTCTGATTCTGAAATTGTTATAACACTTTTTGGGGTTTTTAAAGATTATAGAGCAACTTCTTGAGTTAGAGCCAAAGGAATCTGCACCTTATGTTCTACTTTCAAACATTTGTATAGAAAATCTATGGGATCACTCTAGGATGAGATTGTTAAAATGGTGGAGAACAGTGAACTTCCCAATGACTTTAAATTTCAAAATAAATGGATTAATGCTGGCATTACCTACAGAAGACCAGTTGAGCCTAGACCTAGAAGAATGTGTAGCTTTGGAGAGACACCATAAAATAAGGAGCGACTCCTATGAAGGAAATCACGCTAAACAAAGGAAAACCATCCAATTGACAAGGACGACTGAGGAACAAGAGAGAGCCCAAGGCATCTTGTGAAAGGGAAAATCAACACATGAGAGAAGTGCCAGCCTGCACATTAAAGAAGATGAATGCGCCCAAGTGGAAGATAACATTCAGTAAAATGAGGTCAGTTGCAAAAGAGAAGGCATTGGATAATAATGAAATGGACGCATGCTTGAAAATTTTAGTGGATAAGAACTTTTGAACTAGGCTTTTCCACTCGTGATTTCCCCTAAGTTCTTTATCTATGTGGATAGGAAGATCTCCAAGTTATGTTTTTGCACTAAAACCCCTCTCCAGCTCTGATCCTTACTCACACATAGAAATCACCTTATAATGAAAAAGGCCAAGCGCAGAGGAAACCGCAGGAGAAGTGGTTGAGTGATATATCCCACATTGTATATGTGGTGAGTTTTCTAAATGTTTAAATTCAATTCTTCACACAATGTGTAATATCTAAAAAGACAAGCACTTTTGGAAGAACTAGACCATGGAGGTGGGACCAACCTGATGACATCAGTGGGAAGCAAGTATAATTTTAAACAAAGATGCAAAAATGCTAATGTGGCAGAGGTAGGCTCAGATCATGACAAGTGTTTGGATCCGACGGTGCCTGCTTCCCTGCATTATCAAGATGCGAGGAAGTTAAATAATCTGGTAAAGTGGGATTGCACCATGTGGCAATAGGCCCTAGTGTGATGATGTAGCAATCCCAGTCAGTGACGAATGGCAATAATGAGCAGTGCATACACGACACACACGATGCTGCCACGTGGCAAAATCCAATGAATGGCGCTTTCTCGCAAAAACAAAGTGTGCACGGGATAAGAAATGCGGGAAAGTGGGATATTTGCCACGTGTCACTGGGCCTAGAGTAGATGGTGACATGGTAGATGAAGTAGAGGTCGACCAATCAGGCTTTGACATTTGGCAGTAGGTCAATACCTGTTGACTCAGATGGAGGCATAAGGGGAAAAGTAAAATGATTTTAAAATTATCATTTTTAAAATTAATTTTTTAGAATTGGGTGACGTGTAGCTTTTAAATCAAAAAGGGGTTTTAATCTAAAGTTTTACCTTTAGAGATTCAATTAAATTTTTGAAAATTTTAAAATCTAAAGGATGTGCAAACCTAATGTTTTTAACAGGGGAGTCATTTTTCAAAATGAGATTCGAGGGTTTCCTGAAGGCCAGATAGGCAATATTATATATCGTCGAAATCAGGAGTAGATGAACTTTCTGATTTCGGAGTCAATTTTTGCACAGGAAGTAGTGTGTTCAAGCTAGAAGGGGATTTTTCTCAGGTACCTAAATTGCAACAATATTCAGGTATGGAAGTTCATAATTGATTCCTAGCATGGTGATGACCTCAATAAGGTTAAAATATATTAAAAATGTAGTTGAGGTTGAATTGAATTAACTACAAATCAGTTAAAGTTTGATTCCTTCAGCATTTCATGAAGATATCAGATATTTTGGCAAGTAAGGGGATTTCATCATTAAGTAGAGATATTTTGCAAGTTTGTTACAAAAAATGATGAAACAAGATTAGATCAAAATGGAAAGAAAGAAGAGAGAGGTTTTCCAATTGTAGGAGATTGAATTCCAAGTGGACACTTATCATTCTGAAATTAGATCCAAGAATTCATCTAGGCTATATCATTCTTTCTTTCTATCATTGTAAGGGTTCCAATTTTTGGTTCTAGTTTTAGTTACTGAGAAACCAAGAGGTTAGCAGTTTTCTTTGGGTAATACTAGCAAGGTTCAATTGATTTACTATGAAACCACATTTCTTTCAGCAATTTTCTCTCTTGTATGAATAGTATTAGGAAGATATATATAGATAGTCTAGATCTATTAGGTGTTTTTCATGTTTTCATTTCATGCATTTGGTTGTATTGTTTCAAGGAAATTAATACAAATAGAAGAATAGTTTCATTAGTCTCATTTTGATTCTCGTCTCCATTCTCAGTGAGTTGTAATGTTTTATGACCTTTGAACAAAGAGCCTAGGTCATAGTTGCAGTCCCTTAAGGCTATATGTTGTTTCATTGTTGCTGATGATTCAAGGAATTGTGTAAATGCTTCATAGAAATCAACATGGTTACAGATTTATTGAGGAGGATATTAGGTAAGAATGAGGTTCAGATTGAGCACAGATTTCTATTTACAAGTTAAATAGATAGATTAAATATCTGAATATATGTGTAAGTATTAGATATCCATATGTATGCATTTGATTCATGGATTTGCTCAATGGATTAGGTACTAATCAACTATAGGATTATTAGTTTCTTACTACTGCATATCTGAGGGTTTGTTGAATTCAACATTATAAATCAAACGTTCTTTCATTTCATGTTGAAGGACCTAAATAGAATACCCTCACTCAACTTGTGAATATTCTAGATTTGCATTTAGCTACTATAGATCTGTGTCATTTCATGAGTTACTAGGAGAAATAAGGGCTTGTATCTGCTTAATAGATTCAGGGATATGCTTTTGCACTGGTATAGTAGAAATTGAATCTTAGGTCCACCTGCCTAGGTTTAGCAAAGCTTGAAGAAGTAGGTTCATGCCGTATAGTTGGCCCAGTGTCTAAAATGGCATGTTGAAAATGGGAGTTAGCTGCCCCTAGATATGTCATATTCTCATGGGGATAGTTGAAAACCCTCCAGCGTTTTCAAACACCAACACTCCTCATCATGAGATTTTCATCCACTATCTCCTCATCTTGAGCTTTTCATCCACTATCTCCTCATCCCAATCTTTTCATCTACTATCTCCTCATCCTGAGATATTTATCCACTATCTCATCTTCTAGAGCTTTTCATCCACTATCTCCTCATCCCAAGCTTTTTATCTGCTATCTCCTCATCCTGGGATTTTCATCTACTATCTCCTCATTGTGAGCTTTTCATCTGCTATCTCCTCATATTTGAGCTTTTCATTCTCTATCTCCTCATCTTGAGCTTTTCATCCACTATCTCCTCATCATGACCTTTTCATCCACTATCTCCTCATCCTCAGCTTTTCATCCACTATCTCCTCATCTCAATATTTTCATATACTATCTCCTCATCTTGAGATTTTTATCTGCTATCTCCTCATCCTGAGCTTTTCATCTACTATCTCCTAGTCCCAAGCATTTTATCTGCTATCTCCTCATCCCGAGCTTTTCATCCACTATCTCTTCATGTTTATCTTTTTTATCTGCTATCTCCTTATCCTACACTTTATCCACTATATTCTAATCCCAAGATTTTTATCTGCTAATCTTTTCCTCCCAAATATTTCATCCACTATCTTCTCATCTTTATCTTTCTCACCACTATCCTATCATGTCAAGCTCTTTGTATAGTACTCCCTTCTACATACTTTGGTCTATCAGCTATATATTCCTTGTGTGTTAATCCTTCACTTGCTGCCATTGTATATATCTCATCTCTTTGTGTTAGTTCATGGTTGATTGCAACTTGTAATTCTCTTGGTTAGGTGCTTTAGCAAATCCTTGTACGAGATCCGTTGTCATCAAAATGTTGTCCTAATAATTTATGATTTCCTATATCATCCTATTCCTTGATACTACTGATAGATCATTGTACGATGTATCCGTCCTCTCATCTAATCTTGGTCTATCAATATCTAGTCCTATTGATCTCTTTGGAAAAAGGGTTAACTTTTTTTTATGGATTTACAATTTCTTTTGATTTCTTTTTCTTTTTGAGATTTCAAGTGGGTTCTTAAAGCATCTCTATCAAGAAATTTGGGTTGTTCCCCTCTCAAGATTTTCATGATCTTTTATATCATGGTGTGCTATGAATGGGGCAATTTGAGGGCAAGGTTTTGATCAGGTCTTTTCTATATTCTTTTCTACTTGTGAGTCATTTGGATATGACCCTTCCATATTACAAACATGTGATCACTTGTGGTTACATGGTGCACTTGGGAAATATTATTTGCTTGTAGGTTACCTAGTATCATTTCCACTCTAATTCTTCTGAGATTGATGTGTGATGTTGGGGCAATCCTTGTGTGTTTGTTTCATGTCAGTACTATGTAATATTGGTATAAAGACCTTGATTTTCTTAGTAACCTTGGCATATCTCCAATATTCCTATTTCAAAATAAGTGCTCAACTATATGGTGGTACTCCCCTTTGAAACATCCCCACACTCAAGCTTCAATGGATTACATCACACTTCCATCCTATCAACACATGCCATCCTATCCAAGAATCTCATCCTATTCAAACATCCTGTCCTATTCGAGCATATCATCCTATCCAAACATTCCATCATATCCAACCATCCCATCCTATCAAAGCATCCCATCCTATCCAAGCATCCCACATTATCAAAGCATCCCATCCTATCCAAACATCCATCTTATTAAAGCATCCCATCCAATCCAAGCATCCCATCCTATCCAAACATCCTACAATCATGATCCACTAGTTTTATCCATATCATAATCATTGCTCCTACATCAATCATAATCTTAGTCATCATCAATCATAATCCTAGAATCATAATCTCCCCAACCCTACCATCTTCCAAATCACTTTCTTGGGTTTAATTTAAAATATCCAATCCCCCCCCTCCCCCTATAACTAGTGTTCTTAACCATTAGTTATCCTTGTACACAACGTTTTCCTTTGTATCATTCTCCACTAGTGAGAGTATGGGCTTTTTAAAACCCCCCTCTCTTAGTGCTTCTTAGTCCTCCTACTCGCCCTGGCTTACTGCAACTTTTCAAGAAATTTTTAGGCCTTACCTTCTCTCCCCACCACCTTCTTGAGGGGGCATCACCTAGTCCATTATCTCCTCTTCTACTCGCAATTGGGGCAACCATGTTGCTTTCAAAATCTTCTTTGCATCATTTATATTCAAACTACTTTGAAATAGTGTTGTTCCAACACTATGTCAAAGAGGGGCAAAATGTAGACACTTACTTCTAATTACATCATTAAGTAATCCTATTCAATCATTTCCTAGGACATTACTAATTAAATATTTATTATTTAATTAATTAATCATCATTGTATAGTTAACTAATTTATTTAATTAACTATAGCCCAATTGATAAAATCAAATGATAACCCAAAATCAATTTATCAATTAAATCCCTTTTCTTCTATTAAATTAAATAAATCCTCAAATCTATTTAATTTAATCCCATATCCCTTATTTATTAAATAAATCATTCCTAACCCCTAAAATATCCCAAAACCATATCCTAATCCCTAATCTAGCTCATCCACCCATACTAAACCTCACTTAGCCTCCTAACTAACCCATCCCATCAAAGCTAAGCCACTTGCCCCCTAATCCCCTTTCTAAGCTAAGCCTAATACCCCTCCTAAACATGTGCACAACTTTAAGCAAGGGTTAAGAATTGCTAACCCAATCCAAAGCCAACAATATCATCCTCACCCTCACCCTCAAAGCATTTGTGGCTCTTACACAAGCATTAAAAGCTCTTACAAAGCATTTATGAAGCCCTTATCTCTTGAGCCTCCTTTTCTTACTATTCCTCTTTCCATTCCCTCCATCTAATCACCCTATGACATGTTTCACTCCCTTATATGCCCCAAACAAGCATAATCCATGTACTCCCTTTTGAATGCATCTTAACCCACCTTTATCATTCTTCCATCCTTGCATCATGACCCTCCATTTTTCTACCCCTTAGCCTATAAATGAAACACTCTCCCTTCGCAAATAGTAATCCACTTCCAAGCTAATGTTATAATGCTATTTTGAGAGTCTAAGAACTATCAAAATACCATCATAATGGCAAGATCCATCCACAAATCCATTTTGAGTCATATCCTCTATTGAAGATTGAGCAACATCATTTGAGCATACATCTCGATCCAAGGATGCATATACATGATCAAGGAGGCTTTTGGAGTGATCTTCCTCTTGGTTTGCACTCTCTTACACCTTCTTTTGTCTAATCTTATATATGAATATGGTTTTAGTTTGTGAATGTTTTCCTTATTGTTAATGTTCTTTGCAGGCTAATATCTCATTCTACAATAGCTAGTTTTCAATACTTACTAGGTAGATGTAACCAACAAATACACTTTCTACCTTAGTAGTCATGATTAGACAAATCAAGATTTCTACTTCATTTGCCTCATCTTTCATCTCTCAATACGCTTTAACTCCCAGTACACTTTCTCCTTCTTTGACAACAATGCCAATCATATGCAAATATAAATATTTTTAGTTTCTCACTTTGTCAACTTTCTTGTGACTAATTTATAGCTTGAGCTCTTTGATTACTTTAGGCAATTCCTAAAGTAAGATCCACTGCATCAATGTGTAACATATGCCAATTAGCTTGTTTGATGTAGGGCTCTCCTCATGCTTCTTAGGTAGCCTTTGATAGGGGTATCACCCCTACTTTGCCTCTTAGATACTCATGAGCATCCTTAGGTAATGCTTTTGTGAAGATATCAACAATTATCTCTTTTGTGTTAACATATTCCATCTTCACCTCTTTATCTTGAACTAACTCTCTTGAGTGATGAAACTTGATTGTAATGTGCTTAGTCTTTGTATTCATCACAATATTCTTTGATATATTTATAACACTTGTATTATCACAATAAAGTATCACAGGTTTAGTGATTTCGTCCTTCATAACTTTGAGTACTTGTTTGATCCATACAATGTTTATATAATTTACCACAACAACAACATATTTAGCTTCAACAATAGATTGAGATATGTAGTTTTGTTTCTTGCTAGTCCATGTAACCAGCATTTTTCCTAAGAAAAATTCTCCTCCATCGGTGCTCTTTATGACATCAATATTTGTAGCCCAATCAATGTCTGTATAGGCTCTCAATTCAAATTTCTCATTTTTATTGTAGTATAGAACGTAGCCCTCTGTTCCTTTTAGATATCTCATTATTCTCTTAACTACTAGAAACTGGTTCACCCTAGGATTAGAAAATAATCTTGCAACTATCCCTACAAATAATGCAATATCATTTTTTTTGTGTACTACATACTATAATTTTCCAATCATAGATCTATATAATGTTTGATTCACCTCAACTAAATCATCATTCTTTGACAATTTATGTCTTGTCATCATAGGTGTATTTACTAGCTTGGAATCTTTCAATCCAAAAGTTTTTAGTATCTCCTTAACATACTTTGACAGAGTGATGTATATATCATATTTCATTTGATGTACTTAAAAACCCATAAAGAACTTGATCTCTCAAAATATAGACATCTCAAATTCTTTCTTCATTTCATTTGCAAAAGTATTACATAAAGTGTCTTGACTTGCAAATATGATATCATCATCAAAATTTTTAGATATTTTATCATCAATCCTCTCAAATCCAATCTTCATAAGATAATTATGAAGCTTGTCATACCATGCTCTTGGTACTTTCTTAATACTATATAAAGTTGTAGTGTACATACCATGTTTTTGTTATTAGCATCAACAAATCCTTTTGATTGTTCTATATAAACCTCTTCCTCCAATATAATAGAGTTCTTACTCCTTTCAACCTTGCAACATTAGTGAATGTCTCTCCATAATCTATCTCTTCTTCTTGTGCATATGCTTTATAGACTAATCTTTCCTTTTTCCTTGTGAATTTACCATTTTTATCTAACTTGTTTCTATATACCCACTTGGTACCAATCACATTTTTGTCTTTTGATCTAGGAACTAGAGTCAATGTCTTACTTTTCTTAATTTGTGCAATCTCTTCTTCCATGGCTTTACTCTAGTCCAAATCTTCTAAGGCATATTTCACTATTTTGGGTTCCTGCATGCTTAGCAAACATGTATCATTTCTCATATTGTTCCTTTTCATTGGCCTAGAATCTTTATCTCTAATGATTTGTGCAGTAGGATGATTTCGCTTGACATACTTAGACAATCTTGGTTCAACTCTGGCTTCTACATTTGGTCTCTCAACTTCTAAATCACTATGTATCTCTCTATCAAGTAGTTCAACATCTCTTTTAGGTACCCTAATCTTTGAATTAGAAAGTGCCTCAACTTCATTCTATAACTTAGCACTTGAATGTAGCTCAGCTCTTGAAAGGAACTCAACATTCATAGTATGTGACTTGGCAATCACTAAAACTTATTGTCAGTTTGCAACTTGATTTACAACATCTTCTTCGATAGGCATACCTTCATAAAAGTATACAAATGATTTGTATTCTTTTGGTTCCTTCATAGGTTTATCCTCATATACTTCTATATATTCATAAAATTACACAACTTTGTTAGTGTTAGTATTTAAATACTTATAAGCTTTACTTCTTGTGGAATAACCAAGAAATATACCTTCTTCACTTTTTCCATCTAGTTTACCATTCCTAAAATCTTTAAGAATATAGCATTTTCTTCAAAACACCTTAAAATATTTTACATTGGGTGAGTATCCACACCATAGTTCAAAACATGTTGAATGAGTACCTTTCTTGATTTTTACATTGTTCAAGGTATAACAAACTATACTTATAGCTTCTCTCTTGTATTTCAAAGTAACATTTTTCTCCATTATGAGTGTCCTAGCATAGTCCATTACAGATCTGTTCCTCTTTCAAATATTCAATTTTATGGAGGGGTTCTAGGAGCAGATGTCTATCTTTTGATTCCTTTATCATTACAAAACATCTCAAACATTTTAGACTTTTAAATATTTCCTTCTCAACTCTTGCTAAGTATCACTTAAACATTTGGAAAGCATCATATTTCTATTTTAGAAACATAACTATCATCATTCTAGAGTAATCATCAACAAGAAGCATAATGTACTTATCTCCTTTGTAACTTTGCACTTCAATTGGTCCACACAAGTCAGTATGAACAATCTCTAATATTCCTTTAGAGGTATAAGTCTTACTCTTAAAACTTCACTTTGGCATTTTGCCTAACTGACATTGTTTGCAAATTATATTACATAGATTCTTTAACTTAAGAAAACCTCTTACTCTTTTCATGTTACAGATCTACCAACCATTTTATCAAAATTAACATGACATAACTTCTTATGCCATAGCCACACATCATCAAATTCTACAAGTAAACAAGTAGCATCCTCTATATTAAGGTAGAATAGATTACCTCTAGTTTGATCACCTTTTCTAATCAGTTTTCTATCAATATCATATATCGTAGCAATTTTTTTCTCAAACTCAACCTTACATCCCAAATTATTTAGTTGTAAAACACTCAACAAATTATAGTTACATCCTTTAATATAGTAAACATAGTCACATAAAATATTTGTTGTGAGCTTGATAGAACCTTTTCATTTTATCATACATGGTGCATCGTTACTAAACCTTACACTATTTCTATCATAATAATTCAAGGTAATGAACTTATTTTTATCTCTAGTCATGTGATGTGAACACCCACTTTCAATGATCCATCTATCATTCTTGTTCACACAAGAGACTATTGCAATTGCCTCATCTTCATCAAATTCATCCTTCATTGAAAAATACACCACTTCATCATCAGGATTTTCATATCTATCTTTTGTTTTGTCTTTAGCAATGTAGCAAGACTTCTTGCCTTTTTCTTTTTAATCTTTTTTGTCTTCATCTCTTCTACTTTTGTACTTGTCACCGCCTCTATAATTCTTCTTCTCTAGACATCTAGAAGCAATATGACTAACCTCATTACAATTAAAATACATGATAGGTAACTTTCCTTTAAAATTGCCTTTACCTCTATTAAATCTCCTTGCTAATAGTGCTTCAAGTTGATCTACATCTTCCTCATCTATATCACTTTCACTAGGCACATATTTTGTCTTTTTTTGCTTCTTCTTCTTGTCAAGTTCCTTTAATGGGAGCTTAGATTTGAAAGCATTCAATAGTTTTAGGTTTGTAATTATCAAAGTTAGATAGGTCAAAAGTAGTGAGCCTACCTATTAGACCTTCAAGAGTTAGATCATTCCTTACCATACATCTCAGTTCCTGTATTGTAGATACTCTATTAGCATAAATAGGCAACATTGTTCTCAAAAATTTACTTAGTACAATATCATCATCTATTTTACTAGTAGCTCCTCTTATTGCATTAACAACATATTTTATCCTAGAGTATTATTGAACAATATTCTCACCTTCTTGCATCCTCATATCATCAAACTTACCTCTAAGACTTTTAGATTTGGCTCTTAGAACATTCTTGTCACCTCCATAGATAGTGTGTAGACCATCCTACATTTTCTTTACACTATCACATCCTTTGATATCATCAAACTCGACATAGCTTAGGGCAGAGACAATTTCCAACATTGCCCGATTGTGTTCTTTCTTCATTTTCAGATCTTTATCAGTTAGGGTTCCATCGAGATCAACATGCTGAACAACATTAATGGTAGATTATGCATGATCTCTAAGACCTCCTAGGTGTAGCTTTATTAGAATTTTTCATGTAGGAAAGTTATCTCTATTAAGCTGGGCTACTTCTCTTTTTGACATCTTGATCTTTTTGCTTCTAGTACCCTCAAACTAGTCCTCTTAAGTAGATGGCTCTAATACCACTTGTTGGAATTCTTTAGAATAACTAAGGGAGATGGGTGAATCAATTATCCAAGTTCTAGATGTACAAATAAAAAATTCCATAGCTTAGTGAACCCATATCCATAAAAAAAATTCATCATGCATGCATCCATTAGATTATACAATCACTTAAAATTGTAGGTTACTGTCAAATCAATTTTCAAACATGTAAACATGAAACATAACAGATTCAATAACGCATTTGATAGAATGATTTAGAATGGAAACTGTAATGAAATAACTTGCACAATAGAAGAAATAATATGAATTATTATATAAATACTTGATAATAACTAAGAGTAATAGTCCACTTCGAGGGGGCAACCTCCAACTATCTCCAATGAGAATGCACTTCACAATATGATCTTGAAATAAGACTCACAACCTCCTATATACCTAACTATGCTTAGGTTGAATAGACACAACACCTAGGCCAACCTACCTATGTAAATAATAATATAATAATGATAACATGACTTAATTAAGGATTAAGATATCCACAAGTTGACTATTCATAACCCTATATACACCAATATTAAGGGGATATGATACCACCTCTATTGAAGGAATCCTTATCCTCAATGCTAACCAAGTATGGATTCTTTTGAATGAACTCCTTATCCTCCCATTTGGTCTCTTCAACTAGTAAGTTATTCCATTAGATGAGATATTGAGTGAGGGTTTTTGGAATAGGCCATTCCATGATAGTGTTAATTTCGTTAGGGTCCACCTTTACTTTCTGCTTCTTTAAGAAACCCACTACATTGAGAGTTTGTGGTGTACTAAAACATGAAATTTCATGACAAGAAATGATTGATTGAGAATCATGTGATTCCTCACCTGACTCCCTATCCTCCTCTAATATGGGTTCATCCTCTTCTTCCTTACTTGGACCTTCAATATAGAACAATTTGTTTTCACTACATTTATGTCCTCGACTATATTTGCTATCACAATTGAAACATATCCTTTTTATCTTTTCTCATCAATTTTTTGTGGAGTCAACCTAGTAGGTTGAGGAAGAGAAGGTGTTGAATAAACTTTTTCTCTTGTCACATTAGCTCCTTGATTTCTAGGAATCAAGAAATTCTCCTCTACCCTATGTGCCAATATAAAAGACTCATTTACTAGGGTAAAACATGCATACCTCATGTTCAATGTGATTCTTGAGGCCACCCAAGAATATATCATTCAAGTTCTCCTCTATAATTTTATCCATTCTTAAGGATAGATTTTGGAATTTTTGAATATAATGCTTAACTGATCCTATTTGTTGAATCTTAGGAAGTTGTCTAAAGAAGTTTTTTGTCACACTATTGCTATATTGTGCTTGGAGTTCTTCTGTAAAAATTGAACATGATATGGTGAGACCCTTTTTACTCTTATGAGTACAAAGCAATGATACCAAATGAATTGATGTAGTTCTAGATATAAGGAAGCCATCATGACCTTTTGTCCAAATGGGATTTGATGTACTTCAAAAAAATTCTCCATTTGATTTATCCATGTTAGAGTATCCTTGCCATCAAATTTGCACATATCCACCTTTGGAAAAAATTTCCTAGATCCTATAAAAGTATTAAAATTTGTTTCATTATTAGTCGACATCAAGGTTTCACTTTTATTACTTGAGAGTTGCTTCCTTATTTCATTCATATAGGTGCTCAACATGCTTCATATATATGATATATCTCCTTGTATGTCACACATATCCCTTTTAAGAACTTCCTTGAACTTACTTAGTGCCTCATTGGGATTAGTATCCTCTGTTGCTTCCCAATCTAGATCAAATGATTTCCCTGGTGTGGTAGCATTCTTTTTTCTTCTTGTTGAATGCCCCATCATGATGGAAACTAGTATTTTTTAAATAAGTCACACAAATACTGTAACTTACTAGGGCCAAGATACCATTACTCAGAAAAAATCCCAAAAAAATTAGCAAATTTGCTCTCTTAAGAGCAAATTTTCCTAACTTTTCACTATCTTGCTTACTTTTTCTTAAATTTCTCCAAGATTTGAAATTTAGGCTCCTCTAATATCTATTAAAAAACCTAATACAAGTTATACTCGAATTAGGTAGGATGTGAGAGATATGAAGATCTCAATAAATTGTGTAGAAATAGTAATTCTACAATAATTTCTCAAATTTGCTCCAATTATTTTGAATTTTTTCCTATAGCTTCTTTAATATGGTCTTCAAAAACCATTTAAAAATCTTTGAAAATTTCGCTAAAATTTGAAAGTTATGCTCTTCCCAAAATTGCCCTAATGTTGAGAAAAAATATTGCCACTATGGTGCCAATATCATGCATTAATACCACTTGTAATGATATAACTTGCACAATAGAAGAAATAATATGAAATTTTATATAAATACTTGATAATAAATAAGAGTAATAGGCCACTTTGAGGGGGCAAACTCCAAATGTCTCTAATGACAACATACTTAGAATATTGTCATGAAATAATACTCACAACCTCCTATACATACCTAATTATGCTTATGTTGAATAGACACGAACCTCCATAACACCTAGGCTAACCTACCTACCTAACTAATAATATAATAATGATAACATGACTTAATTAAGAATTAAGATAGCCACAAGTTGAATATTCATAACTCTATATACACCAATGATATTAAGGGCATATCAAAAACCTAATTTGGGTAAAACCACTAGTAACATGCTACTCATTCTCACCCTTCTAAAGTGATGCCCTATGAAAGGTCACCCCTATTAAAGGTTACAATGCACACTATTAAATGTGACCCAGTTAAAGGATTTCAGTCAACCTATTATGAGTGAGCCTTGTTAGAGGACTTTAGATCATTCACTTGGAATATCATTCAATTGAAGGATTTACTAGTGAGTACTAGGTCAACATTAATCCAAAGGATTTACCCTAGATTGATACAATGATTAGAGAGTAATAGCAAGGCTTGATCTGATAACAACTTACAACTTCATTTGCTGATTACAAATCTTTTTTTCAATTCTCCATTCTACTTGGCTTTAACACTCTTCATCTCATATAGCTTGTTCACCCTTCAAGCATCCACCCTTAATCCTTCTTGCTTTGCTTGCCAATGCAGTCTCTTTACTTAGGCCACTAAATGAAGCAATACCCTAGACTCGTTGTCTTCCTTAGATTCTTGCACTTGAAACACTTGCTTCTGGCTAGCTATCTCTATAAATAGAGAATTTAGATATTTTGTCATTCAACCTCCATTGTCCATTTTAGGGTTAGGTTTGATTAGGTAGGATTCAATGAATCTACCCCTCATTTCATTTCATTCCCTTCTAGAAACTTCTACTTTCAATCCTCTTTAAATTTTCCTCAAAATGGTTCACCATGAATTCTATGCCACCATCTAATCAACCTTATCTTTGATATGGTTCACACAATTCAAGAAATCAAACTTGTAAGCTCAGATTCATCAAATTATCAATCTTTCTCATAATGCCTACACTTGGTATTAACTAGATTCTGATGCTCAACACATACTATGTTGCTCAACATCCACTATCAAAACAATTAGCATGAAAAAAAGTTTACTAGTGCTCGACATCAACTAAACTTTATTTGACTTATAATGTTTCACTCGACTTACACTAAAATTGGCTTTTCTCTACTATAACTGATTTTCTACTCGACTTGCACTAAATTTTCTCAGTAGCCACTATGCAAAATGTTAAGCCTAGGAGACAAACTTTTTTTAACTTGTTATTCTGAACTTAATTAGTATAACCATCCTTTGCAACCTTAAGTAGATTATCAATGCACTATAATATCACTATCTTAAATAATTCTTGTACTCCTTTTCATATCATAACTCAACCTTTCCATCGGGTTCTATTGTTACCTCATTTGATCAAATCCTCTTCATTAATCAAATAAATGATAGTACTTAATTATATAAGGAAATATCTTACTGGCAACTAGTAGGTTTGACATCAATGACAAAACAATGATTGAAACAAATTTATCATACTTGTATAAATTTGTTTTCAATAGTATTCACATTAGGGGTTGTCTTTTTATGATCTAGGGTTTTCATTAGTGCTTCCCACTAATTAGGATAGTTTTGTAGCATGTTAAACATTGGCATGTTAGCCTTTGTTCATTTCAAATCTTCCATTGCACTATACTTTTTAGTTGACGATGTAGGGTTCTTCAAGATTATAGGTACATTCCCTTGAATTTGATTTTGTTGTCCTCCATGCAGGGGTTTGATTGGTACTAGTTTATTACTTTCTTTTGGATCTAGAGGAGTTGGTTGTAATGTTGGAGGAATCACATTTTTCATAGGTTCTTTTTGACTTCATATATTGTAGGTATTTCAATTGTCATTTTAAAAAGAAAACATCTCTTCTAGTTGTGTATCTTGTTTTTGACTAAATGGGAAAGAATATTCTTTGCTAACTTGTGGTTCCACCTTCATGTCCTATATAGAATCATAGGATTCTAGTAGCATAGCATTAAATTTAAGAGGATGCACAATGTCATTGTCTTTTGAATTATTATTCACTTCTTGATTTCCATTGTAATAGGAGCCATCATTGTTAGTTTCATTTTGATTATTTTCATACTAATTAATGTTCACATCGTGGCATTATTGTTATTGTTGTTTGCATGAATACATCCATTATTTGGATGAGTGTTCCATTATTGATTCTATATTTGGAAACCTTTGTTGTAATTGGAGGATTGAAATTGTTTCCTCTATTATTGTTTGTCATATTGTTGTTTCTTGCATTATTATTTTTGATAAAATTCCTATTGTAGCTCTGACCACAATTGTTGTTGTACGAACCAACATCATTTCTCTAAAAGTTTTTATTATGTGCTTGTGACAACCTTAAGTAAGTTAGCTCATTATTCATTTAAGACATGGTCTTCTTTATTTGACCAAACTCGGAGGCAAAACTATTTTTTAGTTTAGTGGAAGTTGTTGCCTTTTTCTCAAAGAAAGAAACTTTTGGAGGTTCATATCCTGGATATGTTATAGTTGGGGTTTGCAGAGTAGGTGTCTACTGTAATGGAACTAGATTCATTGGTATGAATTGACTATGCACCATAGGTGCTCCAATAAGATATGTTGGCATCATTGTAATAGTTTGAGCTAGAAGCATCTATCCTCCTCCATTAGGATTGGTCTGCTCTTTAAAAGTAATTTCTTTCGAGAAGACATTGTCCAATGTGTCAAGAAGTCTTTCTAGGAAAATAGCAATAAAGTAGTCCATAGAATTTAGGTAAATCTGAATTGTGACTCCAACTAGTATATTGTATGGCAGTTCCAACTTACGATAAGCCATATGAAAGTGATGGTTGAAGCATAAGACCATCTCATTTGGCTCCTTTTTGATTGATATGAATTGATGATGTATCATAGCTAAGTTGATGTAAGTTTTGAATTGTTCCAAGAATTTTTTTTGAAAGTGTCCCAGTCTCCAATACATTCAAGTGGTCATAACTTACTAATTAAAGGTAACTTCTCACAATGACTATGGGAATAAGTGAAGAACCACATTCTCATTAGAAATGTGCTTTTGATTGTGAATTTCCTTGAATATCTTGATATGATATTCATTTGTTCTTCTCTCCCCATAGATGAACCTTGGACAAAACTTCTCAAGCTTCTTAGGAAGGTCGTTGAGAACATCTTTTAAGTTGATTAGTGAATCTACAACATTTGTGAAAAAGGCCATTGGTGGAGGCATTAGTGTAACAATGGGTGGTTGATGTGGAGGTGGAACTAAAGAAGATAATGAAATGTTGAATGGAAGTGGTAGAATTAGGGGTAATCCTTTGTCACTATGTGAGGCTTTTGAAAGTGACTGAGTTCAAGGAACTTGTGTGTACCAACTGAAGGTCTTAAAGCTCATTAAAATGGAGATGATGGATCAAGATCTTCCAATTTGTGTCCAATTCTAAAATAGGGCACCTCTGCAGAAGTGCACCTCTCCAAAAAGTGCACGTAGTGCACCTTGCACACCTTGGAACCTTATGCACCTTGCACACCTTAGAACAATGACAGTTCAAAAAATTCTTTGAACTTGTAAAAAATGCAAAATTTTGAAAATGCAAGTTGTTTTCTTCTATTCCATATGATTAGGGCCCCTCTTTTAGTGTTACTTCTATTGAGTTCCCATTTTGCATGATGCTTAATAGAAAGAATCCTTTAGAACTCCTCTCTTGAAAAGATAATCTAGGATCAAATCCAAGGTTTTGGATGATCTTGTGAGCTACTAAAACCCACTCAGTAGAAGATAAATGTGAGTGTTCATAGGGAGGCCTTTGTTTCTTTGACCAATTTTGGATAAGATATTGAATCTTCTTTCTATCTCAAAAAGTAACCACAAAAAAAAAAGAAAAAATTATATTTTTTTGTTTATAATCAATGCAATTTTAAATATGCAACTATATGAATCCCTAAATTAACCAAGTGTTTGTAAAAGAAAATAACAAAGAAAGGGTAACAAGAAGTTTAAACAAATGACTTGAAAAGTAAATCCCTAATGGAAATAAGCCATGGAAATAACATTGCTATGAATTAAGCCTTCTAAAGGTAATTAGGTAACCAATGAAAATAAGAGCAACACTTCCTTAATTACACTGATGCAATTGTCGATGGAAATTTAGTAATTGTAAGATGTTTCACTTTTCATCAGATTGTAAGGCCACAAAAAGTGTTCTCATGTGAGAAAAATAGCTATGTATGAATAGTAGGTGATCTTTTCTTCAACTAAGTATGTCAGAAAAATTTGTAAACATATGACAAACACTAGAATTAAAAGATGTCTCAATCAAAGTAACTCAATAAAACCATTGGATCTATTACACTTCATGAATATACATCCATAAGATATAACATTCTGGAAAGAATCAATACACTTAGAATCAAAGTACTAATAGCATATATTATTACATAAAAACAATAGCATGGAATACATGTTATGTTCATGAACTTATAAGAAAATATCTCCTCAATTTGTGTTGAGAGTGAGAGATCTTTTTATGCAAACATATGCTTCTAAACTAATAAAACAAATCTATTTATGTATAAACTAACTCTCTAAATGGTGCTAAGTCAAACTCCACCCTTTTTTATATTAATTAATGGGTGAATGAGCCTTTACATGTCTTAAAAACAAGTAAGCATGAGAAAATAAGAAGGAAGTTGTCAGATGATGTAGGAGTCTCTAGAGATGCCAACAATAGGAGCTCAACCTTCTCTAGATGTTTGTAGGAGTTAAACTACCATTACAATTTGTTTCCGATGCAAGGAAAGCCCTAAATTTGGAACTAATAATTAACTATCAATGCACCTCTAACTTCTTCAAAAACTTCTAGCATGCCTTTGGAGAAGGGCACCTTAGTGGCAGATTCAAAAAAAAATGCAAAATTTTCCCAAGTGTCAAAACTGAAATTCTAGCTTTTGGTTTTTCTTCCCCTTCATCCCAGAGCTATATTTGGATATTTTCTCTTGAATTTATCTATGATATCTATCACTTGGGTTGCACCTAGAAAATCAAAAGTGTCATACTTATCTTTTACTATTTGCTGATAGTTGCCCACTTCTATGTGAGTCTCGAAAAAGTCTTCAAGCTTTACATCCAATTCTAGCAATGCCTCCTCTATCTTGAATTCTTGTCTAATGCCTTCATTAGTCAAATCTTCTTCAGAGGTCTTTTGAAATAGTTAGAAAACTATTTGCACAAACAAGAGTTTATCCCTTGAATCATCTTCAAAAATGTCAAGGCAAGCATCATTGTAATACCTCTCAGCTTCCAAAATCTTCTCTTGGGTTTAATCCTTAAGCTTATGAATATCCACATGTAATGTCTCCATTACTTTATTACCATTAGAAATCTTCTCAATCCAATCATCTATCTTATCTAATTCATCCCTTGTATATACATCCATGAGCATATGATACCTCTATCCCTTTATTGACTATAATGATTGAAGGTCTTTACCCCAGGTATGTACCTTGTCCAATTCAATATAAAAACTAGCCTATCTGCATTATCTACATATGGTGCAAAAATTTAAGGTTTCTTTGTATTGTCTACATGCCTTTTTCCTCAAAACTTTCCCTCCATTTCTGAAATGCTTTCAAAAATGGATCTAATTATACAACTCTATTCTCCTTCCTATCAAGTGTCGTACCTAGAGTTTCTTCAGGATGATCAAGGTCCAAAGGACCAACCAGTTCATGCAAATAGCCTCTTAGAAGCTTATTATATTTTTAGAGCCTCAATAATTAAGACTCATATTTTTCCATGTGGTTAAATACTTCCTTAATTCCTATGGTGACCATTAATTTAGTCATGTTCAAAGTTAGCTTTCCAAGAAAGACCTCTTTAATCTATTAATCTTTTGTGGCTAGATATTTAGTATCTAAATGTAGAGGAGGGATGGAAATGTGAGAAAACATGTCCTAATTTTAGTTCCTCATAATAAAGGCCAATGTATGCACATCACCCTTAGGTAACTCAGGCTTCTTGAGGGCTTCAACTAAGTCTTGCATTCCCTCATCCTCACTATAATACAACTACCTTTTATGCCTAACCATCACCTCTTTACTCAACCATCTTGGAGTAGTTTCCATCAGAGACTTATATTTAGATGAAGAGGGAGTTTGTTCTGCTAGACCCTTTCCCTTACTAGTCCTCTGTGGAGTCCTTTCTCTCTATGAGGGGTCTACATCAGGCACGCCTATGTATTTTGAGTCCATAGTCCTTACCTCTATATCTTGAGAAGCTTGTTGAGGTTCTCCCCTCTTCTAATACTTCATCAATGGGTCTTTGTTGAGGCTCTTCTTCCTGCATTGCTTGTACTTGCTCTTCATTAACATGATGGATAGAAGTGGCTAAAACTTTATCAAAGAAATATAAATCTTGACCTGGTGATGGTGGGAAACCTAGAGGTCCTTGTCAAGAAGGTGGCAATTGACTCCAATCTTCTCCCAAAGGCTGATTCATTGGTGTATCCCTTATCTTGTTGCCTATGCGTTTAGTACCTAAAGGTATGAAGTCAAAATTTAAAATTTTAAAGACATTGTCCCTTGGTCATCTTGTTCATCAATCCACTATTGTATCTCATTCTCTAAGGTTGTAACCTAAATAGGTTGTGTTAGAATGGATGGTGGTGTTATGGTGGAACTCCATCTTCATTCTATCTAAATAGCCTTTTCTAGATGAGTCCTCTGACTCAAGGAAAGGTTATCCTCTTTATCTTCCTCATCCTCTTTAGCTTCTTTAGGAATGGCTTTTGGGGCTAAAGGATTATGAATAACCTTACTTTGCACTTTCTATCTTCTAGTCCTTTTAATTGGAGTCTTAGCCTTTTTTCTCCTAAGAGCTTATGGAGAGGCTTCTTCTTCTTCTTGAACCTATGGGGACACCCATTGTTCTTCCTCTTTAGGTCCCTGTCCCTATTCTAGTGGTAGCACTTATGTATTATCTTAAGCTTGAGTGGCTTTTTGGGCTTAAGTTTCCTCATGGATTTGAGCGCGTTCAACTTCACGCTCAACTTGCTAGGAAAAACTCTTTGCATTTATGGATTATCTTGAGCTTGAGTAGCTTCTTGGGCTTAATTTTCCTCGTGGGCTTGAGCCCCTTCAACTTCAGGCTCAACATGCTGGGAAAAACTCTTTTCCTTTTATTCTTTCCTTTCTATTCCTCGAAGTATCTAACTTCCCTATCATGTTGATACACCATTTCTGACATAATTAGGGATTAGGCTATGAATGTTTGTACTATAACTTTTGCCACTCTTCCCTTTAATTTGTGGGCTATAGCCTATAAGACTATTATTTCAGGAGCCAAGTCTAACTTAAATGACTTCTTAATCCATTCCTTTGTCAAATAGATGATATCCCTTGCCTTGTGATTGATATCCATATTTTCTTCTCTATAAATTTTTGCATTCATGATCAGTCAATCATATATCTTATCTTGATTATACAAGGGATCTAAGACCTCTTCAGTGTCTTGTTGAACAATCTTCAATGGGACCTTTATTTTCAAGGCACTACCTAGAAAATAAAGAGTCATCCTAAAATAATCCCTTATTCAAATATTGTAGTCATCTACTACATTCATCCAATGATTCTCTATGACTTCTTCATGTTTAAATTGTTTTCCTACCAAGTATTAAACTCATCCAATATTATCAAAACATGTATGAGGGGAGTTATAATCCTCAATATTTATCCCATTCTAACTCAAAAGTCATGATATCCTGCTTTTGCTTCACACCAAATGGACCTATGGTAATGGGGCATACTCAGGTCTTCTTATATTTTTTCCTTACTCTATCATATGTAGATGAGAGTTGTCATGCAATCTCTAGAAAAATGAGTCTATCACATGGATACCAAGGGAGCTTCTTAGGATTTATAGTTATACTCCCTATCCTTATGTAGGTGAATGTCTTGAATTGGATGTAGTCAGTGCCTATTTTTGCAATTCTTAATGTTGCCTCTACTAATATTCCTTTTGCATAATCACCTTCAATCAATTAGATGATTGCAAAAATGAAAGCATCATTAACTATCTTGTATTCTTTATTCTAATTCAATAGCTTCTCCTTTAGTAGCTAGGGGTATACCACATAAGGCCATGCATCAACATCTTGCTTGCTTCCCCTTTTAAACAACCCTAGGTTCCATAGTCCTTTCTGCTAATAGATATACCAAAAATGAAGTCATATAGAATCTAGGGTAAGTTTTAACTTCCACCAATTGTTCATCTAGATTCTCACTAAGTATTGTGGCCTATTCAGTTGGCATTTGAGTCATTCTAATGGTCTCAAGGAAATGTACCATCTAAATTTTGAAGTTCCCTGCTACTAGTAGACCCATAATCTTAATGAATAGAACAATGGAATATCTAATATCATCCTCCATATACCCTCTAGTTATGTTAGCTTTTCTAGCTTTTCTTCTGACAAGTGTCCTATCAATCAAATATGATGATTGAATAATATTTGTAGCTTCTTGTTCATGATCCTTGTACCACCTTTTTGCTTCATGAAAAGTCAACCTATTCTACTAATCTACCCTTGGAAGATGGAATACTTTCTCAATATTCATTGGTCTCAGATCTTGGATGATCTCTCCTACTATGCTTTTCACCACTCTCTTTTGATACATAATTCTTTGCTAAGGCCATAATAAATTTTGAAGATTGTATTGATTCAGAGTGTAAAGTTGCATTTACCAATCCTAATCTAATAAGTGCATAAATCATTAGGGATCTCTCATTTATTTTGTTGCAGAGTACTAAGAATGAATTCTATTAAATATGATGTAACTCAATGTCCTAAATCTTTGAATGCACATCTTGAAAGTGTGATTTTGGTTGGACACTACCGACGTTTTAAAATTCTATAGTTTCAAATTACCCTGATGAGAAAATAATACATCTAGGGGTAGCTTCTTCCCATATGCAACATATCCTTTCAAACACTGGGCCAACTATAAGGCTATACTCTTTTTCTACTTTAGGCTTTGCAAAACCTAAGTAGGTGGAAATATTACATTCTTCATATAGTACCAGTGTTCCAAAAAAGCATACAATTGAATGTAAAACAAGGTAGATTAGAACCCTTATATCTTCTATACTTATGCAAAGATCATAGACATGAAATAGATAATAACATGACCTAAAAATTGATAAGCTAAGTGAGGGCATCCTTTCAACTCTTAAATAGAAAGGGAAATGGATGATTAAATTTTTGATTTCAACAAATTCCCAAATATTCAATAGTAAGAACAATTTTTTCCTATACCTGATCAGTGCCTTATCTATTCGAGAATTCCATGAATCACACACATATATCAAGATATTAGATCTATCTTATACTTTGTGAATCAGACATCAAAGTTCATAAAGACCTAATTCTCATGAATTATCCTTCTCAAATAACCAACAACCCTATCAAATACATCAAGAATTTACTTGGCTCTTCACTCCAATAGAAAGACATACCAAACATACAACCTTAAGGGGATGCAAAAGGGTGCAATTTCTTTATTCCTAAACCTCAAACCATTGCAACTTATAGAGAGGAGACAAGAATCATAATGAAAATAAGAAGATTCTTTCTTATTGTATTCATTTCTTTGAAACAATACATTCAAGATGCATGCAAATAAATCCTGAAACCACTAAATAGATCAGAACTATGTATATCAAGATTAACTACTATGATTCATACAAGAGAAGTATGCTGAAGAATGTGGTGGAATCATAGCTCTGGATCCAACAATGTGGTCTCATGGACATGTTAGAAATATGAATTATTTGGGGGGGGAATCAATAATTTATAAACATTAGTTTCCAATTGGATATTATTAATTACTTTGAACCATACATAAGAAAATAAATAAGTAATGCTAAATAGTAACAACAACCATGGATAAAGATAACTCATGACACCATATTTTGTGTACTAGGGAAATCGTGGCCAAGGGAAAACCCTGGTGGGGATGATACCCATTAGATAATATATTGATATATATGTTCCTTGTTAGAGGATGGACCTTGTTAGGAGTCAATGTAAAAATTTAGTAAAGAGAGTCCCTATTAGGAGACTTTGAATCCCTATTAGGGGATTCCAACCCTGTTAGGAGTTTAGTACAATAGATGCAAGATGAGCCCACTACCTAAACATGCACTTCCAATTACAAGAAGAGCTCAGTACCCAAATAGATAATTAGGCTTCAAGAATATAGATTCTTCTTTAGTTGGATTTTGAATCACAAAATCAACTTCTCATATATTGCTTTCATAGAAAGTTTGCATATCACATACATCACTTTCTTACACAACTTACACATTTCTCTATTCTTATCACAAGATGCTGTTTGCATAAATATCATGCCTTTACAAAAATTATTGTTGGGTTGGCTAAGGCTAAAATATAGTTTTCCAACTTAGATTAAACATCTAGGATGTCAGCCCTAATTGGTCAAGTAATTCTTTTGTAAACAAAATAATTCGTTCACTTTAATTCTGTTGTCTTGTTTTATTGGTAAAATACAAATATCTCTTTTTTGTACAGTCTATACTGATGTCTGAGTTTATACATTTTATCACCAAAATGTATACTATCTCCATCTAACTTTTCTAGTCATAATATGACATCGGTAACAAGTTACATACAAAACAATACACTGTTGTAAACCAAATTCATACTTAGACAATTTTCTCAGTACCAAAAGCTAAGTATCTTTATTTTTGAGGTTTCCTATAAGTATTTACATCATGAGTTTCCATAAATGAAAATATTTTCATATCTTCATTATGCAATTGTAACAATCTCCCCCTTTGGCACTGATGGCAACAAAACATGGAAAATTGGCTAAGTGTAAAAAAAACTTGTCAAAAACAATAAAGTAACACTAAATTAATCATCTATTACAACTTATCCATCTTACATATTCTCCCCCTTACAATATGATTTTATACCTTACAATTTTATCTTCTCCCTTTACTTTATTCACAGTTTTCTTATGTACTTCTCCCCTTTTGACATCAATGACAAAGGTTGGAGTGTCAAAAATTGTTTAAAAATTTCCATAGAAAGCTCTATAAATTTTTTTCTTAAACTAATAGTATCTTCATACAATCATCAAAACATACCTTAAGACTATTCATACCTTTTGTCCATGTATCCTTGGCTAATTTAGTAGATGTGACAATTACATAGAGGGCATATGGTGCAATCTCAACTGCATTAAGATCAGAATATAACAAGTTAGAATAAGTGTCCTTGGCTTTGACACATTCCTCCAACCATTTCTCTACAATAGATATTTTCAGAGCAATCGACTCTCTAAAACCTAAAAATATTCTTAAAAAAATTTCCTTTTGAAGTTCTAGTTTCCTAATATCACAATGAATACTAGCCACTTATCCTTTAAAGTCATCAACTTTTCTAGAAGGATGTTGTATCTGGCTAGATAAAGCCTCTACCTCACTCATCTTACATTTAATCTAACTATCAAGATCCTTATTCAACTTGTGAGATAAAGTACACTTGATGTACAATACCTTTCTGTCTTGTTGACATTTTTGAAGTTCCTTGATATAAGTATCTATATTTATCAAATCTGTCTTGATGTTCTGATAAATACTGATAAATAAGTTAACATCATGTGAAATATATGCCAAAGTACTATGTAATATATTAGTAACCTCCATCAAGGTTTTCTATACGCTCTTCATTTTCCTCTTCTTCTTAATGAGTTTCGACAAATATGAAATCAAGTCAGTTTGATCATCATCAGTTATCAGGCTAGCAAGTGAAAGCAGAGTAGATAAACTAGAACGTATAGATTCATCTTCCCTTTTCTTCTTCTTAGTTTCCTCATTGCTTCTTCTTAGTTGCCTCTTTGACTCTTGACAATAGAGACATCTATACCTAGTGTTGTAATCCCAATTGTAGTGATGACCATGGTTGTTCCCTTTTGTAGGCTGATTAGGTGTCCACATAGGCTTTGATTTGCATTCAAATGCTCTATGTCCATACTTTTTGTAGTTTTACTAGTGACCTTCAAATCTTGCTTTCCTCATGGTCTTGGTTCTACATTCATGTGCTTGATGTCCTTACTTTTTGCACTTATGAAAAAATGTCACATTTGTAGGCTTATCATGTTGATGACTCTTCTTGCTTCTGCATACATTAGATGTATGTCCCTTGTTACCATAGAAATGACAAGTATGTTTAGTATTCTTACCTTTGTTAATCTTTTCCTCTATAGTCTTGGATGATTCTCCTTGCTTAGTGCTGGTATAACCAAGTCCTGAAGTATCATTACTAGCCCTTGGTGATTTTAGTAGTTGCTCAAAGTACTTGATAGCCTCATTGAGTTTTTTGAAGCTTTCTGCTATCTCCTTATCTCTTTTCAATTCATTTTGTAATTACTCATTTTGTGTTCTCAAGGTGGAAATCTCAATGTCCTTTATGTTTAGCTCATGATGAGCATTCATCATCTAACTTAAGGTGTCCAGCTACATGTTTGAGTTTTTTAAAAATTTAATTGTCTTATCCTCTAGTCTATTGGTAAGATTTCTCTTGTCATCTTCTATCATGACCTTATCTTCAATGGCTCTCTTCTTTTGTTCAGTCACTTCACAAAGAATTATGGCTTGTGATTCTTGTTCAAGCTTGAGTATTTTGATTTTTTTAGCTTGTGCTCTATTTTTCTCCTTCAATTCAGCTATTACTACATCAAATTCCTTGGAATCTAAATTGGAAAGCACTTGTGTGGTATCAATCTCCTTGTAGTGTATGCCATTTTTAGCTATGGCTATATCCTTCCTTCTTTTTAAGGACTTTCTCAATTCTTCTTTGGCTTCTTCCAATTTTTGTAGAGAAAAGTGCACATCAATCACCTGATTGTCTATGATCTTCCCAAGTTTTAAGACTTCCATCTTCAAACCTTTTCTCTAAGTTGTTAGGCTTCTTCTTGTGAGAACATGTGCTTTGATACCAATTGTTGAAATATTCAAAATGGGAAGAGTACTTTTGAGAGGGAGGTGAATCAGAAGTGCCACACTTTAGCCTTTTCAACTCCTTTAACACAAATAACTAAAAGTAAACTACGTGCACATAAACATATTAAAATAAACATAAACAAAATGCATGCATTAATACACATAACACCAGATTTAGTAACCTAGAAACCCTCTAAGAATAAGAAGGTTAAACTGGGTTGGGGATGATACCCACAAAAATTACTATAGCAATAATTATTTGACCACTTCTAATGGTCTACCCTATTAAAGGCTTTACACTGTGTCAATATCAACCTAGTTAAAGGATTTACAAACACTCTACATGAAGTTTCACCTTGTTAAAGGATTTAGTTACCTCTTCAAATGATTTACAATATAGCTATTAAGCTAACCTATCAACAAAGGGTTTTCACTATCTAATACAATGGTAAGAGAGTATTAGAATTCTTTGACTTGATTGATTACAATCTTAAATTGCTGATTTCAAGCACTTGATCTGCTCACTCTGATGTGATCCTTGCTTGATCTAATATCTATTTGTATCCCTTGTTCTATTCTAATCAACTGGATGTGTAATTGCTGCTCAATTCACTAAGTGTGTGATGCCCCTACTATTTACTCTTGTTCTACAATTTTCTATTTTCTTAGAAACTTCCTTGACTTCCCTTTTAGCAACATAAAATTGTGGCATCTAAGCCTTCTTATAAAGACTTCATAGAATTAGGGTTAGGTATGGATCTATGATCCATATTGAATCTTGAGTTCCTACTCATTCCTTGCATTTTTCTCATTGGTTGCATGCCTTCTCCATTTTTTGGATTGGTTGCATGTTGATTGCATAGGAAATATAAAAGATGTGTTCTTATCCTTATCATCCTTCAAAATCCTTCTATGTCAGCTCAAAAAATTGTTTACATATGAGTTTGTGAGGGCACAAACTCATATGTTGATTTTGTATTACTCAACACATACTGGACTACTAGTGCTCAACACATATACTATCCTACTTTGATCAGCATCTATTGTATTCTATCTTGCTTCACACATGTATGACTCTAGCTTACTCATCATATGTAGCATTTTGACTTGCTCAGCATCAACTGTGACTTGGCACCTCTCTAGCACTCAACACCTATATAATGCTCGACATCTAAAGTCACTTGGCACCAATTGGAATTTTTACTCAGCACATATTGTGGCTTGCCATACATAGTGTACTCGGCTTCAATGTAGAAAGTGGTTAATTGTGTTGACACTCAAAATGTCAAAAGCATTCTAAGACCAACATTTTTCCTCTTCAACTTGTTTCAATTGATCTTTAATATCCTTGACATGAGATTTAGGTTGTTCAAACCTCTCAAAAGGGTTAGTATCATCAATGTTGATGGTAACATTGGTCACATCAATCTACATTGTGTCACCACTTACTGACACTTTCGAGGTTCTAGGTGCTGGTGAAGGTGCTACCTTAGATTTTGTCAACATCCAAACTATGGCTGCCATTGTTTCACTTCTTATTTTTTCCTTCTAACCCACCATAAAATGAAATGGTCTTACTTTGTTTCTTAAGTAAGATGCCATATTATTTAATAATATCTTAACTTCTTCTTGATCATCAGTCTTGCATATAGTCCTTATCATAACTTTTGAAGTTCTAAGTCCTCTTCTCAAGCTATTTCCTTCTTCTCAGTAAGTCTATCATAGACTTTTTGGTTTACCATGCCTTCAATATTCTTTAATTTTAGATTGTTAGCTATTATATATCTCATAGTAGAGATATCAATCTAATCCTTCTCAATATCATTATACAAATCATAAAATTTGTTCATCTGCACAAAGTTACCTTCATTAGCAATGGTTGAGTTAATCCTCTCTATCTTTGACTTCCAAGGTTGCTGAGATTTTCTTGCTGACTATTTAGAAGTAGTTACCTTCTCTTCATGCTTGGCTTCTTGTTCTTCATCTTCTTCACTAAATTTAATAATTGTCAACAATGTCTTTTGTCTCTTTCCTGGTCTAGTCGCATGTTGCTTGACTCTTTTTGTCTTTTTAGTCACAGCTTCCACTAATCTTTCTAATTTCCTCTTTGACTCACTTGGTTGTACATTTGATACTGCTACATATGGAATGCTCTATTCCAAAGATATCTCTACAATAGATACTAATAAAGGTTTCACATATGTTATACCTTGTTTCATAGTATGTCTAACTACTTGTGACTCACTTTGAGTCATATCTACCTATGATAAAGCTTTCTTCATTATTGCTTCTATCTTCTTGTGAGATGCCTTCTCTAAGGATTCCTGATGAGCTAATTGGGTAATCTCATCATAATTTTAAAATCTATACTCAGCTTGGTCCTTCTTAGAGTTCAACAATAAATCAATGTATCCAACTGCTACATAATCACTTATCTCATAACCTAAGGGATCAAGAAAAGTTTCCCAAGGTTCAACTGCTTGAATATAAGTAAAATTTTTATCAACCATACCATGTATAACTTCTTTAAATATATCTACAATTGTAGGTGCAATTCTAAATATTTATCTCATCTCATTCTAAAATATTTTCATTATCAAATTCCCAATCCAAGATTTAATCTATTGGATTTCTTTTACATACTTCTATGATCTTCTCCATTGTACATCTCTCACTATTCATAATCTTTGTGATTGAAAAATATGGAAATTTCTTAATTACATGAAAGAATATATGATTGATCAATGATTGAAATCTAAACATACCATTCTTGGTCCTCTTGATTTTCTCCAAGTTTTTAAGAAGTTGCATTCTTAGAATTTCACTAAGGTTAACTTGTTCCTTCCCAAAACATATCTTATATGATGCATAGATGAATCCAGATGAAAATTCATCAATCTTAGAACTAGCACATATAGAGTACACAATAATTCTACTCAGGAATCTTACATCATCTTGTTTAATGGTGGTGATCACCATGGCCTCTCCATTATGACCAGTTACCTCATGAATAAGGTCGGTTGAAATATTAACTACATTATCTTCCATCCATAGTTTTCCATCATGAATTCTACTTAATATTATTTGTATCCATTCATCATTGTCCAATTCTTCGTAGAAATGATATTTGAACAAATCTAGTTCCTTCAAGTGTTCAAATCTAGGTTTCATAGTCATATCATGGTTAAAGACTAGTTCCATATCCTTGTTCATATATTCACTCCTAATAGATTCAAACTTTCTATATCTTCCAAATAAACTACATTGTTTGAAGTAATAGATAGTGCTAAATTGGGGTTTCCTTCTATAGGTTTCATGGAAACAACCTTCAATTTTGGCCTCTCCTCATTCTCAACATTATGAACTACTGACATATCCATGATTTTATTAAATATAAAATTTTATCTAATAAATTTTATGGATAAATGATAAAATAAGTCTTTCCAAAAATAGGGTTTGCTTCAAAATTTCCTTATCAAGTTGCTTCTAAGTGCTCTATGCTTTGGATATGATCATAATGAAGTGATAATAAAGTTTGTACTCCATTTATTCCTTCAACTTAAACTTGCATTAATTGCATACCTTGCAAATATTAAAAAGCTATCAATTACATTTTAAAATCAAATATCTACTCAAGATCTTCTATCTAATTTTCAAATGCTACCTGAGGTTCACCATAGCCTCCTTCCATCATGAAAATGCTCCACAAAACTTTTCTCCATGAAATTCTTAGTTAGAACATTCTATATAATACCAATAACTCTTAATTCCTTCATAACTAATTTAGATAAGCTCCAAATTTTAAGTGAACATGGATACAGTCTAAACTTATCTTGATACACCTTTTCCCAACTTTGCTACCCATAATTTGATCTCTAAGTGAAGTTTCAAATTCTGGTGTTGTGAACAAGCTTAATTTAGCTTAATTGAATCAAACTCAATTACTAACTTTGATCTTCTTGTCTCATCATCTCCTAACTTTTCTTTTGAGATGTCTAATCCTTTTACAAATACCTCATTGATTTCATCTCAAAGTTAACTGACTACATTTCTTTGTTCATCATTGTCTTTTTTAGTTCTGGAGTTCCCTTCATGATTCCTTGTTTTATTTCTAACATGTCTTCCATCATTCCTTCTAGTTCTAAAGTTTCTTCCATTGTTCCTTCTATCTTTGAAGTTTCTGTCCATTGCAATACTTTGTTATATGTCCAAATTTGTTGCATAACTGGCATATTAGAGTTTTTCTTCTAGGATTTTGTTGATCATCAGGTACATGACAATTTTGAGCTATGTGTCCAAAGTTGTTACACTTTTAATAGATGATCAGTCTTCTTTCTTCATAAGATCTTCCTCTATCTACAGGGTTAGTATTATCAGACATTCTACTAATCCTTCTACCATTATCATATTTAGGTTTCCTACAATCATTTTCTCTATGACCCATACCATGATAATTATGACAATAAAAATCCTTAACATGATTGCAATCTCTTTTCATATGACCTATTTCATTACATGAAAAACACTTTCCTCTAAATTCATACATGGTTTCTTTAGGAGATTCCATTTTCTTTGGCTCATCCAAAATCTCAACTTCCTCCTCTTGCCCAACTTCTTTAGGTTTATCAGAAGATTGACTACATTCAAACTTTTCATCATATTTGGCTTTTTCTTTTGGACTTGATCTAATCTCAGGTTTCTTTGTAGACATGTTAAATAGATAAACAAGACTAGTCTTGTCATAGGTAGGTCTTTGTATTGACATAGAATCATCAAGCTTTTCTCTACTAGAATAAAGTTTCTCAAGTTGTTGCTTCCATTGAGTTAGTTCACCTTTCACAATAGTGTTGTGCTTATGAAGTTCTTCATGATCTTCTTTCAATATTTTAAATTTAGATGTCTTCTTCGCTAGACTTTCTCTAAGATCTATATTCTGATAATTAGATTCAATTTTTCTAGGATCATTCTTCAAAGCCAACTTGAGATTGGAAATATTCAATTCATGCTTCAAGATCTTCTACCTTGTCTTCAACTTTCAATAATCATCATCACTAGTTTCTAATTTAGTAAGTTCAGGCTTGGATTTGAGATTTTCAATCTTTTCCTTTAATTGTCCAATGTATACTTTGGAGTCTTCATATCTATCCTTCAACTTATCTCTTTCTTCAATATGGAGATCAATTTGTTCAAGAGCTTCTTCAAGGTTCTTCATCAATGGTTTCATATCCATAGGGATCTTACTCAAGCTATTAAGCCTCTTCTAAGTAATTGTGCTCTAATACCAATTTTTAGAAATAGGAATTACTAGGGTAGGAAGGGGGGTGAGTCAATAATTTACAAACTTTAGTCACCAACTAGAAATTATTAATTGCTTTGAACCATACATAAGAAAGTAAACAAGTAATGTTGAATAGTAATAGTAACCATGCACATAGATAACTCATGACACCATATTTTCTTGATTAGGAAAACCCTAGCAAAGGGAAAACTCTAGTGGGGATGATACCTACTATATTATATATATATATACATATATATATGTATATACATATGTATATATATATATGTATATACATATGTATATACATATGTATGTATATACATATGTATATACATATGTATGTATATACATATGTATATACATACATATGTATATACATATGTATATACATATGTATATACATATGTATGTATATACATATGTATATACATATATATATGTATATACATATGTATATACATATGTATATGTATATACATATGTATATGTATATACATATGTATATACATATGTATATACATATACATATACATATGTATATACATATATATATATACATATGTATATACATATATACATATACATATGTATATACATATGTATATACATATATATATGTGTATATGTATATGTATATATGTATATACATATGTATATATACATATATATACATATGTATATATATATGTATATACATATGTATATACATATGTATATATATGTATGTATATACATATGTATATATATATATATATATATATATATATATATATATATACCCTATTAGGAGTTAATGATAAATTTTAGTATAGAGAGTCCTTGTTAGGAGACTTTGAATCCCTATTAGGAGATTCCAACCTTGGTATGAGTTGTAGTATAGTAGATGCAAGGTGAGCCCACTGCCTAAACATGCACTTCCAATTACAAGAAGAGCTCACTACCCAAACAAGTAATTAGGCTTTAGGAATATAGATTATTCTTCAGTTTGATCTTAGATCACAAAATCAACTTCGCATTTATCACTTTCACAAAAGGTTCACATATTACAATACATCACTTGCTTGCACAACTTACATGTTTCTCTCTTCTTATCGTAAGATGTCCTTTGCATAAACACCGTGCCTTTACAAAAATTACTGGTGGGTTGGCTAAGCCCAAAATACACTTTTCCAACTTAGAGTAAAAATCTAAGATGTCAGCCCTAATTAGTCAAGTAATTATTTTGTAGACAAAATAATTCATTTCCTTTAATTTTTCTGTCTTGTTTCACTAGTAAAACATGAATATCTCTTTTTTGTATAGTCTATATTGATGTTTGAGGTTGTACATGTCATCATCAACATGTATACTATCTCCATGTAACTTAACTAGTCATACTATGACATCAGTAACAAGTTACATACAAAATAATACACTGCTATAAACCAAATTCATACTTAGACAATTTTCTGAGTACCAAAAGATAAGTATCTTTATTTCTGAGGTTTCGTATAAGCATTTTCATCATGAGTTTCCATAAATGAAAACAATTATATATCTTTATTATCCAATTGACAACAAGATAAATTGGAACCAACCAATTGGTCTTATAGTAAAAATTGCCAACCTATCATATGGATGAGAAAGAGAGAGATATAGGAAAGGAATGTAATACTAGATCTGATATGGAAATGCCATGTGTCCACTTTAATCTTCATTCCCTATAGTTATAATGCATATCTCATCTTTCTATAACTGACATCTAATATAATTCTCATCATTGTTGTGTAACAAACTTGAAAAAATCTCTTCATTAATGATGAAAACCCTTGTTTTACCAAAATATTTGAAATGCTGATAATACCTTCATCAAAATGACATGGAGGTGAAAAAATTCTACCCTTAATTGCATTCTTACTATATTTGGTTTTTGTCTAGTTCATCATTTCATCAAAAACTAAACATAAACTACCCAACTGAATGAGCTTGAAAAATGAGCATCTAGCACAAAACCTTGTATAGCTCAAGCAGGTGGCTTCCTATGCAAAAAAAAATTTCAAAAATGAAAATTTATTCTCTCCTAGTTTTGATGATACATAATAGTTCTATATTTGCATATTGGAGATGTCTAGGATCTTCATTTGAAAATCAGGTCCCTGATAGACTCATAAGTCCTCACTTTATTGCAAGTATTTGATTTTCCTAAAGGCCAAACTTTTAGGTTATAATCCAAAATTTATTTAAAAGACCTATTGTATGTGCTAATTGAAGAAAATAAAAATAAAAACTTGATTTTATGCAATTTGAAAATTTTCCCTCAATTTCCATCCGGGTCACACTAAGTTTGACCATGGTGTGACATGTGTCACATTTAGATTTACTCATTTTGCCATGTCATCTGATCTACCACCCGTGTGCCACATGGGACCACCAATTGGACCTTTTTCTAACACATCTACTTGGACTCACTACCATGTATCATGGTATGATTGCATCACCATGTTGTGATCTTGGTTAGCATGGTCACCACATCATCATGACATAGCAACATCATGACATGTTGCACCTTTATCCATGTCACTATCTAGTCATTGTTGGATACAATTGTTCAATTGTGTGCTATCTTTGATGTCACACAAATATCATATCAGTCATCAAATAGAGTCCACTGAGCTTAGATGGTCAGTAAGGCAAAGAATAGAGTCTAGCAAGCTCAGATGGTCAGCAAAGAAAAGAATAGTGTCTACCAAGCTCAGATGGTCAGTAAGAAAAATAACAGTGTCTACTGAGCTCAGAAGGTCAGCAAGGCAAAGGAAAAAGTCTACCGAGCTCAGATGGTTAGCGAGGCAAAGCATAGAATCTACCGAGCCCACAAGATTAGTAAACAAAACTTGTAGTATCTATCGAGTAAATAGTTTTTATCGAGCTTTCAAGGTAATCAAAGAAATTTAGTTCTTATCGAGCTCAATCGGTCATTAAAGGAAATGTGGCAGAAGCAGTTCTTACTGAGCTCACTCAGTCATCAAAGGAAATGTGGCAAAAGTAGTTCTTACCAAGCTCTCATGAATGAATTTAGTTCTTACGGAGTAAACTCGGCAACCAAAAGATTTTATAGATATTGCAATGTTAATCGAGTCAAGAAGGTTAACTCAAAAAATTTCCAGAAGCAGTATTTACCGAGTAGGATCAACCAGTAAAGGATTTCATTGCTTTATGAAATAATGTTTTATTTTTTTAGAGTAATATTTGTAGCTGACTGAAGTATGGTTTATTGGTAAATGTAACATGTGAATGAGTTGACTTGACAATCTAAATGGTATAATTAAGAGGACAAGTTGTGAATTCTAAGTGTTTGTGAGATGGAAGTGCAAAATTAATGAGCTATGAGGACTAATTATTGTGGAAGTGAATTTGAAGGATGATCAAAGATCATTGAGGAGCAACAGAGCCATATTTGATCAAGGAGGATCTAATGATGCAAAATAGAGAGCTGTAATCAACAAATTTAGTTACATCTTGTTCAGGTTAATTCATTGTTGTTTTCTAACAATTGTAGCAGTGATTTCAAATATCTTAATAGAGTTGGTTTAACAACCATTTTGTAAATCCCCTAACAAGGTGACAGTTTAGTTGAATTATTCTAAAGACCTCTAACAAGGCCATTGCTAACAGGGTGATCAAAATCCTCTAACAGGGTCACACCTAACAGTGTGTATTGTAACCTTTAACAGGGTTGGCTCCTAATAGGGCTCACTTCATAAGAGTGAATATTTGGTAACTAGTTACTTGGTAGTTTTTCCCATATCAGGTTTCCACATTAAATCTAGTGTCTCTTGTGTTCATTTTGTTTTCAGTTACATGCATGAATTCTTGAAGATAAATAATAGTTTAATTTACCAAGTTACAACATTTGTTTACCGAGTATCAGTAGTAACTAGATCTATAAGACATCTAAGGGATATGTGGATTAATTTTTGTTAGTAACTGATTCACCCCCCCTCTTAGTTACTCTATCTTTAATCCCAACAATTGGTATTAGAGCTTTTGGTGCTTATAGGAAAAGATTTCAAGGATCTAAGCTAAAGACCAGGATGTCTCACAAAAGAGAAATTCCAAGACTTAATAGGGACAACTTCTTAGCATGGCAAGGATTGATGAGGCTTCATTTGGCTTCTATTGGTGATATAAGGCTAAAGTACCTTGATGAAAAATATGAAGAACCTTTGGGTACATTATCTATTAATGATATTGCTGAAAAGAAGACTCACAACAACATGATGATAGATATAGCATCTACTCTAAGTTATGAAGAATTTGATGACATCAAGGATTGCAAAACTGCCTTTGAAATGTGGAACAAGCTGAAAGAGATCTATGGAGGAGATGATAATGTGAGAAGAGCCAAAGTAGAAAGTTTGAGAGGACAATTTGATCAAATGAGGATGAGAGAAGATGAAAACATTAAAAAGTATGTTGAAAGAGTTAAAGCATGTGTTAGTGCAATCAAAGCATCTAGAGGAGATATCATGGAGGAGACAGTTATAAGTAAAGTTCTTAGAACTCTACTCCTTATCTATACAATCAAAGTCTCTGCAATTCAAGAAAGAATATGTTAAGAAAATCATAAGATAAATTTAGAGGCCATAGTTGGAAGATTGACTGCATTCGAGCTAGACAACTATGATAATTATGTTTCAGCTGCCAAGAATAGTGAATCGACATTTGAAGCCAAGCTTTCACTCAAAGAAAAAGGGAAGAAGACAAAGGATCCATAGTTAGATAGTAATGAAGAATTAGAAAAATGTTCAGATAGTGATCTTGAGGTGGTTGAAGTTCTACTAGCAAGAAAATATTCAAGAGGAAAAGGGAAATCCAAAGGTAAGGTTCGTCTCATCTATTTTTCTTGTGAAGAAATTGGACATATTGTTGCTAGGTGCCCAAATAAGTAGAACAAGGATGAGAAGAAAGGCCACAAGTACAATGGTAAGAAAGACTTCAAATCATTCAAAGATAAAGGTAAGAAATCATGTTTCATGGCTAAAGATTCTAATGATTTTGATAATGAGGAAGAAGATCAAATTGTCTACATTACTATGAAAGATGAGTCTGATAATGATGAAGAAATAACACTCATTTCTCATATGAGCAGAAATGATACATGGATCATAGATAGTGGTTGTTCTCATCACATGATTGTTCATAAAGCTAAGTTTGAACACTTTGAAGACTATGATGGTGGTAGTGTAAGATTTGGTAACAATGAACCTTGTTGCATAAAAGGAAAAGGAAGAATCACATTGACCAAGGAACTTGTATGTGATAATGCATATTGGGTAGAATGACTAAAGAACAATCTATTGAGTGTGTCATAACTACTCAATAATGGATTTAAAGTAGAATTCATGCAAGGAAAAGAAAGACTGTTGAATGAGCAAGGTGAGCTGATTAGATCAGGAACTCAAACAAGAGGTAACTTATTCTATCTTGAACTTGGTGAATGTTCATGTTTTATTGCTTAAGTTGAAGAAAGTTGGTTATGGCATAGGAGGTTGTGTCATGTAAACTTTGATAGCTTGGTAAAAATATGTAAGTTCAAGAAAGTAAGAAGCATTCCTAACATAAAGAAACCTGAGGTTAGTCTATGCAAGAATTGTCAAATTAGCAAAATGGGAAAAACTAGTTTTAAAAGCAAGAACTATCAGACTGAATTTTTTTTAGAAATTGTGCATACTAATTTGTGTAGACCCAGTGGCATTGAAAGTCATACTGGTGAGAAATTTTTCATTCTTTTTGTTGATGATTATTCAAGAATGATGATTGTCATGTACCTAAGAGAGAAATCAGAAGCATTTGAAAAGTTCAAATGGTATTTGACCAGAGTGGAAAAGGAAATAGGCAAAAGACTAAGATGTTTAAGGTCTGACAGAGGTGGTGAGTTCATTTCACATGAGTTCAATAAATTTTTCATTGAAAGGGGAATCAAAAGACAAGTTTCAACACCTAGAACTCTTGAACAAAATGGAATAGCAGAAAGAAAGAATAGATCTATCATGGACTATGCAAGAACCTTAATGTTTGAGAAAAAATTTCTATCAAATACTAGAAGGAAGCTATCAGCACTACAATTCATACCTTGAACCGAGTACAATTGAAAAAGGATTCATTCAAAACACCCTATGAGTTGTGGTATGGCTACAAACCCAATGTAAGTTATCTAAAAGTATTTGGAAGAAAATGTTACATTTTGAAAGAATCTAGAAAAGGTAAATTTGATGTAAAAGGTGATGAAGGAATATTTTTGGAAAACTCTTGCAAAAGTAAAGCATATAGATGTTTGAACTTATCTACTCACAAAGTCATAGAAAGTGCACATGTGAAAGTTGATGAGTTTGCAAAAAGAACAGAAGAAGAATGCAAAAGGGAACTTGAAGACTACTAGAGATTTTTTTACATTGAACCTGATACAATACCAAATGCATCTATCAATCAAGAATCTTCAACTCCTGAGTCTTCATTAACTGAGTCATAGGAAGTTCAAACTGAGTCAGTACCTACCGAGCTGCAAGAACCTGAGTTGCAAACAAAAGCTACTGAGTCAACATCTACCGAGCCTGAGAACCCAAAATTAGAACCAGAAGTTGAAGCACAGAAGGTTAACAAAGCAAGTCACCTAAAAGGCAAGGAGGTAGTGTTAGCCAAGTATGCCAAGAAACATCATGCACCAGATTAGATCATTGGAGATAAATCAAAAGGAACAATGACAAGAAGTAAGTTGAAAGGCACTTGCTTACTTGCTGATTTTGAACCTAGAAATGTCAAAGATGCACTAGAAAATGAAATTTGGATTGAAGCTATGAATGAAGAGATAGAATAGATAGAGAAAAATAAAACATGGACTCTTGTACCTAGACCCAAAGACAAGAATGTGATTTGAACAAAGTGGGTATTTAGAAAAAAACTAAATGAAGATGGTAGGGTATCAAGGAACAAAGCTATATTGGTATGCAAAGGATACTCTCAAGAAGAAGGTGTAGAAAATGGAGAAACTTTTAGGTTCTATTGCAAGATTGGAAGGTGTTAGAACCTTACATGCATATGCTGCATTCAAAAGATTCAAAGTTTATCAGATGGATGTCAAGTCAGCATTTCTCAATGGAATATTGGATGAAGAGGTTTACATTGAACATCCTGAAGGTTTTGTTGATCCAGACAAAAAGGACATGGTCTATAAATTGCATAAAGCATTGTATGGTCTGAAGCAAGCACCAAAAGCATGGTATGAAAGACTGCATAACTATCTTATTTAGATTGGTTTTGAAAGAACTAATGATAATAGTAGTTTGTACATAAAGGAAGGATTTTTGGATCATACATTTTGAGCTCTTCATAACTTGATCCAAGCAATGATGTCCTTGTATTCTCTAAAAAATTTGAGTATATCTTCCCTTTCCTAGGTGTTGCATGCCTTTCCAACCCTTACCATTTTAGGATCTTCATCAATACCCAAATTATATGAATCACACTCCTCAATCCCCTTTTCTTTGATCGTTCTTTTTTTAAGCACTGACTCATCATGATCAAAGATGTGCTCCAACTCAACCCTCCCCTTAGAAATAGTGTTGGTTTTCAAATTTAAGCTACCATCTTCATCTTCAAGTTCATCATCCTTATATATTTGATGTGGAGTCTCATCAATCTTTTTGGCTTCAAAGTGGCCATTGCACATGATAAATTTGAGTATATGTTAATCATCCTAAAAGACTTGGAAGTTGCTAATATTATCTGGGATAGATGGGGCAACAACTAATGCTACCGAAAATCTCTTCAATTTTGTTCCCTTGATAGTTTGTAATGCACTAGTTAAAGTTGTGAATGCATCTACTACCATGTCTCTCCTCATTAGAATAAACTCGATGTTCAAAGCTTCGAAGTCATCCATTAGATCACATACTCTTTTCTGGTAAGCAAGCAACCTCCTATCATTGCAAGTGTATATTAATTTCACTTGTCTTATCACCAACTCAGAGTTTCCTTCAAGTATGAAAGCTATAATTCCTTTCTTTAGTGCAAAGAGAAGTCCTCAAATCAAAGCATAATAATTTACAACATTAATAGTACATCTAAAACACAATTGATATGGTGCACAGAAAGACCTAACCTTTGGGCCGATTAACTCAATACCCACGTTGGCTCGTAATTTGCACTTGGAGCCATCAAACCTAAGTGTCCATATGTGTTCTTCTTTGGGCTTCCTAGACTTATGCTTATATGTCTGTATCTTTTCTTTTGCTTGGACTTTGAAAGATTATTTCTTTGGAACCCATTGTAATCTCTTGCAGGGTAGACTTGATGATTTTCCATTATTACTCCTTGACATGGGTAGTGTATGTTTGTTTTGTTTGTCCTAAATTTCCCCAATCAATTATGTAATTTCATCCATTTTTGGTTTGGGGTGAATGACTACTGAAGTCCAACCTTTACCTTTTATGTAACATCTCCTTCTTTGGACTTTGATCATTCCTGGTGGAGGAGAAGATAAACCTCTACAATCTGAAGAGGCATCACTATATGATGCATTTAGATCTTCAATTTCTTCTTCAACTCTTTTCACACATTTAGATGTGTTTGTAGAACTTTGATCTTTTGTGGGTACTTCTTTTTGGATTTAGTCATTCTTTATTTCCATTATCTGCATTAATACCTTAGCAACCACTTCCTAGCAATGTTGAATGACTAACTTTATGCAATCTGCAAAATCTTGGAAGAAGCAAAATATTTGGATCTGCTTCTTCACCTAGACATTGTAAGTTTTCAACCATGTTATCTATGAATTGCATCATGATTTCTTCTTTTGGGATAAGAACCTTGGATTTTCCATTTTGATTAGGCAATGTTTCAAAATCCATTACTTCATAAGAACCCAAATCTGATTGTAAGAATGCCACCTCATTTGGTGCATTATATTGTATAATCATTTTTTTAAAATTTGGATCCACATCTATCTTGATCTAATTCAACCTTTTCCATGGTAACTATAATTGAGAGAAATCGGTAGAAAACCATCCTCTTAGGCATTTTGTCCATTCTCTACTTAGTAGCAATCTGTATGTCTCAAGAATTTCCACCACATGTATGTCAATGATGTCTTGAATTTTGGGATCAATAGTTAGTTGTATCTAAACATCTTTCAGCACACCCATAACCTTTACTTCTATTTTGTCAAATTGTATCGCTATTCAATTAGAGGGTTGAGGAGTGACTCCCAACCTTTGTGCTATCAAAAGTGGCATAATGTTACAAGAGGCTCATGAATAGATTAGGAAATTGTGAAAATTCTTTAAATAGATCTTGATACTAAGAAAAAAAGGACGCACCCCAACCTTGTTTTTAAACATAAGTGGCATGGCCTCTGAAGCATTAACCTATTGTGAGATTGTTTTTTGAGGAAACACTAGTAAATTTGGACCCAATTTTCAACCAATGTTGGCTGAAATTTTGACCCAGGTTCGCCGCTATTTTTCTCATTGAAATTTTGACCAAATTGTAGGTTGGTCAAAATTTGGACAAATACATTCATTGAAATGTTTTTGTTTTGGTTTGTATTCATCCAAATTTTGACCAACCTGCAATTTGGTCAAAATTTTGACGAGAAAAATAGCGACAAACTTGGGTCAAAATTTTGACCAACATTGGTTGAAAATTGGGTCCAAATTTACTAGTGAACAATATTCACATTAGATGTTGGCTTTGTATGATCTAGGGTTTTCACCAATTCTTCTTGCTGATTGGGATAGTTTTGTAGCATATCAAACATGGACATGTTAGCTTTCATTCTTTTCAAATCTTCCACTACACTATACTTTTTGGTTGACCATGTAGGGTTCTTCAAGATTGTAGGTGCAATCCCTTGATTCTACTTTTTTTATCCTCCATATGGGAGTTTGATTGGATCCAAAGGAGTTGGTTGTAATGCTAGAGGAATTCATAGGTTCTTTTTGACTTCGTTGATTATAGGTATTCCTATAATCATTTTGAAAAGAAAAAATCTCTTTTGGTTGTGTATCTAGTTTTTGACTAAATGGGAAATAAAATTCTTCACTAACTTGTGGTTCCACTTCCGTCTTTTGTGCAGAATTGTAGGATTCTAGTAGCATGGCATTAAATTGCATAAGTGGCACATTATCATTGCCTTGTGAATTCTAATTCACTTCTTGATTTCCATTATTATAGGAGCCATCTTTGTTAGTTGCATTCTAATTATTTTTATCTAAATTAATGTCCACATATTGGACATTATTGTTATTGTTATCTACAAAAATGCTTCCATTATTTGGATGAGTTTTCCATTATCAATTCTATATTTGGAAATTGTTCTCGTGATCTAGAGGATTGAAATTGTTTCCTCCATTATTGTCTATTGTATTGTTGTTTCCTACATTGTTGTTTCTGTTGAAATTCCTATTGTAGTTCTAACCATAATTGTTGTTGTTGTATAGACCGACATTGTTTCTCTCAAAGTTGTTATTATATCCTTACGAAAAGCTCAAGTGGGTCAGCTCATTATTCATTTGAGACATGGTCTTCTTCATTTGACAAAACTTGGAGGCAAAAATATTGTGTGCTTCAGTGGAAGTTGTTGCCTTTTCCTCAAGGAAAGCAACTTTTGCAAGTTCATATCATGGATATGTTATAGCTGGGGTTTGTAGAGTGGGTGCCTTCAGTAATGGAATTGAATTCATTGGTATGAATTGGCTAGGCATCACAGGTGCTCCAAAAGGATATGTTGGCATCGTTATAATAGCTTGAGCTAGAGGCATCAATCCTCCTCTATTAGGATTGGCCTACTTTGCAAAGGTAATTGCTTCCAAGAAGGCTTTATCCAATGTGTCGATATCTGTCACTAGAAGTCTTTTTAGGAAAATAGAAGTAAGGTGGTCCATAGATTTTAGGTAAATCTAAAATGTAGCTCCAACCAATATAGTGTATGGAATTTCCAACTTGTAAAATGCCATATGAAAGTGATGGCTGAAGTGTGAGACCATCTCAGCTGGGTCCCTTTTGATTGATATGAATTGATGATGTATCATAGCTAGGTTGATGAAAGTTTTGAATTGTTCTAAGAATAATTTTTTGAAAGTGTCCCAGTCTCCAATGCAATTTTTGTTGTGAGGCTTGCTAAAGTGACTAAGTTTGATGAACTCATGTGTACTAGGTGAAGATCTTAAAGCTCATTGAAATAGAGATGATGGATCAGGATCTTCTAGCTAGTGTCAAATTCTAAAAAAGTGCACCTCTACAAAAGCACACCTCTCCAAAAAGCACACCCAGTGCACCTTGGAATACTAACAGTTCAAAAAAATTGAACTTGTCAAAAAAGAATTTTTTTGAAATTGCAAGTTGTTTTCTTCTATTCTGAATGGTTAGGGCCACCCTTCTAGCACCACTTCTATTGAGATTTTCTTTTAACATACCAATTAAAGGAAACTTCTCCCAATGAGTATGTGAATAAGTGAAGAACCACATTCTCATTTGAAATTTTCTTTCGGTTGCAAATTTCCTTGAATGCCTTGATGTGATCTTCAATTGTTCTTGTCTCCCCATGGATGAACCTTGGAAAAAACTTCTCAAGATTCTTAGGAAAGTCATTGAGTACACCTATTAAGTTGACTAGTGAATCTATAGAATTTGCAAAAAAAGCCATTGGTGGATGGTTTTCTGGAACAACTGGTGGTTGATGTGGAGGCATAACCAAGGAAGATGATGAAATGTTAAATGGAAGTGGTAGAATTTGGGGTAATCCTTTACGACTGTGAGGCTTGCTAAATTGACTAAGTTTGAGGAACTCATGTGTACTAGGTAAAGGTCTTAAGGCTTATTGAAATAGAGATGATGGATTAGGATCTTCCAGCTGGTGTCAAATTTTGAAAAAGTGCACCTCTACAAAAGCACAGCTCTCCAAAAAGCACACCTAGCACACGTTAGAATAGTAACAGTTTAAAAAAAATTGAACTTGTCAGAAATGCAAAATTTTGAAATTGCAAGTTCCTTTCTTCTATTTTGATTTGTTAGGGGCCCTCTTCTAGCACTACTTCTATTGAGATATCATTTTGCATGATGTTTCATGACAACAATCCTTTCAAACTCCTCCCTTGAAAAGCTAATCTGGGATCAACTCCAAGGTTCTGGGTGATCTTGCAACCTACAGGAATCTACTTAGTAGAAGATAAATGTGAGTGTTCATGAGGAGGCCTTTGCTGCTTCAACCAATTTTAAATAAGATATCAAATTTTCTTGCTATCTCAAAAAGTAACCACACAAAAAGAAATATATTTCTGTATTTTTCTATTTATAATGAATGCAATTTTAACTATGCAACTATATGAATCCCTAAATTAACCAAGTGTTTGTAAAAGAAAATAACAAAGAAAGGGTACAAGAGGTTTAAACAAATGACTTGAAAAGTAAATCCCTAATGGACATAAGTCATGGGAACAACACATCTATGTGTTAAGCCTTCACAAAGATCCATAGGTAACGAATGAAAATAAGAGCGACGCTTCCTTAATTTCACTAATGCAATCATTGATGGGAATTTAGTAACTGTTAGAAAGGTTAATCTTTCCTTGGATATATTAATTGGGATATTCCAAGGGTCCCTAAATGTAGTTTGTCCTCTTGTACACATGTGGAGGACATGTCATTATTCCACATGTAAGGACAACTCTTGTTTATTTCTTTATTTAGTTTATCCTCCTTAAGAGGATTGTGACACTTTGCACACACCTATTATGAATGTGGCATTCATAGAAATGGGAGTTACAAATGCAACTCCTCTCTCATCTCTATATAAGAGATGCTCCTCCTTCTTTCTTCTTCACTCTTAGCACTTGATGTTATTGTATTGAGCTACTTTTTCTGCAACACACTCTCTCTCTCTCTCTTCTCTAGGCATTTGCCTTCATTCATAATACTCACAAGAGGTTTTCTTTGCTTTCCCCTTATAAATCCTTGTCTCCATTGTTGAACCATCTTGGTGTATGCTCTTGGAGTTTGCTTATCTTATGGTAATATTGTTTCACACTTAACTTACTTGGATTGTTTCTCGTTCCTTGCTCAACATTATCATTTCTTACATGGTATCAGAGCTTGTCTATCTAATCCTTGTTTTATGTTTTGTGTTGAAGGTTGCCATTCATTGAAGCACACCTTATTTGGAGATGTTATTGAGAGAAGAAGTTTATGTTGTGATTTTAGCTCTTTTTTAACATATCTTGTGTATGCAGGTTTCATATTTTTTTTTCCTAACCCTCTTTGGAAGGCTTGCCGCCAAAGGATTTTCTTGTTAAATTTCAATTTTTTTTCTTGTTTTGGTCGGCATGCCGCCAAAACAAGAAGTATTATATGAGTAAAGTTTTCAATAAGTCTCTAATTTTCTTACTCCTTTAAAAAAAAAATTTCCTTCTCTTTAAAAAAAAAAAAAAAAACTTCTAATATATTGTTCTATTATCATCTCTTACATAGTATTTTAATTGCTTAAATTTCTTATATTTTTCATGTTTTAATCGCGCATAGCGCGAATCTTCTTCTTTATACTTTTGTGGGCGGTCGCGCCACCCGCGCGCCACCCGCGCTAGCCGCACACTGCCGCGAGCCGTCAACACCACTGCACACCATTAAAATCGCTGCATGCCGCCACGTGCACTCAGTGCTGCCGTGCACCCTCAACACCGTCGCTCGCTCTCAGCACTACCTAAACCCTGCATCCATTGCTGCACGTTAACTCTGTCAGTGTTTGTTTTTTGTTTTTTCTGTAGGCCCACCACTGAACCACCGCCCCCGACTCCCGCGCATCACCTTCCGCCAACCCTAAGGCGCGGCCTGTGTACATGCCACGCATCACCCGCGGCCTGCGTAGCCACGCCACCTAATCGCCTCTGTCCTTATCTGTTTCCCCATTTAAACCGCGCCTTTTTTATTTATTTAAAACCTCAACTTTATTTAATAAAAAATTCTTCACAACTTATTTAATTTTTTTTTACAAGCAACCTTAAAATAAAAAAATAAGTTTATTTAAAAAAAAAAACAAAACAATTTTTTTTCATTTTATAATTTTTTTTTACTCTAACCTTTTAAAAATATATATATATATATATTATTAATTTTATATATAAAAGACATAATTTTTTTATTAATTTGATTGTCAAATCAAGGAATTTTTTTTAAATTTTTTTTTTAATCATGTCAACCTTAATTCCAAAAATAAAACTTAATTATTCCAATTATCATTCTTGGAAAAATCATATCTCATTTATTTTTCGTTTTAAACACCTCTTCGAAATAGCCACTGATCCTTCTCTTGAACCTGGTTCAGCGGCTACCCAGGACGAGAAAGATACTTGGAAAGCTAAAAATGAAGAAGCTTTAGGATTAATTGGTATTTCCATTATTCCAGATTTATATGTGTTGATTGCTCATTGTTCTAAAGCTCATGATGCATGGTCCATCTTGAAAACCAAGTATGACAGTGACGATGAATATCGCAAAATACAGTTGCAGGATCAACTTGAAGATCTCAGGTATGCAGATTTTAAAAGTATGGATGAATTTCTGTTAAAATTTGATTCTCTTAAAAGCCAAATTATTTCCTTAGGTGTTCAATTAGAGGACATTCGTTTAATTCATCTTATTCTTAAAAAGTGTCTTCCTAGACAGTTTCAACAGTTTATAACTAATATTCATGCACAGCTTGCTATTCCTACTTTAACTTCTCAGTTAACTTATGTTATTTTTCAAACTTTATTAAGACAGGAAGAAGCTAAGCTAATTTAGTTTGGTACCCTTAAATCCACTGAACATGCATTTGTGTCTAGAAATTCAAATAATAATTTTCGTTCCAATAATAATAATAATAACAACAAACAATATAATACTAATTCAAATAATTCCAACAATAAATTTCATGCGAAATATAATAATAATACCAATCATCCTAATAACACTCGTAATACTAATAATCAAAGGAATCATTCCAATTCCAAACCTTATTGTTCTTATTGTGGCAAAGATGGTCATATTGTCAATAACTGTTTTAAAAAGCAAAATGATAAAAAACCTATGAATACTAGTAACAATAATCAAAACTCAAATCATAAAAAAGGTAACTCTACTGGTTTTAATCCTCATCATGCTTTTACTTGTAGCTTTAATCTTTGTAGACCTTTAGAATGGATTTTTGACAGTGGTGCATCACAACATGTAACCTCTCATAAAGAAATTTTTGATTCTTTACAACCTGATATTGCTAACATTCCTATTCAGTTAGCTAATAATCAGACTTGTAAAGTTGAAGGACTAGGTGATGTTACTATTCCTAATGGTAAATTGCATGATGTTTTATATGTACCTAACTTGAAAACTAATCTGCTTTCTGTTTCACAGTTATGTCAGGACTATAAAGTTGAATTCTACAAAGATACATGTTATATCATAGATCCTCAAACTCTAAAAGTGATTGCTCATGCTAAAATGGATAATGACAATCTGTTTAAATTCCATGAATTTGCTAGTTCACGATATTCACTACATACTTCTATTGATTTCAATATATGGCATGAGAGACTTGGCCATTTAAATTCTGATTATATTACTTTCATGCAAAAGCATACTATGGTTGATGGCTTGCCTCACATTATACCTTCCAAGATTGCCTATACAGGTCGTATGAGTGGTAAGATGCATAGGGAGCCCTTTCCAAGTGGAAAATCATGGCGGGCAACTCATAAGTTGCATCTTGTCCATAGTGATCTTTTGGGCCCCATGGAGAATACCTCCATCCAAGGTTCTCGGTATGCACTTACCTTTGTTGATGATTTTTCTAGAGGAACTTGGATCTATTTCTTGCATAGCAAGGATCAAGTTCTTGATATATTTATTGAATTTCAGTTATATGTTGAAAGGCAATCTGGTTTTAAACTTAAAATTCTTAGAATTGATAATGGAAAAGAATATGTGAATAATGCTTTTCATTCTTATTTGAAATCATGTGGAATTAAACACGAGCTTACTATTCCTTATACACCACAACAAAATGGTGTGGTGGAAAGAAAGCATCGGACCATTATTGAAATGGCTAGAAGCATGTTGCATGCTAAGAATCTGCATTATAAATTCTGGGCTGAAGCCATGTATTGTGCAACTTATATTCTTAATCGGACTCCTACCAAAGCTCTCAAGCTTATCACTCCCGAAGAGGCTTGGTCTGGTAGGAAACCTAATTTACATCATTTATGGATTTTTGTTTCTATTGCTTATGTTCATACTCCTAAATAGAAAAGGCATAAATTAGATGCTAAGTCATCTCCTTATCTGTTTGTTGGTTATGATGAAAACACTAAAGGTTATCATGTTTATGATTCCACTACTAACAAAGTTCAAGTTGCTAGAGATGTTTGTATTGTAGAAAATGGAGTCCATGATTGCTCTACTACACATGATGCAAAATTTAGTGGTACTAAAATTGTGCTGGTGGAGGACCAACCTCCTTCTCTCAACCCTACTCCTCCTCTTAATCCTTCAAATCAAGTACCACCTATTATTTCTACACTTACACCTCATGATATTCAAGTAAATACTAATGATTCTTCCTCTAGTGATAATTCCATCACAACTAAATGCAAACCTAAATGGGCTCAAAACTTAATCAATGAAGCTGATGATTATATTTCTAGATCTGGTGGAATTAAACATAGAAGGATTAATTATTGTAATTATACTTTGATGACTACTATTATGAATTCTAACGATCCTAAGTCTTTTGATCAAACTAACTCTCAACCTCATTGGCAAAAAGCCATGCAAGAGGAATATGATTCTTTACTTGCTAATCAAACTTGGGACTTAGTCAAATTACCTCATGGCAAGAATCTAGTTTCATGTAAATGGTTATACAAAACAAAGTTGAATACTAATAATGAAATTAGTAAATTTAAGGCTAGACTAGTTGCTAGAGGTTTTTCACAAATCGAAGGATTAGACTATAATGAAACTTTTGCTCCTGTTGCTAAGATGCCTACTATCAAACTAGTTCTTTCTTTAGCATCTAAACTAAATTGGCCCATTCATCAAATGGATGTTAAAAGTGCCTTCTTAAATGGTGATTTACATGAAGAAATCTATATGGCTCAACCTCCTAGATTTGTTAAGAAAGGTAGTGAAAATCTAGTTTGCAAATTGAACAAATCCATTTATGGTCTTAAACAATCACCTAGAGAATGGTATTCTAAAATTAATTCTTTCTTTATTTCTCAAGGTTTTGCTAGAAGTCAGAATGATCCAAATTTGTATATTAAACATACTAACGATGACATTATTATTGTTATTGTTTATGTAGATGATCTAATACTCACTTCTAATTCAGACACTTTGATTTTTGATATCAAATTCCAACTTAAACAGAAATTTCAGATGACAGATTTAGGTATCTTACATTATTTCTTAGGTATGCAAATTTTTCAAACTCCTAAAGGTATCTTTGTTTCTCAAAGAAAATATGCTTATGATCTTTTAGAAAAATTTAAGATGAGTGACTCTAACCATGTTTCAATTCCATGTGAATTAGGAACTAAATTAATGAATGATATGAATACTCCTTTTGTTGATGAAACCTTGTATAGACAGTTGGTAGGAAGTTTAAATTATTTAACTCTTACTAGACCTCATATTGCTTATAGTGTTGGTTTAGTTTCTCGATTTATGTCTAAACCTCAACAAACTCATTTTAAAGTTGCTAAATGCATCTTAAGGTACATTAAAGGAACTATTAATATGGGATTATTTTATGATGCAAATTCTGAATTTATTTTACATGGCTATACTAATTCCGATCTAGGTGGAGATCCCAATGATGGGAAATCCACTTGTGGTTATTTTTTCTTTGTTGGTTCAGGTCCAATTTCTTGGAAAAGCAAAAAAGAACACTCTATTTCCCTATGCTCAACTGAAGCTAAATACAAAGGTTGTACCAATGCAGCTAAGGAAGCTTTGTGGATTAGAAGACTTCTTGACGATTTGGATCTACCTCAACAATCACCTACACCTATACATTGTGACAATCAAAGTTCTATTGCCTTGGCAAAGAATCCAGTTTATCATGCATGAACCAAACATATTTCACTTCAACATCACTTCATTCGAGAACAAGTTGAAGACAAGAAAATTATTCTTCTTTATTGTAAAGGAGAAGATCAAGTGGCTGATATTTTAACCAAACCACTTTCTAAAGAGAGATTTCAATTCCATTGTAAAAATTTGGGTTTACAACTCGGTGATGTAAACTCCCCAAGTAAAGATTAAGGGGGGGTGTTAGAAAGGTTAATCTTTCCTTGAATATATTAATTGGGATATTCCAAGGGTCCCTAAATGTAGTTTATCCTCTTGTACACATGTTGAGGACATGTCATTATTCCACATGTAAGGACAACTCTTGTTTATTTCTTTAGTTAGTTTATCCTCCTTAAGAGGATTGTGACACTTTATCATAGAAATGGGAGTTACAAATGCAACTCCTCTCTCATCTCTATATAAGAGATGCTCCTCCTTCTTTCTTCTTCACTCTTAGCACTTGATGTTATTGTATTGAGCTACTTTTTCTCCAACATTCTCTCTCTCTCTTCTCTAGGCATTTGCCTTCATTCATAATACTCACAAGGGGTTTTCTTTGCTTTCCCCTTATAAATCCTTGTCTCCATTGTTGAACCATCTTGGTGTATGCTCTTGGAGTTTGCTTATCTTATGGTAATATTGTTTCACACTTAACTTACTTGGATTGTTTCTTGTTCCTTGCTCAACATTATCATTTCTTACAATAACCATAAGATGTTTCACTATTCATCATATCACAAGGCCATGGAAAGTGCACTCATGTGAGACAAAAAGTTATTTATGAACAAAAGGTGCTCTCTTCTCCAACTAAGTATGTTAGTGAAATTTGTAAACACATGAAAAACACTAGAATTAAAAGATCACTCAATTAAAATAACACAAAAGAACCATTGGATCCATTACACTCCATAAATATACATCCACAAAATATAACACACTCTAAAAAGAATCACTACACTTGAAATGAGAGCACCAATAACATATATTATTGCATCAAAATAATAGTTTGGGATACATGTTACATTCTTGAATTTATAAGAAATTATCTCCTGTATTTTTCTTGAGAGTGAGAGATCTCTTTATTAAAACATATGCTTCTAAACTAATAAAACAAAGCTATTTATGTACAAATTAACTCTCTATATGGTGCTAAGTTAGACTCCACCTTTGTTTATATCAATTAATGGGTGCATGAGCCTTTACATGTCTTCAAACTAAGAGAGCATGGGAAAATAAGAAGGAAGCTACCAGATGATGTAAGAGTCTTTGGAGATGTCAAAAATAGAAGCTCAATCTTTTGTGGATGTTTTTAAGAGTTAAACTATCGTCAAAATGTATTTTTCAGCACATGGAAAGCTCTAAATTTGGAACTACCAGTTAACTGTTGGTGCAACTATGACTTATTCAAAAACTTTTGGCACACATTTAGAGAAGCACACTGTGCACACCTTGTGCACCATGTGCTTCTCTAGAGAAGTACACCTTAGTGCTAGATTCAAAAAATTTAAAAAAATTCCCAAGTGTCAAAACTGAAATTCTAGCTTCAAGTTTTTCTTCCCCTTCATACTAGAGCTATGTCTAGATATTTGCTCTTGAATTTCTCTATGATCTCCATCACTTGGGTTGCATCTAGAAAATCCAAAGTGTCATACTTATCTTTTACTATTTTCTTATAGTTGTCCACTTTTATGTGAGTCTCCACAAAGTCTTTGAGCTTTACGTCCAATTCTAGCAATGCCTCCTCTGTCTTAATTTCTTGTCTAATGTCTTCATCAGTCGAAGGTTCTTCAAAGGTCTTTTGAAAATGTTCAACAACTATTTGCATAGATAGGGATCTATCCCTTGACTCATCTTCAAATATGTCAAGGTAAGCATCGTTGTAATACTCTCAGCTTCCAAAATCTACTTTGGGGTTTGATCCTTGAGCTTATGAATATCCACATGTAATGTCTCCATTACTTTATTACCAACAATAATCCTCTTGATCCAATTATCTACCGTATCTAATTCATCCCCTATCTATACATCTATGAGCATACAATACCTCTGCTCCTTTATTGACTGTAACACTTGAAGGTCTTTACCCTAGGTATGAACCTCATCTATCAATCCAAAATCCTAGTTCATTATAACAACTAGCCTAATTGCATTATTTTGCATATGGTGCAATAATTTAAGGTTTCCTTGTATTATCTACATGTTTTTTTCCTCAAAATTTTCCCTTCATTGTTGACACACCTTAAAAGATGGATCCAATTGTACAATTACATTCTACTTCCTATAAAGTATGGCACCTAGAGTTTAGGATGATTAGGGTCCAAACAACCAACCAGTTCATGAAAATAGCCTCTTAGAATCTCATTCTATTTTTCAGAGTCTCAATAGTTTAGACTTATTTTTTTCCAAGTTGTTAAACACTTATTTAATTCCTGTGGTGACCATCAATTTAGCCATGTCCATAGTTGGATTTCCCAACAAGACCACTTTAATCTAATAATCTTTTTATATTAGATCTTCAATAATTGTAGCTAGAGGAGGTATGACAATGTGAGAAAAAAAGTCTTTATTTTAGTCCCTCACAATAAAGGCCAATGTATGTGCATCACCCTTAGGTAACTTAGGTTTCTTGAGGGCTTCAACTAATTCTCTCATTCCCTCATCCTCATTATAATACAACTGCCTTTTTACTGCCTTTTTATGCCTGACTATCACCTCTTTACTCAACCATCTTGGCATATTTTCCATTGGAGACTTATACTTAGATGAAGAGGAGGTTTTTTCTATTAGACCCTTTCCCTTATTACTCCTCTCTCAAGTTATTTCTTTCTATGAGGGATCTACATCAGGCACCCCTATGTTGGTTGAGTCCACAGTGTTATGATGTGGAGCCTAATCAGATTCAAAAGTTTATTCGATGCAATTTTCATCCAGATTATTTCTATAGGGGTTTGGGGGTAGTGCCCCCAAGACAGGGTCAAGGGGCAGTGCCCCTGCAAGGTCTTGGGGTAGTGCCCCAAGTGCACTCCATGTCATAGTACAGAGTAGGGTCAAGGGGCAACACCCCCATGGGGGTTTTGAGTGGCAACACCCCCAAAGCCAAAATTGACCTTATATTGTAAAAGGCATCAGCTACTATTTTTCTATTATTCTATCCCTTGTAAGTGATAAAACACTTATATAAAATGACTTACGTTAGGGATTTTTCATAATGTGTGATGTGAAAAATGGTTCTTGTGGTGGTATTGAGCTATAAGGGATTATAGATTATAATCAGGTTTTAATCATTGGATAATAATAATATTAGACTTCCTATTGGTGGACGTAGCCCAGGGATTAGGTAAACCATGTTAAATCTTGGTGTCTTGTGTTCTCTTTTATGCAATTTACAATTTTTTGATATTGGTTATATTTGAATGTAACTATTATTCCTATCTGAGGTTAATCCTAACACACAATCCCTACCTCTGTATCTTGAGAATTTTGTTGAGGTTCTTCATATATTTTCCCCTCTTTTGATACTTAATTAGTGGTTCTTTGTTGTAGCTCCTCTTGCTACACAACTTTTACTTGCTCTTCATTAATAGGAGGGAGAGGAGTGGCTGAATGTTTATCCAAGAAAGATAAATCTTGACTTGGTGATGGAGGGACACTTAGAGGTCCTTGTGAAGAAGGTGGCAATTGACTCCAATATTTTCCTAAAGGCTGATTTATTGGTGTGTCCCTTATCTTGTCACCTTGTTGGTACCCATATAGACCTAGTAATTTAAATTTTTAATTTATGGTCATGAAATCCTTTGAACTAAGGTTTAAAACAATTCAAAGTGGTTCAATTTGCATAAGTTGATTCATAGGTTTAAAGGTTCAGAGATTTAGAGTTCAAGTTCGAAGGCTTGACAAGTATAGTATTATATGTGACCTGGTGATTCCAAAGCGCAACATTCAAATTCTAGGTTTTATCTGGTACTTTTGGTTTAATTGATATAAAGAGTTTCATGGTTTCAAATGTTTAGTTCAAGTTGGAATTCATTAAAACCAATAAGGGCTCTTCAAATCCTTCACATGTGAATTTCACAAATACCTAATTCCTCTTCAAAATTAATTATTAGAGTTGAAGAATTTGTTCATATTTGGAGCTTGACCTAGAGTAAGGAAGACATAGGTACATAAGGTATGTTGTATGAAGTAGTACATTCAATTTAAGCTATCATTGAGGTCAAGTTTTCAAAAAATATGGAAAATAACAAGTAAGATGTTGATCAAGGTGTTGTAACAAAGAATGGTTATGAGATCAAATAAAAATACATTGAAATGTGAATTTGATGGAGCATCCTTATTTTGATTAAAATACAAGTCAAAACACTTATGTTGGCACTATTACTCTAGTTTTATTTTGTCAATACTTATCTTTTCCCTTGCCTAATGAAACATGTAATACTTCATATAAAGATGAAGACAAAAAAAACAAAAAAATTGTTTAAGGGATATATACTTCATGTTGTATGGAAAGAGGAATTCAAGAAGCTGTTGTAATTTCTATGACCATGGATTTGCAAGAATCTAGAGAATTAGTCTCAATGAAGGGGGTATAAATCCTAATATAACAATTGCATTATGCTTATTTTTGGATTTGATTTTAAAAACCTAATTCTATAAATCCTCTTCAAATGGTTTGTCTAGATTCATTACAAATCAAAAGTTATGCATGACTGAGTGAGACACTATCAAAACTATCAATGGTAGTCACAAAATGATGATAGAAAAACAATTATGTTGTGGGAGGCATAACTCATAATAAAAAAATTGGATTAATCTCAGTTTTAGATATGTTCGGATAAAACTAATTGTCTAAACCTACTCCAAATAGTTTGGAAATATTCCCAATGGATAAAAAGTTACACATCTTATAATGAAGTACTATCAAAATCATCCATGACACCCAAAAAATGATGCTAGAAAAATGGATCCTATTTCGAGGTCATAAATTATAATCTAACGATTCCATTGACTTTATTTTTAGATATGTTCTTAAAATTCTAGTTTTCTAAAGTCTACCCAAATGGTTTTTCTAGATTAGTTATGGATCAAAAGTTACGGATTTTAGAATGAAACACTGTCAAAAATGTCAATGATAGTAACAAATGTTGTCAACACTTCATCTCTAGCAAAGTGCCACATGTCCCAAATTAATTAGATTGTTTGGGACATTGTAGAGTTATATTTCCAAGTTGTTCATTTAAAAAATTATAAAGCGGGTGAAGATTAAGTAAGATATAAAGTCATCAAAAGAAAGGAAGAGATATAAGATAATTAAAATGGGTAATATTTTCAAGAATTGGTTACAAAATAGACAAATCAGCAAGAATGGTATTTATTGTAATTAGAAAGACATAGGTGGGGTTGAGTTTTTCTTTTTCCAAAAGAGTTTTTTCTCTAGGAGAGGGATTCTTCTCCTACAAAATTTGTGCTACAGGAAGAAGGGATTTTTCATTTATGTTCTTTTATTTGCAATGTAAGGGAAATGACATCATAATTCCAAATAGTGATTTGAGAGAGAAGCAATAAGATATTTGATATCTTTTTGTCTTTTTAGAGAATAGAGATGTGTGTACCAAGGCTTTGCATTTGTATACATATCTTTGATTAGGATCAATATTTGAATTATTTTGATTCTCTTTGAAGAAAATTTTGTCTCATTTAACTACATATATATATTTATCACTAGATCTTTAAATCCTGATTATTCAAGTATTCTGAAATAATGATAATGTTTTCTCTTATTTGTTTTCTCTGTAATGTAGAATCTTAATAAATGGAATTTGTTCCATTTATCTATTATGTTTAGTTAGTTGTTCTTTTTCCACATCTACTCCATGTTTTTGTATAGATGTTTGTAAACCTTTCTTTCTTTCAAGTTAAAAACATTATTTGCTATAGTGTAGTTGATTCATTGCAAATTTTTCACGAGGAGCTATACCAAAATAATTTAGAGGACACTTGCACATTCCAATGGCAAAGTGACCCAACTATTCGTTCTTATTGAGTCTTCCTATCTGGGTGTTTTAGGGTCAATTTGCATGTGTTTCATTGCAAGACAATCTATTCACTAACACGCCTATGAGTTGAGTATCTATAGGCATGAAGTCAAACTTTGACATTTTAAAGACATCAGTCCCTTGGTCCTTTATTCATCAATCCACTATTGTAGGTTGTAACTTGAATAGGTTGTATAGGAATAAATGGTGGTGTTACAATGGAAATATTTCATTCTATCTCAGTAGCCTTGGCTAGATGAGTCCTCTAACTCAAGAGAAGGTTATCCTCTTCATCTTCTTCCTCCTCTTTAGCTTATTCAAGAATGGTTTATAGGACTAAAGGAATAGGAATAAACTTACTTTGTGCTTTCTATCTTCTAGTCCTTTTAATTGGAGTCTTAGCCTTTTTTCTCTTAGGAGCTTATGGAGAGGCTTCTTCTTCTTGAACCTATGGGGACACCTCTTGTGCTTCCTCTTTAGGTCCCTATCCATATTTTTGTGTTCGCACTTGTGCATTATCTTGAGCTTGAGTGGCTTCTTTGGCTTGAGTTGCCTCCTAGCTTTAATCCCTTTAATTTTAGGCTCAACTCACTACAGAGAAATTCTTTTCCTTTTATTCTTTCCTTTCTATTCCTTGAAGTATCCACCATCCCTATCATGTAGATACACCACTTTTAGCCTAATTGGAGATTAGACTATGAATGTTGGTACTGTAACTTTCACCTCTCTTCCCTTTAATGGGTAGGTTGTGGCTTGTAAGACTATTGTTTCAGAAACTAGGTCCAACTTTAATGGCTTCTTAATCCATTCCTTTGTCAACTAGATGATATGCCTTATCCTATGATAGATATCCACATTTTCTTCTCTATTAATTTTGACATTCATGATTGACTGATCGTATATCCTATCTCGATTATACAAGGAATCTAAGACCTCTTTAGTGTCTTGTTGAACAATCTTCAATGGAACCTTTATTTTCAAGGCACTACCTTCCAAATAAAGAGTCATCCTACAATAATCCCTTACCTAGATATCATAGTAATCTATGCATTCATCCAATGATCCTCAATGACATCTTCATGTTTAAATTGTTTTCCTGCCAAGTATTGAACTCTACCAATATTATCAAAACATGGACGAGGGGAGTTATAATCCTCCAAGGTATACTAATCCCATTTTGACTCAAAAGTCATGATATCTTGCTTTTTCTTCACACCAAATGGACCTATGGTGATGGGTCATACCTAGGTCTTCTTATGCTATTTCCTTACTCTATCATATGTATATGAGAGTTGTCGTGCAATCTCTACCAAAATGAGACTATCACATGGATACCAAGGGAGCTTCTTAGGATTTATAGTTTTACTTGCTACCCATAAGTAGGTGAATGTCTTGAATTGGATGTAGTAGGTGCCTATTTCTACAATTCTTGTTACTACCTCTACTGACATCCTTTTTGCATAATCACCTTCAATAACTCAGATGATTGCAAAAAAGAAAGCATCATTCACTATCCTGTATTCTTTACATTGATCTAACAACATATTATTTACTAGCTAGGGGTATACCACATAAGGCCATGCATTAGCATCTTGTATGCTTCCCCTTTTAAACAATCTTGGGTAGTCTATAGTCCTTACTGCTATCAGATATGCCAAATATTGAGTCATACAAAATCTTGGGTTAGTTTAAATTGCCACCAGTCATTCATCCAAATTATCACTAAGTATTGTGGCCTAGTAAATTGACATTTTATCCTTTCGAATGGTCTCAAGGAAATGTACCATCCAAATGTTCAAGTATCTTGCTACTGGTAGACCCATAATCCTACTCAATAGGACAATGGAATATCAGGTATCATCCTTCATATACTCTCTAGTCATGTCATCTTTTCTACTTTTTCTTTCCATAGGTGTACTATCAACAAAATATGATGATTGAATAATTTATGTAACTTCTTGTTCATGATCCCTTTACAACCTTCTAGTTGATGATAAGTCAACCTAATGTACTAATTTATCCTTGGAATATGGAATAATTTCTTGATGTTCTTTGGTCTTAGATCATGGATCATCTCTATTGTTATGCTTTTCACCACTCTCTCTTTCGATACATATTCTCTGCTAAGGCCATACTAAATTCTAAAGATTGTACTGATATAGGGTTTGAAGTTGTGTTTACCAATCTTGATCTAATAAGTGCAGACATCATTGGGGATCTCTCATTTGGTTTGTTGGAGACCACTAAGAGTGAATTCAACTCAATATGACCTAATTTACTGTCCCAAATCCTTGAATGTGCATCCTAGAAGTGTGATTTCAGTTGGACACCTTGAAACTTAAAGACCACTAGTTTTGGAGCAATCTTTGCTATGAGTGGGCACAAGGAGGAAGCAATTTTACCCACATAAAAAAAAATACATTAGTCTAGAAGGTGGAAAATACAATCCTAGACAAACCCTAAACACTAAAACAAAATGACCTAGAACCCTAAAACACATTAAAACACCCAAAAAACTCAATTTAGCCTCTGACAGGAATTTCTTTGGCACACCTTACACACCTTGAAGGTGTACTAGTTGCACCTTTTCCTTTATGTAACTTCTTTATGATTAAGTGTGTGCACATGCTCACCTTTTGTGGTGCACATGGGTACACCCTAGCCTTGTGCAAAATAATTTTGAGCATCAACAATGGTGTGCACATGCACACCTTGGACAAGGTATGCATGTGCACACCATTTTCAAAGATTTTTTCATTTAGTTCTTTGTAAGGTGTGCATATGTGCACCTTGGATAGGTGTGCATATGCACATCTTACACTTAGGTGAAGATCTTTTAAGGTTTGTTAATTTTTAAAGAGTAAAGGTGCACACCTTTAAACTTAAGGTGTTAAATGTATGTGTGGGCAAGAAGATGGCATACCTCAAAGGTTGTGGATTTGCACTCACTGGGGAACAAAGGAGAAAATAAAATAGGGAGAAGTCAAAATCCCAAGCTTTTATAGCCTCAATATGGAGCGCACCCTTTGAGGGTGCACACCTTTGCATGTGCACAGGTGCACACTTCCAAAGGGAAGTGTTCCCACACTAAGGTACCTATCATACATGTGCACCTTTGAGTAGGTGTGCATATGCACTAGGTGTTCTAGTGCACACATTTCCATTATCAAATCACCTTTACACTTAAAATCTTCAGTTTCTAAAAACTAGATTTTTCAAGTATAGGAGTAGACTAGACTCAGATACTAACAAAACCCTTACAAAAACTAAAACCATAGACTAGGGGTCTAGAATAGAAAATATTTACTAGGGGTTCTCCATTTCTTAGGAGAAATGGGGCATGCATTATGAAACCACAAAAACTTATGGTGTATTAAATGTTTAATACTGATCACTATTTATCTTGTATTAATACTGCTATATAAATGAATGAGGATAATTGCATGATTTTTTGTCTACATTGTATCCTTAAGTGGGGATTAAATTCATCTAGGCTTTATATTGCATATATAAATCCTATTATCTAGTAGTTGATGAGGTGCACACCATCACTAAGGGTTCAAATAATAAGATAACAATGGAGTTGACTTTATTTTCCCAAAACGACTAAGGACTGGTCATTACATGTTTCTTGGAAGTGTATATGTATAACTATAAGTTAGTGAGGTTCAATCTATTAGTATTTCATAGATTATACTTCAATACTTTCATCCTTTATTAAATCATTAAAATATTATTATTTCTTCTTGAGAACCTTTTTTCGAACTCAAGAGTATCATCAAGTCTGCCTTCATAACTATTCATTATTTCATTATGGGTACAACTACCTAGGTCTTTGAGAGCCTGAAGTGTGGAGGTTGAAAAAAGTTGAGATTCAATCTTCTTTGTTGGCTAAAATTGTGTTGAGTTTCCCAACATCAATTTGGTAGGCTTGTAGGGAGTCAACCAAAAATTTTGTGCACTGACATATTCTATGGAGGATGATATCCTAAAAAATAGGAAGAAAAGGAAGAAGGGAAAATCCTATACTATTTTCCACCAAGCCTTCATGTTCCACATCTATAACTTTCATAGGGTCCTTCATCAACCTCAACCCATTAATATTCAGGTCCTCCCACCCAACCCATAACCATTTGTTTCTTCTCCTCAGATCTTTGTGGAGGCCTACTTAACAATTGATATCAAACAAATCATGCCACCTCCTATATTATTCAAATGATTAAGGTGGAGAACAATTTCAATGTTATAAAGTTAGTTATTGAGGTTAAAGTGGGTAGGAGAATATCCCTCAGGCCTAGGAAGAATTCAAAGTAGGGCACCATGAGGAGAAGTAGGAGTAAACCATTAGGTTAGACTTTAAGGGAAGTGGAAATAGTAAGAATACTACTAAGAGGAAAAAAAGGAAGGTGAATTGTGGAAAGTGTATATATGATGATAAGGATGATACTACAAGTGTAGGTCTATAGGTGGGAGATAAGTTGATGGGGGAGAATCTTGGGTTTTCTTGGTGACAACTTTGGAGGGGTGCTCGGTAGTTACTTTGGAGGTAATTTGTGTGTTTATTGAGTATGTTGAGTTAAGCTTTGGTTTGTCCTCAGTCTTTGAAGAGATGATACTTGGTCATTACTGTATAGTTTTAGGTTGTTGTGTTAACCAAGTGACTCATTTAATGAAGATGTTCATTGATGCTTATGGTACTAGGTGTACACTGGGAGCTTGGTTCATACTACAAGGCTCAATTATGCATGGTTGCAGTGTTGAACAAGTATTTCAATCAATGAAGGGTGCAATGCCCCACTAGGGAACGTAATGTAGGACCATATTAGGTTGCATTATTAGCCTGCATGTTCACCTTATTCCTTAGTTGTTGCTGAGATGCAATGCCTTGCATTTTTGAGCTCCTAAGGATGTCAAGTTTGTAATGGTTGTCGAGTTTTTGGTGTTTTCTAAGTTCATGGTGTTTGTTGAGTCCATGGTGTTCGTTAAGTTCATGGTGTTTTTTGAGTTCCTAGTGTTTGTCGCATTTGCAACATTTGTCAAATTCCTTATTTTTTTGAGTTCATGTTGATTGTTGAGTTCATGGTGGTTTCTGAGTTTACACTTGATGTTGAGTTCTTAGCACTATCAAGTGCCAATATTGTTTTGGGTCTTCTTTAACCAAGTTTTTGATGTCTAGTTCTAGTTTGGGCTAAACTTTCTTATTTAGATTCTGATGTGTATTTGTTGAGATTCAACTTCTAGCTTGGTTTGCATTTAATGTAAGGGTTTATTTATTTGGTAATTTATAGAAGGACAACTTGTGGCTGTGAAATTATTTAAAGGGTTCTTGCATAGAGTCTTAGGGAGAGTCAATGAGGAAGAGTAGAAGAAAAGTTGGAATGAAAAGTTTATCATTAAAGATTGAAGTCTAAATTGTAATGTTGGTTGTAAACTAGAAGCCCTTATAGCTGGGCATGTATATTGATGATTTGATAAATCTATAGGGAATTGTGGCTATTCTATCTCCTTTGGCTTTTGTACTTTGTGTTGTTTTCCACTGTGTTTACTCTCCTAGGTGGCTTTGATAGCTGGGTGTGCCTTTGGTCCTAGTTATCTCATGTCCTCCCTACATTAGGTGGTATCAGAGCTTGAGGTTCATCCTTGTGGAGATTGGATCATGTAGAACCCTAAGTGAATTTGATTTTAGGGTTACAGATCTATGAATTTGACCTATAACTTGTAGAGGGTTATGATAATGTAAGAACCTGATTGTAAAGATGGTTCAAGGTAGAGAAAATGTTGAGAATGTTGTATTGGATATTGAGACAAATTGCAACCAAATTAGATGATGTAGAGATGGAAAAGAGGAGAGGAGTTCACCTTGATGATGTGAGTGATGATGAAGCAACAACGCCAAACCCTAATCTAGAACCTAAAGAAGATCAAGATGAGGCAAGATTGTTCAAAGTATTATCTAGTGAAAATTTGAAACCTAATGTAAAATTTGTTCCTTGTGATGGAAAATTGAATACCAATGTTGTGTTGGATTAGATCTCTAAAATGGAGAAGTTATTTGAGTATGAAAACACTCTTGATAATAGGAAGGTAAAAATTGTAGTTACTAGTTTGAAAGGTCATGCTTCACTATGGTGGGAGAATTTGCAAACTAATAGACAAAGGAGAGGAAAGAAGGTGAAAATTATAGTTACTAGGTTGAAAGGTCATGCTTCACTATGGTGGGATCAAAAAATGGTGAACAAGGTAAAGAACAAGTTCCTTCCTATTGATTAGGAAGTTATCTTGTTAAGAAAGATAAAAAATTTGAGACAAAAGAACATGACTGTGGAGGAGTATACTAAGGAATTCTATAGATTGGACATTAGATCTAGATAAGTGGATGATGATGTTGAGAAAATTGTAAGGTACATATACGTATTAAGATTTGGGATTCAAGATGAGATAAGTTTTGTGAAATTGGAAAGTGTGGAGGAAGCTTATCAATATGCCTTGAAAGTTGATGAGATCTTCACAACAAAGCATAAATAAAGAAAAAGAGGTAGAGGTGGTAGATTCTAGATATGAAAAGGTAGATCTTATGGTGAAGGTGAAAGATCTGAAAATTCTGTGCAAGATAAGGGAAAATATGAATGGAAGAATGATGATATAGGCAAGACTGAGTAGAAAGATGGTGATTCTTACTAAGGAGGTACTAGCTTTTACCAAGGAAGAACTAACTCTTATTCTAGAGGTAGTTTTCGTGGTAATTGTTTCAGATGTGGTAAAGAAGGGCGTAGATCCTTTGAGTGTATATCATCTGAAAGTGAATAAGGTAATAGAAATGTTGTGGTTCAAGGAGACACTAAATGTTTACCAAGTGGACCTCAGGCTGGAGAAAACCTAATGGTGAAAAGAACCTTATGTAATAAGGGAAGTGATGAGGAAAATGTCCTAAGGATAAGTCTTTTCAAGACCAGGTGTAATATGGTTGGAAAATCTTGCAAGATGATCATTGATAGTGGAAGTTCTAGAAATTTGGAATCAAAAGAATTGGTAATAAGTAGTTCTAGAGGTTGAAGCATTCTAAACCCTGTCATGTTTCATGGATTAAGGATGAGCATAAGATATTGGTAAGTGAAAAATGTATTGTGAGGTTCAAGATTGGACATTATTTTGATGAAGTTCTAAGTGATATTATGCCTATGGATCATTGTCATATTCTATTGGGAAGACCTTGGAAATATGATATATATGCTATACATGATGGAAGATCGAATCAATATACTCTTTGGGTGAATGTGAGAAAGAAAATTTTGTTGCCTTTGATTGGAAATCCAAATGAGGTCAATTGTACTACTATGATAATTTTCATGGTTTATGGAAAACAATTTGAAAAGGAAATGAAGAAGAAGCAAATCTATTTTCCCATAATTCCTAGAAGACAGAGTTGCGCTAGTGAGTGTCAGTTAGTAGTGACCAAGTGATAGAAGTTAGTGGTAAACCAAGTGACAATAAAAACTGGTAGTATTGACCAAGTGCTAGTGGAAATTACAAAATTTTGAATGAGCATAAAGATATTGTTGTAGAGGATATATCTAATGGTTTATCTCCAATAACAAGTATAATTCATTGCATGGCTCTAATGCCTGGAGATAGTTTGCTGCATAAAGCACCATATAGATTGACACTTACTAAAAATCAAGAACTTAACAGACAAGTGCATGATTTTTTGCAGAAAGGTTTGATCAAAGAATTTTTGAGTCCATGTGTTGTGCTTGTTGTATTAGCACCTAAGAAAAATGAAGAATGGAGATTTTGTACTAATTCCAGAGCTATCAACAAGATCACAATGAAATATATGCTTCTTATGCCAAGGATGGATGACATAATGGATTATTTGAGTGGAGTAAAGTATTTTACCAAGATTGATTTGAAGAGTGGTTATCATGAGATCAAAATGTGATGAATGGAAGACTTCTTTCAAGACAAAAGATGGTTTGTATCAGTGGTTGGTAATGCCTTTTAGTTTGACTGATGCACATAACACTTTCATGAGGTTGATGAATGATGATCTCAAGAGATTCTTGGGTAAGCCTGTGATTGTTTATTTGGAGGGTATTCTGATATTTAGTAAGACTAAGGAAGAACATCTTGAGCATGTTAGAAAAGTATTGCAAAGATTGAAGGAGGAGAAGTTGATGAATCAACTTCAAAATGTGTTCTTTTATTCAAGAGAAGATTGTGTATTTAGGATTTGTGATTTCAGATGATGGTTAGAGAATGGACCCTAAGAAGGTTAAACCAATTTTGGAGTGACCTACACTCGAGAACGTGGGTGAGGTAAGTCATTTCATGGTTTGGCTAGTTTTTACAAGAAGTTTATAAGGAATTTTAGTTCTATTTTTAATACTATGACTGAGACAATAAGGGGAGATAAAAATGAACTCACATGGATACATGGAGCTTGTTGGCTTGGTTTTGCACCATTCCTATTTTCTGCATTCAGCAGTGAAAACCCTAAGTATGTGCCTTGAAATTTCTAAAATTAGATCAAGAACTTGGATAAAATTCAACAAAAAACCCTAATGCCTTATCTTGTTTTACCCTGGCTTTTGAAAACTTTTGAAAATACTATTTCAAACTATTTTTAGGTGGGACACATTTACCCTAAGGTTTTACTTGTGCAAGGATGACTTCATTAATTTTTGATAAACCTTTTATAACCTTGCTTTTGATTATACCTATTTTGATTTTTTTATTGAAAAATATTAAGTATAGTATCTTTTTGATCAACTGTCCATCTTAGTCAAATCAACAGATGGCATATCCCCACAATATTGAAATGCAAGGTCTTTAACTAAAGCGGGCAAGTGCCTTTGTGCCACATAGCCCTTGCTGATGATCGAACTTCAGTGTGCCACAAATTTTATGGTTTGTTAGAGTTGGTTAGAACCTTTTTGCAAAATTTTTAGTACCTTTAATGCACATTGTAAAATTAATACAATGTCATTGGTTGGTCCTTTAATGAAGGTATTACTTTATGTTAAGTTTTGATGCACCATTGATCTTGTTAAAATCAAAGGCCAGTGCTTTCTCGCATTAAGAAAATGCATGAGAATTATACCAAGCAAGGAAGCACCTTTGCAATGCGTGGCACAATATGACATCATGGGCCTGCCTTTTTTAATGGGGTAATAATGACATATCTTCTATGGTAGTTGTCAGGTGAGTTGGATTAAAAAGGAAATGTCTCATTGGTTAGTCTAGCTAACTTGATGTTATAAGGATGCAAAATTTTGTGATCGTTGATCTGTGTAAGATCCATGGTTAGCACTTAGCCACTTTATGAAGTTGCATGAATTTTAAATTGTTGGAATATTCAAATATGGAAAGAATACTTATGAGAGGGGGGGGTGAATCAGAAGTATCACACTTTAACCAATAAAACTTTTATCTGAAAGTAAATTGCATGCATGTAAACACATCAAATAAACATGAAACTAATACATGCATCAACAACACATAACACTGGAGTTTGGTAACCCAAAAACCCTCCAAAAATAAGAAGGTAAAACTGGGGTGGGGATGATACCCAAAAAATTACTACAACAATATTGTTCAACCACTTCTAATGGTCTACTCTGTTAAAGGCCTGCCCTGTTAGAGGCTTTACACTGTGTCAATAGTGACTTGGTTAAAGGATCTACAAACACTTTACATGAAGTGTCACCTTGTTAAAGGATTTAATCACCTTTTGATAAGGATCTAAAAATAGTTGTTAAGCCAACCTATTTACATAGGGTTTCCTTTCTAATACAATGGTAAGAGAGTATTAGGTATTATAAACCTGATAGTTTGCAATCCTTGATTGCTGAATGTAGGCACTTGTTCTAGATCTTTCTTTGATTTTGATCCTTTGAGATCTGATTTCTATTCATCTCCTTTGCTTTGTTCTGATCAACTGAATATCAAATTCCTACTCTTACCCTCTATGTCTCCTTTCACTGAATTCCACTATGTTTTCCCTTTAACACTATTTTTCTCCCTCATCCTTGTTATAGTGAGACTTTCCTCTTCCTTAAAAAGACTTCAAAGACTTAGGGTTAGGTATGGATCTACTATCCACATTGAATCTCAATTTCCCACTCAATACTTCCCTTTTGCTGATCGGTTGCATGCCTTTCCAATTTTCCAATTGGCTGCATGCAGATTGCAATGTAAAAAGATTCTTTCTTATCTCTAGATCTTTCGAGATTTACCTTGTGTCGACTACAAAAATGGTTTACATCATAGTTTGTGCAATTACAAACTCTTATGCTGATATTCTGAGTTACTCGGCTCATGAAGCATTACTGATGCTTGGCACATGCTATTTCTTGGATAGCTCAGCACCTAAACAAAACTGTATCACTCGGCACCTGATATCACTCAGCACTTGATCATTCTGGATCACTCGACACTTGATATCACTCGACACTTGATATCACTCAGCACTTACTCTTTGCTTGACATGTATAGTGAAAAAGGGTTAAGTGTATTGACACTGAGCTGTCAAAATTATTCTTTAAACCAACAATCTCCCCCTTTGACATGAGTGGCAATAACACTTAACTAAGATCCTGTGATCTTGAAATTATTTCATGCATCCTCTTATTTGCTTAAAATTTTTAAGAACAAATAACAATATACCTTATGACTCCCTATGAATTGATTATGCTTTGTACACTTAGTGACTTCTGTCCTGTTTCTACATTCTGACCAATATGTTATATCAAAATTTTTCAAAATTCTCCCCCTTTCATCATACTTACCATTTCATTCTGTATCTCCTTCTCAGCTTATATCTCCCCCATACTTAATCTCCCCCTTTTTGACACTTATGTCAAGAGTTCGATAGGGAAATGCCATACTTGGCCAAAAATCTACTGTTTACTTCAAGGAGTACCTTCAGAGCTGCATCCCAATTTGCTAGTGCAATATCCAATGACTTATACTAGATGGAAATCTTTGCTGCTAGGTGTACAAGTCCATCAGATGTAGAAAGATTGGGGTCTTTCTTGAGGACTATCTCAACATACATCTACTCCTTATGAAGTACTTCCAAATGAGGAGTATTTGAGGATTGAACTTGCATCAATTTGGCTTTGGTGGTTACCTCCTCTGCTGTTAAGATAGCTAACTCTCTTTGTGTGAAGCAATTGGGAAAAATGCTTCTCACTCTGAGCTAGATTTGTAGGGAGTTGCATTCTAGAAATCTTCAGATTTCTTTCGAGGCTCAGTATTCTTTGGCTAGTGTCCTATGTGAATGTGGAAAAATCACACAACTTGTTGTACAGGGAAAATATGTTTCTAAGTATAGTTTTGACTATTTCAATTTTCTTAGCCAGCTCCACTTGTGATAGTGCTATATCACTGAATATTTTCTCATTTACCTTGCCTTGGAACATTCTTTCTGACCATTCTAGTAATTTGGCATCTGTATCCTGGTCTTCACTAGTCACCTGGTCAACTATATCAGATAGTTTCTCTATGATTGGCCTTGACTCATCTAGAGACTTTAAGCTAAAAGCTTCTAAGAATATGTCTTTGATTTCATTCAAGGTATGCTTTTGCTTGTGTTCTCTTCTTAGTGCTTCTTGTCTCCTTCTTCTATCCAATGCACTCTAAATTTCATCGATCTCCTCTTCAGTGAGAGTGTTGGATTCATAATGTGGAATCTTTATTTCTTTATCAAGCTCAGGAACTCCATAGTGAAGTTTCTTGACTACCCTTGATGAGCTCGAGCTTGGTGTCCTGATTTGTAAGGGTAACCTATCAGTGCTCGACTAGTGAAGATTTTTTGTTGGAGTACCAGATTTGGGTAATGCAACCAATATTTGTATTGCAGACTCCTCCTTCTTACTTGTCTCATCTTTTTCTTTAGCTTGTTTATCCTTTTCGTGATCAATAGGTGGGGTTGAACTTACTGGCTATTCAAATGTTTCTTTGACTTCCCCTGCTGTTGCACTCAGCATCTAAAGTGTATCAGTGATTAAATTTGGTAGAGGTGGTGGAGGAAGGAATAGAATACCAGTAGGTTGTATGAATGCCTTTGTTTTAGCTATTGGATTCTACAATTCATCAACATTGACCAATATAGGACTTGAACACAATTTCGCTACTAGTGTTGATTGGTCAAGGATTTTTGCTAAATCCACTCTAGTTAATGGATTGATGTTTGGACTAGAAGTGTCTATAACATCCTTGATTTTGACAATATTTGTAGGTGTGATGATGGTATGAGGAGGACAAGGAGGTGATAGCTGTGTGACTTGCACACTTTGATCTTGTTGCTCAACTGTATCTTTCTCTTCTTCTTTCTCCTCTATATGTGCCTCTTCATCTTCCTTTTGTTCTTCAACCTTCTTCTCCACTTGTTCCTATTCTTTTTCTTCTTCAACCTTCTTCTTTTTCTTGGCACTTGCCTCTACCTTATATTCTTCATTGTAAACATCTTCTATTTTCTTGTAAACTACCCTCCACAATCGTGTGGACTTCGTAACTACATCCTCAATTTTGTTCTGCAAAATGCTAAAAGCTCTATGTTTGGGAGTGAATCTATTGTTATGCTTCTTAACCGAATTTTTTATTTGATCCTTAGTCAAATCAAGCAATAATCTGACTAATTTTGATTCCCTTATCTCCCTTTCCATTTGCACATAAAAATGTCTTTTATCCTCTATAATTTTGTACAATTCCTTAGGCATTGATTCATCTAACTCTAGGCGTGTGTGCTTGTAATCAGCCATCATAGCAACACTGGTTCCTCTAATTTATTTTGTTCCTCCTTGGTGAGCTTAGAAAAATTTAGGTTCTTTAAACCTTTCAAATCATCATTCTTAATCTTTGAGCATAATTTATCAATAGTAGTCTGAGGTTTGTGACTTACCACTTGAAATTGGTTGTTGTCCTCTGACTTAGTCTTCTCTTCATCTGTTTGAGGTTGGGCAACAAATTTTTTTTTCTTCTTTGGCTTGGCAGCAGTCTTCTTTGAAGCTTTCTTCTTCTCTTTTGCCTCCTCTTGGGATTTTTGTGCTGCAGCCCTTGTAGTAGGTCTCTTTGGTGTAGGAGTAGCTACTTTCTTTTCCTTAGGTTGAGGAGTAGGAGGAGTTTTGGCCTTTCTTTTTGTGACCTTGGATCTAACTTGTGCTTCCTTGGCTTCTTCTTCCTCAACACTTTCCTCTTTATCTTCTCCTAACCTTGAGTCAGACCTTGAGGTTCATCTCCCTCATCTTCAGTGTCTTCTTCTTCCTCTTCTGCTGTTCCTTCTCCTTCAACACCAAATTTTCGCTTGATTTTCCTTACCAATTTTTCTTTCTTCTTTACTGCTGAGGCATTCTTCAAATCTATTACCACCCTTGATTTTACAACATCGTAAGTTCTAAAGGCTTTTGCATTCTTGTCAACTTCCTCTGCAAGGAGAGCTGTTATTGCTACAGAGGCTTGATCAATATCGAGTTCATAACCTAGTGGCCTAAGACATCTCACTCTAGGTATGACTACCTGTATATAAGTATAATCAATATCTACAAGAAAACAAATGTCTTTTTCATATTTCTCAATCAATGAGACTAGAATCCTCATTCTTTGTTTCATGGATTGTTTGAAGTCCTCAAAGTAGCTAGTCATTTGGGCATCAAAATTATCACCCATTCATTCAATATATACATTGATCTATTCAACAATTATTTTATCTGGATTCCATTTCACCTTACCCACAAAACGAAATTCTTTCATCAGATAGAAAAACATGAACACCGAAACTGATCCAAATTTGCATTGAGCTCCCTTGCTCTTCCTTATAGCTCCCAAATTCTCATTAATCTGTTGAAACATGAGCTCTGCTAGATTATAGGTATGATCCTTTTTGACCAATTTGTATGCAACATCAACTGCTATACAAGGCACATTGTTTAACCTTCTTGACTAATAGAATTTGTGTGAAATGATTCTCACAGAAAAATCTAGTAGGGATTCTATGATTTTATCAATAATCATTCCCCTATTGTTCCATTTAGCACCCATGTTTCTCTCTATTACTTCCTTTTTGTCACTACGTAGGGTCTTTGGTCAATCTAGGGTTGGAATACCAGTAACCCTATGAACAATTTTCTTGGTAAATTTCACTGGCCCTATTTCTAACCAAAAGGCTCTATCATGTATTTTGCTCAAAACTATGCATACCCATTCAACTTTGAAAACAATTGGAAACTCTAGGGTTTTGGTCAATCCCTTTCTCTCGATTATTGAGAACTCATATTTCAGTATTTTGTTCTCACATAGCTTGTCATATGCATTATAAATTTCTAGAACTCCTATGGCTCCAATTTTGTAGTTATAACATCTACGAACATCTTGGACCATGACAACTTTATCATAAATAACGGATGATGCACCTGCAGGATCATTCTTGAATGCAACTTCTGGAATGGGCTTGAACTCTGGTTGCTTGACTTCATTACTAACCAACTGTATTTGATGACTCTCTTTGCCCTTATTGGTTCTAGACCTAGATGCAATTGTTTGCTAGACTAGGGTTTACAGTTTAAACAAGTTTATAAACACTGCGTAGCTCGACACACAAGTAAAATACCTCAAATCAATGAAACTTATGTTGAAGCACTGTTGAAATCCTTGCAAATCCCTTCTAAGCTGCCCTTGATCTTTTGCACTCTTTTCGTCTTTGCTTCGCATTTGAATGGTGAGAAAAGATCAAAAATTGACCTATGTACCCTTCAAAATAGAGCAATTAATGCTTAGTGTGTTGACAACTATCTACTCGGCACCCATTGTGTTTCACTTTGTTCAACTCCCATTGATATTTCACAGCTCAGCATCAACTATCAACTTGGTCACTATTAGCAACTCAGCACCTAAAGACAACTTCAGCAGATTTTGCAAGACTCTCAATTTTGACTTAGCATCTTTGCTTATGCTGATTTCTTCTTTGCAGTTCTTCTATGTCTTGGAACTGATGTATGATATAACTTAGCATATTAGTCCCACACACCCATTCTTTCTTAATTAGATGAAGTGTGATAACTTGACCCATTAGGTGAAGTGATCTCTACACTTGATGTGCTACACTCATCTTTCTTCTTCCATGTCTTATTCATCTCACTTCTGATGTGTTCAACATCTATCTTTACCTTTCCAATTGTTGAACTCAAAACTTGGTGCCTTTGACCATGTTGGGCAATTCCTGCTGATATGACCAATTTTCAAGCAACTGAAACATGTGGTTTGACTCAACCATCTTTTATAGTTTCCCCTGAAATGTGTTCTTATGCAATTTTTAGGAGCATGTCCATATTCTTGACAGTAATGACAATTGTACTTGGTGTTGTAATCCCAATGATAATGAATTTCATTCCCTTTTGTTTTTGCTGGCTGATTTGATATCCACATAGGCTTTGATCTGCATTCAAATGCCCTATGTCCATATTTCTTGCAATTATGACAATGTCCATCAAATCTTTGTGTCCTTGTGACATTGGATTTGCAATCTTGTGTCATATATCCTTGCATTTTGCACTTGTGACAGTAACTCTTGCTTTTATGTCTGTTTGGCTAATTGATTCTCCTACTCCTACAAACATTATGCCCCTTCTTATTACAGTAATGACAAGTGGGTTTTGAATCCTTACCTTTGTTGCTTCTTTTTTTAGCACTCTTTGATGATTCTCCAACTTTAGTGCTGTTGTATCCAAGTCCTAATGTATCATGGGTTGATCTTGGGGATTTCAGCAATTGCTCAAAATACTTGATGGCTTCATTGGGTTTGTTGAAGCTCTTTGAAATTTCCTTTTCTCTCCTCAAGTCATTCTACAATTTTTCATTCTGCATCTTCAGTGTAGAGATCTCAATATCTTTCACATTGATTTCATGATGAAGGTTCATCATTTGGCCAAGTGTATCCATCTGCATGTTTGAGATCCTTGTTAATTTAGTACTCTTTTCTTCTAGCCTGTTTGCAAGATTTCTTTTGTCATCTTCCATCATGACTTTTTCCTCAATTGCTCTTTTCTTTTGTTCAGGGATTTCACATAACATTATGGCCTGTGATTCATGTTCCATCTTGAGAGATCTTATCTCATTTGCTTGATCTTTGTTTTTCTCCATCAGTTCTGCTATTGCTGCATTAAATTCTTTAGTATTGGCAAATATATTTGTGGTATCAATCTCCTTGTAGTTTATCTCATTTTTAGCTATGGCTAAATCCTTCCTTCTTTTCAAGGATTTTCTCAGTTCCTCCCTTGCTTCCTCTACTTTGTGTAGAGCCAGTTGCACATCAATCACTTGATTGTCAATAATCTTCCCAAGTTTGAAGACTTCCATCTTTAGATCTTTTTCTTCAAGTTGTTAGACTTCTTCTTGTGAGAACCTTGATGCTCTAATACCAATTGTTGGAATATTCAAATATGGAAAGAATACTTATGGGGGGGGGGGGGGTGTTGGGGGTCGGGGGGTGAGTTAGAAGCATCACTCTTTAACCAATAAAACTTTTATCTTAAAGTAAATTGCGTGCATGTAAACACATCAAATAAACATGAAACTAATACATGCATCAACAACACATAACACTAGAGTTTGGTAACCTAGAAACCCTCTAGAAATAAGAAGGTAAAATTGGGGTGGGGAAAATACCCACAAAATTACTGTAGCAATATTGTTCAACCACTTCTAATGGTCTTCCCTATTAAAGGTCTGCCCTGTTAGAGGCTGTACACTATGTCAATAGTGACCTGGTTAAAGGATTTACAAACACTTTACATGAAGTGTCACCTTGTTAAAGGATTTAATCACCTTTTTATAAGGATCTACAAATAGCTATTAAGCGAACCTATTTACATAGGGTTTCCTTTCTAATACAATGGTAAGAGAGTATTAGGTATTATAAACCTGATAGTTTACAATCCTTGATTGCTAAATGCAGGCACTTGTTCTAGCTCTTTCTTTGATTTTGATCCTTTGAGATCTGATTTCTGTTTGTCTCTTTTGCTTTGTTCTGATCAACTGAATATTGAATTCCTGCTCTTACCCTCTATGTCTCCTTTCACTAAATTCCACTATGTTTTCCCATTAACACTGTTTTCTCCCCCATCCTTGTTATAGTGAGACTTTTGTCTTCCTTAAAAAGACTTCGAAGACTTAGGGTTAGGTATGGATCTAGGATCCACATTGAATCTCAATTTCCCACTCAATACTTCCCTTTTTCTAATTGGTTGCATGCCTTTCCAATTTTCCAATTGGCTGCATGCAGATTGCAATGTAAAAAGTTTCATTCTTATCTCTAGATCTTTCAAGATTTACCTTGTGTCGGCTACAAAAATGGTTTACATCATAGTTTGTGCAATTACAAACTCTTATGCTGATATTCTGAGTTACTTGGCTCATGAAGCATTATTGATGCTTGTCACATGCTATTTCATGGATAGCTCGGCACCTAAACAAAATTGTATCACTCGACACCTGATATCACTTGGCACTTGATCATTCTAGATCACTCGACACTTGATATCACTCGGCACTTACTCTTTTCTTGGCATGTATAGTGAAAAATGGTTAAGTGTATTGACACTCAACTATCAAAATTATTCTTTAAACCAACATAAATAATCTGGGGAAGTGCTAATCTAACACATGGCAAGGTGGGACCAACTGTGAAGGATAAGTGTTGATTTGTGCCAGGCTGTAAAGAGATGTTGATGTGTAATGCTAGTGGGACCAGTCAAAAATGTTGTCTATCAAAAATGTTTGAATCCACTTTACCATAAATCTTTTGAAGATGAGTGGCCAGTGGTTACTTGCATTAAGAAACTACTCGACTTTTAAAAATGTGAGAAAACACCTTTGCATCATGTGGTAGAGTGGGACCAAGTTTTGGGAAAACTACAGAGTCATCCTAGGTTGTAGAACTATAATAAATTCAAGCGTGTTCATTGGTAGAATATGAAATGTATGCCAAGTCGGTAGTGATAATGTCATGGGCATAAAAACTCTAACAGTTAATGTAGAAATCAAACTTGTCAGAGCATGTTGGTTAAAAGGTGTTATTTTATTTGTCAAGTTAAATGATTGGATCATAAAAGATGAAGATTTTGATACACCGTTGATCTAGGTAATATTGAAAGACATCACTTACCCATATGAAGAAGATGCTCAAATTTTAAATAATGTGAAGAAGCACCTATTTGACATGTGGCTGAGGGATTTGAAATTTTAAAGCAATATGCTTATTTCAAATCAAGCCGTCCAATGTTGTAGGATCAACAGGTAAAATTCAAACTTGATGGCACAACATGAAATTAATAGCTAAAGGAATTAATACAATTCAAAGTTCTTTTGTGTGGTCTTAATGCAATGGTATAAATTGAAAAATCACCATTACTGATCTACACACTTGCAGATTTCTCAGTGTAAAGATTTCTAGAGCTAGGGCTTGGAATTTTACAAGGATTTCAGCAATTTGTAGAAGAAATTTACATAAAAGAAGGGCAATTCAGCGGGTAAGTGATCTGTAACTTGTGAAAATTAAGAAATTAGTGTTGTGAAAGTTCAAAATCTAAAAAGATACCTCCACAAAAGGAATTCTCTAGACAAACTGATTACCTTAAGAGGTCTGTACATGATGATTTTCTTGAACAATTCCCATTATCTGTAAATGAAATAACCAAGGGGAGAGAGCTTATTCCAAAGAACCCTAGGTTAGGTGTAGCAGAGGGTTTTTATGATAGAGTTAATTGGGTAAGAGATGCATGGGTTTCTATGGGAGGTATGGAATTATTTTTAAAATGGTTTGCTGAGAGAAACCTAAATGCCCCTTTGAGCAATGTCTAGGAATTCGACATTGTGAAATTAGTGGTCCTTGGGGTTTTCTTTGATAGTGATCTACTTGCTGATTTGGCTAAGAAGTATAATCAAATTACTAGATTTGTGAAGAATTGTGTAGGAGAAAATCTTTTCAAGGTTTCTCCTGAACTAATTAGGGAGGTTTTCAACCTTAACCCTAACTGTGTTATGCATGAGGTCATTGACATGGATGACCTTTAGGCAAGGTATGATGCACAGAGAACATACCTAAGGACAGGGCCTCTACAACAACATTTTTCTATGATTGGTACATTACCCTTAGTTACAACCAATAGTCTAGAGCCATTAATGAGGAAATATTTCACTCCTAGGGCTCAAGCGTTATATTTCACCCTTTGCAAAACTTTTGGGATGGATGAGGAGGAACACATCAAAGGCTCTATTGTTCTTATCATGGCTCAAACATTACAATCCAGAATGAGTAGTATTCTTGATTTTTCCACTTTCCTTACACAAGAAATTCATAATGGTTTGGTGGGGATATCATAGGGAAAGGTAAACAAACCCTTTTGTTGGTACTCGTTTCTCATGCAAATATCTCTGTTTAAGGGAGTTACCTTTTTCTCTAAAGGTATGGAACTAGAATTGACAAGGGATGGAGAGAAGAATCTAGTCCAATTGTGGAGCGTTGATATGACTTTGAAGCCTAGAAACACCAGTTACATAAGCTTTGATAGGTATTTTTCATCTGGGCTCAAATTGATTTTGATAGGGGATAGCCCTAGAATCCCACAATCAGTGTTAGAATTAATTAGACCCAAAGATCGTGCAAAAGGACTCTTGGTTAGTCACAATTGGGGGGATATAATCCCATATAATGTTTCTAAAATGATAAGAGTGTATGGTTTTTTGGGAAAACCTCATGTATTTCCTTTCCATGTACCATTAAAGATAGGTATAGCTGAACTATTGTGGAAGATTGGAACCATAGAGAAGAGAGATAAGACTAGGTTACATGAAATTTCTAGTACAGAACATACTAGTGCTCTTATAGTATATAGGGCTAGTGAAGTAAGTAGTCAAAAAAAAATTGGAATGGCTTTAGAAGTGGTGAAACTTGGGAATGTGGTGGTAGGAGAAGAACAGGATAGATTCTTGGAGCTCAATGCCAAATTTGAAGAAGTGCTAAAGGCATCTGAGGAAAGGTTTAAGTAGATATAATTACTGGAAAACCAAGTATCTCAAAAGAATAAGCAGCTTGGGAAGAGAAAGTTTGGAGAGTCTAGTAGGTAAAGAACTGTATATCCTCGGCCACCAATTGAACCTTTCAAATCCACCCCCATCATTGAGATACCAGATAGCCCATAGAGCCCTGAATTCTACACTATAGAGCAATTTGAGGAAGAGAAGAATAAATTATATGCAATGCATGAAGAATTAAATAATCAATATGAAGAAAAAATAAGACAGGCTATAATGTATTTAATAGATAGAATTGAATGGCCAACATTTTATGATCTGCTGGCAACAATTATAGCTGATAAGTAGGAGATGATTTCCATAGCAAGTCAAATTGTGATATTGCTATCAAGATTTAACTGTGTGATTTTTGAGTCAAACTCATTGACCCATATTTCATGAGTAGTGATTCAACATGAATCCATCTCTCATGAGAATAAATGGAACACTTAGCACTCATTGGATCTAGGTGATGCTCACAGGGGTGAAGCACCGAGACTTTCCGGGAGGTCACCCATCCCTATTTGATTGAAAATACATGAGGAGAAGACTCTTATATTCTCAAAGATTTGTCAGACAATATTCTTGAACTGCCAGTTCATGGATAGTTCTTGAAGAGGTATTTTTCCTTAAAAATACTTGTTTCTTCCATGAACAATAGTCTAGGGTTTTTCTTTACATTTGTAAATCCTTTGGTCTTTGTGTGGTTTCCTATGCATAGCTTTTCCCTGTGTTTGTTGCCCTCTCAAAGTTGTTAGTAATTAAAATTTCAAGCTTGTGGTCTACTTTCCCTAGAGATTCTGAGCTCTCATATGAATTTTGCTTATTCATTGTCCCTAGATAGAGCCATTGATGGCTTGGTTTTTCACCATTCCTATTTTGTGCATTCAATAGTGAAAAACCCTTAGTATGTGCCTTGAAATTTTTGAAATTAGGTCAAGACCCTCGGTAAAATTCATCAAAAAACCCTAATGCCTTATCTTGTTTTACCCTATCTTTTGAAAACTTTTGAAAATACTATTTCAAACTATTTTTAGGTGGGACACATTTACATTAAGGTTTTACTTGTGCAAGGATGACTTCATTAATTTTTGATAAACCTTTTATAACCTTGCTTTTGATCACAATTATTTTTGTTTTTTTATTGAAAAATATTAACTGCAATACCTTTTTGATCAACCATCAATCTTAGTCAGATCAACAGATGGTGTATCCCTGTAATATTGAAATGCAAGGTCTTTAAATAAAGTGGACAAGCACCTTTGTGCCACGTAGCCCTTGCTAATGATGGAACTTTAGTGCACCACAAAGTTTATGGTTTGTCAGAGTTGGTCAAAGCCTTTTTGCAGAATTGTCAGTACCTTTAATGCACATTCTAAAATTCCTGCAATGTCATTGGTTGGTATTTTAATGATGGTAGTACTTTATGTTTAGTTTCGATGCACCATTGATCTTGTTAAGATCAAATGCCAATGCTTTCTCACATTAAGAAAATGCATGAGAATTATACAAAGCGGGGAAGCACCTTTGTGATGGATGGCACAACATGACATCATGGGCCTGCCTTTTTTAGAGGGTAGTAATGACATGTCTTTCATGGCAGTTGTGAAGTGAGTTGGATTAAAAAGGAAGTTTTTTATTGATCAATCCAGCTAATTCAATGTTATAGGGATGCAAGATTTCATGATCATTGATCTGTGTAAGATCCATGCTCAGTGCTTACCCACTTTATTAAGTTGCATGAATTTTAAATAATGCAGGGAAGTGCTAATCTGATGCATGGCAAGGTGGGACCAACTGTGAAGGATATGTGCTAAGTTGTGCCAGGCTATAAAGAGATGCTAATGATTAATGCTAGTGGGACCAGTCAAAAAAGTTGTCTATCAAAGATGTTTGAATCCTCACGATTGTAGATCTTTTGAAGATGAATGGCCAGTGCTTACCCACATTAAGAAATTGCTTGACTTTTAAATAATGTGGGTAAGTGCCTTTGCACCATGTGGTATAGTGGGACTGGGTTTTGGGAAGACTGTTGAGTCACGCTAGGTTCTAGAACTCTGATAGATTCAAGTGTTTTCATTGATAGAATGTGACATGTATGCCAAGTTGGGAGTGATGATGTTATGGGTGCGGAAACTCTAACAGTTAATGTAGTAGTTAGACTTGTCAAAGCACATTGGTTAAAAGGCATTATTTTATTTGTCAAGTTAAATGATTGGATCATAAAAGATGAATATTTTGATCCACCGTTGCACATGAAGAAGATTCTCAAATTTTAAATAATGCAGGGAAGCGCTTGTTTGAAACGTGGCTAGGGGCTCTGAAATTTTAAAACAATTTTCTTTTTTCAAATCAAGTGGTCCGATGTTGTAGGATCAAGAGGTAAAATTTAAACTTGAAAACAAGACATGAAATTAACAGCTAAAGGAATTAATATTATTAAGAATTCTTTCATGTGGTCTTAATGCAATGGCCAAAACTAAAAAAATTTCCATTACTGAGCCACACAATTGTAGGTTTCTCATAATATAAAGATTTCCAAAGCTAGCGCATGGAATTTCTTGGGGATTTCAGTAATTTGTAGAATAAATTTATAGAAAAGAAGGGAAAATCAATGGGTAAGTGATTTTTAACTTGTGAAAATTAAGAAATTGGTGTTGTGAAAGTTTAAAATCTGCAAAAATGTGTCCACGAAAGGAATTCTCTAGACAAACTGATTACCTTAAGAGGTCTGTACATGATGATTTTCTTGAAAAATTCACACTATCTATAAATGAAATAACCAAGGGGAGAGAGCTTATTCCAAAGAACCCTAGGTTAGTTGTAGTAGAGGGTTTTTATGATAGAGCTAATTGGGTAAGAGTCACCCAGGTTTCTATGGGAGGACTAGAATTATTTATAAAATGGTTTGCTAAGAGAAACCTAGATACCCCTTTGAGCAACATCTGCAAAGTTGACATTGGGAAATTAGTGGTCCCTGGGGTTTTCTTTGATAGTGATCTACTTGCTTATTTGGTTAAAGTGCAGTTATTCTATAAAGCCATAAAAAAGGACCTTGTTGAGATAGAAGCAGTTCGAAATTCTGTTATAACGATACAAAGGGAAATCTTGAAATTTGATTGGCCTGATGACACTGATTTCAACAAATGCAAGGAAAAATTTGTGTTGTAGAATAGATGGTAGAAGATAACAGGGTAGAGGAAGATGTAGATGTAACTGTTACTCTAATAGTTCATGATGAGAACATTAAAAACCCTTGAGTCGAGGTGAGCTTGCACGTAGTATAACATGACACATCACTTTTGAGCCTAATAGCCACTTACTCTAAAGAATTAGATGAATAAAGGGTCAAATATTGGAGTTTGTCATTTTCAAAAAGATGTAACAGAAGAGGGGCCTACCAAAAGAATATTATGATGTATAAGTCTTTCTGTTACAAATAGTTTTGTCTTTTTGTGAATGTTGTATGTAAATATCTTTTGTAAAAGGACACCTATCAGTTCTCTATGCCTGAAGCATGTTGCATCTCACACTATATAAGTGAGTTTCCAAGGCTAGAGATGGGTTTGATTTCTAATGCAATTTTAGTTTTACATTGAGGATGTTTTGGTCCAATTATGGTAGCAAATTTCATGATGTGTCTTCTCTATAAATTTCTCTGAGAATGCATTGATATCATATGATCCTTGTGTCTTTTTAGAATCATTTTGAGTTTTACTACAATAGTATACAATTTTCAAGGAAAATTAATACAAAAATTAGCTGTCCCCATATCTATTTTTGTTGAATTTTCTCTCCTTTGTTGTTACTTGGTTGCTCTGATATTGTGTGAGTAAAGCTTGTCAAAATGAATGTAACTCACTTAGGTTGTAAGTCAGTTCATTACTGCTATTAATTTAATGAATTAAGTAAAGGATTTGATGAATTTGGTGGGATTGCTATGGTAATAGAAAGGATTTCTATAAGAATGAATTCCAATAAGAATTGCTGATAATATTAGTTGTAATGTAACAAATCAGATCTATAAATTGGACTAGACTTCAAATCCCAATGGAATAGGCATTAATCTAATTAATCTAGTTTGCAGATAGGTAGATCGTGAGTGAGCATCATGTTTAAAATCAAAATCAATTTTACTTACTATTTCAAAGGTGGTTAGCTCACTCATTTATATCTAATTTCTAAGTCTTAGGTGGCTTCTATTTCCAAAAATATTTGTAAACTTAAGGAGAATTTTGACCAAATCTATTCATAAGGGATGTATATCATCTAAAATATCAAGAAATGGATAAGCTATCTATGTGTTAGAAAATGAAGATGAGAATCAGAACACGAAACTAATGTAATTCTCATACAAAAACATTCATTCTAAGTCATCCCTTAGGTATACCCACCTTGGTTCTATAGAGCCTAAATAGAAGAAATCTGGTCTTGATTTTGTTGAAGTTGGTTCCAAATGGTTTACACACATAATTTTTGATAGGAAGTAGCTAACCCTTAGATTATATGAGTATTATTATTTTGGTATTGAGCTTTTTATTGTTCAGTAGTTTCAAACACCAACAGAGCTGATAACAATTTTGAGACTTTGAAACAAAAGGTTTCTGAGTTACCTATATTGACTTTGCCTAATTTCAATAAGGTATTTCAACTAAAATGTGATGCAAGTGGTAGTGCAATAGGAGTTGTATTAAGTCAAGAAGGTAAACCTATTGCTTTCTTTAGTGAGAAGTTGAATGATGCTAAAAGAAAGTATTATGTGTATGATGAATAGTTTTATGCTATTGTTCAAGCATTGAAGAAGTGGAGACATTATTTGATTCCTAAGGAATTTGTGTTATATATTGATCATAAAGCCTTACAATACTTGGGAAGTCAACATAAGTTGAATCAGAGGCATATGAAGTGGGTTGAGTACTTTCCAAGTTTCACATTTGTGATTAAGCATAAGCGTGGAGTCACCAACTAAGTTACTGATGCATTGAATAGAAGACATTCTTTGTTGACCAAGATGAAGCTTGAAGTTCTTGATTTTGATGAGATGAAGGAGTTGTATGAAATTGGTTCTGATTATTCAAAGATGTGGATAGAGTGTAGATTACTTAGTTTGACTAAAAAACCATGTAAATTTAATGAATATTTTATTGAAGAAGGTATATTGTTGAAGAGAATTTAGTTGTGTATTCCTAAGAGATCTATGAGGTTGAATTTGATTAAGGAAAAGCATAGTGGTGGATTGGCTAGACACTTTGGAATTGATAAGACATTAATTTTGCTAAAGGATATTATTCGCCATAGATGTATAAGGATTTTCATAAGTTTGTAAAGAGTTGTGGAGTTCATCAAGTTGCAAAAGGAGTAAGTCAAAATACTAGTTTGTATACACCTATTTCTGTTCATGAGAAACCTTGGAGTGACATTAATATGAATTTTTTTCTTGGACTACCTAAGACAACAAGGGGTATGATTCTAAATTTATTGTTGTAGATAGATATTCTAAAATGGCTCATTTCATACCTTGTAAGAAGAGATTAGATGTTGAGCATGTTGCTAAGATTTTCTTCAAAGAGATTGTTAGATTGCATGGATTACCAAGAAGTATTATTTATGATAGAGATAGTAAGTTTGTTGGTTACTATTGGAAGACTTTGTGGAAGAAGATGGGTACTAAGTTTATGTTTAGTTCTACATTCTATCCATAGGAAGATGGATAAACAAAGGTTGTGAATAGAATTTTGGGTAATTTGCAGAGATGTTTAGTTGGAGATAAGCCAAGTAATTGGGAGCTAGTATTGGCCTAAGTTGAGTTTGCATATGGTAATTATATGAATAGGAGTATAGGGAAAGTACCTTTTGTGATTGTTACTGGAATGCAATCTAAAGGGATATTAGATTTAAGGGATGTTTCTATTGAAGAGAAAAGAAGTGTTGTAGGGAAAGAATTTTTTGATTTTATGAAGTCTTTGCATGAAGAAATGAAGTTAAGGTTGGAATAAAGTAATCTAAAGTATAAGAAGAATTCTGCTAAGTCTAGAAGACATTATGTTTTTGAAGTTAGTGATAAGGTGATGGTTTATTTGAAGAAAGGAAGATTCCCTATTGGAATATACAGTAAGTTGAAGATGTAGAAGTTTGGGCCTTGTAAGATCTTGAGAAATTTTGACAATGGTAATGCTTATGAAGTTGAGTTACTTGATGACATGGATATATCTCCTATATTCAATATTGTTGATTTGTATAAGTATCATGAGTCAGATGATGAGGTTGCTATATCAAATAATTATCTTAAGAAGTAGATTGAAGAGGTTGAATAGATATTGGGTTAGAAAGTTGGTAAGAGTACAAAAGGAAAAGATTACTATGAATACATGGTAAAATGGAAAAATAGACTAATTGAAGACGCTACATGGATTTTCCAATCTAAGTTGGATCCAGCTTAGGTTGTGACATCTCAGTGATTTAAGAGAATCATTTCTTTCAACCTTGGTTGTCTTATGCAGGAACATCCTGGGTTGCATTGCTATCCTACATATTTACCTTGTTCCTTAGTTTTTGTCAAGTTGCAATGCCTTGTATTATCAAGTTACTAAGAATGTCGAGTTTGCAATGGTTGTCAATTTCTTGGTGTCTACCAAGTTACTAGTGTTTTCCAAGTTCATGGTGTTTGTCAAGTTTACAATGTTTGCAAAATTTATGGTGCTTGTTGAGTTCATGGTGTTTGCCGAGTTCCTAGTGTTTTTTGAGTTCATGGTGTTTGTGGAGTTCACAATGCTTGCTAAGTTCTTAGTGTTCACCATATTCATGGTGTTTCTCAAGTTCTCGATGTTTTTGAGTTTGTTCTGTTTTCTGACTTTGTAGTTGATACTGAGTTCTTAGCACTACCGAGTGCTAGTATTTTTTTGGGTCTACTTTGATGGAGTTGTCTATGTTTGGTCCCAGTTTAGATCAACCTTGCTTATTTAGTTTTGGATGTGTATTTTTTGAGATCCAACTTGTGGCTTGGTTTGTATTTAATGGAAGGGATTATTTATTTGATAATTTGTAACAAGTCAACTTCTAGCCATGCTAGTTTTTAAAGGGGTCTTGTGTAGAGTCTTAGGGAGAGTCAATGAGAAAGAGCAGAAGAATAGTTGGAATACAAAGTTTATCAATTAAGATTGAAGTCTAAATTGTAATGTTGGTTGTAACCTAGAAGGCCTTATAGTTAGGCATGTATATTAATGATTTGATGAATCTATAAAGCATTGTGGCTATTCTATCTCCTTTGGTTGCTATACTTTGTGTTTTTTTCTACTTTGTTTACTCTTGTAGGTGGCTTTGATACATGGGTGTGCCTTTGGCCCTAGTTATCTTTTGTCCTCTTGATGTTAGAACCCAAAAGAAATTAACCTAAAGTTTCACTAAGTATTTCAAACATTGTTTTTTAGGAAAGATTAAATAACAAGAGATAGCATAGCAGATGCAATAACTCACACACATACAAGCATCCATAAACAAATTAAATCTCTTAAGGGTTCCATGATGTTGAATTACATGTATAAATTTTATTAATACTAAATCTGATACACAACAAAACCACATCATAGAATAATCACAAGTATGAATCCAATGATATAATGTATACAATTACATAAAATGCCACTTGGCATAACTAGAATGAATTATCATCTGATGTACAAGTCACAGGGTATGAAAAGACCAAAGAATATACATCGTGAATAAATACAATCATCTCATATGATCTCCAGATAATCAAGTATAATACAACAGAATATTAACCATTAATAAAAAAACCCAAGATCAAAATGAAAGGAACAACTGCACAAGTACATCTAGCAATGACATCCAGTTGTTGGATCTCAAAGGTATAAGAAACACTACCACCCGACCTTGTTGAACCTAAATGGCCAACTCTCGCCATACTGAGAAGATAATCTCGAGTCCCATACAAATTGTGATGTCCCCAATTATAGATTTTAATAAGAGCTAAATAATAATAATATGAGATTAATATAGATAAATATATGATATAAAATCATTTAATACATATATTTTGATATATTTAAATATAATATGTATAATGATAATATATAATAATCTATGAGATATTTAAGAATTATAACAAATAAAGATTTTGATTATAAGTAATATCAAATAAAAATAATAATTTTATAATGTACCTACATGGGTTATATTATGAAATGGACATATTCAAGGATAATATTATAATATAATTGAGAATTAAATATTATTATAAATAATATATAAAGAAAATATACTATGTAATAATGTTAAGAATAATGATATTACTAATATTATTATTAATATAATGTATGATCTATGTTATCAATATTTAATATAATTATTATATTATGAAAAGACATCTCTCTCTCTCTCTCTCTCTCTCTCTCTCTCTCTCTCTCTATATATATATATATATATATATATATATATATATATATAAACTGTTGAGAAGGGATATTATATATGGATTATTATCAAGACCTATACAAATAAGAAGGCGAATAAGAAAATACCCTAAAGAACACATTACACAAATATCAATCAACAAGTCATAACCAACATTTAGGTCAAGGAAAACCTAATAGCAATCTACCTCAAAGGTACCAAGACAAAAGTAACAAATAAACCCAGAGGCAACAAAGATGTGTAGGAAATCTACTATGCAAGTGGGCAAGTGTCATCACATGAGCCAACTCAAAGGATACCCTAGTAGGCTCTCTAGACTCCAGCCCCCTAGTGTCTCTATGTAGCATTAATATCCTTTCATATAGAAAAGACATACTAATAAGGCAAGGTCATAACCAAGAATCCTCTCTACTCCCATCCTAGCCTATACTAGCACTCAAGGCATGGGTGACGAAAAAAATGTTGACTCTTATTAATTCATTTTAAACCCATTTAACAAAATGTTGTCACTTATTTAAAAATAACTTACAATGGGTTTCCTAGGTAGCCTCTTTAGGGCTTCAACCTCCATTGCAAGCCACTTCCCAACATACACATAGATTACCTAGCCTAAGGTCATGAAAAGTGCAACTCATAAATTCACAATTTTCATCTCAATCCTTTATGAGCAACTGGAAATTACCTAAAGTAAATCACAATATTCACCTTAGTCCTATGCAAGCAACTAGAAAACACCTATAGATAATTCACAATATTCACGTTAGTCCTATGCAAGCAATTGGAAAGCACCAATAAAAAAATTGATCGAAAACTCAAAGGTTACAACAAGAAAGCAACAGTAATCACATCAGTTCTATACAACCTATTGGAAAGTATTGAAAGATAAATGATTGAAACTCAAAGGTTACACCAAGAAATCACACCATTCACCTCAGTTCTACATAAGTGACTTGAAAGCACTTAATAAGAAACCGATCAAAACACATTATAGAATCACATAAATACATCACAATGGTCGTGTATAAAAGATCGTGACCAAATAATAACCATAACAAAATTCCCCAAGCTTCTAGTAAACATCATGACTGTTCAATGTAATATGTCAAAATCTGAAACCCAAAGTAGTAAACCATATATCACATCAAGAAATTTAACAAGTATTTTTATAGTTCATTTGGTTTTCAAATCACAATGGTTCAATATTCAAACAAGGTTTCAATTTTCCATTTCCAAAGTTTCAAAATTACTAAGGTTTTTAGATTATCAAAAATAATAAAATCCCCTAGTATTAGAAATCATTTTCATATAACTGAACCATATAAACAAATCTCGAGTTTATTAAAAATAATCAATTTTCCCAATTTACAATTATCAATTTACTGTATAAATACATTTTAATAATAAATTAATTAAAAACATCAATTAAATATTAATAAAATTCAATCAATAAAAATTAAATTATTAATGATAATAATTATCTATTTATTAATAGAAAAATTATATTAAATTATTAATAAAATCATTACTAATCTATTAATTAAACAATAATTAATAATAATAATAGTATTTATTACAATTAATATTTAATATATTAAAATGAATATATATAATTGATTTATATATTTAAATAATAATTTTAAAAACTATAAAAAAAGACTTACCCAACTAAGTTTTAAAGCCTATTGGCTGAAGTGCTATTGAGGGAGCCTTGTTGATGCAACAGCAGTGTACTATGTCAATAGTACCTATTGCTGTGACAATAGATTTGCCACATGCAACCCCTTTAAAAGGGACCACCAATGAAGGAGAGAAGGAAGAGAGGAGGAGGTGGTGGTGGTTTGCCTCCCAATTCTTAGTATTTATATTTTAAAAAAACCACCTCCCACACGAATTTTGATTTTCTTGAAAAAAGAATTTTCCATTTTTTATATAAATTTGTATGACAGTAAATTTACTATTTAATGTGGTAAGTTTTATATAAAATATAATTAAAAAAAAAAAAATATTTCACTTATAGATCTAATAGGAAGATTGCTTACTATCAATCAAATTCATCACATAAAATCATGGTTTTGTTTACCAACCCTATCCCAATTCCAAACAAACAAAATATGAATCCCCAAAATTTACCAAGCAAGGGTTTCAATTCTCAAAATTTCAAAGAATAATAATTTTAACACAAGGGTTTCAACTTGAATTAAGTTTAGAAAATAGATCCATACAAACATAGAGAAGAGAGAAAGATTTCAAAGAGGAAATCATTATGCAAAACTCAACAAGATCCGAGACATTCAAAATTTCCCTTAGCTCCATTACAGACTACACCTATCTCAAAAGGTATGTAGAAAGATAATCAACCCAGATTTGCCAATTCATGAATTACACCATTAAAATTAGTAATAACAAGAATTCAAGATAAAGACAAGAATCAAATAGGGAAAACTCAGATTTATTATTCATAAATACCTCAACTATTTACAATATGCCATCTGACCTCACAAGTCGGCTCACACTGATAATTCTTGTGATCTTCATGATTATACTTTAGCCCATCTAAATGCCTTGCCAAGATCCACTAGAATGAATCCTAGAACTTGCCTATTCAATTTTCCTTAACATAAAGATGAATAGACATTCTAGAAATCAAGCTATCCTAGAAACTAGATCCAACATCATCCCCTTCTCAACTCTTTTTGAATCACCAAGCATCTTTTGGTTGACAACTGGTGACTAAGCTCGGCAATCCATGCATACTCGACCTCACCAATGATCACTTCATTTGATTTACAATTGCACTCCACATCTCAGGTTAATTGAATGTATTTCCTCCAAGCTATCTTGCACCCTTCAATCGCAATCCATGCACAACTATCTCATTTGCATCCTCAGCATACTGTTAAAAATATGTTTGCAAAACATAGTGAAACTATAGGTTAATTTCTTTTAGGTTCCCTAGTGGGGCATTACAAAGGGGGTTGGTTTCTTCTAGAGGACTCAATACATACTGGAGCTTGGTCAATGAAGGAGATCGATTATGTTTGGTGGAATGCTAACACTCGGCATAGTTTTCTCTGATGCTTGGTTAGGTGTTGGTTTTGTGTAACCGAGTTGACTTTGGTTAGCTGACTTATGCATTTAATTTGGGTTATACGTATTTAATTTCTGTTGTGAGCTGACTTGTGGCTTGAGGCGTGTATTTAATGTAAGGATTTATTTAATTCGTAATTGGTTAGGGAGATATGCGGCTTAATTGGTTATAGGTAGGGGGCCTTGTGGAGTCATAAGTCATATTATTATCATCCAGCTATGACAAGAGGATGTGGAAAAAGAGTGAATTTCGAGAAGGGCTAGTAGGTGAGGCTTTGGAAACAAGGAGATTTCTTGGTGGGCTTGGGAGAAAAAGCTTAGATCTTCCTTGAAGGTTTCTACTAGTCTAGATTTGGAGTAGCTAGTGTTGAGATTGGATCTTGAGGGATCTTGTAGAACTAATTTTTTAATTGCTATTGTATTTTCCCAAAACCTGAAAGGCCTTACAATCGAGCACATTGCATTTAAACAATTATTTTATGAGTAAAGAGTTGTATTTGGTATCAAATTGTGTATCTTGTTTTTGTGTTTCCACTATGTGTTTATTTGTAGAGATCTAGATTACCTCTAGTAGGTGTACCCTCAAATTCTCTCTACATCACAAATGCAACCCTATGAATAGCCATTTGAGCCCTATGCCCTCCCATGTCTCTGATACTCTCAAAGGTGAAACCCACACCCTGGAGGCTACCAATATTAGGGGAGATCATGGGGACCCTAATAAAATTGTGTCCCCTACCTACCTGCAAGATAAAGGATAGAGTGGGGTGAAAAAATTGATTATACATGATAGATGAAAGAGGTAGTCTTAGTGGTCTAGGAGTGTCGTATTGAGTCCTCTTTATTTCCATCTTTTTCTATCAAAATAATTGTATTTTCTCTCTATTATGGAGAACTTTTCTCCTATATCATATTCTCATTATTTCCTTCATTTATCTTTGCCTAGGTATCTAATCTAGAATTGTAGTTTGGATCCACTAATGGATACATCTTTATATTTTTTTATTATTCGTTTAGCTCATCCACATGCTATATACTCAAGCAGATCTCTAGAGGAACATGTTGGCTACCTCATTAATCAATAAAATACTTTTAATTCACTTTAGAAAAAGTTATTAGTTATTTTATCTCCTATTGAATTTATCTAAATAGAGATTATTTTGTCATTTTGTAGGATAAGGACAATTATTGTTGTCTTTTTAGTCCCAACCTAGAGTATTAGATTTCGGGATTTTGTTTCCTTTTTGTATGATTAATTAGTCATTATAACCATTCACAAAATTTTATGTATTAGTATAATTCTTAGGTTGTCAAATGAATCTAATTATCTTAATTTTTATCATCTATATACATTTCTCTTGCAAGTGAATTTGTAGAGCTATGAGATCCATTCATCAACTCTAATAGTTTTCTGTTACAAAAATCATCATTTTTATTATTAGCCAACACTCTCATGGGCTTATATGAAACTAAACTCTACCTAGGTACTAAATATAATCTATAAGGGTCTGTTTGGCTGCAGAAATAAGAATATGGGAATAGGAATATGTATTCTAGAATTGTTATTCTAGAAAACTAGATAAGAATACTTATTCCTAATCTTGTTTGGTTCAGTCACAATTTGATGGGGAATTCACGAACCCAAAAGTTTATGTTTTCTAAAATAAATAAAATTGGAATATGCATACATATTCCAATTCCACCTATTTAGGTGGAATTGCAAATGCTCATTTTTAGGCCAAAATTGGAATACATATTCCTATTCACAATTCTGATTTGGTGCACCCAAATGAAGAATTTGAAATTTTAAGAATTTACATTAGCCCGTGCTGCTCATATTCTCACTACCACATGGACCCTAACCCATATGTGATTTTTGTTTATCAACAAAAAATAAGTTTTGAAGGGACCTAAATCCCTATTAAAAGAAAATACTCCAAGGAAAAGAAACCATCAACAAACAAAATATTGAAGGATAACAAAATATCAACAACAAATATAGGGGACAAAACCTAGAGATCTTATAATTTATTTTTTATTATCCTCTTTTAGGTCTTTAATCACTTTGGTTAGATTTTGTGTAGTGCTGAAAATATGATCCACAATATGTGCATTGGCGATTCAAAGATATTGATCTTTCAAGGCATTAATATTAGAAAATATCCTAATTATCTTATTACACTTGTCTATAGTGTCTTACATTCCTTTCCATATTAGCATGTGCATTGTGTTATGATAAATTTTTATATGTTTTGGAAATGATATATGTCTATATAAAGAAAATACATGTCTTTATACATGCACATCATGGCCTCTAGTTCCCATTTTAGGAGGCATAAAAATTATTGAACATTATTTGTTTCAACTATCCCAAGCTCTAATTCAAATCATTTTAATCTAAGCTAGTGTTTCATTCATAATTTTTTTTATTCAACCCATAAAAATATAGTATATGCAATTCATCATAATGTGTTTAACCTCTCATGTGAGAAGGATAGCTTCTTCCTATAATTTTTCTAGTTAAACTCCCAAAAAACCTATAAACCTCAAATTGAAATTTTATTTGAACCATATCAAATGTCTGAGTATTGTGTGTTGTCCTTATTTGTTACTTGTTCCCCCCTAACATATCTCCATTTATTTGTTTATCTCTTTGATAATTAGAGGAGAGTGTCTCATGCTAAAACAAACTCCCCCTCAACAATGTGTATCATTGTCTTTAATGGATTCTTATGTTCCTACTTTGCCTCTTTCTCTATTATATGTATATTTCATAGTCTCCAATTCATGTATTGCATGATTCAATTATTGTTACTACTTAATTAGTAGTAGGTCTATAATGGATGAATAGGAACATGTTGGAAGATCTTTATATTCCCTTTGTAGTCTCTTTGACTTGTACACATTGTAGTGCAATTTATTACAATTATGTTCATTTATTCCCTCCCTCCCTCCCTCCCTCCTATGTATGTATGTACATATTTAAAGAAAGGATTAACATAATAATAGTATTTTGTATACATATTTCTATACAAATACATGCATGTGCACGTGAGTGTACAAATCCCATAAAGGAATACCTCGGCTTGCAAAAGTTGGCTATTGCTAGAGATGTAGTAATAAGAATTGATAATATAATTGTACAATGAAACATCTCTCATGAGATCTTTTACTTGTAGCAACTCTTGGTAATCATTACAATGTGATAAACAGAACACGAGATACCTAATGCAAAATAGGCTAGAACAATTGATCATTTCACAATGATAAATATTATTAGTCCTTGCCTTATCTATAAGGTAGGGAACTAATGTTCCCAGTGGTGGTACATAATTAATTTTTGAAACATATGTCATTACAAAACTAAAGTTAAAAAGTGATTTATTTTTTTAAAAAAATTTAATCAACAATTTCTATTTTTCCATTGGCCAACTCCATTTTTGCCAGGGGTAGAATTGATTTTCTGAGATAAAAAAACAAAGCTCTAGAATGTTCTTCAATCAGTCTCATCATTGATGGAAATTTATTAGATTGTATGTCACTTCTTCCATTGAACTCAGGTCGATTTAACCGAACAAATACTACTTACGAAAGACTTTGAGCAGTAGCGTGGGCACAAATACCGTCAGCAATGACTTTCATGGAGAAGAACCGTGGGAAATGGCAGTCCTGAGACAAAACCCCTAAATATGAATATTATTAATCAACATTTTTCTTTACAGCAATAGCCTTGCCCGCCTTTTGTGCTGATCTGCAGTAGTACTACTTACAAACCCCAGAAGAAAATTGATAATAATAACATCAAACATTGTGTTTTCTCAAAAGAATTATTGTTTCTTCATGTTCTCCCCGAGTTTTTTATTATCACCAGTGGCCCATGCCCAAAATCATTCCTTCGAGTTTTCTTTTGTCGTAGAATGTCTTGTCAATTTGTTCAAGATACTCTTTAACAAAGAGAGTAGGTGAGTCTTGTTGCACTTGTGCTGCAAAACCCCATCATTTGTTTTATTTCCTATAGTCTCAAATAATTAATTTTTCCCCCGACAATTCATTCTGTGACTCTGTCATGGAACAAAAATCATGCCAATAACAGGGAGCAACCCTGCATTCTTAATCTTCGAAGTACAAACATGTAAAATATTTTTAGATTAGATCCGTCTCATCCAATCCCCAAGAATAATTCAAAATAGATGAGTGTCAAATCCAATTCTCACAAGGCGATCTCAAAGTGCATTGCACGATGAACAATGGGCTTCATAAAAGGCTCGATAGTTTGGCCGGACAAAAAAGATGCGCGTTGCATTCAATAGGCAGAAAATATCCAAGGTGGACAGGTGTTAAACAAGAATGAATGTCTTGAGGTGGAATATGGCTTCCAGAGCCTTCTTGCCAGTAGTAGACCGTATTGTGTATTTATCTAAGGAAGTTTCGACAACCTTTCAATTATGGCTCTATTTATTCTGGTATTGAATACATAGATCAAACAATATAAGATTATGTAGAATTATTTTATGTATATTATATCTATATCTATATTTATTTTTCAACATTGATAGATCTTTACAATTGCTAGTAAAATAAATACTTATTATTATTATTTTATAATTTTTAATTAATAGAATTTAGAGAGTAAATATAATTTATCTATGGTTGAATTTATTGCTTATATTAGTAGATGTAAAATTTAAATAACTATTTTATCTTATAAAATCTAAATTGTTATTTACAAACTAATAATTTTGTTTACTATTAAACAATACAACATACAATTTTTTTTAAATTATTCATATAGCTAAAATTTCCTCACTGAACTTGTAGCTCTCTTCCTTATTATTATTTTATTGTTTGTTTTTTTCATTTCCTATGCAACTACATTTGTCCAATGGTCAAAATTTGTACAATTGCATGTGACATTATCTTATTGGAAATAAAATCATACCATTCAATTTCTAATTTCTAATTGAAATAATTAATAAAATAGTATTTTATTAATCAAATTTATTTAAACAAATTCAATATTTTTTAAAACATAAAAATGGATGAATTTATAAAATAGATTTTAACAATAAAAATGAAAAATTGTGATCAGCATAAGAATTAAAATATGTTCTTTAAATAATTCTAATAAAAGTTTTAAACATTTTTTTCTTTATAATTTCCTCATTTTTAATATTTTTTAACAAATTTTACCACTTGTCTCCCATGCCCTTCTAACCTATTTCTAAATCTACCATGTTAGGTGAATATGGCCTTCAAAGCAATATAACATGATAAAAACAAAGAAAAATGATCCCTAAATCCAAATAGCCAACTACTTATGCAATATACTAAGGGCCCGTTGGCGAGCGGAATAGAAATACATATTCTGTAATACGTGTTCCAAAAATTTTGAATTCCTTGTTTGGATGCACCAAAACAGAATTGGAATACGAAGTAAAATAGGAATACGTATTCCAATTTTGGCCCAAAAATGAGGTTTTGCAATTCCACCCAAATAGGTGTTATTGGAATACGAATTCCTATTCCACTTTTTTTAATTTTAGAAAACATAAATTTTGAGATCCGTGAATTCCCATCAAATATTGGCTGAACCAAATAGAGAATAGGAATACATAGCCCCATTTTCTATTCCTAAAATACGTATTCCTATTCCGCTCGCCAAACAGACCCTAAGAAAATGGCCTCAAAATTAGCAAATACATATGATATAGATGAATAACAATGGTCTATTACCATACACAAATGTTAGGCATAAAAAATCTTCTACGTTGTGCAAAACGTAAATTCATATTCTATTTCCTTCAAAACACACGGACTTTAGCTCCTTTGGAGCTCGTCTCTTAAGTAGTTTATTAGATAGCAAGATCATCACATGCCAATTTCTGTACTGTAAGCTTCATCTTTTAAAAAACTATGCTGGTTTCTGAAAAAAAATATTCCCATAAAGAAAGCCCTTGAAAAGGAAGCAACACAAATGTTAAACCGCGCAGACATAATTGACCAGACAGACATGTGCTACCAACCTCAGAGAGCTAAAAAGACAAATAAATACCCGAGTCCTAAATTGAAAATTACATTTCGCTGAAATTATAGACAAGTCCAAGTTCCCTCACATTCCAACGGAGAGATTATCGCCACGAGTGGGAGATATTTATGGTTTCCCGTCTTTCATGCTGGCATTTCTACGTGGGCCTCACCCCTCTCCTCCTCCCGCGTTGAAAGAGCGTCCCAGGTGTGGAAACAAAGTGTCCACAACATTCATCCAACCCATTAATTCAGCATATGCTTGTATGCTTTAAAAAGCTAAGTTTATCATGTACCCCATTGTGTTCAATTGATTGCACAGGGGGGGAAAAATGGCTCAGATTCATCCTCATCATTCCCCTAATGCTACTCAACAACACCATTCTTGTAATGCATGCCCACAAGTATTAACAGTTTGGAAAAATGCCCTATTTTTTAGTGGCACTGGTTTCATGATATATGATTCGTCAGGAAACCTTCTTTTTAGAGTTGGGAATTGGACTCCCAATGTCACAAGACAGCTCATTTTAATGGACTCCACTGGAAATCCTCTTATACTACTACGGAGGAAGGTATATTGTTGTATTATGCTTAGAATATTGTTTTCTTTGTTTTATGCCTTGTGTGAATTCTTAATGTGTTGCTTGATGAGCAGGCTGTCAGTCTTCACCAGAAATGGGAAGGTTTCATATGCAATGAAGGTGAGAGACCCACAAGAAGAAGGGTGTTCAGCATTAAATGTTCATCTATTATATCTGCAACCACATCTATAGATATATTTGTGGGCTCCTCTTTCAAGGAGTATATGAGGAGGCACGCTGATTATCACATTGAGGGATCCTTCAGAGACAGGGCATGTGCAATTTACACTAGGAGCCGCAGTCTGGTTGCTCAGGTATGTGGGGTTTTGATGAAGAGAAAAAATTACAATCTATTTTTTAATAAAATATAACTAGTATAGATATCTTAAATAAATTTATCTATAGAAATTTTGAACGTAAATGGTCATTAGATTTAAGCTAACTCATACCATCACACTCCACATTCTTTCTGTCATTGTAGATCATACACTAGATCATTACTCATCATGTTGATCATCACAAGGCACTTTTAAATGGGACACACTAAAGCCAAAACAAAGTCTTTTTTTTTTTTTTTTGGTGCCAGATTTACGAAAAAGGTAGTGATTTTTTTCCAACTTATTTGTTGTTTTTGACTACTACCTATGCAGATCATGAAGAACAAATGCTGAAATTTTCAGAAAAATTCATAATGTTATCAATTTTTTGAAAATTAGTCAACTGTACCGTTTGTAGAAAGGGTAGCCGCATCCCTTTTAAATTTGTTTACAAAGAAAATTCTTACGACAGGAGTTGTTCTGTGCAGGTGAAGAAAAAAGGTGAAAATTGCGGCATGATGGTGGACAAGGGCGTGTTTAGCTTGGTGGTCTATCCTGGTTTTGACCAGGCTTTGATTACAAGCTGGATTGTAATTTTAAGTCATATTAACCGAGAGTATCTTTCTAATTTTCTACTTTCTTCACTTAATTCTACACTCAGATCATATAGATTTCTTGGGAAACTAGATATGGGTAGGAAAGGTGAGGGTTCTAATGTAAACGAAAGCTCTTGCTGAAGGGAAAGTTCATCTTTTGGGTGCACTAAAATTGTAAATTTCTGCACAACTCACGGCAGTATTATAAATTTGTGTTTTTAAAAAAATTTGATTCTATTTAGGTATTGTATAATGTTTTTTCTAGGTTCAGATTTTATAATTGCTTATCTAAATTAACACTAACAAAGGATTTTATTTTCTTTTCTTATACTGAGAATCGATTAGCATGATAAATGGTGACATTCAACTTCGACCTTGCTTCTCTATTACTATAATGTTATCAAAGTCAATTACATATTACTATCTTTGACCAGTCACTAAATAATTGTGTAAGATATTATTATTATTTTAAATCTATAATGTATGTCCTAGTTTACTTAATTAAACTATTATATTTAACACAAATACAAGCTACTATGTGACACTTTGTTATTATCAAGTGTCATCTTTTCAATTTGTAAATTTTATCTCAGTGAATTATTGGTAGCTTTTACAAAAGCCAAAAAAATTAAAAAAATCCCAAAAATAATGACCATAATCTTGTGAATGCTTATATTCTACAGATTATCATGGTATTGCTGACAAACGCGAGCCGTGGGATCTGTCCATTATTTTAAAGATTTTCTTAGTTTTAAAGTTTAGACTTTCAGAATTTCCTTGGAAATTTAATCTCGAGACTTTTGCATATAAGTCATATAAGTGAGATTGCATATAGACATGTTTACGTCAGATGTACTTGGGTAAAGGAGATTGAAAAACATGATAATACAAAATATCGGTTTATATGTGTCATCACACAAAATTCTAGAAGTGTGCTTTTCCTCTTGGCAATTACAGTTGGATTTAGACTTTCTAGTAATGTTTTTGTTGGTAAACAGATTTTTCACAGTTGAAATCGCCCAACAGAGTGTATGTGGCAAACCGTTCACAACAGTTGGATATGCCCTTGTTATCTGGCCTTCCTCTACGTTTAGAGGGGCAGCTCCCTCGTAAGATGAAATTTTGGATTTTTCAATAAAGATGAAGGACTTAGAGAATAGGAAGGAAAACCATTGATAGCGAATGCACCACACACCTTCAACGTTTTCATAAAAATGATGTAAACTATTAATGAGAGCTATCAAGAACTACGCTTGAGAACTTTCACCAACACAATGCTAGTTCAACCATCCACAAATACTCACATCATACCATGAAAGTAATCATAGATGAATCAACACTTTAACAATCCAGATTCCTTGGAGAGAGAACGCTAAATGTACTTCCTTTTATTTCTTGCACCAAGAAAGAAAGAAATAACTGATTACACAAAAACAACCATTGTACACACTTTCCAAAAATTGTTTTATGATCAGTGCATAAGTGTTCCCCTATATCCAAGTCCAAAATGTCCCTTATTACATTGAATTTTAGGAATTTATAGCCAATCTAAAATAACCAACTTTTCGAGTTTGTAACTACCCAAAAAGTTAGAGTTTGGACTACTTGAAGATGGTTCGTAACCAACTCTAACCTTTGAAGCTTAACTATAGTTAGAAAAATCAAAACTAGAGTTAATTCTAAAGTTGATCTTTTTACAAAGTACATTAATAAAATTCTAAGACAACTTTAGACATAAATACTTCTAACTTTTAATTCCCTAAACTTGTTCCTTGATCTGTAAGTGCTGCCAGCAACTGAGTCAAATTTGCCTTGTATGTTCTGAATGATTTGATGACTTGAGCCAAAGTTTTGTTCTTAATGATGATTAAACTTTGCATCTTTAGCTTACATAGCTCATGTCTCTTTCTAATTTTATCCAATTTTGTGATACAACTTGGCAAGTTTTGAGTACAGGAGTTCAATGCTACTGAGAGGCTACTCAATCTCGTCATAACACTAGCATCTGAACTTTTCTTACTACCGAGTTCGGTGTTGATTTTTGTCTCTATGCATTCCAAAATGGAAGATATGTCTAGATTTTGAGTGTGTTCACTAATAGGAATACCTTCTACGATCATCGGTATATCCCCCAAGGCCTTCTTTTTCAGTAACTTGCATGAGTTTAAGAATTGTTCACCTTCACTCAATTGTTCATTCATACTATCATTCTTCCATCGAATGTTTTCCAGCCATACATCAATTTTATTTTCTTCTCCAGTGCTGATTAACTTTAGTGACTCGAATATATTGCTGTCCATGCCTTTAATCTCTACTAAATTGGCATCAATTTTTCTCCAGAATGTTTGTTGTTCCTTGAGAGTTTTCACTTCTTTTTGAATGCTTTGTTGTATATGATCCACTTTGGTAAATGTACCCTGAACATCTTGAAATAAGCCTAATGCCTATTCTTTCATGCTTTGAACCCACGCTTTCACCATCTTACCATAAGTTTGGCATTCTCCTATGTTTTGAATGATTTCTTCATCAAACATCTTCGGATCTTCTGTACATTCTATGGATGAACTAGGATTTGGAAACGAGTCACCAACCATCAATTTGATGCATGAGGAAAGAGCTCGGACTTGACACTTGAGTTGATTCTTAACTTGCTTATCTCTCGTTGATTGTTCTATTAGGATAGCAGCTAACACTTGAAAATTGTGTTCTTTCCCTTCACAGGGAGTTTGGCCTAGATCTACTTTAGTGATGCTAAAATCAGATTCATTTGCCTTGTTTATGTCCTCTATGACTGGTTGTGCAATTTCAACAGATAAATTACCTGAAGTAGGGTTCACTCCTAGTCTGGAATCCATTTTAGTCTTCTTTATCTTTGTACTTCTGTGCATTAAGTCAACTACAACATCTAGATTGGGCACTTCCAATTTAATCATCCTTTTCTTCTTTCTCTCTAAACTTTGTTGTAACCAAGATGTTGAAATACTAGCAGATGGGTTGATTACTGAAGGAACCTATAAGACTATAGATGATAAGTTCAAGTTATATACATTTTCTACAACTGGCTCATCTTGGATTGCTTATATGCTTTCAGGAGACAATGAGTGTGCAGGAGATGCTATGGATTGAATCATCTCATCTACAAATGATGGTAAAGTATTCATCTCAGGAGCTTCGTCAATCATTTGTTGGATTGGCTTTAAGGTCTTCTCCTTGGGTTTTGATCTCTTCTTCCCAGTGACCACATTGAGTTCACATGCTGAAACTAGATCAACTCATTTATCTAGATCTTCACCATCATCTCCCCCTTGTGTGCTATGTAAAGAGCTCGAGGATGTAGGAATAGAAGACGAAATGGCCGAAACTAATGTTCCTTCTTGAGAAACATTATTATTATTATTTACACTACTTCTTCCTGATGACTTAGTAGCAGTGGCTTCTTTGACTTTATTCTTTAACCAAGTCTCAGTTCATTGAATCACAAAGAAAGTCCTTTCCTTGGGGTCTTTTAGTTCTAGCAGTGACCAATTAATATATGGCAATTCCAGTAATTGTATCCACTCAAAGAAGTAAGGATCAATCAAGTCTGACCCATCCTCTGTTATGCCTATCATATCTCATCCCATTTTGTAATCAATAATTTGTTGTATTGTAAATCTCATCCAGTCCCTTTTTCCAACTTCGAAATCATTCTCACAATTCGCCCAATAATCTTCCATTGTAGGGAAATGAAGATAGTCAAGTCCAAGTGCCAAGTTATTTTTAATATACTCGCTCCCATCAAATGGAAAGCGACTCTAGAAAGAGTGTAGAGTTATGTTCACCATGGATCTCTCAATATTTTGAGCATCTAAAGAAGATAAACAACTATAATGTCCAATGCCTATTCCTAAAGGGATTGATCTTTTGTTCTTGCACTTTTTGTTTACTTGACCAATTTGCTTGCAGACTTCTAAAAGTACTAACCTGTCATCTACGAAGCAAGGCAACATGAGAGCACAATCTTGAAAACCTCCGATGTGAATGTAAGTGAATCAAGGGTATTGTATGAAGAAGCTACCATAAGTACTAATGAGACTGGCTACTTCAGGAGAAATTTGAAGTCCTATATCTCCTTGTAGCTCCCTAGCAGTGAGCATAGAAAAAGCATCATTCACCCTGCGAAAGTGTGCATTACTCTGTTTCAAATGCAACTGGGGGTAATAGTTATAAATTTGAGTGGTTAAGCTATACTCCCCATAAGGATTTAGATCGGGCCATGACTTCATACTTGCAATTGCGTATATTAGATACGAGGACATGTAAAACCCTTGATTTGCATTAAATCTTGTTAGTTGGTGATGGAGGGCATCGCTAATCATTTCTCCCCAATCTATAAATTGTTTTCCAGTGGTGATGGTATTAATATACAAAAGCATCCAATCTTGAAAATCTTCAACCGTTTGATTTCCCACCACTCTATTGAGAAGAACTATCATATCAAAAATGTTTTCATTAAAGATATTCCTACATAACATCCTTGGCAACTGTGATTGTCCTTGCCTGGGTTGATTGAGCAAACTTTTAGCAATAACATTGAGACATGTTTTCTTATTCTAATGGAAATAACCCTAGGCACCTTCTTTAGAAATTTCTATGAACTCCTCTCTTACTGGCAATTTGAACATGATGGATATAGATATTGGGTCCAACCTTGCCACGACATTACCTCCTGCAGTCTTGATGTCCCTCAAATTCTGATCATATGCCTTGATACATTCTAAAACCAATTCCACACATTGAACTGCGAGTGGATGTCCTCCTACATGGGCTAGACCACTTTCCAGCATTCGACGTGCCAGGGTTGATTTATCTTCTTTGCTCATCATCTTCCAAAAGCCTACAATTTCTAAATGCCCCATCTTTTTGTGTCAGATATTTCGGGGAGCGTTCTTTTTAGTATCACAGGAGGCTCCTTACCCTAAAAATTATACCTCATATTATCACCTATCAAGGGCTATTCTGGTGATAATGTGGAGTCAATGGTCACTTTGCTTTGTATTAAACTTGGTGTTGTATTTTCTTCAAATAATGATAAAACTTCATGAAAATCTTTACTTCACTTTGAAGAATCCAACTCTCATGTGCCACATAAGCATTTCATCGAACAATTCTCCTAAAATATTTATAGTTTCGCTCCCATTTGGTCACAGACCACTTTGCATCAGATTACAGTGATGAGAATGGTGATCGGTAACAACAGCTTTGACAAATTTGAAAATTCCACACCTGCTACCTAATTTTCTCATTACATTCATCGACTTGCCTAAGAAGAACATACCTCTTTATGAGCTTTCTTTGTGACTGCTCTATGTATTCTTGTGCGGCAGTTTAGAAGTGCTTTTGTTAGTATTCGAGGTTGCTCATTTTGTCAAACAGATAGTAGGCACCTTTAAAAAAATATGCGCTTCTTCCTAATGGTGGGATTGCCTCATTTATGTCTTCAAATTATCTTCAAATGTCCCACTCACATGCTTGTCTATCCTTTTATACTATCCATGCATATCTGCCCATATGTCTTCTCATAAGTTGCACTCATTCTAATCAATTGATGATATTGGGTTTGACCATATGAGCACATTGGTCTTGAATGTATTCGCTCCATCATTTTGCCAACTCTTTGAACCAATTAGTGACATTGAATTCTTTCTATGGATACTATGGGGGGGAAAAGCTAGAGGTTACTTGAGTGTTGGAGATTGAAGAATTTTGTCAAATAGTTCAGACATATTCTAAATGTGCATTCCATCAAACAAGTCAAACCCATTGCCTTTCTTGTTGTTTTAACCTCAATGTCTATGCTCTTTTTAAATGTCTTGGATTAGAAATGAATGTATCCTCCATCTTCTATTTGCTATGGCTATATTCCCATGCCACAGTCCACCACATTTTGCTATTAACAATAATTGGCTCCCCCTTTTCTTTTCTTTCAAGTAACTCACATAGCTTCCATTAGTTATCACAGGTGAAGAAATGTCAATTAATTCACATGCATTATTACTATTGCTACCATAATTATCACTATGAAATCGTAAACATTTCAAAGATTAATCTCCCCATCCGTGATCATTCCCATGAAGTTGTCGGAAGTGGTATCAAGACAAACATTTTTTGTACTATCCTTTATCTGTGACTATGACTTCACTCAAATCTCATCTTACTTTGGCATCGAACATTGTTTTCTTTGTGGACTCTAGCAGCATGAAGTTAGAGAATTTCAGAGTTAAAGTGAAGCTAATCATATGACCTGAGGACCAATAAATTGATTCCTTCATATGAGACGTGGGTGATTGACCTTAAAACATTCAGAGAGTATTAATTTAGGCATTTAATCAAACAGTTTGATACTTCTCTCCATCACTTATGCGCACGTTTCTTTGTTCTGTTAGGAGGTAGATAAGTAGTGCATAGATTTTCAAGTGACTAGGGAACCATTGACAATAGGCTAAAGACTAGAACACTTAGTCAAATTGATTTCATGCGGCTTGTCTAGCTATGGGTGGCTAGACATCCGCAACATTTCTTACTATTTCAAATCTCATCCTTCACACTTTGTTTTGCATCTATTCCTCAACCAATACTTTCTATAACCACTAAATACTCTTGCATATAGAAATGTCTTTGTCTTTGCCTTCAGTTCTTGTTTAGATTTTTGGTATAGGTTAAGATTAGGGAAAAAAGTTAGAGTACGGGGAGAGAGAGTATGGCTAGTACATGGAGAGAGAAAAATTGAGTGTGAAAACTCAAACCCTGACTCAAACCATGTACTTCTCTCTAAAAGGTTCTAGTACATGGAGAGAGAAAAGTATGTGGAGAGAGAAAAGTTGGAAGAGAGAGAGAGTGAAAACCCAAACTAAAACCTTAACTCGTACTTCTCTCTAAAGGTTTTAGTATGTGGAGAGAGAAAAGTATGGGGAGAGAGAAAGTTTGATTTTTCAATAGGACTAATCTCTCTCTTACTAAATAATTAATATAATTAAACCATCTGTAAAATGTTTGGGTAACAGTTGGCTCTATCTGGGGACAAGGACTATACAGGACACTAAATGAACACAAAGTTAAGAAATGATAGTGCTTTATCACAAGGGCTATAGAGTCACACCAAAGGAGATAAATCCAGGAAAAAGGGACTAAGCACAACAAAAATAGGAACACAACTGAACTGAAAAGAAAAGAGGGCACAACAAAAACTCCTAGCTAAGATATGTACAAGGTGGCAGACTGGACACCTTATTGATGATAATGTTTCAAATGTTGCCCATTGTAAGGCAAGGGCAATTGAGTACCACTTAAGTATGACAAAATAAAAGAGTTCTTTCTGCATACCTCTTTAATCTGGAAAGGGCCTCTCCATAAGGAGTCAAATTTTCCATGTAAGCCCTTTGGTTCTCGATGTTTATCCCAAAGCAAGACAAGATCACCTTCTTGAAACACCCTCTTCTTAGCTTTCTTATCAAATAACTTCTTAACACGGGCTTGATGTTCTTGAATTCTATTCACAACTAGATCCCTCTCTTCTTCCAACTTGGTCAAATATAATATTCATTTTTCAAGATCATCTTTGAATTCATGATTCTCAATAGCATCTTGTAACTTCAAGGCAGATAATTCTAGAGGAAGAGGAAGAGTTGGTTCAATTCCATATAGTATCTCAAAGGCAGAAAATCTTGTTGCTCTCTTCTTAGTGGTTCAATCTACCCAAAGTGCATCATACAGATGTTTATGCCAAGATCTCTGATTGACATCTATCAATTTTCGCACAATGGTCATAATATTTTTATTACTCTATTCTGCCTGACCATTCCCTTGGGCAAAATAATCTGAGGAGTGAGAGAGAATGATTCCATATTGATAGCAAAAAGAGGAGATCTCTTGGGAGGAGAAGTTGGTAGCATTGTCAGTAACGATTTTGTTAGGAACTCCAAACCTAACCAAAATATTTTTCCTAATAAAACTACACACCACTTTTGAAGTTATTTGTTTGACTGGGATAGCTTCGACCCACTTTGTAAAATAGTCAGTTTCCATCAAAATGTGAGTGTTTCTGGCAGTGGAAGAAGGATGGATAGGACCAATGAAATCTAAACCCCACTATTGAAAGGGTTCTTCAATCACTACCGGCTTTAATGGCAATGCTACTAATTGAACTCTTCCTTTGAAATACTGACAAGAATCACACTTCTTAACCCATTCTTCTGCATCCTTGAACATCTCAGGCCAGTAAAAACAATTCCTTAAAATTTTGTAAGCCGTTACTGATGTTGAGTAATGACCTCCACACGCTTCATTATGAAACAATTGAAGCAATTCTTTCTTTTTCTCAGAATCTACACACCTCAGAAAGGTACCATCTATCCCTTTTTTGTATAAAGCGTCACCCTAGAGAACATACTTTGCAGATTTCAATTTCAAGGTCCTCTTCTCTTTAGGTGATAAATGAGCAGGAGATTCTCCATATGTCAAAAAATAGGCAATATTTGAAAACCAGTCATCAACATTGCTAATGAATAAAACTAAAGGCATTTCTTCCTCTGTTTCTTCTTCACCTTTAGAAGATCCTTCTGCAATTGCCTTACACAAACCTTTTCCTCTGACAAGCTTTGTAGGTTTGATATCGAGATCATATTCTTGTACTTTAGCTATCCAGGAGGCCCTTTTGTTCACACCAATTTCCTGTTGTGTCAGAATAGTCTTCACTGCTGAATCAGGAACAAATACCTTGGAGTGAGAGTTTAGGATGTAAAACTTGAATTATTTCATTGCTTTGACTAGAGCACAAGCATTCTTCTCGATCAAAGAGTATTTCAATTCATGTTTCTTAAGAGGGATACTCATAAATGCTATTGGGGCCTCGGTATTGTCTTTGTCAAATTGGGTAAGTATAGCAGATAAAATGTTCTCAGATGCATAACAATACAAATTAAAATCCTTAGAAAAATCTGGATAAGAAAGGGTAGGGGCATGGGCAATCTCAGTCTTGATTTGTTCAAAAGAAGCCTTACCTTCTTTTGTCCACTTAAAACTAGTATTCCCTTTCATCATATCCACAATTGACTTTGTAATCTCAGAGAAATCTGGTATGAACCTCCTTATGAAGTTAATTTTCCCAAAGAAAGACCTAACTCCTGGTTTACTCATGGGAAGTGACAATTGTTGGATAGCTGTCACTCATTCAGGATCTATTCGAATACCCTCTTTAGAGACAATATGCCCTAGTAGTTTACCTTTTGCCACCCCAAATATAGACTTCTTAGGATTGAGTGAGATGCCATGAGTTCAACATCGATGCAAGATAGCTTCGAGATGATGCACATGATCTCTTCTCTGTTTTGAAAATATTGTAAGATCATCAAGATACATCCCAATAATTTTATTCTTGAGATCTATAAATGAATGATCCATTTCCTATTGAAAGGTTGCCCCAACATTTATCAAACCAAAAGGCATATGATTGTAGGAAAACGTACCCCATGGAGTGATAAAAGCTATTTTATGTTGATCTTCTGGTGCGACATTGATCTAGTTATAACCGGAGAAGCCATCTAGCATTGACATGAGTTCTGAGATGGATACCAATTGCAGAATATGATCCATAATAAGGAGCCCATAATTATCTTTAAGTGACGCCTCATTCAAATCGCAAAAGTCTACACATATTCTTATCTCACCATTCTTCTTTCTGATACGAAAAATATTGGCTACCCATGTTGAATGGTGAATGGGATGAATAATCTTTGCTTTAAGCATCTTATCAAATTCATTGAAAATAGTGTCAGCTACCTTAGGATTGAATTGCCTTTTCTTTTTTCGAAAGGGAGTTGAACCAAGTTTCAAAGGAATCTGATGTTTAAATTTCTCGTTCATGAATTCCTTTAGATCTTCATAACCCCAAGCAAAAACGTCTTGGTAGGCTCTCAATAATTTCATGAATGCTTCTTTCTCTTCCAACGTCAAACTATTCCCTATTAGGATCATCTTTGGATTTTCCTTAGAACCAATATTTACTTTCTCATAACTCGAACAATTAGAAGGTTTAGTGTCCTCAAATTTTTCTTTCCTTTTATCTTCTTTATCAAAAAGACTTTCTAGGGTGACTAATCCTCTTGGGATAAAATTATCTACCAATTGAATAACTTTAGGGTCATCTCCTGGTGTTCCATTATGATTACATGATCCTTCAAATTTCAAGTTTGAAAATGGAGGCCTTCCCTCAAGAAATGCAATGATTTTCCCATCATCATCAAAAACTTGCCAGTGTTGATCATTATCAGGCACACTGGGTCTATGAATCATATCTATTGTGTAAACATCTGTGTTGAACTCAGGGTGAGGAATAAGGAGAGAGGCAGAGACTGCAAGATAGTCTGCTTTGGAATTTTGTTCATGAGGAATAGAAAATAAAGAAAAAGCATCAAAATGCTCAATCTCATCCCACACTCTATTCCTATATGCCTTCAATTTTGCATTCTTTGTTTGATATTGTCTACGTACCTGGTTGACAACTAATTTTGCATCTCCTAATACCTTGAGTCGTTTGATTCCCTTTTCTCTTGCATACTTGAGACCAAGTAGGAGAGCTTCATATTCCATGGTATTATTGGTGGTTTCAAAAGCCAACTTATAAGCTTTCAAGAATTTCTCTCCTTTTGGTGATATCAACACTATCCTAGCACCTGAACCAGAAGAAGAAGAACTTCCATCAAACTCCATTGACAATAATTCATTAGTTATATTAGGCATAAGAAGCTCAGCTACATCTTCCTCAGTGGATGTCATCATATACGTTCCATGCCTAGTATCAACATACAATATTTCAGCTCTTGGATCATTTGATTTTAAGACTATATATTTAGCTTTAGGTTTAGGATTAAGCTTAACCTTTTTATCTCCAATCGGGATAAGAGCATGTGACATGTCCATCTTGATCTCACCACCAAGGTCTTTACAAAAACTTCTACTCAAAAGCATCCCATAACTGGCAAGAATATCAGCAACCAGGATATTCAATTTTAACTTCTTCTCAGGATGCACTGCAAGTGCTACTTGAGCATCTTTTAACAAGCCAACCAATGAGACTTGTTTCACTTCCATGGAGTACACTTTTCTAGATGGTTTATTCAAAGAAAGTACTAAGGCATGGGCTGCCTTTGAAGGCAAAACATTATCGGATGCACCAGAATCAATAATACAATTACTTAACTTGCATCCAGCTATATAAAGATAAACATAGAAAGGGTCAGGTTTATCTGACAAGGACACTGCAACAAAAAATTCTTTCTTAGTCATGGGACCTTCCAAATTATCTTTTGCTTCTAGAGAGACTTTTGACTCATGGTTGATAGTGATCTTAGGCAAACCTTTTCCTTTACCAACACATTGAATCAACCTTTCTAATTGATGAGGGTTTGCCTTAAGGTATTCCAATTGAGAAATTTGCACTTTGGTCTTTTTACAATGATCAATAAAATCAAAAGAATCTTCAAAAATGGGGGAGGTTTTATAATTATCTGCTTCCTTCACTTGTGAAGGTTCTTCCAGAGTATGCTTTCGAGATAGAATTCACTTAGCAGTCTCATCAGAAGCTTTATCCTTTGCTTCTTTCACCCACTTCTCTTCTAATATTTGTCTCCAAGTTGGTGTAGTCGCATTGCAAGAATGATTGTTGATATCTTCAGCTTTCTCATCATCAGATTCATATTCTAGAAAGTTTATAGAAGAGGTCGCACCAGCGGGTTCTGTTACATCTTCAGGAGCTACATATTCTTCTATTTTCTCTTTTGTTAAATGCATTTGCATGAATCTGGTCATCTCAAGACAACTTGTACCGTCATGATCTGTTGTTAGATGAAAATCACACATAGCAGCCTATTTACCAGATGATGAGGGATGTTCGATGGATAATCTTGGTGTTGATTGGGGTAGCCACTTAGTTTGTCTATTTTGTTGATATGGCATATAATTCCTCCTTGGAATATATTGATATAGAGGTGGAGGATTAGAAGGCAACTGCTTTTTGAGTTGTAACAGATCATTAGGCAATTTTTGATATAAAGGATCAGTGGTAGAGACAGGGGTTTGCTGACCTTTTCCCTTTTGTAGATCATGACTCCATTTTCCTGAACTAAGCAAGTCATCTTCCACCTCGTTAGCCAAAGTTTGCACGGCTGCTAGATTAGTAGGTCTTGTCCTTCGTATTTGAAAGCTTACCTCAGAAGGTTGAGCACTGATGAAGAAAGTCATTTGATTTTCTTCAGTGGGTCTTTTGTTGATAGGGATTCGATTCACCATCTGATTAAAACGAGCAATGAATTCTCGCATTGGCTCATGAATTTCCTTCTTCATCTGAGTCAACTGGGAAAGGAGCAAATGTTCATCTTTAGTAGCCTTAAATCTACTCTTGAAAGATTGAATCAAAGTTACCCATGACATAATTAATCCAGCTGGTAGCTGTCCAAACCATTCAGCTGCAGCTTCAGTGAGTGTTTCAACAAAAAGGCAAACAAAAAAATCTTCATGTTGAATTGCAAGAACATTGCTTGCTGTAAAGAATGCACTTATATGCTGAGCAGTAGTGACTTTTCTGTCACCACAAAACTTGGGAAGAATTTTTTGAGAACCAAAGGGTATGTCATGTAATTGGTTCCCTAAATCTAGAGGACCAATAGCAGCTCCCCATGGGATTGGTGGCTGCAGTGCTTGATGTGCCATAGTTGGAAGAATAAGATTCAAGGGCTACAAATTTATAGCTAAAGGTACAAGAGTACCTGGCAGAATCAAAGCCTAAAAGGCCGCAGGAGAAACAGTAGCCTTAATTGGTGAAGAAGACCTACTAATAGACTTGACTTTTTTCTTCTTCTTTGGAGTAACTGGCTTAAAATCTAACTTCCGAAGGGCTTCAAAATCTTCATCTACCAAACCCTTTTGTCTATCAACCAAGGTGTATGGTTTATCAGCCAACTTAGTGGTTATTATTTATTTGCCCTTGAATATGATAAAGATTCTGCCTATTTCTTCTTGGAATGCCTATTTGGAAAGTATGTACACTTTTTATCTCTAAAATTGAAAAATCTCTACTGCTTTCTTGGTGCAAGGAAATGAAATGAGATGTGCTTTGGGTTTCTTATTTTAAAATCAAAATTGTTATATGTAGTAGTAGACATTCTCATGGTGCTATGTGAGTGTTTACGAATGATAATGAATGTACTTGGTAATATTGGTTGCCTTCAAGCATAGTTCTTGATCGCCTTTGTTATCAATCTTGTTTATCGAAGAAGGTTGTGAGGGTGTGTGGTGCATTCGTCTTGAATGACTTTCCCCTAATCTTTAAAGTTTTAAATTCTTTATTTGAAAATCCTTTTCAAAAATCATATCATACAATGAAGCTGCCCCTCTAAACGCAGAGGAAGGCCGCATACCAAGGGCCTATCCAACTAGTGTGAGTGGTTTGCCACACACTCCCTTGGGCAAATTCTACTGCGACAAATCTATTTACCAACAAAGCTACAAACATGTAAAATATTTTTAGATTAGATCTATCTCATCCAATCCCCAAGAATAATTCAAAATAGATGAGCGTCAAATCCAATTCTCACAAAGCGATCTCAAAGTGCATTGCACGATGAATAATGGGGTTCATAAAAGGCTCGACAGTTTGGCTGGACAAAAAAGATGCATGTTGCATTCAATGGGCAGAAAATATCCAAGGTGGACAGGAGTTAAACAAGAATGAATGTCTCGAGGTGGAATATGGCTTCCAAAGCCTTCTTGCCAGTAGTAGACTATATTGTGTATTTATCTAAGGAAGTTCCTACAACCTTTCAATTATCGCTCTATTTATTTTGGTATTGAATACATAGATCAAACAATATAAGATTATGTAGAATTATTTTATGTATATTATATCAATATCTATATTTATTTTTCAACATTGATAGATCTTTACAATTGCTAGTAAAATAAATACTTTTTATTATTTTGTTTACTAATAAACAATACAACATACAATTTTTTTTAAATTATTCATATAGCTAAAATTTCCTTAGTGAACTTGTATCCCTCTTCCTTATTATTATTTTATTGTTTTTTTTTCCATTTCCTATGCAACTACATTCGTCCAATGGTCAAAATTTGTACAATTGCCTGTGTCATTATCTTATTGGAAATAAAATCATACCATTCAATTTCTAATTTCTAATTGAAATAATTAATAAAATAGTCTTTTATTTCTTTTTTATTAATCAAATTTATTTAAATAAATTCAATATTTTTTAAAACATAGAAATGGATGAATTTATAAAATAGATTTTTAACAATAAAAATGAAAAATTGTGATCGGCATAAGAATTAAAATTTGTTTTTTAAATAATTCTAATAAAAGTTTTAAACATTCTTTTCTTTATAATTTCCTCATTTTTAATATTTTGTAACAAATTTTACCACTTGTCTCCCATGCCCTTCAAAGCTATTTCTAAATCTACCATGTTAGGTGAATATGGCCTTCAAAGCAATATGACATGATAAAAACAAAGAAAAATGACCCCTAAATCCAAATAGCCAATTACTTATGCAATATACTAAGGGCCCGTTTGGCGAGCAGAATAGGAATACATATTCTGGAATACGTGTTCCAAAATTTTTGAATTCCTTGTTTGGATGCACCAAAACGGAATTGAAATACGAAGTAAAATAAGAATACGTATTCCAATTTTTGCCCAAAAATGGGGTTTTGCAATTCCACCCAAATAGGTGTTATTGGAATACATATTCCTATTCCACTTTTTTAAATTTTAGAAAACATAAATTTTGGGATCCGTGAATTCCTATCAAATATTGGCTGAATCAAATAGAGAATAGGAATACGTAGCCCCATTTTCTATTCCAGAATACGTATTCCTATTCCTCTCGCCAAACAGAGCCTAAGAAAATGGCCTCGAAATTACCAAATACATATGATATAAATGAATAACAATGGTCTATTACCATACACAAATGTTCGGCATAAAAAATCTTCTACGTTGTACCAAACATAAATTCATATTCTATTTCCTTCAAAAAAACAGGAACTTCAGCTCCTTTGGAGCTCTCGTCTCTTAAGTAGTTGATTAGATAGCAAGATCATCACATGCAAATTTCTGTACTGTAAGCTTCATCTTTTATATAACTATGCTGTTTACTGAAAAAAAAAAAAATCCCATAAACAAAGCCCTTGAAAAGGAAGCAACACAAATGTTAAACCGCGCAGACATAATTGACCAAACAGACATGTGCTACCAACCTCAGAGAACTGAAAAGACAAATAAATACCCGAGTCGAAATTGAAAACTACATTTCGCTGAAATTATAGACAAGTCCAAGTTCCGTCACATTCCAACAGAGAGATTATCGCCACGAGTGGGAGATATTTATGGTTTCCCGTCTTTCATGCCGGCATTTCTACGTGGGCCTCACCCCTCTCCTCCTCCCGCGTTGAAAGAGCGTCCCAGGTGTGGAAACAAAGTGTCCACAACATTCATCCAACCCATTAATTCAGCATATGTTTGTATGCTTTAAAAAGCTAAGTTTATCATGTACCCCATTGTGTTCAATTGATTGCACAGGGGGGGAAAAATGGCTCAGATTCATCCTCATCATTCCCCTAATGCTACTCAACACCACCATTCTTGTAATGCATGCCCACAAGTATTAACAGTTTGGAAGAATGCCCTATTTTTTAGTGGCACTGGTTTCATGATATATGATTCGTCAGGAAACCTTCTTTTTAGAGTTGAGAATTGGACTCCCAATGTCACAAGACAGCTCATTTTAATGGACTCCACTGGAAATCCTCTTATACTACTACGGAGGAAGGTATATTGTTGTATTATGCTTAGAATATTGTTTTCTTTGTTTTATGCCTTGTGTGAATTCTTAATGTGTTGCTTGATGAGCAGGCTGTAAGTCTTCACCAGAGATGGGAAGGTTTCATATGCAATGAAGGTGAGAGACCCACAAGAAGAAGGGTGTTCAGCATTAAATGTTCATCTATTATATCTGCAACCACATCTATAGATATATTTGTGGGCTCCTCTTTCAAGGAGTATATGAGGAGGCACGCTGATTATCACATTGAGGGATCCTTCAGAGACAGGGCATGTGCAATTTACACTAGGAGCCGCAGTCTGGTTGCTCAGGTATGTGGGGTTTTGATAAAGAGAAAAAATTACAATCTATTTTTTAATAAAATATAACTAGTATAGATATCTTAAATAAATTTATCTATAGAAATTTTGAATGTAAATGGTCGTTAAATTTAAGCTAACTCACACCATCACATTCCACACTCTTTCTGTCATTGTAGATCATACACTAGATCATTACTAATCATGTTGATCATCACAAGGCACTTTTAAATGGGACACACTAAAGCCAAAACAAAGTCTCTTTTTCTTTTTTTTGTGCCAGATTTACGAAAGAGGTAGTGATTTTTTTCCAACTTATTTGTTGTTTTCGACTACGACCTATGCAGATCATGAAGAACAAATGCTGAAATTTTCAGAAAAATTCATAATATTATCAATTTTTTGAAAATTAGTCAACTGTACTGTAGAGAGGGTAGCCGCATCCCTTTTTAATTTGTTTACAAAGAAATTTTTTACGATGGGAGTTGTTCTGTGCAGGTGAAGAAAAAATGTGAAAATTGCAGCATGATGGTGGACAAGGGCGTGTTTAGCTTGGTGGTCTATCCTGGTTTTGACCATGCTTTGATTACAAGCTGGATTGTAATTTTAAGTCATATTAACCGAGAGTATCTTTCTAATTTTCTACTTTCTTCACTTAATTCTACACTCAGATCATATAGATTTCTTGGGAAACTAGATATGGGTAGGAAAGGTGAGGTTTCTAATGTAAACGAAAGCTCTTGCTGAAGGGAAAGTTCGTCTTTTGGGCGCACTAAAATTGTAAATTTCTGCACAACTCACGGCAGTATTATAAATTTGTGTTTTTTTTTTAAATTTGACTCTATTTAGGTATTGTATAATATTTTTTCTAGGTTCAGATTTTATAATTGCTCATCTAAATTAACACTAACAAAGGATTTTATTTTCTTTTCTTATACCGAAAATCGATTAGTATGATCAATGGTGACATTCAACTTCCACCTTGCTTCTTTATTACAATAATGTTATCAAAGTCAATTACATATTATTATCTTTGATCAGTCACTAAATAATTCTGTGTGAGATATTATTATTATTTTAAATCTCTGACGTATGTTCTAGTTTACTTAATTAAACTATTCTATTTAACACAAATACAATCCACTATGTGATACTTTGTTATTATCAAGTGTCATCTTTTTAATTTGTAAATTTTTTCTCAGTAAATTATTGGTAGCTTTTACAAAAGTCAAAAAAAAAAAAAAGAAAAAAAATAATAACCATAATCTTGTGAATGCTTATATTCTACATATTATCATGGTATTGCTGACAAACGCGAGCCGTGGGATCTGTCCATTATTTTCAAGATTTTCTTAGTTTTAAAGTTTAGACTTCAGAATTTCCTTGGAAATTTAATCTCGAGACTTTTGCATATAGGTCATATAAGTGAGATTGCATATAGACATGTTTACGTCAGGATGTACTTGGGTAAAGGAGATTGAAAAACATGATAATACAAAATTACCGGTTTATATGTGTCATCACACAAAATTCTAGAAGCGTGTTTTTCCTCTCGGCAATTACAGTTGGATTTAGACGTTCTAGTAATGTTTTCATTAATCAAATAGTGCCTGAATATAATATTTAACCCTTTGTTGGGATTTTATAAGGAAGATTTATAAAAAGTGTACAATTTGTTCATGACTGAATAAATTAGCAATGTTTACAAAAGATTTCATGTTTTAAAGTTTTTTAATTCATATTCTTTACAATAATAATATAAAAATTTTAGAAAGAAATATAAATTAGAAGATATGTTAATTTTAGAAAGTTAAATTTATATTTTGTATAATAATATTTTAAATTAGAAATAATTTTATATAATATGTTTTAAAAATATTGTTTAAAGTTTATAGATCTATAAACTTAAGTATCATATATATTAGTCAGTATATACAATTTAAAAGTAGGAAAACAACCAATACAACCATCAAATTTGGTGTATGATTAAAAAAACAAAACTATGGCTAATATTACAATAATGCCAATCATATTATATTACCTTAGTTCTTAACCAAAGAGGCTAGGCCAAAAAGTTGAATCTCCATTAAAAAAAAAAAAAATTGCTCTTGTAGCACTAAGTTCTATTCTAAGTTCAATAAATAGATTATAAAATTTGCCCAATATACAATACTTATAGAGCCAAAATAAAATAAAACAGTGCCACTATTTAATTAATTATTTAAAATATTAATTTTTTCAATGTTTTAATTTTTTTAAATTATAATATAAATTCGATAGGCATTCTACAATGGTAGAATGGGGTGATGAGATGGTGTGAGCGTGTTAATGTTAACTTTTATTCTTCTAGGTTAAATTTGACAACCATCTACATGTCAAAAGTTTAAATCTTATTATAAATAGAATATACTTTTACAAATAATTTAATAAATAGAACATAAAATATCCATAATATTTGTAGATATAAATAATCTATTTTTTAAGAAATTAAAATAAAAAGTTTAAATTAGTAAAATAACTAAATAAATGGATATAAAGGAAATATAAATAATTTTAGATTTAGCAAATTAAATTATAATTATTTTGTAGTGGATATTATCATCATTTTTTAGATAGATTTATTTAAGATATCTATACTAATGTTATAATTAAAAATATAATGTAAAACTATATTAATGGGTTAATAATTTTAATTTGACAATTAGTAATATCATAAAATCATTCAATAATTATTGTTAAAATTAAATTATAACAATTAATTTTAATATATAATAAAATAAAATAAATTATTCATAATTATTATCATAAATACTATGCATAAATATCTCTTATCATAATAAGAGTTGCCCTAAAAGTTGAATATGAGAAAATTAGACCTTAATTATTTTAGTCAATAAGATGATTGATAAAATAAAATATAAATATCATTTCTAATTCATGATATTATAATAGAGACAGAGAAATATTAAAAGTACAAGTTTCTATTCTAAAAATTTTATTATCAATATAGTAAATTCTACAAAGAAAATGTTTCTAATAAGAAACAAAGTCTATTATGGAATGATTTTTTTAATCCCTTAAAAAGTGGTCTTATAGAAGTATGTTTAATTTGAGAAAAAAAAAAAAAAATTTGTTATGATTGGTAGAGATTAGTTAATTAATAGTGCACAAGTCAATAGAATAGTATTTCCTTATAGCAAGTACTAATAATAATATAATACTAGAGTGAATTGTGCAAAAAATTACAATTTTAGTGTGCTAGAAGACAAATTTTTCCTTTAGGAAGAGCTTTTGTCTACATTAGAATCCCCACCTTTCCAACCCTTCTCTAGTTTCCCAAGAAAGCTGGATGATTTGAAGGTATAATTGAGTGTAGAAAGTAGAAGATTAGATAGAAATTATTGATTAATAAGATTTAAAATTACAATCTAGCTTGTAATCAAAGTGTGGTCAAAACCAGGATAAACTACCAAGCTAAACACACCCTTGTCCACTATCATGTTGTAATTTCATATTTTCTCTTAACCTGCATACACTGACCCCATCGTATGCAAAATACTAGGATTATTATTAAGTTAGATTGTGAATAAAGACAAGAGCTTATAAAATAAATAAAAATTGTGAATCTCTTACCTTGGAGGTCTTCAAGTATCTTAATAATAATAATTAACCACAACACATAATAAGAATTAATCTTGACTTCAACCTTTTACCTATCAAAAAAATATTCCAAATTAAAAATATTAAACATTAACTCTTACAAAATCTAAATTTTCAAAAATTAATATAAATAATGTGAAGTAAAATTTGAAAAAAAACATATGAACTAACCTAAGCAACCAGACTACGGTTCCTAGTGTAAATTGCACATGCCCTCTCTCTAAAATATGCCTCAATGTGATAATCAACATGCCTCCTCATATACTCCTTCAAAGGGGAACCCACAAATATATCTACAAATGTGGTTGCTAATATAATAGATGAACACTTTATGTTAAACACCCTTCTCCTTGTGGGTCTATCAAATTCATTGCATATGAAACCTTCCCATCTCAAGTGGAGACTTACAACCTTCTCAACAAAAAACACATTAAGAAATTTCAAGAGGTGAAAAAAAAGGAAAACAAGAAACATTAATCCAAACATATACATTCCTACGTAGAACTATAAGCGGATTTCTAGTGGCATCCATTAAAATGAGCTATGTTGTGACATTAAAAGTTCAATTTTCAACTCTAAAAAGAAGGTTTCACAATGAATTGTATATCATGAAACCAATGCCACTGAAAAATAAGGCCTTTTTCCAAACTGTTAGTACTTGTGGGCATGCATTACCAGAATGTATAGTTCAGTAGCATTAGGGGAATGATGAGGATGAATTTAAGCCATTTTTATTTCTTGTACAATTAATTTCACACAATGGGCTACATGATAAACTTTTATTTTTAAAGCATACAAGCATATGTTTAATTAATGAATTGGACAAAAGTTGTGGACAATTTGTTTCCTTGGGAGCCTAGGAGTGTGGGAAGTTGTGGATAGTTGTATAATTTAAAGTTTATGAATACTACAAAATTAATTCACCTTCTCTCTCAGTTGTGTTGTGAGGACTTTTATTCTTAATAGATTGACAAAAAGTCAATCATAACTTTGTCCAAACATGTTTCCAATGTGTGTGATCATAGCATGTTAAGAGACATCTTTGAATCTTCCATACAAACTACACATCCTATTTCCTACTAAAAGATTTATTAATTTCCACACTCCATATGCTAGAACAATACTCCCAATGACCTATCAACCCAACATGCAAGTTGACATCAATGGAAACATAAGATCTGAAATTTATTATGCATAAAAAATATACCATTACATCTCTTCAATATAAATTGCCTTAGTGAGACTAACACTCATATGCCAATTGGTGCCTATATGTTTGAAAATATAACTACCTAGGGTTTTGACATTTAAATACCCTTATTTTTCTTTCCATTGGTAAAAAATTATAAATTTTAGTAAAATGTTTGACTTAGGGGATATATTTAAGATATCTAAACTTGTAGAGAGAACTTTTGTGGTTTCCTTAGCCAAAAGTTTAAATTGCTATTTGACATCCCTATGTGTCAAAATTGGTAGTAAGTGTTTGAGAGAGGATTGAATTGTATACTAAATTTAAGAGGTTGAGGCATTAAAGTTAGTTACATTTTGTGGTCTAGAGACCAAAAATATTCCAAGTGGATAATGGGTTGTTTGAAATATTTGAAGAGTATTTGTTTCACAAATTAGGTTAATTATCCTATTAGGTCATAGCAATCCGACTAGGTCAATTGGTCAACTAAAGAGACCCAAACATGGTATTGGAGTATGTTTTGTAATTTCCAAATCAATATTTGAAATGGTTCTTAGTTTTCCCTATGATTAGTGAGTCACCTTTATTATCCAAAGTCTCGCTGGATCAGATTACTTGGGCTACTAGGGTTAATAAAGGACTAATTGAAGGATCTAACCAAAATGATGTTTTGGGGTTGAATAAATGGGAAAAAAATTTCTTTATTTTTTTGTATAAAATCACTAGAAAAGGTCTCAATAAATATTCCATGGTCTCTTTAGCCACTAATCCAAAGTTGTGGCATAACCCTTATGTTGTGGTTTTTTGTGTACATAGGGTTTTTGTCAGTAAATGTCTTTTTTTTTTTTTTTTTCATTTAATGGATTTGGGGAAAGTTTTTAAAGATACCTATGATCCTAGAGAGATACAAGGAATTCAAGTATCCATGTTAGATCCTCAAATGAAAGTGGGTGTCTCTATTGTGCAAGAATTCTAGAGGTCAAGATGTTTTGCTAGTCTTTTGAGGATGTGTTCCTCATTGCTCTTGAGTCATTGAATTAAGGAGCAAGGTGAAGTTGTGGGTTACTTGTGGGCCTATTAGGAACTGATGCATCAATAATGTGGACATGACTACCTCTACAAATCTTCTTATGAGATTTCTTACCTTAAAATATATAAATAATTTTTTTATATTGAATTTTTATTTGATGAAGTTGGACTTGTTTAAAAATATATCATACCTATTGAATCAGGGCATGAAATAGTCCTAACCATATGAATGAAGCCACAAAAATAAGCTTGAAGAAACTATGTTTTCTTAGGCACAAAACCTATGTCTAGCTCAGTAATAAAGTATAACTAAGTGAGCTAACCTCTAGAATCAATTCAATACAAAGAAATAAAAAATATTGTTAGTTTAAACATAAAACCTTTACACCAAACTATTTTTCCTTGAATGAACATGGAAGAACATGGATGTTTTACTTGAGAATATCATAAAGTGGCTATGTGACATAGATATAACTACTCATGAAAGGTGAATGATGTAAACACAAAATTTTAACATATTAGAACCTTCTAAAAAATATCAAAGTACTTCCAAAAGACTCCTAGCCTTAGTAAACATAAAATAAGCATCACAATGCTATGGAAAAGACTCTAATGGGACCAAACACTCTAATACAACTTGAGGACACAAGGCAACTTAACAATAAAAGCTAACTAATATAATTATCCATTTCTAACAAATTGACATCCATAGAAATATGTCCATTTCTATATTGGATTGTAATGGATGAATTTTGTTCCCCTCCTAGCACACATAATAACACAAGAAAAGGTGAGGAGAATATATCTTATCATTACTATAAAATATGTTTAATTATCTTTTAAAAATTATTTTACACAGAGAAATCTTAAAACATCATAAGAATTTTTAGCATCATTCACTGAAGCAATACATATCACAACTCAAAATATTTTGCTAACAAAAGTAAAATCTACCAATAAATGATTGGATAGCACGTTTCAATATTTCTACATTGTAGTCAAATGAAGAATAAAAAGTAAATGTCAAGTTTGAAAGCAAACTTTATGTCACTCTGTAAGAATTCTCCTTGGGGCAAAATGACACCAATATCAAGAAGCTCAAGCACTAGCAAAATATGGACCAATAATGGATGATCATAATAACAATAATGAGAATATTGGATAATGGATGAATACATCATAGAGGGTGCATGTATATAAGAGCAACCAATATATCTAGAAGTCACACAAGAGATAAGGATTACAATTCAGCACATGTCCACCAAAGGTGGATTATCCTCCATTGAGCATAGGAGTTTGTGCGATGATGAGAGGATAAGTTTACATAGGTCTATCTCATAAAGAGATGTTGCAAACACCATGTGCTCTAATAAGTTGCTAAATCCTATGTTGTCAATAAGATAACTCATATGACTATGCACATTCCTAAGTAAACTTAAGTAAAGTGTAATAATAATTAATTATTTATACTAATACCCCCCCTTAAGTGCAACTTAGGGGAATGGACTTAAGCTCACAAAGCTAAATGCAAGATGCAATGTGGGCCTTGGCTATTAGGCCATGTTAGGTACCCATTTACAAATACAACGCTCTACATACAATGTGATACAATGCAATTCAATCTATCTAAAAATGGAGGATGAGGGAAAACCTCATGGGAAAAACCTCCTCCAAAAAGAGAGATAACTATAATAAATAAGGGAAGAGTCATGTGACCTCCTTGGTGAAAAATCCCACACCCCCAATAAATCTCACAAATGAAGATACTTGACCTCAATAAAGGGCATGGTGAAGATATCTACAATTTACTATTCAGTAGGATAATACTATAATGCAATGACCTACTCATGAATTAGCTCTTTGATGTAGTGCATATGAACTTGAATGTGTTTTGTGCATTGATTCTACACTAGATGTTTTGAGATTTCAATGGCACTCTGATTATCACAATGTATGACTATGTTTCTAGGTATGTCAAAACCAAACTCCTTTAGAATATGTTGTAACCAAATAGCTTTTGTAGCCACAATGATAGGTCCTCGATACTTAGCCTCAGTAGATGAAAAAGCAATAGTGTTATGCTTTTTACTTTGCCAACAAATGGGGTTGAAACCAAGATGAAACATGTATCTTGAAGTTCTTTTGTGAGAATAAAGATCCTTTGCATAGTCTGAGTATGTATAACCCACTAACTGTAGTCTAGTACTAGCTGCATAACATATCCCATATGTATCTGTACCCTGGATATAGTGTAAGATGTGTTTGGCTGCCTTCTAGTGAAGTTCATGTGGCTCTTGCATGAAGCAAGAAACCATGCCAATTGCAAATGATATGTCAGGGCATGTATGTGTCAAGTAGATGAGACTACCAACCAATAGTCGATATAAAGTAGCATCAACAAGTGGAGTGGAACACTTTGCTTCTAACTTAACACCTAAAAGAAATGGAGTAGATGCAGCCTTGCAGTCACTCATGTGAAATCGAGCAAGTAGATTAAGAACATACTTGGGTTGAGATAACGTGATCCTTGATGATGATTGTTGTATCTCAATACCAAGGAAATAATGAAGTAGACCCAAGTCTATCATGGAAAATCTGTCTTTCAAATTAGACTTGACACTATCAATGATGGATGTTATACTCCCTATAATGATTAAGTCATCAACATAAAACACAAGTAGCAAGTGAGAATCATCTCAGTGAAGAATGTAGACATTCAAATTTGAATGACATCTGGTGAACCATGTTGAGAGAAGGAAAGAATCCATCTTGACATACCAAGCTCTTAAAGCTTGTTTTAGTCCATAGATAGACTTTTGCAACTTGCAAGCCAAAGTAGAATCTTGAATAAAACCCTATGGCTGCTCTATATAAATATCTTCATAAAGATCACCATTCAATAATGCACTCTTCACATCCATCTGATGAACAATCCATCTCTAAGCTGTAGCTATAGCTACTATCAAATGAATGGAGTTCTTTTTTGAAACTTGAGGAAAGGTCTCAATGTAGTCAATATCAGTCACCTGAGAAAAAACTTTTGCAACAAGTCTTGCCTTATGCTTATCAATACTTCCATCCACTGCAAACTTGGTCTTAGAGATCCACTTACACTGAACCAATTTTCTTCCCTTAGGAAGAGAGACTAAGTCCCATGTGTTGTTTCTCATAAGAGAATTGTATTCTTCCTCCATTGATTTATCCCATTCTAAAATCCTAAAGCTTCTTTGAATGATTGAGGATCGGAAGCAATTGCAATATAAGCATGAGGGAGTGAGTTGTGTTGTGATCTTGTCCTCCTAGTATCGTAAGGATTCCCTACCAATGGTCCTACTGCATCCAATGTTTGCTGAGCCCATTTTGGTCTAGTGGAAGAAGATGTAGAATTATAAGGGATTTCCTCAACCTGATTTGTATGCTGCCTCTGTTTGGGTCATGGACATACATCTTCTAAGTCACTATCATCACTGTCACTCTATTCAATGAAGTAGGAAGGATGAGTTGAAGTAAAGCTTGGAAAACTTTCTTCAAAGTGTACACTCCTCTCATAGAAAATTTCATGTCTCTCTAGATCCATCAATTTGTAGGGTTTATGAGAGTCTGCATAACCAACAAAGATGCAAGGTTTACTTTGAGGTTCCAATGCCTTGTGTTTCTGTGGAGGTGTTCCTGCCGATGCTAGACAACCAAAGAATTGAAAATGCTTTACAATAGGTTTCCTTTCATTCCAAGCTTCAAAAGGAGTTAAACCATCCAAATCTTTATGAGGACTCCTATTTTGGATATAGTTTGCACAATTCATTGCTTCAACCCAAAAAACTTAATCAAGAGACTTATGTAGTAGCATGCAAGTGGTCATCTCCTTGAGGGTTCCATTCTTCCTTTCTGCAACACCAATTTTCTACGGAGTGTATGGTACTAAATGCTGAAGGTCAATTCCCCCTTGAGTACAAAAATCTATAAGTCTTGAGTTCACATACTCCCTTCCATTATCTATTTGAAGAACCTTGATGGCTTTCTCTTGTTGCTTTTCTAGTTGATCCTTGGAGGTGAGAAATAATTCAAACACTTCACTCTTATGAGCCATGAAGAATACCCAAGTATAGAAAGAATAGTCATCAATGAAGGTGAGTGCATAGTGAGACTTTCCAAATGTTGGCACTAGAAATGGGCTTGCCACATCACTATGAATTAGGTCAAGAACACTTTGTGCTCTTCAAGACTTCCCATTGTCAAAATTTTCTTCTAGATTCTTCCCAAGTGTGTAACTTGAACAAACATCATATGAGAAGTAGACTTGAGATAGACCATGAAGAATGCTCTTGCTGCTAAGCTGTTGAAAATACCTAGAGTTGAGATGTCCAAATCTCTCATGCTATAGTTTACATTCTATATTTGAATGAATTAACAAGGGTTGTGCATTAGATTTAGGCACAAAGGAAGAAAAGGTGTAAAGCCTTGAATCATGTTTAGCTTCACCTATTGCAACCATAAAATCATCTTTGATGCTTTTCACAACAACTGAATATGGAAGAAATTCAACCTTGTTTTCACCTCCATAGTGAGTGATTTGGTAGAATGAAAGAAGGTTGGAGGTAAGATTAGGAACATAGAGAACATCCTTGAGCACTCCACTTTCCATCTCAACTTCACGTTTTCCTTCAACTTCCACTTTAGTATCATCCCCTACAAAGATGTGAGATACCTCTGAAGGTGTCATTGAAGAAAAATCTCTCTTTGAAGCCCCCATGTGATGTATGGCACTTGAGTCAGTAATCCATTCCCCCTGAATGATAGTGTGTGTGAGCAAAGCTTGCACTTTTCTCTTAGAATATGAAGATGAAGACCCCTTTTCATTATAAGCATTAGGAAATGGAACATTGTGCTTCTTTATGATGTTTTTCAATTCATCAATCTGCTTGTGATAACACTTATGTTCATCATGATCAATTATTTTACAATAGGCACACTTCTTTTCTTGACTATTGTCCGTCATTTGTTTTGGTATTAGAAGAAGACTTGTTGTTGATTAGATTTAGTTGGCGACTTTTTTCTGTCCCCTTGTTTGTTATCTTTCCTATTCTTCTTTTAAACCTTACCTTTGTTTGAACTTTCACTAGTTGGACTTTTTGAGCTCTCATTGTTACCCACCAATGCCATAGAATTTGAAGACTTGAGAATCCCCATTTTTATCAACTTAGATTGTTCATTTTCCAACAACTGGGCATATTCATCAAAAGTGAGTTTCTTGTAAGAAGTCTGTAAGGTTTCTTTTGAGGTGTTGAAAGTAGAGACAAATGTGAAGTAGTTTGATGGCATCTTATTTTGAAATAGATAAATCAACCTCTCATCCTTAATGGGACTATCACATTCATCAAGTTTTGTTCTCAAATCATTCACCTTAATGATAAAATCCTGGATGGAATCAAATTTCTTAGGATCTAGGGAGATAAGTTCATCTTCAATCTTGTAGACATCCTCCTCAGTCACTTTCCTATATAGTTGTTTAAGGGCATCCCAAGTTTCCTTGGATGTATCATATTTTATAATCTGATAAAAGATCTTCTCATCAACCCCTAACCTAAGGATTCCTAGGAATTTTCTGTCTGCCAATTCCCAAGCACATATATCACTTTGAGTTAATTTATCATATGTGTGTTTAGGAAGAGATCCATCTACATATTGAGAAACTTCTTCATTCATTAGCTCACGTCATTTTTTAACTAACCATGTGGCATAATTATGTAGTGTTAATTTTGGAACCTTAATGTTTCCCTTAATGCAAGGAAAGAAAGATAATAGCAAGAAGAAAGGCACACAATAGCAAGAGACACCTTCCCCTTTTCACTCAATCAAAGAAACCCCCCCCCCCCCCAAATGAATGCTTTAGGCACTTTATACTTAGTGCAATTACAATAGCCACTTGCCAATTTAGGGCCTAAATGAACTTCTAATTTTTCAATTTACAACCTCCTCTTGGAGTTCAAATCTGGTACTTAGCAATGTATCTTAGATATACAACAATTTTGAATTTTGATCAAAGCAATACAATGCAAAAAAAGAACTATTTTTGAAAGTGATGTTTCTATCCACAAAATCCTATAATCTAATCGTAGATTTGGAAATTAGATGAAAAAATATGCACTTTCAAAAAAAATGGCACTTGAATATGTGTTCAGATGAGCTCGTACGTAGCATTTAAAGTTGTAAAATGCAGGATTAGATAGGTACAGTCACTAAAAACTAATTTTTTTGACAAATCCATGCATCAAAACTAGATAATAAAAACACCACTAAAAAGTTTAGAAAATTCTATCCCAAAACAAATAAAAAATTACACCTGATCTAGAATCTGGATGACTAAGAAATGACCTCCCAAAGTTGGACTATCAAATTAAAACTACATATGGTGAGGGGTCTACCCTAATGACGCCAACAAAACACTATGTTAAGATTGACATCCAAATGGTTGTCTCTGCAATGCAATTTGGCCTACTAGTGACGATCATATGGCCATCAAATTTAGGCTCACAAATTAATACCATCAACAAAAAGACTAACCATGCAACTGGCATGGTAGTTCGTATGGTATGGATGGTGATGTGCCTCCTTACATGGCCGATGATGTGGTAGATGATTTCATCAACTATAGATTTGATGCGTGGCTATCTTGCTAGCAAGATGATAAGGCAAGTTGACATGTCCTTCGACGAATCCTATGTCACCGCATGCAGTTGTTGACTGGGCTTGGAAGCCATGTGATGCATTTAGTGGAGGTCCATGTTGGTGGCAGCAGAGTGCTAGCCATGTGGTGGAAGGAAGGTGGAGGTGTAGCTATGTGGTGTCACTGGATGAAGGCAGAGGCACCGCTAGGTGGTTGTGCAGGTGGTGGTGTGAGATTTTCATCCCACATGCATGGTATTTATGCTCTTTGTGGTACTTAAATAACATACTCTTTAGTAAGAGTAGTGGCTTGTGAGCTAGTTGGATTGTGATGAATGTCAATTGATCTTCGGTGGTTGCTACTAGTAGTTTGTATGTCATTCATGGTCTTTGTTGATTGCTGAGCCATTAGTGGTAAACTTCTTGTGTTGACCGGTAGCCTCTACAATTAATTTAGATCTTGTGTCAATTTGGTTTGTGGACTGTGTCTAACCACAGGTGGCCAGGGTTTGACCGCCCAGTTTGCTTGCAAAAATAATGCTCTCCTACTGGCCTAAAATGCCAATTTTTTTTCCAAAATTCTGGAAATAAAATGCAAATCTAAAAAAAAAATGCAGAGAAGCAAATAAAAATGTATATTTGAAAAATTAATTGCACAGATCTGTAGTGATCATACCAATTTTGCAAATCGGGCCTTTAGGTTCTGGTTTTCAAAAAGAATTTTGCCTAAGATTTGACTATAGCCTAGCCTAGGCAAATTTATAGTCAAAATTTGCTGAGGTGATCCTCCAGATGCAATGGTGAGGTCAGATCTTGCTCAAAACACTCCCAATTTCTATGGATACTCCAGATCTAAATCGTGGCCCTCCGAGAGGTGAAGCAAAAATAGTCTCCAATGGCTATGTGAAGAGATCTCCTCTAGCTTTGATACCATGTAAGAATTTATCTTGGAGTAAAATGATGCAAAGGTCAAGAAGCTCAAGCACTAGCACAATATGGACCAATAATGGATGATCATAATAACAATAATAAGAATATTGGATAATGGATGAATACATCATAGAGAGTGCATATATATAAGGGCAACCAATATGTCTAGAAGTCACACAAGAGATAAGGATTACAACTTAGCACATGTCCACCAAAGGTGGATTATCCTCCATTGAGCACAAAATTTTGTGTGATGATGAAAGGATAAGTTTACATAGGTGTATCTCATAAAGAGATGTTGTAGACACCATGTGCTCTAATAAGTTGCTATCTCTTGTGTTGTCAACAAGATAACTTATATGACCATGCATATTCCTAAGTAAACTTAAGTAAATTGTAATAATAATTAATTATTTACACTAACACACTCCTTATTTACCACAAAAACAAAAAGAATAAAACCTTTGAAATTTGAAATAAAAAATGTTGGAAAGGAAATAAAGCTGTGTTGGTTCCACCTTCTCTCCTCCACCATGTCATTATGAATGAGCTTTAGACTCAATATATTTTCATTTGTCTGTAATTTGTTTTCTCAAGTTTTTGTCCTGCCAAGCTTTGTAAATTTACATTTGTATACAAAATGCATAATGTTTTTTTTTTTGTCATTTTAGTTGAGGAGTAAGTAAGGCAACTTTTGTAAAAGAAGGGGAAAAAACAAAGGGACAAACTAATTTCTAGATAAAATTCACTAAAGACAAAACAAAGTCAAACATTTTTTTTAGATTCATGAAAATGTAATGATTTTTTTCCAAAATTTTTGTTGTTTTTGAGTTTTGAAAATTGGTCAATGTATAGTTTGTAGGGAAGATTTAACCATGTCCAAAAAAAGTTCTAAAAGGAATGAGTATAATATTTTACCACCCTTAAACATCATATATTAAGGAAGATTGATGAGATTGCTAAGCATAATGTGTTCTTAATGTGGTCCTCTTATGATTAATTGAGAAGGTCTAACAACCAACTAAGGGAATTGTTTTAAGGATTTGGCATAAAGGAAGGATATTTTCTTTTATCAAGTATGTATGAATGACATGGTTGATGATTGATGATAATCAACAATAAGAATGAAATGAAAAGTTATGTAGAGCAGTGTGAAAGTGAAGGAAACTTGATTGCTAAGGTTTTGTTGAGTGATCTAAGGTTTGATATTTGGATCTGAGGTTTGTGACCTAGTCTACAAGGTCTAAAAATGATTGGTTCAATTGAAAGAATAAAGGAAAGAAGAACATAATAGTAAATTGCATGTTTGAGTATTGAACTCTTCTTGTAGTTGAAATTTCATGTTTGGGTAGTAGGGTCATCTTGCATACATTGTACTACAACTCCTAACAAGGTTGGCACAACTCCTAATAGGGTTGGAATCTCCTAACAAAGATTCAAAGTCTGCTAATAGGGACTCTATGGTACTAAATATTGTAATAGACTCCTAACAGGGTCTTTCCTCTAACAAGGAATATTCATATTAGTACATCATCTTGTGGGCATCATTCGCACTGAGGTTTTCCCTTTGATCATGGGTTTCCCCAATTAACATATCTAGTGTAATTTTCTATGTGCATCTTATTATGGTTTTTGTTTACTTTGGTTGAATGGTTAAGTTTTTTTAAAGAAGATAAATATTTTAATTGTCAAATAATTGATACACCCCCGCTCTCTCAGTTATCTTGGTGGACTATTGTTTCTAACAATTGGTATCAGAGCATCAAGTCCTTGAAGATAAATCTTAACAAATTTAGGAGATCCATGGTGAACATGTTTAGGAAAGATAGTCCTACATCTGACAGAGTAAATTTCAACACCTGAATGATGGAAATTCTTGGTGAATTATTAGATTTGTGTAAAGAGCAAAATATTAAGTTTTTAGATCCAAAATCCTTTTGTTGTATACAATGGAATAGTAGCACATGTGGAGATAGATCCAGATCAAAAAAGGACATAAAGATAAAGGAAGGTATTGATCTAATTACAAAGAGAGAGCTAGAAGGTATGAAAATTTTTGTTTGTTGGACATGTAAAGAGTTTGGTCATTTTTCAAGTAGATGTCCTAAGAAATTGAAAAAATATAGAAAGAATCTACTCTCTAATAAAGTTGAAGAATTTAGAGTAACTATGGAAAGATCCTTGAAAGACTATGTTAATTAGTCTAGATTGGTTAATGAAAAGCATGTATCAGAAGAAACAACTTTGGTAACTATTATGGAAAGTGAAAATGTGAGAATTGATGAGGAATTTAGGATAAAATAGAGAACAATTGATTACAGTTCTAATGATGATGTTGTTACTAAGCCAAGGAATGATGAGGTATTTCTTGAGACTAAAAATTATTTGTAGAATGAAGGAGACCCAAGTTAGGAACAAAGCTTGGAACCTTTAGTAGATCCAAGAGTTGAGATAACAACTCCTACTTTAAGAAAGAATATGATAAAGAATCACCCATCCAAGTAGATCATCAAAAGCAAGCACAAAGGTGTGATGACAAGAAGTGGAGTCAATTAAGAACTATGCTTGATATCTCAAGTTGAGCCTAAGAATGCAGATGAAGCATGTTATGATTAATATTGGAAACAAGCTATGAAAGAGGAATTGGATCAGATAGTAAAGAATGAGACGTGGGAATTGGTTCCTAGACTAGCAGAAAAGAACATGATAGGAACTAAATTGGTATTTAGAAAAAAGATGAATGAACAAGGTGAAGTTGTAAGGAACAAAGCAATATTGGTATGCAAAGGTTAGTCATAGCAAGAAGGGATAGATTATGAGGAGACTTATGCTCCAATGGCTAGAATAGAAGTAGTAAGATTATTCTTAGCCTATGTAACATAGAAGAAATTCAATGTATATTAGATGGATATCAAATCAACATTTCTGAATGGAGAACTTGAAGAAGAAGTGTACATTAAGTAGCCTGAAGGATGTTCTTTGATAGATGACAAGGACATAATATGCAGATTGAGGAAAGCATTGTATGACTTAAAACAAGCACCTAGAACTTGGTAGGAAAGGCTGGACAAGCACTTGATAAAGCTTCGATATAAAAAAGGTATGGGAGATAGTAATCTCTATTGAAAAGAAATTGATAATGGTTTGATGATTTTGGTAATATTTTTTGATGATATCATATTTGGATGAAATAATGAAGAGAGTGAGAACTTTGCTAAGGAGATGAAGAAAGAATTTGAAATGAGTATGATAGGAGAGATGAAATATTTTCTAGGATTGTAGATTCTATAGAATAAAGAAGGAATCTTTATTTCTTAGACTAAGTACTTGAAGGATTTACTGAAAATGTTTGGTTTGGAAATATGCAAACTTGTTGGAACACCTATGGTAATTAGATGCAAGTTATCTACAAAGGATGAGACACCTACTGATGAGAAGAAAAAGTACATATCTATGATTGGAGGATTACAATATCTTACTTACACAAGGCTAGATATAGAAAATGTAGTTGGAATTGTTACAAGATTCCAAGTTGATCCTAGAGAAGCACATTATGCAGCAATCAAAAGAATATTTAGATATCTGAAGGGAACATCTAAGTTCATATTATGGTATGAAAAATCTAATGATTTCACTCTAAGTTCTTATATTGATGCAGATTGGCCAGGTAGTATAGATGACAAAAAGAGCACTAGTGGTGGAGCCTTCTTTCTTGGAGGAAGATTGGTTTCTTGGATAAGAAAAAAACATGATTGTACATTATAAAGTACAATAGAAGTAGAATGTGTTACAACAACAAAAAAATTGCAACCAAATCATTTGGATGAAGCAAACGTTGAAAGATATAAGGATAGAAATCAATGAACCTATTATTATACATTGTGACAACACAAGAACAATAAATATGTCTAAGAATATAATGTTGCATTCTAAGACCAACCAAATTTATATTGAGTATCATATGTTGAAAGAGAAAGTTGTAGAAAATGAAATTAGATTGGAATATGTGAGCACTAAATAGCAGATTGCAAATGTATTCACTAAGCCTCTTCCCAAAGAGACTTTTGAGTATTTATGAGGTATGTTTGGGGTTATGTCCATTCCTACATCAAAGTAGAAGATGCAAGAGTGCATCCGTCCAGTGTAATAGAGCACAATTGTTGTCTGGATTGAATGATGATGATTCCTATATGGGGGAGTATCTATAATGGAAAAATTCATCTAGGACTCTTGTTGGATGTCATTTTGAATAGTGTCTTTCGACACTTGAGCTAAGTAAGAATTAGTTGTTGAGGAGTTTGATGCAATAAAGTTTGTTTCTAAAACCTTTGACATTGATGTCAATGGGGGAGAAGTTTGGCATAAATTTTATATGTTTGGAAGAAGTACAACATGGAATGGTAGTTTGATAGAAAGCACATTGAGGTATATCAATGGGGGAGAATGATTGATGAAGAGGATTTGAAAAGATGAACAATCTTTTGTTGGTATTCTTGGAACTAGATTTTTTTTTTATCTATGTTACCATCAATGCCTAAGGGGTAGATTATTGCAAGCATGAATACTGATGATATTCCTATGGGGGAGTATTGTAGATATGTTACATTCATGATTGATTTTGTCATTGATGCCATTATAAAAAAAAATTGTAGTATCTAAGAAAAGAACAATGACAAGATCAAGTTGGTATGAATGGCTAGTTGAGTATTATAACTATCTAAGATTATGGGAGATACTTATGAGTATTTAGTATACATAGTTAACATCATAAGAATAAATAATAAGTCTAGAAGAAGTTATGTAAGATTTGGTGATGTATGTTTTAAGATAGATTTTATAGAGGCATATTCTAGTAAACTTGTTATATCTTTTAATAGAGTTGATATTCTGAGGATCAAGGTTGAGGAAATGAAGATGACATGTTGATGATGGTGTAGCTAAATTTTCACATTATAATATTGTGTGTACAAAAAGTTATTCAAGTTGCAAGGCAAAAGATTGATGATATCACTAAGTGTAACATGTTCTTAATGTGGTCCTATAATGATTAATTGAGAAAGTATAAAAACTCACTCATGGAATTGTTTTGAAGACTTAGTGTAAAGGAAGGATATGTTACTTTATCAAGTATGTATGAATTTCATGGTTGATGATTCATGATAAGTAGCAGTAAGAGCAGAATGCAAATTTATGCAGAGCAATGTGGAAGTGAAGGAAACTTCATTGTCGAGGTTTTACTGAGTGTTCAAATGTTTGATATTTGAATTTGAGGTTCATGACCTAGTCTATAAGGTCTAACAGTGATTGATTTAGTTGATATAACAAAGGAAAGAAGAACATAATAGTAAATTGCATGTTTGACTAGTGAGCTCTTCTCGTAGTTGAAATTGCATGTTTGGGCATTAGGTTCATCTTGCATACATTGTACTACAACTCCTAACAAGGTTGGCACAACTCCTAACAGGGTTGGAATCTCCAAAAAGAGATTCAAAGTATACTAATAGGGACTCTATGTACTAAATGTTGTAATAGACTCCTAATAGGGTCTATCCTCTAACAAGGAATATTTATATCAGTACATCATCTTGCAGGCATCATTCCCATTGGGGTTTTCCCTCTGATCAAGGGTTTCCCTAGTTAGCATATCTAGTGTAATTGTCTATGTACATCTTATTATGGTTGTTGTTTACTTTGGTTGAATGATTAAGTTTTTTTAAAGAAGCTAAATATTTTAATTATCAGATAATTGATTCACCCCCCTGTCCCCTCTCAGTTATCTTGGTGGACTATTGTTTCTAACAACTATTGCATTGTCAAAAAAAAGTTTTATCTCTGAGTTCATATTAATAAAATTATAGCTTTATTTGAAGAGTGGATTATAAACTTGTATTCTTCTTTTGAATCTCTATTTTTTATTTGTTGCTCAAAATTTTAACAATTGGTATTAGAGCATGTTGTGCTTGATCATTTTTAGTAGGAGTGATTCAAGTTTCAGTGGGAGCAATGGTGCTTCAAGAAATAAAGGTTGAAAGGTTCAATGGGAAAAATTATGCATTATGAAAAATGCAGATGGATGATTTCTTATACCAAAAGGATCTATGGTGACCATTACAAGGTAAGGCTATGAAACTTGTAGCCATGACTGATGAAGATTGGGATATTTTAGATAAAAAATCACTAATAGCATTCAATTGTGCTTGTCTCCATCTATGGCATTTAATATATCTAAATCAAAAGTAGCTGCTAAATTGATAACTATATTGGATAAATTGTGTGAAAAATCTTCATAATCAAACAATTTTTTTCTTATTAAGTGGTTGGTTAATATGAAAGATGGCTGAAGTTAAATTTGTGGGAGAACATTTGAATAATTATAGTACTATAACTAGCTGATAACCTTCTATAAAAATTAGTTTTGATGAAGAAGTTCGGGCTTTGTTAATCTTGTCCTCTTTGCCAAAAAGTTGGAATAGTGTGGTTATGGAAGTAAGTAATTCTATTTTTAGTTCAAATACCTTGAAATTCAATGATGTTATTGGTGGGTAAAAGCACAAACCTATGTCACATTTTATAAAGGAAAATGATATTAGAAGTTAAACTACTCAACTTTAATGACATAAAAGGGACATTTGTGTTTAGAATTTGAAGATGATGTAAACTAATGAAATGTGTAAAATTGGATGAAGTTTATGCCTGTATTTTTTTTTTTTTAATTGAGTAAAAATTTTATCACTTTTTTAATTTTAAAAGTTTATTTTTTAATTTTTTTTTAAATGCTAAAATATAGAGTTTTGTTCCCACCAAACAAATCTATGCAAATGATCATATTTTGATTTGATTTTGAACTATGTTATAGTTGACATGTATACCTAGTGGACCAAAAAAATCTGATTTTGGACTTATATGTTTCAAGTGTTCAAAGTCAAATTTGTTAGAAATTGACTATTTTTTTCCTGCTAGACTTTTTTCTATCAAATCTACATTTTAAAAAAAAAAATTACATATTCTTAAAGATGGCTCTCTCCTCTAGAGGTATAGATAAAGGTTTTATTTTTTGAACATGATTTACTATTTCTTTTTTTAAAAAATTGAACAACCATCTTCTTGTATCTTAAAAGACCTACTTGTAATATTTTATAAATATGAATATTATAAATAATCAAAATACTACAAAATTTATATGACCATAATTTAAATCCAAGATCTGCAAAATGGTATTTTTAGTTTTTGAAAAAACTTCATTTTGCATGGAGAAATTAGTATTGAAAGTGAATTTTTTGGAGAAATTACATATTTTTCTTGTGTGCCTACTACTTAGGATGACACATAGACAGTAACAGTCAAAACCCTTTTGGCTGTAACTCCTATTGGCCCAGAAAAACTATTAGTGGTTACATTAGTGGTTTTATATAAAATAATTCAATTTTTATTTCAATTTATAATAACTACACATTAACTTGCAAAATTTAAAGGAGCATTTTAGAAATAAATTTTTTTTGTAGTTTTTTTTATCAATTGTTTCCTAGAGTTTAACGATAATTACAAAGGATCATCAATAAGGTATTTTTTTCACCTAGTTACTTTTATGTACTCTATATTGAAGTATTGAATTATATTTCTAGTGTAATCTAAATTCAAATATTTTCCTACAGGTCAAAGTATAGAATGGGTAATAAAAATGCTAGATCAAGAAAATATGATAGAATAAGAGATGACAAAATGAAAGGTCATACAAAACATAATCAAAATTGACCTACTGAAGTTAATGAAGAAGATGATATTCATGAAGAGGACGAGATTTATGAAGAGGATGAGATTAAAGAAGATGAACAAATTGGTAGTTCTAATGATAGAAACATATTATTAGGTGTAGAAAAATTGATGGATTTGGATGAGGACCTACTTTTTAGTCAAATTTCATCTACACAAATGGTAAAAGAGAACACTATTAAAAGGAATTGCCAAAATATGTGGGATGAATATTTCAAAAATAAAAGTATATTTGGAAAGGCACTATTATTTGTCAAGTTATTTAGGAGAAAAGATATGAGACTTGTTTTGGAGTTGTTGGGTGTTGACAACAAGAAAAACCATGTGCATAATGCTAATAAAACAATAGTTGAAAATTTGTAAACTACTTATAGAAAAATTGATAGCACAACTTGAGGAGGTGATTTGAGTACTGTACATAGAGTGTTGATGACTACTATATCTAGTAGAAAATTGACACATAGAAAACAAGTACATGCAATTTTTGATTTACTATAGGAGAAGAAATATGCTAGATGAAAATATTGAGAATAATTGGGTGAATAATTGCAGAGTTCCTTGAAAAGACAAATTTTTTGAAGATGTAAAAAGACAGGTTATTGAATTTTGGACCACTCTATCTCTTGTTTCTTCCAATAGACATGATACTGTACCAATTAAAGATCAAGAGATAGGTGAAAATTGAACATTCAAAATATTTTATAGATATAACACAAAGTGAATTATTTCTAACATTTAGGCAAGAATTTTCAAATGTGAAAATATGTCAGAGAATTTTTGAGAGACTATGTTCTTCCTTTGTACACATAAATAACATGCGCGAAACTTGTTGTTGATGAAACCATGTTGATTTTAGTCTATACTTGCAATTATATAAATAACTTATGGCAGTACTTGATCCAAATTTGGTCATCCCTAGCAGTACATCACAATTTGTGAAGTCTATATTATTTGATAAATTAGAAGATTTAGATGAGTTCAAAGTATAATGCATCATAAATCAATGTCTAGATTGTGGAGATTTATGTAAATTTCTACTACAAATTGAGAATATTGATGAATCAACACCAGTTTCATGGATGAGATATGAATATGAGACATATAAAATAAGACATGAATTGAATCCAAAAAAAAATGTATTGAAGGAGAGTGAATTGCGGTATGATGAGTTTATGACCAAGTTCCATCCATTGATATATCCACATATCCAACATTGTCATGGCGCACGATGAAAAGCTAAACAATTTTGTGATTTAAAAAATTGTTTCCCACGTCGTTGTATTCTTTCAATTGTAGATTTCTTTGAGAACTATAGATTTTCACCTCAAATAGAGCTTGAAGGGAAAAATTTAAATTCTAAACAAGTTGTGATATTTGTGTAGGTGACTTATAGATTTGCACAATTTGAGGTGTATGAGATAGAAAGTTTGGAGGAAAATGAACACATTATCATAAAGGAGGTTCATTTCTATATTAGTGATTATAGAGTTCATGATACGAGCTATATCTCTCATTCTTTTCCAATGTTCTCTGAAGATTTTACAAATCGTGGAATAAATATTTTAGAGCAATGGATCTGGTCTGATGGTTGTGCAGGTTAGTGTACATGTGTCCATTTTTATTTAACTTTAAATTTAAAACTTATATTGATTTGTACATGTATTTCAATTTGATGTATATAATTATTTCTAATCTCATTTCATGAACTCACAGGATAATTTAAATCTACAAAAGCATTTAATTGGTTAGCCATGCAGCAATGTTAGGTTTCTGTGGAACTTCTTTGAAAGTGGACATGCAAAAGGGGAGCATAATGGGGTAGGAGCATGCATAAAGTGCGCACTTTGACAACATGAATGTGCAGGTACATATGTACATACATTTAGTGTGTTCTTGATCTACTTATAACATATATATGTATAGATTCTCTCTAGAGATCTACACACACACACACACACACACACACACAGATTTAATGTATTTTAAATTATATATACATTTATGTTACACATTGACGTAATAGGATAGAGAGTGCGAATGAAACTATTGAAGGGTGCAAAGATCATTTTGCTAGATTGAGATATTGAATACAATAAGCATTATTTTTGTAAAGTGAGGTAACTATTATATATATATTTATTTGATATAATACGCATGTGTATATTCTTATTATTCAAGTTTATAATTATATATTTATTCTAAAACATGATCATTAATTAAATTATCTGTACTTGTAATAGATATAGATTGGTCTAATCCTTACAATTGCCAAACAATTTTTGGTATTAGAAGTTTACATCAAGTGGTGACTACAGGACACCACAAACCTCCAGTGATTAAAGTATGAGAGAAATCATGTTTTGTAATGACTACACGAAGGAGAATCCAATGAGTGTATATAAAAATATTGTGAATGGATATGTTTGATATTGGGATTTGAAGGACATAGTCAGAAAGCCTCATTTTGAAGATGTTGACATTGACATTGACATTAACATTCATGATCCTATATATTTAGCTGATTATGAGCATTTTTTTGATTTAGTTATGGTAGGTTTGTCGAATATGTACATATATATATGACATACATGTATGTTCATGAAAATAAACTTATATATATATATATATTTTTAAAATTTTTTTTAATTTTTTAATTTATAAACACATCTACTTTTATGTACATGCAGGAGATATTTTTTCCATCCAAACCTTAGAAGATAATGTAGAAAATGTAGACTATTATCTTCTAAGATGAACAAAAGAAAAACACAAGTTGCTAGAAGGAACTATAGATGCTAATGGACAATCATATCCAATTGGATTAGTTGTTTTTGAAGAAAAATGTTATCAACAAAACAAGATAACCGATAGTAGCATTGAATTTATTGAATACATGCCTAGAGTAAAGGTTTTACAATATAGTAACCATGTCATAGTGACAAAGTTTCAATTTGATGCAATAAAAAGAAGAGGACATTGTGGAAATCAAAAGTGGAAACTTTCTATTGAAGAACATGAAAAGATTCTAGTGATAATAAAAAATAGAGAGGATCCTAACAATATAATGTTTGTGGAGCTCTAGTTCAACGATTTGTACTTATTTTGTATATATAATTCTCATACTTTCATATTTACTACATACACATCATTTTGGATATATATTTTATAAATTTATATACATTTGATCATGAATCTTGAATATATGGTACAAATTATGAACAAGCATTGTTATTTATATTTTTTGTATACTTTGATACACACACACACACACACACACAACCCCTCTAGACTTCCCCCCAAGACAACCCATTAGGAATTCCCCTTAGGACCTCCCCTTAAGACCTCCCCTTAAGGCAACCCCTTAAGACATCCCATTAGGACTTCCCCTTAGGACTTCCCCTAAGACAAACCCTTAAGACATCCCATTAGGACCTCCCCTTAGGACCTCCCCTTAAGACAACCCCTTAAGACATCCCATTTGGACTTCCCCTTAGGACCTCTACTTAAGACTTAGCCTTAAGACAACCCGTTAAGACATCCCATTAGGACTTCCCCTTAGGACCTCCCATTAAGACAACCCCTTAAGACATCCCATTAGGACCTCCCCTTAAGATAACCCCTTAAGATATCCCATTAGGACTTCCCATTAGGACCTCCCCTTAAGACAACCCCTTAAGACATCCCATTATGACTTCCCTTTATGAGCTCCCCTTAAGACAACCCCTTTACTAATTAAATGCACTCGTATTAGATTCTATAGCACGTATTACATTCTTTATGTTCATATGTATTCTTTGTGTTCAAGTATATGTATTAAATTTAGTGATTAAATGTTGTAACACATGTATTCTTTACTAGTACCCTTTATGTTCTTAAATATGTATTAAATTTATTGATTAAATGTTGTAACAAATGTATTCTTTACTAGTACTCTTTATGTTCTTAAATATGTATTAAATTTATTGATTAAATGTTGTAACTCATGTACAAAATAACACATGATCTATGAAAAAAAAATATGAATATTGAAAACATACATACATTCAACATGAACATAAGACATGAACATAACTACAAAATAACACATCTATGAAATAATGGACCTATGTAAAATGTATCCAAAATACCATATAAAATGTCTCCAAAATACCACATCAAATGTCTCTAAAATACCACATCAAATGTATCCAATAACATATAAACAACATCGAGGTCTCCACATCAAAGTATTGCGCACGTGCGCGTGTGTGTGTGTAAGATCAACCACATCCCCCTCTTGATCCATGACCCCAAAGGGCTCTACAATCTAGGTTTGAACCCTATGTCAAATGAAAGAAATTTGTTATTATAAAATTATGTACATGCACATTATATATATATATATATATATATATATATATATTAAAAATGTAACATACTTGTGACTCATGTCATGCAGGATCTATTGGGGTCTCAAGATCTCCAAAATGCAACATATTATCACTAAGATCCTATAGGACACATGTATGTACACAAGTTAGATTAAATCACTTGAATATATATATGTCTCTAAGTACATGTATTTAAGCTCAAGTATGTTAAACTTATAAGTGTAAATTATAGCAACAAATATATTTAAACATAAAAATTTATATTTACCATAGCATCATGTAATGCTCTGCCAATTTGACTAATATTTGAATTGTCTAGTGATAAAGTAGCCTAGTCCGAATTGACTGTCTCATTTGAAGGCATAGTGGTAAATAGATGTTGTTGTACTATGGGGGCCTAAGTATGGGGGGTGTTGTATGAAGTGGTACAAGATCCTCATTAGGTGGGGGGGCAGGTGTTGTAGGGCCTTGTGTAGGAGCAGGTGCTATAGGATCTTAAGTAGGTGTGGGGGTGGGTGCTATAGGGCCATGTATAGGAGCAAGTGTTGTAGAAAGTGTAAGAATATCCTCCTATCTCTGTGAACCCTGCGATCTTGCTATGCATGAGGGAATATGGCTGATTTGTTCACCAATGTCACTAAGAGGAGTCCTTGTGGCTATTGGTAATGTTTGATCTAAACCAAGAAGATCAGATGCTAAATAGGATGCCATACAACACAATGCATCCACATCTAATATAGTAGAAACCTCTCATGGAGATGGTATACCTACTATCCCATACACATTATCAACTCCTGTGCTAGAGGATGCATCTATTCAAATGGTACCACAAGATCGTAACATATATCTGTCACATTGATCTGAAGAAATCTCCTATAATTGCATAGCAACCGTGGAAATGCTAGAATAGATTTGAGTCCTTACTGTATCATCTAGAATAGTCATACCCGCATCAACCATATGTGGAGCCTTGGCATGACCAAAAGGTTTGTACCCACCAATACCTATTTATTAATGGGTGTAGGCATGTCCGCAAGTCTAAATCTCTCTGATAATCTATCGAGGCCTTATTTAGCATGACTTGGAAAATCTATATAAACTACATCATGATGTAAATGAAATTATGCAAATAATTGTTTGTAGAAATAAAGAGGAAACTCATCCTTCTGTGGCCACCTATGATGTGCATCTAACCAACAAGGATATATAAATGGTGCAACAAGTTGATTTATACACTTTGTAGCCAAATAACGTCCAGCCCTAGACCTATCTATATTAAAGGGAAATATACTCTTCACCATAGCAGTGGAACCTATATATCAATTTTTCTATACTTCACAGTGCCAGCGACATTGTAAGAAAGGGAAGAGTAAAAAGTCGCAATACTAATATCATCATATGGGTTGTATGTCTCTATCATCTGAATCATAAAAAATAACTCATCTCTCATAGAAACATTCTTCTCCCTATTAAGGAGAGTGGTAGAAGCCAAAATTGTAGAATCAAGAAACTCTATAACATGATATAAAGTAGCAACTGTATCTCTAGATAAATGTTGTCTTTCCTCAGAAGATGATGTCATTCTATGTGTTGTACTTGGCTCAGCATTACAACCCCCTCCTTGAATGGTAGCCTCCCTACACACACACACACACACACACACACACACACACACACACACAAACACAAAGTTGAATGTAACTAAAAAATATAGATCATTTTATTTAACATACATATTAAATATACATCAACTTAATGTATAGCTCATGTATGTGAATAAAAAATATGCATGTGTGTATGTGGGATAAAAAACTAATTTGAAATTAACTTTCTTCTACCTAACTTTTGACTATATGTTAAAGTACATAAGTTTTTTATGTTAATGTTTTCTAAAATGTAACTAATTTTTAGCTATCTTGAGGTTTGAACAAGATTTCTAAATTTCATGTACATGTAGGTTATTGTAGTTTCCGTTTTCTAAGTTTGAAATTGGTTAAATTTTAAATTTTCAAGTTTGAACAACTAGAAGGTATTATAGTTTAGTTCTGCCTAATATTTCACTACATATTAGTTATCTATATAGGTTTACTATGTTAATATTTTTTGAAATGTAATTAATTTAGTTATCTACGTCTCAACTTGAGTTTTCTATGTTTGATGTAAAATCTACATTTATGATTAAGTAGATATTTAATTAAAAAATACTATATAGTACTCTATCTAACTTATGATTTAACTATATAAAAAAAATTTAACTAATCTAAATAACTAACTACTAAAATATTTAAAATACATTTAATTTAACTACTAAAACACTTAAAATACAATTAATTTAACTAATACTAACATGTAATAAATAAAAACAACTTGACAAAACAAAAAAATAAAATAAAATAATGATCTTCAGAATTCAATTCCACAACAATGCAAATGACCTCCAAAACTAATATTTGACTTATTTATAATGTGTTGTACCCTTTCGGCTGAAAGTGTGTTGGCAGTAACTCTTCCGGCCCTGGTAGCCATGTAGACATGGGAAAGTGCCATGCATGTATGACTAATAGGGTTACGGCCGAAACACCCTAATCCCCTCCTCAAAATCCCCAACAATGCAAATGACCTCCAAAACTGATTTTTGGCCTATTTATAATGTCTTTACCCCTTTCGACCATAACACATTTGGCTGTAACCCTCCTCGATATCCCAAAGGGGAGGCGCGTATGTAGTAGAGAGTCCGAGTAAAGCGGGAATTATTCATCCAATGCAGACTTGTTTTTTATCACTATCACAGCCTCCTCTAGAAGAATCTGATAAAAATATAATAAAAGTAGAGAATGAGAAATGAAAAATTATAATAACTGAACCATTAAAGAAAAATGAAAAACAGAATGAACTAATTAGTGATTTGAGTTCACTAATTCTGCAGCTTTCAAAAGTGCAGGGTTTGATTTCTGATATGGCATGAAGGAGAGGGAAGTCTATAGAAAGATTTAAGTCTTTGGAGTTCATTGATATACACGAGTATGAACAGAGAAATAAGACGATGGAGGTGTTGGGTATGCAGGAGGAGGTTAAGCAAGTACAATAGCCGCTAGCAATTGGACAGTATGTTGATTTTAAAGGAGAGAAATATATTTTTAATCATAGTATGCTCGTCTGCAGACATCCTGATAACAGCAAGACTGTGTTGGTCAAGTCCTAACTCAAATTTTGGTGATGTAAGATCATTTGGGTATGTCATTCCTATATTTTCTTTGGATCCCAGCGCTCAGTGCTTACAGTGCATTGATAGATGTTGGAAGGCTGTGGGTGTTATTGGAAGAAAGAATGGGCATTGTACAAGGGTTCGGAGGAATATATTGAAACGATTTTGAGAAATGAGAAAGAAAATGGCCAATTCTTAGAGGTAAATGCAATTACAACAGCTTAATTTGAGGAGCGAATTGGGGTTTTACAGAAGTATAATAGCATTAATTTTGAGGCAATAACAGAGCCTCTGTCATATCAGTATGAGGAGAGTATTTCAGATGCAGTAGTTACAGGTCTAATAAAAGATAAAATGAAAGAACATATGCTAGACTATATAGATGACAAAAATAGGTTTAAGAGGTTTGGTCTTATTGGTGTTGACATTCTGAAAATCGTAAGTTTTATTAATTTTGATTTAGTTTGGAGAGATTAATCAGAAGTGTTCTTGAACAGGGAAACCTAAAGTCATTTTCTCTTAAGATGTCATGATTTAGACTGTTAGTTTGGTGGTTGGATTTCAAGTGGGGGATTGTAAAGATATGAAACTCAACAGTTAATATAAAATCTAACAATCAAGTTTTCCCTCCAAACCTCTTGGCTGTTCATATTCTAATAATGTTTGTTTATAAAAGAATGTTGCTGCTGCATTGTTAAAAAAAATAGTTTTATCTCTGATTTGATATTAATAAAATTATTGCTCTATTTGAAAAGTGGATTATAAACGTGTGTTGTTCTTTTGAATCTCTACTTTTATTTGTTGCTCAATATTTTTAACACTCACAGCCTTCCTAAGTGCCTCTGAAAGCTTGTCTTGTCAATAATTTCAAGTGAATTATTTGTAATACCAAATTTATATGAATGTTTACTATGGCTTCCCAATTGTGATATTTGATCATTATCCCTTCGTAATCTGGCCGAAATCTTTTAGAAAAAAAGGATATGAGATGTCCCAAAGGCGACCATCATATCTATGAATGTTACAATATGAACAAAGTTTGTAATTTCAAAATGTGACCGACAATGCTTAAGGCATACTCATGTCAAACTGTCCGCATTGAGCTTGGAAGAGGCGGCAGCATGTTTGTCATTCGATGTTTTGCATGTATATCTGTCAGAGTTGCAATCATGGCATTCAAAGACAACACATCTATCTTGGGCATCCTTCGGAATTCCATTTCTATTAAGCTGAGTCACTTTTAGATTTATCGCTGACTAATATGGTGAATCCATGCGAACAATTAGTAATAACGGAACCCTCTCTCAGATTTTTACCTTCACTATGCTTCAAAAGATGGCAAAGTATTGACTCATGGCTCATTCTCATTCGACAGCCTCCCAACATAGTATGATGCTTTGCAATAGGATTGCTTAAATATATTCATTTCATATTAAAAGTGTTAAATAAGTGAAGCTTAAATAAGTGAAGCTGATTTTTTTTTTCAAGCTTTCTTTTTTCTTAGTCTATGATGTTTAAGGTTGACCGCATGCAATATCTAAGATAGAGAGAGGAGAAAGGATATTGAGATAAAATGCTTAATCATGGGTATATGAGGTATATGAGATAAGTTTCTATGACTTATTAGCATATTTATCTTTCAAAGTCTCTTGAGGTTTTCAGTGAAGCTGTGTGCACATTTCAATGATACCTTTGGTGAAGAGGTTGGAATGTTGGACAAGCTAATCTCCAAACAAAATGTACTAAAGATAAAAAAAAGTCAAACTTTTCTTTTACAAGTTCAAGAAAATGTAGTGATTTTTTATTTTAAAATTGTTTTTTTCCACTATAAACTATGCAGATGATGAAGATCAAATGCTGAAATTTTGAGAGAAATCCATAATATTTTCAAATTTTGAAAATCAATCAACTGTACTGTTTGTAGAATTTGTAGGAATGATAGCCGAGTCCAATGAATACTTGGGTCGAGCTTCCACATTTGTACGAATGTCTACCCAAGTGTGTCGATCTATAGTTTCCTCTAAAAATATCTCAACTACCATGATATAAAGAATGTCGATAACCCATTTTAGAGCTCCTCATTTTTGTGTACAACTTAGGAAGAAGCTAACATAAGCTATTTTGAAGCTGTTCTTGCTACCTTCAATTTTAAATGTAATACAACCTCATATGTTTTGATAATAGTCCACCCCTAATCAATGTTCCCGCATTCTACTTTTCATAACTAGCCAAGGTGGGAGCTTTCTAAATTGAAGTTTGCTAATTCATTGAGTTCACTGAATAAACTGTAGTTACCCTTCACAAAAACCCAGTCGGTGCACATGTTACAGTCACATCTCTGCATCTTCTTGAAAGTTTCCACATGGTAGTTATCAAAAATCTCTTTTCAAGTTAGAATTTAGAAAGTTGGAACTAGGGAAAACATTTGTGAAAGTTAGCATTCTAACTTTTAAACTTTTGAAAAAGTTTAATTTAGAGCTTCTTCTAAAAGTTAGAAATTTAGTTCTTGACTTGCTTTGATTACACTTTTTCATTCTTATTTCTAAATTTCTAACATTTAAGTATTTCTCTAACTTTTGAACTAGCTAGATTGTGTTGGGCCTCAAAATTGCCTTCCCAATTTTGAGTACCATTGAGAAATTTGAGCCCTACAAACGCTTTTAAATGCCTATGCACCCAGTTGTCAAGTTGAGGCCTAAGAGGTGTTCAATGCTTCTAGCACCTTCCATTCAACCTATCTAAGTGTTCCATGAAGTTAAATTACCGTTCTGAGCCTTTTCGTAAGGTCTTGTTTTGAGCTAGTTCCAAATTTGCATTCACCTGTGTAAAACAGCGATAAGAGGCTATGTTTGCCATTGAATATCTCGCACCCAAAAATGTGTCATAACCCGCCACTTTGGGAATATCTAGTGTCCATACCTGAGAGCCTATGTTTAAAATTTTGAGTTTTTTCAAGTCCGTTTGACTAGGTTTTGAATCCCTCAAAGTTGGTCAATTACTATTTTCATGCATTTGCACTTTGTACACAATTTTGGGAAGCCCTGTTTGGCATGTTATAACTTCGACCCAGTTGATCAAAATGTGAAAATTTCTTTTGCATTGCATTTTAGAGGTCAGAGACTTGTTATGTTTCAAGTTTCAGCTTATGATGAATCCGTTTGATCAGTTTTTGAATGTGATTCCAAGCACAATTTCTATCTTCTTACTGGTGTCAGCATTTGTAGATTTGTCAGGACCCTTGTTCGTGATGCCATAATTCTTAATCCGTGATAGGTGAGACCAAATGGATTATACCACTGTATTGTCCTCCAAAAATACTTCAAGTGTGCCAATTTGCAACTCATGACAAATCCGTCTACACACTTTTCCAGGTCAATTCCATTTGCAAAGATCGATTTCCTACCATTGTTTTAATCTGCAAAATCTGTGTAGCCCACTTTGACTACTTGCCAAATGTGTCATGTTATTCTTCATGAGCCCAAAATGTATATCCATAATGTCCTCATGACAAAGAACCAATGCCCTAGTTTTCATCTTCCCAAGTGTCAGTTTACCCAGTTTTTGAAGCTGATTCCAAATACAATTTATTGTATTTTGACATGTTTTTGTGCAGGCAGTTCTGAGAGGTTAACTTTGACAACAAACATCTTTTGACCTTGAAATTTTTATGAGATGAGATTCGACACGGTGCAAGCATGTAGAGTAGAGAATCAGTGGGTTAGATTTTAGAGCCTGGTCAGAAGTTTGGGTTAGTTTTTTAATGCTAGTCAACGGACCTTCTCGCACTAATTTGACAGTTTCCAAATCAGTGGTAAAATGGGTTTCAATTGATCAGTCAGTGATAAAATTTGATTCTAATTAGTTCGAAGTGATCAATGGGTTAATTTTGCATTTCAGTCATTTGAAAATGAATTTTTTTTTAGCCGGACCCACTTTGGGGCCCGACTAATCCTGTTAGATTAATAAGGTGATAAAAATAAGGTGGAGAGATTCAATATATCAAAGGATAGATTTTATTATCAAGATCAACCAAAGAAAAGGTATTCATCAAAATTGAGCCCTTCAGTAATGACAAGACTTTTTTTTTAATATAAAAAAAGGTTTTCTTGGTTGGAAGTATGAAATTTGCTTGCTGATGTAAAGAATGGGCTTTTAAAACTTATGCATCCCAATGTTGAGATAGTGGAGTACAAGAACATTAGCTTCACAGAATGGAGGTTGGAGAACCCTTCAGAAATTCCCCAGTGTTTATAATGAGGACGTCCTCAAGGCTTTGGACTTTATTGTAAGTGAAGCCAAGGAAAATAAAATTAGGTTGATTTTGATTATATTGAACAACTCATGGAAAGCCTACAGAGGGAAAGCATAATACGTGAAGTGGGGGAAGGAGGATGGTTTAACTCTTAAATCTAATGATGATTTCTCGATCCAACCCTCAAGACCTATTTTAAAGCCCGTATTAAGGATGTGTTAAACAGGATGAGTACACTGACAAAAGTGATATACAAGGATGATCCCACCATCTTTGCATTGGAACTCATGAACGAACCCTGTTGTCAATTTGACCCATGTGGAAACACATTTCCAGCATGGATAGAAGAAATGGAAGCATCTCCCAGAAATTGGACAGTGGCATTAGCATTTCACTGTTAGAGAGGTCTACCACTAAAGTATCCAACAAGAGTGGGAATTGGTCTCGTTGTATTCAAAGTTGCCGCAATCATGGTGGAAAATGTTCTCATAGGGCTAAAACGGGTTCATCTTATTGTGAAAAACATTTACCAAATTCATTGGGACTCCGCCACAGATATATTGAATCAATGTTGAATGATATATTCAAAAATACATTAAATGAAGAATCACAATATTCTAATTTCAAGGATCTTTTGGATGAATATATGAAATCACAACTTGATGAAAGGTGGCATTTGTAAAAGTAAAATAGGGGACACCTAGTAGCCACAGCATCAAACAAGGCAATCTACACTAGCAGGGGAGGTGCTCATAGACCCACGCATGAAGAGGAGCATCTTATTATAAAAAAAAGGGGTGTATTAAAAAACTAAACTCAGCTCACAAATCAATGGAGGAAAAAGGCCCTGCAAGAGGGAGCTCTCACGCAATCCGCAGGTAAGAGGCATGAATCCACAGCAAGCAAGTAGGAAAATGTGAATAGAAAAGGGTATGTTTTGATGCCAAGCACAGGGTCAACAAAGAAAATCCACGCAAAACATAAAATGAAGCTGTCTCAAAAGATCAAGCAGAGGTATCATGGAAAAGCAGAGGAAGCCTGCGTTAATGATGTAATGGAGTATGTCACGCCTTATCATAGAGCAAGCCATGAAAGATATAAGCTGCTAGTCATACAAAAAGCACAGTCAAAGTAAAGGCGCCCAGTATAAACATGAGACTAATGCTAATTGTAAGTGGAAGGCAGCATGTAAAAAGAGAACATAAGCATGTTGAAAAGAGCCACATTTTTAAAAAGAAACTCACACTAATTATAGGACAGTCAATGCCCAAGCAACAGTGCATTACGCTGATCAAAGGCAACAACATGAAATGGGCAAGATCAGGTAAAGAGAAATCAAAGCCCGTGCCATCAAAGTATGAAGAGCTGACTCAACAAAATAAGAGCCGCAGGAGCAAATAGAAAAGGCTCACGCTAGGAAAAGGCAAGTTCATTCACGACAATGCAAAGGAGACTCCAATATTTGAATTGCAGGGTATCCATATCTGCAGGGTGCGGCAAAAAGAGCAAGAACCAAACACATGAGCAAAGAAGCCACATGAAGGAAGATGCAGGTTAAAGAAAAGGTAGATTTGAAAAGGCAAAAATCATGTCACCACTCACAATTAGGATCTCCACGCCAAAGCAAAATAGGAAGTTGCCATTGAAAAGAGATACGTAAAGCAATGCAGTCATTAGATCAGGCCAATCCATGCCTTGTTTAAAGGAATCCCCACGTGAACCAGAGGCATCAGAATGCCCACATGTGAAGGAGGTTTGGGGAGATAGTGCTAAGAAAGCCTTACCTTCACACAAGTCAGAGGAAAAACCAGCAAAACCAATATATCCCACATGGGTCGTGGGAGAGAGATTTCAAAACTTTAAATACTATTCATTTCATGAAGCATAGTGCCTTAAGAAAGGTGCTTTTTTGGAAGGCAACACCCATGTGGTGGGGTCCCTGGGTATGACATCAACCGAGTGATCAAATGCATAATTTTAAACAAAAGTGCAATAATGATGATGTGGCAGGTTTGGGGGTTGTATGAGATCTTGCCACATGGCTAGATCGACGGCCTGTGCATCCTTGCTAGATTAAGATGCTCATGAGTTAAATAATGTGGGAATGCCCCTAATTGACACGTGGTGATGGGTCCTGGCTAATGATGAGGTGGCATGAAAAGAGCAGTCTGAGGTCGATGCACAAGATGCTGTCATATGGTAGATTTGATGGATAGCGCATTTCCACAAAATAGAAGTGCTCAAGGGATAAATAATGCGGGATTGTGGAATGGTGACACGTGGAGTAGGTCCCACAGATGATGATGTGGCATTTGATGAGTAGTGGTCGACCAATTAGAGGCTGCCACATGGTAGAAAGGCAAAGGTCAAACTAGGGTTGACCATGAATTTGAAGGAAAAGGAAAAATTTTAAAGTCATAAGAACTTTATTATTTTAAATTCCTTCTAAGAATAGGTCATGTGTGGACTTTTAAATGCAAAACTAGTTTTTTATAAAGTTTGAACCTTAGGACATTTTAAATTTTTTGAAATTTAAAATCAAAGATGTTGCAGACCTGATAGTTATAGTAGGGTACTATTTTTCAAATTGACTTTCAAGGGGTTTCCTGTAGGAAAAATATGCACTCCAATATACCATTGGAATCAACAAAAGACAAACTATCCATTTCTGAACTTAGTTTGTGCAAAGGTGCTCACTAGTTTGAGCTATAAGCCAAATTGTAAAATCTAGGGTATTCTCAGCAGAATAGGAAAAACTCATCATTGATCAACAGAATTGGTCAAAGGACAGATATTAAGGCTTGGTGAGATGTGAAAGTGAAGAAAATCAGTTCTGTGATGTTTTCTTGGTTCCTAAAGGTCATCTAACTGATTTTTCACTTTTTACTTTGAGTTCAAATGCAACATCAGAAATCAGTTATATTTTTTTACCAAATATCTGATATTCTTTATGCTTCTAAGAGCTAGAATCATGGGGATTTAATTTTTAGTTATAGAGAGAAGGTAGGGAGAGGCTTTTGATCTTCTTAGGAAAGAATTTAGAGCGGCCACTTGCCAGTTGCAGATTCAATCTGAGAGTTGCCCTCTTGATATTTATTTCTTTCTTCTTCTCCTTTGAGGGGGTTGAAAAATTGGAAAAGTTTCTCTGGTATGAAGATAGTTAGTAGGACTAGCCCTAGAATTGAGGTATGCTGAATGGAAGACCTGGGATGTGCTAGTTCTAGACCATGAAGCTTTTCTTTGTCTGTGATACCCCCTTCCCATCCCATCAGTTTCTCATTCCTGCCATTTTCTCTCTTGTATGACAGCATATGTTATTGTATAGTCTAGTTTATTAGGTGATTTGTGAGTCTTTTCATGTATTTTCATGTGTTATTTCAATGAAATTAATATAGTGAGCAGCATGTGTTTAGTTTCAGTCTAAATCTTGTCTCCTTTCTCAGTTGAGTTGTGATATTTTTTTAGTCTTTGAATAAAGAGCCTAGATCATAAGTGCAGTCCCTTAAGGTTGTATGTTGCTTCATTGTTTCTTGTAATTCAAGGAATTATGTAAATGCTTCAGAGATTTAATAGGGTTGCAATTTTATTGAGGGGGATATCAGGTAAGAATGAGATTTAGATCAAACATTGATGTCCATTTACAAGGTGAATGGATAGATCATATATTTGAATATATAAATAAGTATCAGATATCCAAAATACATGAGGGAGATTCATGAAATTTCCCAATGAATTAGGCACTGATTAGCTATAGGGTCATTAAGTTGTTGTCTATACATGTTTTTCATCCACTTTCCCCACCCACATAAAATCAAATCAAATTCAAATCATCTTTACATTTTATGTTGAAGAGCTAGAATAGTTTAACCCTCACTCAGCTTATGAGATTTATAGATTTGCATTTAGCTACTGTAGATCGGTGTCATTTCATGAGTTATTAGGAGATATAAGGGTTCTCATCTGCTTAATAGATTCAGGGATATGTTTTTGCATTGGTACGGTATCATTTGAATATGAGGTCCACCCACCTAGGTTTAGTAGAGCTTGAAGTAGAAGACGGGTCAAGCCTTATAGTTGGCCCTATGTCTGAAATGATACGTTGAGAATGGGAGTTAACTGCCCTTAGATATCTCATATTCTCATAGGGATAATTGAAAACCCTCCAGCGTTTTCAAACACCAACAGATTGTTAGAAATTTTTAATTTTTGAAATCTAAAATATTAAAAAAAAAATCTTTTCTTTCAAACATACTTAATTCTTGACTCATAACTTGGTTTTTGAAAATTCAAAATGTTAGATGAATATAGGAAGAGCCAAAGGATTTAGACAATGATATTACACAAAGATAGAGAAATAATAGACCATTTTAAAACATAGATTTTGTATTGCTTTGATTTCATATGACTCAAACTATAGAATTTTTAAAATTTTGACTAGGTTAAATACCAGAGCAACATATTTATAAATATGTAAATATAATCATGATATTATTCAAATAAAAATTTCAATAATTAAATAATAGAAACATTAGAAAATTGATTCATTCAATCTTTTGAACTTTTTCATGTTTTCCTAACACAATCTAATACACCATCTAAAATATAATTGTATCCTTAACTCACCATGACCATTTCTGGCTACCCCTCTTTCCCTCTAATCATTTTTTTTAATGCAAAATAATTATCTTTATTTTGTATATAGTTTCAAATAGGAAATATATTTTTTTAAGATTTGGTTTGAAAAATACAAGCACCATCATTTTAACACAAAATGCCAATTACCTTGATGTATCAATGATAGTTTTCATGTAGCTTTCATAGAAGTCAACTTAGGAGTGATCTTTTAGAAACAAAAATCTTCTTGAGCAACAAATCGAATATAAGAGTATAACTAATAAATAGAAAACATATTAATGAGATAGATTAAACAATGTCAAAATGAAAATTAAAAATATTTTTTCATCAAATAAAATATGGCCTCCAATAACAAGGAATGATTGCAAGAGTTATATAAAATAGATATATTTAGAATGTGATTGAAAGATTTAAAAGTAATTTATTTTGCATGCAAAAATGGAAGCTTTTAATAAGACATGGAAATGAATCAAATAATAATCGTGTATGGAGATTTCTATTAAAAATACTTTTATAAACATGTAGGAAAAATATAGAGCACAAAGAAACAATAATACATTTTAACAAAAAAAAATGTAATGTCTTGTTACAATTAACATTAACTATATAGTTACATGTGTCAATCAAATAAAATAAAAATAACTTAAATTCTAAGATAAATAGCATTAAAACACCTCCCCCCATTGATGACCTCGATTGGCTTAAGCTAAACTATGATGAGTCTTCTACAGATAACCTTGGTTAGGTGAGTAGGGGTAGCCTTTCAAGAGACTCAAAAGGGTAAATGTTGGTGGCCTACTCTGTCAATCTCATCATACAAATGACCTTCTTGGAAGAGTTACTTGCCCTATATCACGGGGCAATTTTGCTAATGAGGAGAAACTTGAAATAGGTAATCATTGAGTGAGAAGCCTTAACATAATTAAAATTTTAGAAAATGTGATAAAAGTTGGGTGGAGCATAAGTAATGTCATAAGCATGATTAGATACCTATTAAGAAATGTTGATGAGGTGCCAATTCACCACACCTATTGAGAAGGCAATCATGTTGGTGAGTGTGGGAAGATTTATAGAGGGATACCAAAGTTTGGGAAGAAACATTGTCTATCCCAACGAAAGTTTTCAAAGTGATCTGCCAAGATCTTAGTGATAAATTGTAAGAGACTTCCACAATCCATGCTATTCTATATATGCTTCTGGGTGATGAATCATTGAGTATGATCCAAAACATTGATGCTATCAAAATAACACACAATCTCACCCAGAAGCATACATAGAAGATCTTAGCGAGCTATTGCATTAATTATAATAGAATTAGTTCCCTTTATAAGGTCCATTTCTCACAATATTTTGTTGGTTTGGCTTGTGCTTTGGTTTGGGTTAATTAGCTTTCATGTAAAGCCAAAAAAGTTGGTGTTTATTGATGTAACCCCAATGTCATTAAAGAATAAATCAGAATTTGACACAAGACAAATGTTTCAAAATAACATAACTCTTCATTAAAAAATTTTGCAACTCTACTCTGCCTCTACAATGAAAACTGACACCTACTTATTACAATTCCAAAAATTACCATACTTGGTAGATTTTTGGGAAAAATGAAAATTTCCATTTTTCATAATTTTTAAAACTCATCTTATGTATCTTGATTTTTTCCAAGAAAAGCCCCCAACTAAGGCAAGATGAATTGCCAACTAATCAATGAAATCAAAGATACAATTTCAGATTTATTATAAGAACAAATTTCTAAAAAAACTAGAAAAAACACTAAAAGCCAATTTCAGAGATCAAGATGAGTTTTCGGGCTTTCATAAAAATGCCAAAACAACCACCTATCAAGATGAGCTCCATCAGCAATCCAAATAACTCCTTCTAATGCAACTACCTATAAAATTTCAGCCAAAATCCACATTTGAGTCAAAAGTTATGACCCTCGAAAGTAAATCTCAACCAAAACCCACATCTAAGTCAACAACCTTGACCCTCAGATGCCCATGCATCATTCTCCCCTACTTGAAAAGAGAAAAGCTCCTATGAGTTTCAGTCCTTAAACTACTTCGATTTAGGCTCATCTAGCTTCTGCAACTCCCATTCTATAATCCAAGTGCTATCTGTTGGTGCCAACCTTTCCCGCTGCATGAGATATCTATTGTAGTCACCTTGGTGAGTCTAAACAGTCTTCTTGTCTAGAATTTGTGCAACTTTTTCTCTCTTTTTGATGGGTATGGTGTGTGTCTAGTCTACCTCATCCTCTTTTTCAACAGAGGTATCATCACCATGGAAAGTATCCAAATAAAAAATATTAAACACATGAGATCTATCAAGACCACTTAGGAGCTCCACCTCAAATGCATTATCATTAATCTTTTTCAAAATCTTGTAGGGACCAATTTTCTTATATTTTAATTTATGATAAGTCCCAACAGGAAAACTCTCCTTTTTGAGACAAACCATCACTAGGTCCTCTGCATTAAAAAATTGATACCAGCTTCAAGTAGCATCTATAGAAGCTTTGTAGCACTTGTATATGTGAAAATGCAGCCTATGCTAATACACACACTTCAACATGGTCCTTATTTGTGGATTCATCCTAGAATAAACATTGGATTGTTCATCCAAAAATCAGCGGACAAGGCGACTTGTTGCCTTCTATCTAAAGGGAATTGCTTGTTAGATATCCTCTGATTTGAGGTGTTAAGCAACCAGACACTCTACGAATGAAGGATTTAAGAAATGAAATTAATCTATATGAAAATGCAGATTAATCTATAATGGAATATGCACGTTTAATCTAAGAACGTGTAAAAGAAGATTATGCTAAAATGTATGCATATTATGCTAAATGAAATTAAACTAGAAAATGAATATCTTATGAAAGTAATGAGCTCAAATGAATGCACAATCTAGCAGCAATTTGATGCAAATTCTCATTCAACCTCTCCAAAATGAAGAGATGAAGGTCTCTTAAATAGACTTTCCTGGAATCCATCAACGGTTGAGATTGATTTCAATCAACGGTCAGGATTAAAGGTGAAGTTCAGTCATAAAGGAAGATTCCCAAATTAAAGGGAGTTAACTAACTCAGATCTGAGTGTAAGAGTCAATCAACTCAGATAGACTTTAGTGTAAAAGCAAGTGATCTAGGTCACTTCTAATTTGATTAGCAGTGAACTGGGAATTTCCTTTTTTGAACTGAAGAGAAATTTTGGTGAGATATTTAATTTAATAAAATGAGATATGCTCTCATAATTACCTTTTCTATTTAATTAAATAATTCTATTTAATTAATTAGAGATATTTTTCTTATTTAGTTAAATAACTTCATTTAATTAATTAGGAATGGCTTCGTTTAATTAATTAAAATAGGCACATTTATTAAATTAAATAAATTTAATTCCATAGTACATTATCCTTAGGATATAATTTCATTTAATTAAAGTATAAATACTTAGTAATTAAATTAAATATTAATCAATAGGTTTAATGTGACTAATATGAGTAAATACTATAGGAATTAAATAATAAGCATGATAATTGCAGATTAGGGTTTTCTACATCTGACAATTAAGTCAAGTAGCGAGTAGCTAAATAAGAATTTGTCTAATGGAATAGGACTTTAGGATTGGTCGGAAATAGACCAGAATTGGTATCATGGCAATGAGCCAATTTTAGGGTATTACACCACTCATTGTTGTCTTGCAACTTTTGTCTTACATCTTCCTACAATTGGTGGAGCTACTTTACAAAGGCTTCTCCATCATCCTTGACTCTATCACCCAAAGGAAGTTGCACCAAATCAAGAACACCCTAAGGGTTGTGTCCATAAACAACTTGAAATGGTGACTTACCAGTTGACCTGTTCACTGACTTGTTATAAGAAAATTCTTCTTAAGGCAATTCCAAATCCAATTGTTTCGGTTTCTCTCCAACAATACAATGCAAAAGATTACCCAAACTACAATTGACAACCTCTATTTGTCCATTTTTTTGTGGGCGGTAAGCACTATTGAACTATAATTTCATTCCCATTTTCTTCCATAATAGATATGCCAGAAATGACTCAAGAACTTAGTATCTCAGTTAGAAGTGATCATTTTTGGAACCCCATGCAATTTGACTATCTCATAAAAGAATAACTTGACCACTCTAGTAGCATCACTAGTTTTCTTGCAAGCAAAGAAATGAACCATTTTTGAGAATCTGTCCACAGCTACAAAGATAGAGTCATTACCTCACTATATATGTGGCAATCCCAATACAAAATCCATACTCAAGTCTATCCACAGTCTGACTAGTACTGGTAATGGCATGTACAATCTAGTGTTCTGGGAGTTCCAACAGGACACCTCTCTACAAACATGGTGATATCTTGCTTCATCTGTGGCCAATAGTACTTATCTACCACCAAAGATATTTTATTATACTTCCTAGAATGTCCAGCCATACCACTACTATGAAATTCTCAAATAATATTTTCCTGCATTGAGCCTATAGGAACACATAGCTATTTTCCCTTGAATAAGTAATCGTCTTGCATTAGATAATCACTTTGAATAGTGTCTGCATGTCCAGGTACTAGATTATTCAACTGATCAACAACTTCCCAAAAGTCATTGTTAGATTTATACAAGTCTATGATTGCATCAAAGCCAACAACCATTGTTTCCATGATAGTCAAAAGAACAACTCACTTGCTCAAGGCATCTACAACTTGATTCTGCTTCCCTGATAATTTATTCTTCAGAACAAAGGTAAATCCCTGTAGGAAAGAAACCCACTTTGCATGTCTAGTGTTTAATTTCTTTTGTGTGTTCAAGTATTTCAAACCAATATGGTCTGTAAACAACACAAATTCTTTGGATACTAGATAATATTTCCAATGCCTCAAAGCTTGCACATTTGTGTAGAATTCTATATCATATGTAGAATATTTCTTCCACACATTATTCAATTTTTCACTAAAAAAGGAAATTGGCCTACCTTCTTGGCTAAGTACAACACCAATGCCCACATGTGAGGCATCATAGTCCACTTCAAGCACTTTGTCAAAATTTGGTAGTGCTAGTATTGGAGCTTTAGTGACCTTCTTCATTAGGTATTAGAAACTCTCTTTAGCCTCTTTGGCCCATGAGAACTCTTGACCCTTAGTGTAATCTGTCATAGGTGCTACAATGCTACTGAAATTATGAATGAAATTTCTATAGAAATTAGTCAAGCCATGGAAACTTCTCACCTCGGTGATACTTCATGGACTATGCCATTCAAGAATGGCTTGAACTTTTTCTGGATCCATCTTGACACAATCTGCAGAAATGACAAATCCTAGAAAAACCAAGCTTTCTTGCATGAACCTACACTTCTTTAAATTAGTATAGAGCTTTTCTTTCCTTAATAACCCCAATATTATCCTCAAGTGTTGCAGATGTTCTTCCCTTCCCTTACTAAAAATCAATATATCATCAAAATAAACTACTACAAACTTACAAATGTAGGGACACAACATAGTGTTCATGAGTCTCATAAAAGTACTAGGTGCATTGGATAAACCAAAAGGCATAACCTTCCATTCATACAAACCATCCCTAGTTTTGAAAGCTATTTTCCACTCATCCCCCTCTCAGATGTTGATATGATGGTACCCACTCCTTAGAACAATCTTAGAGAAATACTTCACTCCATCAAGAACATTCAGTATATCATCCAAATGTGGGATAGGAAAATGATACTTGATGGTTATCCTATTGATGGCTTGACTGTCTATGCACATCCTCCATGTTCCATCTTTCTTTGGAGTTAATAGAGCTGGGATAGCATAGGGGCTCATGCTTTCTTGTACTAAGCCCTTTTCTATGAGCTCAATCACTTGTTTGTCAAGTTCTACATGTTGTGTCAAATTCATTCTATATGCCACTTGATTGGGGAGACTTGCTCCTAGAATAAGATTAATATGATGTTGGATATTTTTTTTGTCAGAAGTCCATCAGGTAGCTCCTCTAGAATGCCATCTGAATATTCTTCCAATACTACAACTACTTCTGGTGGTATAGTCAAGTCTTCCTCTTTCCCCTTTTGTAATACCAATGCATAACAACACCCTGTCACTTTCATCTCCTTCACAAGTTCCTTTTCAAACAACATACTTTTAGTTTTTCCATCACCCTTGAGAGGTAATAGGACTACCTTGGATCCATCCTTCAAGAAGGTGTAAGTATTCTTTTCCCCATTATGAACAACCTTTTGGTCATACTACCAAGGATGACCCAAGAGGACATGGCATGCATCCATTAGAATCACATCACACCATAGCTCATCCTTGTAGACCTTCCCTATGGAAAATTTAACAAGGAATATCTTATCTAATGTGAATTCACTTCCCTTTTTAAACCATGCAATCTGATAAGGATGAGGGTGCATTTCACACTGGAGATTTAGTTTATCTACCATTTCTTTAGAAACTGTATTCTCACAACTACCTCCATCAATAATTACTTGACATACCTTTCCCCCTGAGATACACTTTGTCCAAGATATGTTGGTCCTAAGCCATAAATCATCTATGCCTTTCTCCTCCACATCCTCCTTGGCTGGAATAATAATTGTCGTTCTCATTATGAGGCTTTCTCCCATATCTGGAGGTACTTCTTGTTCAGATTCATTGTCAGCCTTGGATAGGTTCACTCAGGATGGTCCTCCTTGATTTCTATCTTGCATGTTAAAATTGGAACACTCAAAAGCCCTGAGCCTTCTTCTCTATACCTAAAACAAGTGAAAGGCCTTCTCTAGTTTTCCTAGCCTCTTTTGCTTTTGTAGCCTCAACCTTGCTGAAACCCCCTTCCTCTTTCTTGATTTGGAGGATCTTGCCCAGCATCTATAATTTTTTTAGAACCTTGAGAACTCTCTCCCTAGCCATTATTAGAACCTCCCCAAAATGGAGTTGATGTACCCCTTTGACCACCTCTATTCCTCTGGTTATATTGCCTACTTTTCTTTTCTTTAGCCTTCAGAGCTAATTGGTAGGCTTCCTCCATATTGTTAACATGATACATGCTCAGTTCATCTTGAATAGAGAATTCCATGCCATTCACATATCTAGCAGCCATCTACTCATTATTTTCTTGATGTTGTATGTGCATGGATAGCTTGTAGAACTCATTTGTATACTCTTGCACTGAAGACAAGTTTTGCTTCAAATTCTGAAATCTGCAAAAGAGGGTTTGTGAATAACCCATGGGAAAGAGTTTTTATCTTAGTTTTTTCTCCATCTTGATCCATGTTCTAATCTTCTCCTTGTCATTTCTAACTCATTCCTTTTGGAGGTGATCCCACCATATCATTGCATGTCCTTTTAACTTTGTGCATGCAAACTTCATCTTCTTTTCTTTTGTCATGGGCTTCCACTCAAAAAAATTTCCCATCTCATTCAGCCAATCTATTAGTTCTTCTAGCTTAAGACTACCAACATAGTTTGAAAGATCAATTTTTATTACTTCACTCCTTCCTTCTAAAGCCATGAGAACTCTATCTTTGTAGCTCATTTCTCACAATCTCTCATCCTCATTTTCTCCCTCTTCATTAGATTCATTTCCTCTTTGTATTTCTTGATTATCTAGCTGCTAATTGAGTCATTCAATCTCCCTTTGCATATCTAGTACCAATCTTTGCATCGATGTGACGCCTCCTCTTCCTTTTCCTCTTCCTCTCCAGCCATCTTACTGCTCTAATACCAAGTGATTTAACCCCAATGTCATTAAAGAATAAATCAAAATTTGACACAAGACAAATGTTTCAAAATAACATAACTCTTCATTAAAAAATTTTGCAACTCTACTCTATCTCTACAATGAAAAAAAACAACTACTTATTACAATTCTAAAAATTACCATATTTGGCATATTTTTGAGAAAAATGGAAATTTTCTATTTTTGGTAATTTTTAAAACTCATCCTATGAATCCTTTTTTTTTCCCAAGAAAAGCCCCCAACCGAGGCAAGATGAATTTCCAACTAATCAATGAAATTAAAGATACAATTTTGAATTTATTACAAAAATAAATTTCCAAAAAAAATTGGAAAAACACTAAAAGCCAATTTTGGAGGTCAAGATGAGTTTCAGGCTCCTAAAAAAATGTTGAAATGGCTTTCTATTGAGTTGAGCTCATCAGCAATCCAAATAACTCCTTCTAGTGCAACTACTTATAAAATTTCAGCCAAAACCCGCATTCGAGTCAAAAATTATAACCCTCAAAAGTAAATGTCGACCAAAACCCACATTTGAGTCAATAGCCTTGACCTGACCCTTGCAACATTTATCTCTTGTTTCCCTAAGTTTCTAGAGAGAAGAAAAAGTCTATAAGTGTTGTGGGAAACTACATAACAAGAGAAAGATTATAGGGGTTGATCCATTCCAAGTTGAGTTTGATGAACTCGGGCAATATTAGAATGGTAAGTAGTTGTGGGAAACCTTGAGTGATGTAGAATTATGAGAATGAAGGGTTAGAATTTGGATCTTATTGCCATAGTTCATTCTATTTTTAATAGGGAAGTTGTTATAGGGGTGTGACAAAGCATGATGAAAGTTCTCATTCAATTCATCACTTGTGAAGGAAAGTATAAATGAATCCACTCTCACTTGTTTCCAATTTTTAACCATTTTTGAAGGAGTAATTTGTTCTTTTTTCAATTTTAGATTTAATCCTTTCTTTCCCTTTTTGTGAAAAAATGCAAGTTGGAGAGTTGTCTTCCCAAACACCATAGGGTTTTGTTTAGGTTTTATGAGTTCCATAGGAATCTAGTCCCTTAAACCTCTTCTCACCTTGTGGCTAAGTTGAATAATTAGATATTCCTAGCCATTTCTTCCTTGTTGAAGAAAGCTCACATCCTTGTTACTCCTTACACTTGCTCTAGTTTGACTGTTAGGATTATTCCTCCCTTGCAAAGCTAAAAGCAAGAAAGATGATCTCCTTGAAAATTAGGAGGAAATTGTTGAAGTTCTAGAGGACTATAAATAGGCCTCTTTCTTAGCTACGAATACTTAATGGATCCAAGAAAACTCTTTCTTGTATTCCACTTAACTTTTCTTAGGTTCTATTATGCACCCTCCTTTCCTAGTCATTAGTTTAATCTATCCAAGTGACCTATAGGTTTGTCGAGAATGCTTGCTATGCCCTAATGCTAAAAATATTTTGAGTTAACCCATAGGTGTCTCAAGAACAGTTGCCAGGACCTATTAATAATTTAACATTATAAAGTACTTCTTACTATGAATTTTTTGAGGTAGTTATCATTCAAGTGTCATTATAGTCTCCCTTGTCATTACGTCTAACACTGCTATTGATTTGGATTGAAGAAATAATAAACAAAAAACATAGACAACCTACTACAAAAACCATTATAAATTTGTAGTTGAAATAGCGAAAGTGCTACAAAAATCATGATGAATTCTAGAACTCACAAAAAGTAGAACTTGGAAGTAGTAAGAAGAAATAAAGAGAGCACAAGATGACATTGGACACTTGCAAGGGCTGAGTGACAAAAAATAGAGAATTGATAATAGAGAAATCACCTCTTGCACATTTTTTGAGCATCATCACAGATGATATGTTGAAATATTTATGCAAGGAGGAAGTTTAGACTATAGAATAGTGCTAGTGGGAGTGATAAATTTTAATAACTATAAGGATTATTTTGGCATATTTATTAGAGATGTGTTCTTAATTTATTTAAATGAGAAAACAATGGAAAGTTAGAATTTTAAATTTAATAGATAGAGAAGGTTTATTCATGATTTGTTTTGAAATGCTAAGCATAATATTTAACTATATTTAATTATATATAGTAATCTAGTATTTAAATATCGTTTATATTTATTAATTATAAACTAGAGTGTTTAAAATAGGTAGTAGAAACAATTACAGGAAAAAAAAAAAAAAAAACATTATTGAATTTTATAAAAATTGCAACATGACATTCTTGATTTTTTGACATAGGGCAATCCTCATACTAACCCAACTATACACACCATAAAAAATAAATAAATAGAAGATTGAAAGAATACAACAATTGCAAGAAATACAAACACTTTCTTTCTATTTTAGTTAATGAAATAAAATTACAATATTTGTAAAATAATACGATTTATTCACTTACACATCCTAATTATAATAATCCAAAAACCAAAGTGACTATTGACCATAACTACCCCTTTTACCCGATAATTATCCTTTTTGTATTAGCAATTTTAGTTCTCTTCGAAGGTTTTGCAAATGGTAACCATTCTTTTGAGGCTAACCTACTTTATATTATTTTTCCCTACATCAAAATTCACCAAGAATATTCTCTCAAATAGAATTTGGAACTCATTGTAGTATTTGATGATAATTTTTATTTTCCTCCTAAAATAGTGAAAATTGTGGAGGACACATCTTGTTAGCCCTTAACTTGATTAGCTATTTGAGCTACTTTTTGAAAACCTCCGAAAGTTCTATAGAAGGGTCCATTTTGATTGTGGATTTGAGCAAGAATTAGAATTTTGAATTCTGAAAATTTCAAATTTTTTGTTTGGGTGCATAAAATGGGAATTGGGATTCAAGAAAATGTGGATTTGGTATCCCTATTTGACCCCTAAAACAAGAATTCCATATCCCCTCAGAATAATTTTTCTTTGAATCTGCATTTTAAATCACATTTTTTGAAATTGAGGATTCCAAATAGCATGACATTTAATTGGGTTTGACATCTAGATGATTTTAATTTTAAGGCATTGGGTGACTTTGGGACAGAGTAGAGATTGTTTTGTGGATGAAAATAAAATGGAAGAAAGCCATTGAAACACTAACAAAACTAAATTAATCATTGAATTGAAGGAACCAAATATTTGTTGGCTGAGTATAATCTCACAGCTTTTTCTTCTTTTCATTTTCAAAGCCCATATACTTGTAGGTCTTTCAAAAAATTCAACCGTTTTGACAAGGAATGCCAATTTTTGGGTTTGAACCAAATAGTTCACAAATATCAAATATTTTTGGATTTGAACCAAATGGTCCCAAATAAAATTCCCAGAATTGTAATACGCATTTCAAGTTCCATAATCCAAAATTTAGAATTCGGGATACTAATTCTCAAATCCTATTTCACCAACCAATTAGGCCCTAAATTCAATAGAAAATAAAAATTTCAAAAAAAGTTTAACACTCTTTTTAAGTCTAATATTTTCAAAGATGAGTTTAAGGTTTTAACCACCATGCCCTAATAGAAAATACAATATATTCCAAATGAGACTTTATCTCGCTATGAAAAATTATCAACATGCCTATATATTCAAAATGATCCTCTAAATTTTTTATTGGAATAATTCATGTTCAAAATAAAACATTTGATAAAAAATAGAAAACTTTCTAAAAATAGGATCCTTTCCAAAAATAGCCATTTTTGAAAAACTAAACAATATGTTTGGTTGTTTCACTATTTGTCTTGCACCTTGTATTCTTTTGCATTAAAAAATAAAAATAATTTGAGAGGTTATATTATGAAATTGTAGGTATTCAAAGGAAAATTGTGGTAGTCAACCTCTTCTTTTCATAGCCATGTATTGAAAATTTAAAAGGCTTTCCTTTCCATTTGACTAAGTACTCTTCTTATATCCTATTTCTTGTGCTTCCTCTAACATAACTATCTAAGATGTCTTCTATCTTCATTTAGTTTAAGAAGATGCCAAAATATTCCAAGGTTCCAAAAAAAGTCTTTCTAGAAATAGGCACCCATTTTGAAGAAATAGACACCCATTTTAGGTTTGCATGTTTGATCCAAAAATTCAAAAAAATGAGTACCCATTTTTTTTAAAAAAATTGTGTCTAGAAACTCATTTAAAAATATTTATTTATCATATTTAACAAATAGGTTTGGTGATCCCACAATAATGGGTTCCACTTTTTGACCAATTTTGACACTGAAATCAATATTTTTGCAACAAACGTCACGTTCAAGTGACTATATCTCCAAAACTATAAATAATTTCAAGATGACATAAACTAGTGATTTTGAGTACTTTGTTCCTACTTTGTAACTATATTTTTTAATCTAAAAATAAAATAAAAAAATTTATGTCAATTTTTTTATCTCCTCCGAAAAGTGGTACATAACAAAATTCAATATTTTAAAAGAGTGACAGTCTTTTTGACACATATAACTTTTTCTTTAGAAATGACAATGAAGTAATTATTTCAATGTTAGATTTGTAACATCAATATCCAGCGGATGCATTTGGTTTGATTTATTTTGGTTGAATATTGTATAGTTTATGAAGTTTTGAAGTGACACGAATCGTAATTCAGACATACGTTTCATTTGACACAAATAATTTGAAGTTAATTTATCATAAACCTAAGAAAAAAAATAGAAAGGTATCTCAATAAGCTAGTTCCTACATATTTTTCAAAAAAAAATTGACCTAATTTACTAATTTTCCCAAGGTGTCGAAGTCGGTTGATGTTCAATTAGTAATGAACTTATAATGAGTTAAAATCATATTTGAAAGTCTTAATGACTAAAATATGTATTACAATTATAGTCATTGGAAAGCTTGCTCCAAGCAGCACATTTTTACATTTTTTATTTTATAGTAGGAGATCATTCTCCTACAATTATGGGAGTCAAAAGAGCAAAAAAAAAAAGGGTTAAAATTTTCCTAATTTTACGTGTTCGCCCGAACAAGGCATTCACATGAACATAGTAGGCATGTTCATGCGAACATATGTTCGAGTGAACATGCCGATTAAAATTTTATGACCGTCGAGAAATTTAAAGGGTTAGTTCGGGCGAACATGCCTAGATCCATTATCTTCGTGCGAATAGTCAAAAAAACCTTAAAAGATCAATTTGTAAAGCTATTTTTCCATTAACCTGGTAGTGCATTGCTTGTCTTTGCCAAAAATTTCATTCGAAGAAGTCAAATCGAAGGCAGCCGAAAGATTTTTGAATATCTGCAAATTAATGTTCTTTCTATCTTCGTTCATGCTTCCATCAATATTTCCTATCTTCGTTCGCAATTTGGTAAAAAAATTGTACATCTAAATTATTTATTTATTTCTTTCATTAGTGAAGTTGTTTAATAGATGCATTGAAGTTAAATTAAAAATTAGTAACACATTCGTGGTGTTAAGAAATGTATATTCTTATTGGGTTTTCCATTTTTTTAAATATTGAATTTGTTAAAAAAAATTGAACATCTAAATTATTTCTTTCTTTCTTTCATTAGTGAAGTTGTTTAAAGGATACATTGAAGTTAAATAGATTCAAACTAGATACTTTTAAAGTGTGGTTACATGTTAGTTTTACTTATCTCACTTTAATTACCTCGGTAGTTACATTCAACTAAATTTTTTAATTTACAACTTGAATTAATGAAAAGTATCTAATTTTATTTTCAAATCAAATTCATTCAATAAAAATAAATGTGCCATAACTCTTTATGAATTCTCAACCTCTATAAAGAAATAATCTTTATAAAGAAAAAATCTTGATATAAATAAACATATTTTTTTTTTAAAAGAGAGAATTTAAAGGATGTAAACACAATCCTTACTCAATTATGTGTTTATAAGGGAGAAATGAAAAGTAACATATTTGAAAGAGATAACTATTTTTCAATTAAATTTTGTAAGGTTTCTTCTAGGAAAAAATGCTACGTATGTATTTATATGTGGTGTTATATTTTAGAAGGTTCATTTTTTAAAAAAAATATATATTTAAAAAAAAAAAGAACTTAAACTAATTTAATGTTTCAAATTTTGTAATATAAGTTTTCTTTGGAGGAACATCAAATATATAAAACAATATTTTATTTTAATTGATTTTTTATAAGTACATTTCTTTTATTTGAATATTAAATAACCTAGCATCTCACATCATCAACTGTGCCCAACTAGGCTCCAACTACATCATTGATGTAGTCTACACTGTCTGGGTGCACTTGGGGGTGTTCTGAGCCATTTTGGCCTTCTGGGGTGTAATTTGCTCTGTCAGAGCACACCTGGTTCACAATGAGCACATACATAACACAAAATCTGCATCTAAGGTTTTCATTTCCTTCTAGAACATATATTAGATGATTGTGTTACTAATGGTCTTCTTGTAACATGTGGCAATCATGGGATGAAGACATAATCATAACAAACTACTAATGCTTGCTTTGTAGGACGTTGTCGAAGACCATTGTGTGCTTGTCAAAACCATGTGTGTGGATTTATTAGATTAAATAACACTCCATTTGGTGCTTAAAATTAACTTTTTATTTTTTTCTTGGTGTGTCTATAGTGTTTAAATCACTAGGAGTTGCATTGGATGTATCCTCTCCCCTCGCCATTTGTGGATCTTGGGTGTAAGAGAAATCCATGTAACTTTTATAGGAGGCTTGCCTTGGACCAAGATACTCGATATTGGGTATGCCAAGGGATGACCTTAGAGCGATAATGGGCCAAAATCTAGGTCAACGTTCCAGTTGCTATATAAAACTTGATTGCGGTGAAAGTCATGTCGACGGTATTACTGAGTGATAGCTCTCCTCCAGTACCCTTGTGGTGCATTAAACCCTAGTTCTCAGGGTTGGGGGACCTTCTGATGAAGTTTATCACTCACTTGCTAAATGGAATGCCCTTACTAAAAACCATGTTTTAGTGGCCAAAATCCTTTCTATCCACGGGCTCAAGGGGTCACCCATGCCTGTGAAGACATCCTACATTCTCGCAGTCCTTAGTAGAGAGAGCAATCCCTTGGGAAGTCATGCCCCTTGGAAAGCAGATCTTGGTAGCCCCGAGAAGTGAGTGCACTGTAAGGGGGAGCTTGTGGTGCCAAGGTCCTAAGTTGTCTGCTCTGGATTAGCGCGGCTAAACTTTGGTTCAAGTAGGAATTCAATGGATACAATCCTAAAGCCTAGGTTGTGGTGTGACTATTCACTTTTAACAACAACTATTCTTGTCTTAATGTGTCTTGTGTGTGTGTAAAACATAATCAAGATAAAAGCCAACATTCAAATTTACACCTTGGAAACTTGAAAAACCTTGTCAAAACATCAAACATTGTCAAAACCTTGTCAAAACATCACAAACTTTGGTTCAATACATTCAAACCTTGAAAAACATGGCAACTTGTGCTCCTAAACATGCTTGGCAAAACATAGATTTCACTCTTGCATAGTATCCACTTCATTCTCCATAGTTTGAGCCTCATACTTGCATCATATAGACTTCATATTGCACCTTTTTAGTATCCCTGATATTCACATTGCAATCATTAGCATTGAAGCTTGCATCCTTTGCATTTCACCTCCAAAATTATCACTTGACATCTTCCATCTCGCATCTTTGCATACCCAACCCTCATCTTTACCACTTTAACCATCATTTTAGATGTCCTACACATCATTTTGAGCATTCATTCTAGTCTCAGTATTTTCCTCTACTGTTTACCTTACTATGGCATCAATCTGGAAAGCATAGCTCTTAGAATTGCCTTAGTTTCAACCCAGCTTCCCAATTGTGCTCTGAAACTACCAATTTCTCCCTTTTGAGCCCCAACTACACCATGGGCATAGTTGGTACTATTTGAGCACACTTGATGGTTTGAGAACCTAGTTTGGGCTTCCAGACAACATTTTGAGGCTTCAGAAGTGTCCTTAGGTACCTAGATAGGTCCCCTTGCATCAACATGCCTTGATCTACATTCTACACCTCCTAGTCTTCATTTTCTTCACTTAGGACATCATTCCTTAGGTCATAAACTCTATTCTACATCTCCCAACTCATCATAACATCAACCCCAACATCTTAGCTTCCTGGCATATCGACTTGGCAACCATACCATTCTGAATCAGCAAATGTTCATCCTAGCTTCCCAACTATGCCTAGAAACTACCAACTGCGCCCTTCTAAGCCCCAACTACACCATGGGTGTATTTGGTACTATTGGAGCACACTTGGTACTTTCAAAATACATTTAGGCACCCGCATGATCATTTTGGGCCTCCAAACTGCACTTTAGGACCCCAAAACTACATCTAGAAGCCTCTACACCTCATTCTACACTTGACCCAAAACTGCATCTTGCACCCAAAATCTCATTTTGCACCTTAGGACCTTTGCATATCACATATCTGCTCAACATCATCACCATTTTGAGTCGCTTGAACATCATTTTGAACCCCAAAACCTTTGAACTTAGTCAAAAATCTAAACAAAAGTATGAACTCTAGAGTATTACATTGTGTCAACAAATCATGGTCATTTTATCATTTTATTTGGTCAAATGCTACCTATGTCAAGGTATATTTGGCTTTGTCATTTTGATCTTATCTTTTTTTGTCATTTTTTTAGTCAAGATCTAAAGTCTATTGTCATAACGTTAAACTCTTAGGTTAATACCTTATAAAGATTTCACCTAAGTTCAAAAAACCTTACATATACTAAGCCATCATTAGCATAATCATATTCCTAAATGTCATTTTTGACTTACCCTAGTGGTATATCCCCCTCATATTTCATTTTTCAAACCCTAGCATCATTTTCACTATCAAACCCTATCAAATTGTCCATCAACGAACTTGTCTTCTTGATCACCTATCCTCATTTTGCATAGCCTAAATGTCATTATCAAACTTAGGAAACCATCCCTTGCATAGTCCACTTTGCATACACCTACCTTTAGCATCCTTACCAAGTCCAAAACATAACACTAACCTTCATTTTGCATATCATAATCTTCATCTTGCATACCTTCAAAATGACACCTTGCATTTGCACTTGTATAACATCCCTAGGACATTTTCACTTTGCATATCAAAACCCTAGGTCATTTAGCATTTCCTCACATTGCATAACATCCCTAAAAACTTAAAAATCCCAAAAACACTGATATCTTGCATACCCACATCTTAATTATCAAGTTTTGACCTCTTTTACCAACTGTAACCCTGTTTTACCAACTGCACACTTCATGGGCGTAGTTGGTAGTTTTAGGGTGCACTTGGTAACTAGGTGTTTCATTCTAGGTTCCAAAACCCTAATCTGCACTTCCACACCTTGCATTGCATCCCAACACCTTAGGAAACACTCTAAATCACTCAAAACACTCAAAATTTGTATTTTAGGCAACTTTGGAGCTAAATCATTTGGAGAAGAAAGAAGGACATGGGAGCTACAAATGAAAGAGGGGGTTTCTAACCTTGTGTTTTCTTCTTTTGATTAGTTTGGCTTTCATGGTAGACTAGTGGGTGCTAATGTATGTTGATTGAGTTTTGTGATTTCTCATAGTATGTTATGCATTTAACTCATTTTTCTAGTCCTACAATAAGAAAAAAAAAATTAAAGAGACAAAACAATTATATATTTTATAAGAAAGAAAATATTATTTTTTAGGAGAAACATTCTAGTATTCATACCACGTTATTTGTTTGTGGTTCAATGGTGGCTTAAGAAGGATTTGGTGCTTTGGCACTTGTAAAGAATGCGACTCACAAATTTTAGTCATATAATGAAGAATATTTATGCCTTGTTGTAGATGACTGCATTCTATTGATTTCTGTCAAACAATTTAAAAGTACTGAGAGTGATAGACAAATCCGTACAGTGATTTTTTTATCTGGTTATTACGCAAAATTTATATTGAGGCAGGACATAATTTTTTTTAATAATTTTATAATGGGAAACAAGAAAGGAAGGCAAAACAAATATGCAAGGAAAAGATCTGATGAAGTAGAACAAAGAAATATTTAGAAGACTACGACACATTATCATTGAATTAAACAAGGTGAAGGAAATGTTGAAGAAGGCTCAATACAAGTAGAAGCAGTGCATATGGGAGAGAGGTTAGGAACACTCCCTACTGAATCTCAAACAATGAATGGTGAAGAAGGCTTAAGATCACTCCCTATAGAGGTTCAAATAACAGAAGTCAGAGAAGGGTTAGAATCTTTCCCTATAGAATCTCAAACAACGGATGTTGGAGAAGGCTTAAGATTGGTTCTTGTAGAAATTCTAGTAATAGAAATTAGAGAATGGTCAAGATCAGGTGCAGGAATTTCCAAATCTATAAAGAATAGTATTTCTCATAAGAATTTAGATCATTTACTTAAAATGGATGTGGATAAATTGAGAAAACTTGCAGCTAGTGTTCAATCATTAAGTTTCTCTAAGAAAAGGTCAATGAATAAGAAGATAAGAGAAATTATGACTCAATTTGATAATACTAAAACACTTGAACAAGCTCAGTTGCTTTCACATTTTCTTACACAAAAGAAGTTTCAAGAGGCATTGAAATTGTTAGGTGTAGACACAACATCAAAAATGAGAAGATTTTCTAACATGCAAATTGATCTGATTGAAAATGTTAAACAAGGTTTGAGAAACATAGGAAAACACTCTCAAAATAAAGATAAGTTTGCAGCAAGAAAAGTTATGTTGATGTTAGTTGTAAGTAAGAATATGACCCAAAATAGACAAATATCTTCACTTTCGTCTGAAATGGGTTTTAGTAGTAAAATAATGAGAGAATATGTTAAGAGAAGATTAATTGTGGATGACAGTACTATGGAGGGCAATTGGGCAATCATGTGTAGAGCACCTCATTCTGATAGGATTGAAGAGTTATTAAAAAATTTAGTCATATAATTTTGGATTGATAACACTCATCCTTCATCAAATAGTAGAGATGTTATCAGTCATAGGATTGCACTTGGTCAATATGAACATCATACAAAACAATGGTTGGACACAACACAGCATGAGTTATATCTGTCATTTTCTAGTGAACATCCTAATGTAAAAGTTAGGCAAACATTGTTTGAAAAATTGAAGCCATACTTTGTGAGGTCAAACAAAGTGTTTGAAATGTGTTGTTGTCATCATCATATTGAGTTTGATCTCCATTATCAGGTATTTCAAAAGTTTGTAGAAGACACATATGGTTTTCATGCTACTCCTCCTAGTAGGAGAAGTGAGTTTATATCATCCATTTTGTGTGACAACATAGATGATCTAGCTGGTCAAATAAATTGCATCAAAGGATTATGCGAAACATGTGGTGAATTGGCTCTATTTCCTTTGAAAACTGAAAATATTGATGTAACAAAAATATTGAATTGTAAAATTTATAAGTATGTCAAGAATGAAAAAAAGTTGGGGAAAGAAACAAAAAGGTTGGAATATGTTGAAGAGGAGTTGCCTGTTCTAAAATTTATGGACAGATTTAAGAAATTGATTCAACTTTATATTCGTCACACATTTTTTGCAAAGTGGCAAGCACAATGGTTTCAAACTCTAAGAGATAATTTCCCACTTGGAACAATTGTATCAGTTGTTGATTTTGTAGAGAACAATTCCTTTGTTCATCAGAAAGCAATTCAATCAAATTATTACTTTAATAAGCAGGTCATTATTATGGTACATGTTTGTTATAGACATGCACAGTTAGATTTGGATGGTGTTCAGAGTACAGTTCAAGCATGAGTAATTATAAAGGAATATCATTGTTAGATAAGTGATGATAAAGAACATGACATCATTATGTAGAACATTGCTTCAATATGTTCTTTTCTTATTTGAAAGAAAGAAACATAAATGTTGATAAACATTATGTTTGGTTTGATGGATGTGTCGCATAGTTTAAATCATCTAAACCATTTTATGCATTGTGTAGATATCATCGCAATGAGAATATAAAACACATATGGAATTTCTTTGAGAGTGGCCATGGAAAAGGTGAACATGATGGTGTTGGAGCTTGCATCAAACATACTTTGCGAAACTATCAAATGAATTATCAAGGAGCTCATGTAAATGATGCACATGATGTTGTTGAATGGTGTAAGACTCATTTTGCATTAGATGAGGTTGAGACATCATCAACCACGAGTCGACATGTACCATATAGAGTCTTTTGGGAGATAATAGGTATGGATGTGTACGTCTGGTTAACTTTTATGCAATTAAGTTATAAAATTTTATTGTTAAGTTTTATTTTTCAATTCATTGAAGTTTAAATTCAATTTGTCTATATTTTCAATTTTATTCAAACTTTTAGGTGTTAATAGAAAAAACATGCACGGTTGCAAGAGGATAGAAAAAACACATTCCTTACATTGAAGACAAGAGAATACTCATGTTTTTGTGACAATTGCATTGATGAAGACTATGAAGAATGCATCAATAAAACACGTGGATATATAGGTGCATGGATTTTGGTACCACTTGATGTTACCGATACATTTGATAAAGATGATGAAAATTTTGATGATATTCCATTGATTTCTGATGATTATAATCATATCTTTGGATTGGTAAAAGTGGGTGAGTATCATAAAAATTAATCTCAACTTGTTAATTAATTATCAATTGATTTCAATTGTGTTATATATATTGTACACATACATTCATGTATACTTGTTATGCAGGAGATGTCTTTGTAGTGATTGTTGAGCCTAGAAATCATGAAGGTGTCAATTATTATTTATTGTGATGTATTAAAAAACTATACTATTAATTGTACTATGGATGAATTTAATAATTTAACAAGAAGTGATATTTAAACACACTAGAAGTTAGTTTGAACTTACACAATTTCATTATCTATAGATATGTATAAAAAATAATTTAATATGTTAGAATTCTTAAATATCAACTTCTTTTCAAACTATTGAATTTCATCTTGAATTAAATGTGTTTTGAATTGTACGATCATAAGTTCTTAATTATCATTAGTTTATTAAAAAACTATATAATTTAATAATTTGAATTAATTGTACCACATGGATGAATTTAATAATTTAACAACTTGATATAAATAGGCTTTAAGTTAGTTCAAAGGTACACAATCATAATCTATAGATTTATATCAAAAATAATTTAATATCTTACAATTCTTAAATATCAACTTCTTTTCAAACTATTGAATTTCATCTTGAATTAAATGTGTTTTTAATTGTACGATCATAAGTTCTTAAATATCAAATTTAGTTTATTAAAAAACTATACAATTTAATAATTTAAATTAATTGTACCATGGATGAATATTATATTTTATAATTTTTTCTAAAATAATGTATTGGTTTACCTAATTAACATATTTTTATCCACATAAAACTAATATTTATCTTTAGTGGGTTAGTAATTGATAATTTAAGAAATACGTATCTTTCTAACTTCCTACTAATTGATAATTGATATACATGTACACAAGTCTCAAGATCATGTTCTATAGCTATAACACAAAAAAAATACACATATGTACACATATACACATCTCAAGAATAAACAATTACAGATCTAATATATCTCTATATATCTAAAATGAAAACTGTAAATCTCGAATACATACACGTATGTAGCAAAATATAAAAAGTCATATATACCATGTGATGGTATCTAACTACTGAAATACTCAATAATCAAATAAATAGTGAAAGTACATGCATGTCATCAAGGAACTAAAATACACATGTGTACATGTAAACTGGACCTCCAATATATAAATGCATCAAAAAATATATAAATCTGATCTACTACAAGAGGGACCCCTCAAGATGCATATGGACAAAATGACCCTCTGATTGAGTCCCCTGTACATCCTCTCGCCAAGGCGCATAAACCAAGCCTTGCAAATATATATACATATATACATACATACATGTTAGAGTTCTATCTTTAAAACATATATATACATACGTGCATCATGTACATGTACATTCAAATTAAATATGAACTTGCATATATATAGATATATATCTAGTTTTTAAAATATTTAAATAACTTTAAACAAACTATTTAAAACTCAAGTACTTGAGCACTACCATGTGCCTCAATAGAATCATCTCTCTCATGTACATGATGCCCTGAACCAATAGTATGTGTAACCATGTGCTCAGCGACTTGTGCCTACATGATTTATTATGAGTTAAAGATTAAATTAAATATCTACATATATATCTAAACTAAATTTTTCAATAAAAGAACATATTTTTTAATTTCACATATATTTAAAATTACAAATAAATTATATATGTACTTGGATCTTTGAAGGTGGAGGATGATCAACAGACTCCATCGTATCATCTATTGATGCACCTAAGCCTGAAAATCCATGTCCAACTGCTAGTAAATCTGAGTGAAGTGGACTATGTAACTAGCTAGGTAATGGTGTAGAATCAGTGCTGCCAGGTCCGAACAATAGGTCCATGTATGATGAAATACCCAAGCTTAAACTAGTATCAATCTTAGACAGGCCTCGCAACTGCACACCAAAATCATCAAGACCCTCAACTGTGATATGGACATCTCCAACTCGTATACTCGAGTCATCTGTAGAGTGTCGTGAGCCTAGTGCCGAGTGTTATGAGCTATGCACAAGTGTATCATCTATCACTAGTGCGGTGGAATGTGTCTATGGAACTATGCCCGGGCTCTTATGCTATCTAACAACATCCATCACCGAGTGTACTGGAATCCTCTGTGTATTGAAAATATAGCTAATAAAGTGCAACATATCCTCCAAAAAATATAGTTCCATATCCATATGTGTTTTCTGTCCTAAAAGACCATGAATATCACCTGGTAGTGATAGCCTAGCAGCTCTATATGCATCATCAGAGGAGGCACCTGAAGTGCTACTAGATGCCTATGAAGATGGTCGACCAAGTGGACGAGGGCGTCAACTATGAAGATAATGACCAATAGAATCTGATGTGATACTAGCTGCCGTAGATGCAATGTGCCCAATAGTGTCAATTTCTCCCCTCTGGGAAGCAATGACAACTCTATCTGCAATAAGAGCATGTGCAGGAGTCACAAGAGGCATCCTTGGTCCAATAAGATCTGTAGGTGGCAGACAATCTACACTATGGTACTGGTCACGATCTGTGATCTGACCACGCCCCTATCCACAATAATTAGGAATATCCAAGTAGTTGACGTTGAGCCCTACATAGAACTTAGCGTACAACTGCTGTGCGAAATAAAGGGGTATCTAGTCATTATTAGGATAATGACCATGTGCAGCTAAAAATTGTGGATAGATCATGCTAGCAATAATAGGGTCTCTATATCATGTGACTCTGTAGCCTCTCACCCTACCCCATGTTCCCTCATACACTAGAAAGAGCTCTCTTTGGATGATGTCTTTAGGGGCTACCCTCTTGACATCATCGAATGATGCATTTCTTGAAACCTCAGCTCTAAGCTCCCTATATATGGAAGCTAATATTGCAGGAGTAAATGAATGGTGAGCTCTAAACCTAGTTGTCAAATCCTGTAAACTCTTACATATCGTAGTACATATGTCTCTATAAAGACCATCATCAGAGGTCAATATATAGTGCTACAGTCTAGTAACCTCCTGCTCTGAAAATGCAAATAAAGCATCGATATTGATGCATGGAGGTGGTGCAGTAGGACCTCCAGTAGGAGTTGTAGGTGCAACCTGACCTGGAATAGGAGCTGCACTAGGAGCCATGACAGGACCTACACCACCAGGAGCTACACCAAGAGCTAAAACATGAGCTCCATGACAAGACCTACGTCGAGGTACACAACGAGCCCCACCAAAATCTACAGCACGAGCTGCACGAGGAGCTAGATTAGGAACTGCATTAGGTGCTACAATAGGAATTGCATCAACCTATGTCGTAGTAGGAGCTGCAGCAGGAACTACATCAGGTTCTACACTAGGAGCTGCATCAAGCTGATCGTGTGAAACCATATATGTAGAAATGTATGAAGAGCTAAACTGCCTACTATACACACAATTTTTTATTTTTAAAATTAAAAATTATACACATGTAATTGAACATACATCACACATCATGGACCTAGATAATCTGTAACACATCTAGACCTAGATTAATTTGCATATAAGTATAAGATAACTTTAAAGTTGAGAGTTTGGTTATGGTTAGAGTTAATTTATTGTTCTAGGATTTTATTATACTTTGGGGGGTATTATTAGAGAATTCAATTAAAGGGTAATAAATTATTTATATTACTCTTAAATGATAATTTTTTGAGGTTTAGGTTTCAAGTTGTGTTACATTTATATCATTTAAAACAAGGGTCACACTTCATCTATGTATATGTGTTTGAATGTATGTGCATGTATCTCAAATGCAATTTTTAACAATATAGGATTAGGGTCAACTTGTTTTAATTTTATGTAAGTTAGGCCTCAATTAGGTTTTGAAATAGGGTTTTAGTGTAATTAGTCTCAATTTTAGGTTAAGATTTAAGACCTTATGACATTGTTAGGGTTTACACGAACTTACATAATTTCTAGCATTAAATTTAGGGGTTAATATGAAGGTCCATGGTTAAGAATTTAGGATAAGGGAACTTAGCAGATGAAGTTTATGATTTGGTTCAAGATTATGATTTAGGGTATTTATTATCATTTATAATTTTGGGTTTAGAAATTAAATTTTAAGATCAAGGTTAGGGTTAGGGTTTGGATGTACATGTATATTATATTCATACCTAGATATGCAAATTAATCTACATTCTTATATATTTATAATTTAGGATATCCCCTTAAGACATGTCATTGAATTATATAGTTAATTATATACTTCTAATTATTAAGCCATTAAAAATAATAACATATGTACATTTAAACATGAATATTGAAAACATATGTATGCACGTCTATATCTAACACATGAACATATTTACATGTACAATTATGAAATAAAATATACATTTTAATCTACATTCTTATGTATAATTTAGGATCTCCCCTTAAGACGTGTTATTAAATATAGTTAATTACACTTAGTTATAAGATAAATTAAGATCAATAGTTAACATATACACAAATTATACATATAAAAATGTGAATTTATTAAAAACATGTACATACATCTACTTTTAACCATGAACAAATATACATGTACATCTATGTTCAAAATAAAAAATTTATACATTCTAATCTATATTTTTACATGTACAATTTAGGATCTAGACCCTTAAGATATGTCATTTAATTAAACTTCTAAGATTAAGACATTAAGTTGAATTTGACATATATACATAAACATTAATATCGAAAACATACATGTCTACATTTAACATTAACATTATTATATATATATACACACACATATATATTTTAATGTTTTTTAAAAAAAATTTTCTAAAATTTATATTATTATAAATTTTCTAATTATTTTCTAATTTTTTAAAAAAAAATTTCAAAAATTTATATTAGTATAATTTTTCTAATGTTTTTTCTAAAATTTATATTAAATTATAAATTTTCTAATGTTTTTGTAATGGTTTTTCTAAATTTTTTTTCTAAATTTTATATTAAATTCTAAATTTTCTAATGTTTTTGTAATTTTTTTTAAAAAATTGTTTTCTAAATTTTATATTAAATTATAAATTTTCTAATTTTTTCTAAATTTATTTTCTAATTTTAAAAATATTTTTCCTAAATTTTATATTAAATTATAAATTCTCTAATATTTTTGTAAAGTTTTTTCTAAATTTTCTAATGTTTTTGTAATGTTTTTTTGTAAATTTTCTAATTTTTTAAAATGTTTTTTGTAAATTTTCTAATTTTTAAAAATATTTTTTATAAATTTTTTTATTTTATATTAAATTATAAATTTTCTAATGTTCTTGTAATGTTTTTTCTAAATTTTCTAATATATTTGTTATGTTTTTTCTAAATTTTCTAATATTTATTTAATTTTTTTTTACTTTTTTTTCTAAATTTGTTTTCTAAATTTTATATTAAATTATAAATTCTCTAATTTTTTTTCTTAAAAAAATTCTAATGATTTTCCTAAATTTTATATTATAAATTTTCTACTATTTTTTCCTAATATTTTCTAAAATTGTTTTCTAATGTTTTCTATATAATATTTTTTTGTTTTCTAAATTAATATAAAGAAACAATAAAAATATTAAATTAACATTTAGATATGCTTTCAAAACCATTAAAAACGTAAATAACATTCAAATATGCTTTAAAAACATTTTAAAAATGCATTGAAAACATTAAAAAATACTTTTAAAACGTTCAAAACATTAAATTAATAATATTTTGACATACCCGATGATGAGAATCAGTACGAAGGTGACAGGATGATGTTGACACAGGTAGCACAAATCACACATTCGCCCCAATGCTCGAAATGAACAGTACTCGTCGTGAAAATGAATTGGAAAGAGTTAAAAAAGTGTTTTAAATTGTCGAAAAATGATGCAATACATGTTCACGTGAACATATGACATACGCATGTTCGCGCAAACATGCCTTCAAAGCCGCTAACATGTTCATGCGAACATGTGTATGTCATATGTTCGCATGAACATGTTAGTGAAGTTTGCGCGAACATCTGGAGTATTGAATTCTGAAAATTTCCCAACTTTTCTAAGTTTGTTCATCCCACTAAAGTGGAACCCATTATTGTGGGATCACCCGTAGATATTTTGAACTTGTAAACATTTTTTAAAAGTTGAATTTACAAGCCACCATTTTTATTTGATTTTGGGTTAGTATAGGTTTGGTTGGACCAAGCTTATGATTCATGCCTAGAAAATAATAGCTAGGTCCTTATAATCTTAGATTTCTAACTTTACATAATTTTTAAGAGACATGCCTAACTAATTTTTTCAATAGAATGAAAATCAATTGGACCTCTTATTGTGTAGATTTCAAAAATGTAAATTTTGTAGCAATATGATTAATTTTACTATTTCTAAATTATTTATTAATGAAAAGTGGTAACTAAAAGTAAATTAGTGATTTTCACTAAAATTTACACATCTTTATATTTGCATTGTCTAGAAACTAAATTATATGAAGTAAGAATATACATAGAATGCTTTTTCTCAATTTAACCCAACAAGTACCCCTAAAAAAAGGAGAATGGAGGAAGACATTATTAACATCGAAAAAAATGAATGGGAGGAATTTTATGATTTTCATGTAGAGGAAAGAGCTATAGACTCCAAAAATTAGAAGGGGAATACTAGTTCTAGGGAGAGAAGATCAACAAGATTTAAAAACAAAAAAGGGAAGAGTTATAAGGAATAAAGAAAGGAGCATTCTCACAATTACCAAATAGAGGATAATGAGGAAGAGATGGAAGTGAATGAAACATTGGAGAAACCTAGGGGTTTGACCTCGAAAGATGCAAAATTTGAAGTGGAAACAGAGGATATTGATGACGAAACCCAATTTCCTAAAGAAAAAAAAGTGGTGGTGGACCTAGGGATTTTTGGTCATGAAGAGATCAATTGCTTTGGTAAACTTGAGGTCAAGGAACAAAATTTCTCCCCTCCTATTGTCCAGAGACAAATCAAAGACTTCAGAAAGGACTGTGAATTTTTTTTTGCTGAAATTAATGAGAATACTGTGACCTAGACAATAAGTTCAGAAAGGTCATCACTATCTTAAATAGGGAGTCGTTATTTTGGCTATGTGCAAGGTGCAAAAGGAAATGATAAGAAAGGTTTTGTTCAGGGTGATCAATGTGAAGAGTTAAATGAGAAAGACGGGCCAAACCTAGGAGGAAAACTGTGAAGAGATAAAGAGTGACATATAGGTCGAGAAATGGATTAAAGAGATCAAGTACCTTAATAAAGATTGAGAGAAGATCAATTAGGCCTAACTCCTCTTTTTTGTGCTTTTAGTACTTTTTTAGTTTTCTAGTGCTTACCTATTTAACATGAGGTTTTTTAAATTATGTTACTATGCCCTCATTGACATTGAGTTTTTTTCTGATTACTAATAACTCTATTAATCCCCACTACTGTTGGGGTTGTAAGACTTTTATGTTAGTTAGTAAGTTTAGTATTTTAAGTTCAGACTTATGTTAGTGTTAAGTGTGGATGGTATATACTATTCAAATAAAGTGACATGTTTTGATTATTTTGATGCCCTATAAGTTATGCATGAGACTCTAATAGTTGAGTTTAGAGTTTTCTTCTCTATTACTTGGCTGTAATGATCCAGGGTAGAGATGGTATGTGGTATTTTCTATTATCTTGGTTCCAAACCCTCTTCCTTCCTTCTTTAATCAAAATAATGTACATAGAGTTTTCTTAAAGAGATAAAAGATTTTTGAAAAATGTTACGCTCCAATAAATTTATGGTGATCACTCTAGATGTTTCAAAATTATTCTTATAGTGAAATCCAAATTTAATAAATTAAGTCTTTTATATTAAAATATGTTCATCAATCTTTTATACCTTAAGTATCATTCAATAGGAGGATTCATATATATTTTTCTTGGGTCAAATGATGGTGGTCATACATGTGTGTGTTATGGTCCTAAAACATGAATTTTGAAAGGTGATTTTTAAATATGTCTAGAAATTTATAATGTGGGTAATACAATAAATTTCATATTCAAAAAGAATATTTCAAGAACTACACTCTCTATTACCTAATTTTTCTCAAATTCAATCTCCAATTGCCATAAATTTTGACGTGAATTATAAAAAAAATTAAAAATGGGCAATGTGCTTGCATGTTTTTCCCTAAGCTAAGACTCAAATTGTTTTATCCACCCAATAAGTTTCCTTCTATTTCTTACTATTACTATTGTCATCACTCTTGTTTTGATCCTAATTTTGGCCTCTATAATCATCATCTAATATAAATACTTAGGTTTTCGTAATGACCTCTCCCATTTTTCTTTCTCTTAAACATCTTGTTCACTTTTTCTTCTAATAAATTGAAGGAAATTGATATGCATCTTCAATGGTAGACATTTATACCATCATCAACTCTTCTATTCATCCTCAAACCATTTATTTAATGGGAAGCCTTCTTCTTTTTGTCTTTAGAGTAGTATGTTCAAATAAGGACTTGATATAACTAATCTGAATACTAGAAGACATATTGTCTTTCTTTCTTCAAAACATTGCATTTTCTTTAGCAAATCAAGCTCATATTCATCCAACATAACTACATTCTCTTTAGTTTTTCAACCATGTCCATCCTAATATTATTATCTTATTCTTATGTTTTCTATATGTCTACAACCAATTCTCTTTCTACCAAATTTTAGCATTGCCTTTCATCTTGTCGTTTATAAATTTGACTAGGTCTAAGGGACTTCTACTTCTTCATGATCAAAATGATCTTCCATATCCTATATCCAATTAATCATATCTTCTAGATTTTAGAAAGAATGAAAACTTCAGTCATTGGTATTTTTCTAATCTTAGTAATGACCATTGAAAATATAGTTTGTCATAAGGATCTTTTCTTATTTCTTATTTTTTCAAGCTCTCCTTAATTAGATTCATCCTCACTTTCATCTTTGAACCTAATATCAAATCATCTACACAAGTCCTCTTATAGAATGTTTATATTTTACTCTAGAGGGATCTAAAGCACTCTTCTATTACATCTATAATTTTTTCACCTTGACTCCTTTATGGGGGCATTTTTTGCACTTATCTCTCTAGCCCAAAATGATAGATCTAGTGCAATATACCTCATATTTTATTATTTTTCTAGACAAAATATGGTTCCTGACATTCATGCCTTTATTCATCACAAAATTCCTAAAGTGGGTGAATACAGATTACAACAAACATATATATATATATAGTTATTTGAAAATGGGAAAACTAAGGACAAACACACACATTCAGAAACCAAGGGTTTAACCCACATCCTTCATTTTACCAATTTGTTTAAGATTGAATGGATTTGTATCATACTAAGAATAGTATAGAATATGACAATGTGGCTTGATGAGCTTGTGAAGATCAAAAAAAATGTAATTTCGATGGTAATAGGACACCAAGTTACAAAGAAAGCAAAATCTATTAGGGCTGCACCAAAGAAGGAAATAGATAAACATACCGGTGCTATATGGGATGGTATAGGACTGAAAGTTGCCACGATTACTGATCTTAAAACAAGATTTAGTACTTAAATCATGGCATACAAGATATTCCAATCTAGCCAACCAAATAGCATACCATGTGGAGAAGTTCACCTAGCGTACAAAGTTGTGATGTTGACCTCATCAATCTACTACTGAAACAAATTGAAGAAAATATGAAAATCATCCAAGTTTCTAAGACCAATACTTGCAAGTATGGCTCATTGCTAGTTTGCTTATTCTTTTATTTGCAGAGTTATTTCCCCACTATTGGAAATGTTAATTGGGATGTTAAAAGGCTAGTCATCTATCAAAAAAATGAATACATTAAAAGGTTGGGTAAAAATGTTGAGGTCACATATGCATATTTCACTAAATTTAAAGGGACAATGCATCATAGTTTTAGAATACCTACCCAACTTGTCAAAAAGTAAAAAGATGAAATTTATTGAAAAACATAAAAATATATCATGGATCATTGATATTGATAATACTTTCGTTCATGCTATTGAACTAAGAGTCTCATGGGTAGATCCCATGGAGTATGAGATCAATATAAACTAAGAGGTTGAGGCTATGGAAGCATTATTCAATGAACCTATGGATAGGAAGGCTAAGCCATTCAAAACCTATGAGAAAGCCAAAAAAAGAATCAAAATTGATTTTGTAGCTACCAAGATAGAGTGAAAAAAAGGAACATGATAGACAATATAGAGGGTGTACTTGGTAAAAAGAAAGAAAAGTCAAAATTAATGCTTACCAAGGGAAGGAAGAAGATGTGGGAGAAGAAAGAGGTGTAGGAAATGAATTATAGGTGGAAGAACCAAAAAGTAAGAAAGGGAAAAGAAAAGAAAAAATTATTATTATTCTAATAAGTCCTAAGGCTACTCGGTCTAGAACCAAAGCTTCCAAATAGGTTACCCCACCTTTGAAGAAATGACTTGCTAAGATAATTAAACTTGCATCGTCACACATTAGGACCTATCAAAAGAGGAAAGTTTCTCATGCATCCTCAATTCAAGAAAAAATCAAGAGAAGGAGTAGTCGAAGAAGATAATGACAAAATAGAATATGATGAAATTGACGAGTTTAGAGTGATAGTAAGTCAAAAGAATAGGAGTACTGATGAAATTTATGATTCACTCAGATAATATGGTAGATTATGAGTATTTAATTACATTGAATATCCTAGGTTGAATGATGATGATAAAAAGAGATTGAAGATGCATTGATTGACTTGATGTATAATTTTAAATATGCACCTTTTGAGATTGGGAATATGATTTGAGAAGAATTTTAAAATAAGATTATCAATATATAGTAATACACCTTATATATCAAGTACCAAATGAGAGGAAACACACTAGTTTTTGTAATGTTATAATTTAATTCTTTTAAATTAAGTGAGGCACTGAAAACACATCAACAAATATTCTTGCAAAAATGGAGGGCACTACAAGCCTTGACGAGAATATTGGCAAATGTAGATGAAGATGATCAAAGACTATGCAAATAGATATTAAATATCAAAGGCACTAAAGATGCAATAATAGTAGTAGACACTAAGCCTAAACGAAAAATTGAGCTTGATAATAGAATGGATGAATTTGAAAATGTTTCAATTTAGGATCTTGTTGATGATGTACACAATATGGTAAAAGACATAGCTGAAAACTCAAGATGATAATGTAACTATTTAAGATATTCCTAATGAATATCTAGCTGATGGAGTGAAAAAGGATGAAGATATGATAGTAGACATCAAGGTTAATGCTAAAGAACACCCACTTGCCAAGTCATCACATATTACATACCATGATATGTACCTATGATTGAATAGATCAAGGCATATAAGAGCCCTGAAGCAAAAAATGAGCCACCTAGTGTAAATAATGACACTAAAAATTCATTCAATTACATTGTTTCTCATGTGCCAATGGATGAAGATATTGACATATTAGTCAAGTTTTTTATTAGTGAAACAAACTTATTTAGATTTTGTATGGCTACAAGGCTCATTGAATAGTCTACAGTAATCCAGTAGCTACCGAGCATTTCAATGGTTATCAAGTATATTTAGTTAATGTGAAGCCCAACAATTAAAACCAAGCAAATTCAGTCTAGCAGTTCAACCCAAGCAGTTCAATGGTTACCGAGCATTGTAGTTTCTACTAAGTTTGTAGTTCATGTAATGCGAAGCTAGTGTAAACTAAGCTTATGTGTTTGCTGAATGATTTAGTTTATGTCAAGTTACATAGTATCTACCAAGTCACCAGTGCAGACTGAGTTCAAGACTACTTTTAAGTGATTAGTATGGACCGAGCCTCTACATCTACCGAGTGCATGACGATGCTGAGCACTAACAGTGGATGCTGAGTATCAGAACTTCACCAAGTCAGTCTTCAAAACCTAAGTGTCTTCATTTGGGCTGACTTTGTGATATATGTGTTAGCTTGTGTAACAAATGCAAGAAACAAGGTCACAAGGCATCAGATTGCAGAACTAAGGCATTCAATCTAGTAGAGAAAATTATGAAAGCAATATTTGATTCGAACTACAATAGCTGGTATAGATGTCATTACTATGGAGAATATGGACACATTGGCATGAATTATGTTAAATATCACATGAGGAGAAGAGATACCATCATAAGATGCTTCACTTGTACTGAACTTGGTCATCTAGAAAAAATAATGCATGAATACAGGTAAAATTAAAGATGAAAAGAAGGAAAAAGTAGATAAAATTTGTAAGAAAATGAGGCAGCAATGGATTCCTAAATCTACCGAGGATGCTAGTTCAAGTAATGATGGTCATGTCACTCAAGAAGTGGGAAACTCCACCATTTTCATCTAGGGTTTCAAAGGAGAACTGGAACTGCGTTATCAAGATCACATTCAAATAGTTCCAATTGAAAAGTGACAAAGATCCAAATCAGTATTCAAGATACAAAAGGATCATTAAGGAAGATTGTTATCAGTTATCACCAAATTACCTTCTCTATCAAGTAAGGTTGGGTCATAGAATCTACCGAGCAAGGTCAAGAGTAACAAGACACACATGATTACCTAGTCACGAAGCCTTCACTGAGTAATCAATAGAATAGTGGATGATAGACTATCGAGCATAATGTCAAGCATGATGTCAAACATGATATCAACCTAGCTACCTTTGTACTAAGCATTAATGGAAATTTTTTAACAAAAAGCATGAAATCAAATTCATTTTTCACCATGAAATCTATAGTGCTATTATGAAGAAACAATTTATAGAGTGATCAAGTGACTTTAAGAAAATTTGTAGTAGTTATCAAGGTTTTCATAGTTTACTGAGTAAAATGGCATCAAGTAGCAAAAAAGTGAAGAGAGGGTCTGAGATGTTGGGTCAAGGAGTCGAGTGGAAAGCACCAACTTTTAAACTTGTGCTCGTAATTGCAGAAACCCTTGACTTAGCTAGAGCTCAATTGCAAATTCCTCCAAAGGTACTCCTTATTAATGATATTCATACTCATTTCAAGTATTCTATTCAAGAAATTAGAAACCTAGAAATGGATGATGCCCTAGGTGAATTGTGTGTTAATGGAATTCTTAAACCTGAGCATAAGCATTTGGAAGACAAAGGTTTAACTCATATTCCTCACATGCCCCAAGGTTTTCAAATCAAATAGATTAGATAAATTCTAAGCCAAGTGCATAATGGTCAACTATGGCTTGACCAACCTATTGTGATAATGATTCATCACATCACTGGCCTCCCCATGTTCACCAAAGGTAAAACCACGAAAACCCTAGGTTAGGCCGAGCTAGAAAAGAAAACCCTAGTCGAGTGGCAAGGTAGAGGGATGAAAATTAGTAGTGTAATAGAAGCATAGCTAAAATTTAGAATTCATGTCATAGCAAATTAAATATATAGTTTGAGCCATCTCAATAGTGTATCCTATGAAGCTATAGACTTGGCTTATAAAGTGGTAAAAAACAATCTATCTTATGACTTGGTAGATTTGTTGCTAAAGCAACTCAACAAGAACATGGAAAGAATTAGGACATCTAAGAACAACTCCTATAAAATTAGTTCACTCTTGACATGTTTGTTCTTTTATGTTAAGAAGTTCTTCCCTTCCAAAGGCATGGTAGTATGGAGAAAAGATGTGCCTATATTATATCAGATAAATGAATACATTGTAGAGATGGGAGAGAACTATGTTAGCATTATGGACAACTACTTCAAAGTTTTCAATTAGAAAATGAACAATAGATTTAGAACACCTAAGAAGTAAGTTGAGGATTATAAAGATGATGTATGTTTTATGGTTGATTGTGACAAAGTTTACATTTAGGCAATGAAACCCAGAATTGTATGGGTAAAACCTCTTCCTTATGAGCTAAATAGTGATGAAGAAAAGGATATTATTGAAACTCTAATTAATGAATCTATTGATCCAAAGGCACATACTTTGGAACCTATGATGAGGCCAAAGCAAGAATAGAACTAGAGATAAAACTCCCTGAGGCAGTTAACAAGGAAAAGAGGAAGATCTAGCTAAACTAAAATCCAATGCACCTATCATGTTAATTGAAAGTAAAGGAGAAGATGCAAAAGAGGCAAAGGATGAAGAGGAATTAGAAAAGGAAGAAGAACCTATAAAGAAGAAAGGAAAGGTGATCATCACCAAGTCACCTAAGCCATCCACTGCGGTCTTCATAAGGAGATCCAGAAAGAAAGGAAGTGAAATTGTCCTTAGCAAACCTCCTCCCACCTTCTAGGAAAAGTTGAAACAGATGGAAAAAGGTGCATGTATAAAAACATTCAAATATTTGAAGTATGAAACAAGAACAGAGGTAGAGAAGAAATAGGTTGAAGAACTGGTGTTGACCAAAATGGGAAAATGCAAGTATTCACTAGATTAGATAGCCTCTCAAATATCTAATGAATTATTAGAGAAAATAAAGCCAAGATGGGACTTTGCAATGCAAACAAAAAAAGACATTTATGCACAAACCCTAAGGGAATTGATACCAAGCATGATAGTTGTTGAGGTAAAAGAGTCTTTGAAGAAAAATGAAGACAAAATGACTCTTATATTTAATACATGTTTAATTTTGATCAAGGATATAGAGCATTTGGTTAAGAATACCACAAGCATGTGGGAGAATGTTTATCATCTGCATAAACCAAGTGACTTCCTAGTAGTTGTTAAGGATAACGATGATGAAATTGATGATGATGATGAAGAAGAAACTTATACTAAGCCCATGCATTTTGACAATGAGGAAGTTGAAGAAGATAAAGAAGATGATGAGGAGACTAACCCAATGAAGATAGCAGCCACAGTCATTGCCTCACTTTCTTACTCTCCAAGAAAACTAGTAACTATATCAAGCTCAATGACAACTTCAACAAGTTTGATTATGATAACCAAAAACACTTCAAATGTCTAATCACTTTTCACCCCCATTTAGCTCAATGTGTCTATACCAAAAGTGACTTCCATTTCATCTACCAAGCTGCAACCTCTCACTTCTTCAGTTACCAATTCATTAGTTATGAATACAGTGTCTTCTACAATTTTGAGCTCTTTAGCAATAAGTACTTCAGTTTTAGATAATACAGTTTTGTCTACTTTAGTTTTGGATTCAACAAGAATTCCTATTAGTATTTCATCGGTTAGTACTATATCAATTTTCACTACAAGTGCTAGTATATCTACAATTGTTTCCATCCCAGATATAAAGGCATTAAGTACACGGATAGTTGAACCTAAGGTTCAACCAAGTACAAGATTTTTTGGTAGAGGAAAGGAGGTAGAGGAGGACATAAACTTAGATGAGAAAATAGAAATTCCCAAATAAGACATTGATAATCTTACTGCAGACCAAATGCACATAGTTGGTGAACTCCTTCAAAAGAAGGCAAAACAATAGAAATTGAGAGAAGAAAGAGATAGAGAGTATAAGATTATTGATGATGCTAAAAAAAATTTGTCTAAGGCAATAGGTATTGAGGTAGACTATTCTCAGCCTATTTTTTTGCAATTAGCAGAAGCAGTCCAAAAGTTCAATGAGGATAGTAGTGAATAGGATAAGTTAATTGAGAAAGCTGAAAAGAAATTTGACAACAAAGTGCTTGAGCACATTGCTCAGCAAATAGCTATCCATTAAGTTGAGATTTTTTCAATTTTTACCAATTTTGAATCATCTTGCACTAATGTGAAATCACTTTTTGTGAAGTTATGTGATGTTTTTGAGTTCACAAAAGAAATAAATAGAAAACTATCAAAATTTGATGAGGATTTGAAAGCTAGTGCTCAATAGTTGCAACCTGAGCACAGTTCAAGCTCTGTACATCACATGAAGATCAATTTTTTGTCAAACAAGTAGGAAAAACTATTGAGAGAAGAAGCAAGGATCAGGTCATCACTAATTGATATTCAAAATATGATCCTTCCTATCATGGATACAGTACAAAAACATATTATTTACTCAAAAACCTTGATCCATGACAATAACTTCTCTATTGCAAATCACATGATAGAACTCTACAAAAGTACAAATTTCTCTACATACATGCAAGATTTTGCAAGAAAATTGGGATAAAACTCTGGCACTTATTCTTAAAGTACATTCTAATTCTTTATCTCATATTGGTGTCTCCATGTAGATAAGTTCTGAATAATTATTTGGCATTATTGTCAAAAAGGGGGATATTATTGTTGAGGTACATGATATGCTATATATAGAGACACATAGTATGGGGAAGAAACATGCTATGAGAAGAATGTATATAATAGATGATGTATATTATACCTTACAAAGATAAATTTTGAAAAATCTAAAAATAGTATATTCTACCAAACTAGTATCACATGGTGATGTATATAAGATTTTGGCTAATAAGTGTTTTTGTCACTAATGCCAAAGGGAGAGATTATTGACATACTAGTCAAGTTTGTTATTAGTGACACACACTTATTTAGATTTTGTATGGTTGTCGAGCTCATTGAATAGTCTATAGTATTTTTCATGTAATCTAGTAGCTACTAAGCATTTTAGTGGTTACCAAGTATATTCAGTTAATGTGAAGCCCAATAGTTCAAACTGAGCAAATTCAATCTAGTAGTTCAACCTGACTAGTTTAGTGGTTATTGAGCATTGTAGTTTCTACCAAGTTTGTAGTTCATGTAATGCAAAGCTAGTGTAAGCTGAGCTTATGTGTTTATTGAGTAATTCAATTTATGTCAAGTTACACAGTATCTACTGAGTCACTAGTGCAAACCAAGTTCAAGACTACTTTGAAGTGATTAGTATGGACCCAACCTCTACATCTACTGAGTGCGTGACAATGCTGAGTAATGATAGTGGACACTAAGTACCAAAACTTCACCAAGTCAGTCTTCAGAACTTGAGTGTCTTTATTTGGGCCAACTTTGTGATATATGTGTTAGCTTGTATGATGGCCAAATTTTGTAATTTTGTAATTTGGATTGATATATATATGTAATGTATTATATCACATCCATATGCATGATAGTGAGCATGTAAGAATGTGAATGTGAATAGTTGAAGCTAAGAAGCAGATAAAGAGTAAATTGTGAAGGCCGTATCAAAAGAGAAGTAGAGACATATTCATCATAGAAAGGTGATTAGTACATTTAAGGAATCTTTATCAGCAATCCAGTTGTAAGTTAGAGATCTATTGTTTCATCCTAATAGGTGAACCAGTCAAAATTGTTTCACAAGGTAGACTTAATATTCTTTCTTAAATCTCTTAATAGAGTGCATACTTAATTGTGTGTTTTTAAAACATCTAACAAGGTGGACCTAGCAGTCCTAATTGCTCCTAATAGGGAAGATCATCAGAAGTGATCATTGTAAGCCTTAACAGGCCAATTTTATGCTACAGTATTGAAGTTTTATTGGTTTCATCCCCATCCCAATTTTACTTTCTATTTGGAACGTTGTTGGGTCACAAAATTATTGTGTTCAAGTATTGTGGATTCTTTTATCTTTTCAGTTTCTCATGCATGCAATTAGATCAGGTGTGAAAAATTAAATGTTAAGTGCTTTGTTAAATTCAGAATTGAAATTGGTGGAGAAATTTTAGAAGTTACTAATCCATCCCTCCCCTCTTAGTAACTTAGAAGAATCTTGAATATTTCCAACAAAAGATACAACACAAAATGCAACATAGATAAACCACACAAGAAGGAGATAAGAGTATCGATAAAAAAATTAGAAATGGGAATGAAGAAATTTACTTATACTAAAGGAGAAAAAAAAGATAACACAGTAGATGATTTTTCTATGATCAATAGGCCAAAAACCTAGGGACCTCTAAGTGAGGAATTGAATGGGAAGGTTAATCAATCTCAACCTGAGAAAAGTTCACTAGGTGAACAAGGAAAGAATAAGCAAAATCAATCTTAGGTTATCCCCCATGTATTGTAAATTTAAATAATTTAATAGCCTTTATTTGACAAAGGAAATAAGAAAGGAGACAAATACCAAAATGATGAACCTAAATGAGAAAATTAGGAGAAGAAGGCTCCCTTACTATTGAAGATATCACTAGAAGTACATGCACTCCTACATCAAAAGATAAGAAAGAAAAGAAAAAGAAGAAGACATTAACAAGGTCCACTCCTTTCACATTAGATGAATTTATTGTCATACCTAATTGGAATCCCAAAACTTTAGCCCTAGATTCTCTAGAAGAATGTGGAGAGCTATGCAATTGGAAGGAAGATCAAGATTGACTAAAGAATGAGATGAAACACAAACAAGTGCTAGTTAATATCAAAGATATCTTGTTCCATGTTGTTCCTAATATGATTATGGATGAGAAAGTATCCATATTGGAATAATTGGTTTTTTATTTGACAAGGTCAATGGACCTTATGTGGATTCCTAGGAGAAGCTCATAGAAAGGGTAAACAAGGCAGAAAAAAGTATTACAATCCAACAAGTTAAACTTTTTTCTCTAGTTACTGAGCTAAAGGCTCTTGTTCAAAATATTATTTCTTAGTTTAAAAAGATGTACAAAATTCCTCATCTCACAAAACAACTTTAAGACAAGTTCAAGAAAGTATTTGAGGATATGAAGTCAAGCATGCATATGTATTGACAACTGGTCTAAGTTCTTATGTTGTTCACTATTCCCAAATGAAATTCTACACAAGGGTTCAATGTGAATTCTAAGAAGAAGCCAAGACAAGGTATGAGATAAATAAGATGCAAGCTTTTCTATTACATCTATTTGAAATATAAGAGGAGTAACTTAGAGGGGAGGAGTGAATTAGTTACCAAGTTAAAAAAATTCCAAATCACTTATATGTCGATACTAACTTCTCATTAACTCAAATCCTTGGATAGCACAATTACAGCTACATATACACTGTAAATTGATTAACAAGAAATCTTGAGATATTAATGTGTGTTACCCTTTAGTAAATTAGTTGCAGGAATATAAAGAAGTAAGAAAATAACATGAAGACTTGAGACACCAAGATTTAAGATGGAAACCCAATTTGGGAAAAACCACCAATGCAACTAGTTACAACTTTTCACTCTTCTGAAGTGAGCTCTATTAGCAAAAAACCATGTTAAAGGATACAAAAAATATTGTTAGGTGTGACCCTATTAAAAAATTTGAATCTATTGACATATGAGTCAAGTTTGTTATTAGTGACACACACTTATTTAGATTATGTATAGCTACCAAGCTTATTGAATAGTTTATAGTGTTTGCCAAGCATTTCAGTTGTTACCAAGTTCTAAAGTTGCTATTGAGTCCTTTGGACAAATCCCAGTGGTTACTAAGAAGATTTAGTCAGTGTAAAGTCCAACAGTTTAAACCATGCATTTAGGTATATGTTGAGTTTATCAATGGTTACCGAGCATTGCAATGTTTACCAAGTTCATAGTTCATATGATGTGAAGCTAGTGGTAACCAAGCTACTCTATGCTAACTAAGTGATTCAGTGTTTTTTGAGTTGCACAATATCTATCGAGTCACTAGTGCAAACTGAGTTCAAGACTACTTGAAAGTGATTAGTATTGACTAAGTTTCTACATCTACTGAGTGCATGATGATGACAATCATTGACAGTGGATGTCGAGTATCAGAACTCATCGAGTCAATCTTCAAAACCTGTGTGTCTTCATGTGGGCTGACTATGTAATATTTGTGTTAACTTGTATCATTGTTGACTTTGTGATTATGTAATTTGGATTGGTGTATATATGTAATGCATTTGTTCTATTAATAAAAAGTGAATGTGTATGCAAAAATGAAAGTTATGAATGTAACAGAAAAAGAGAAATTGTAAAAGCCATAAAAACATAAGGAGCAGCAAAGACATATCTATCATAGAAAGGTGATTAGTAAACAAAGGTATCTCTTTCAGCAAACCTAGTTACAAATTGAGATCTACTATTGTTTCATCCTAACAAGTGAACCAGTCAAATCCTTTAATAAGGTAGACCTAGGAGTCTTTCATAAATCTCTTTACCAAGTGCATACTTCATTGCATGTTTGTAAAATCCTCTCACAAAGTGGACCTAGTAGTCCTAATTGCTCCTAACAGGGTAGATCATTAGAAGTGATCAATGTAAGCCTTAATAGGAAAACTTTATGCTGTAGTACCAAAGTTTGTGGGTATCATCCCCACCCTATTTTGCTTTCTATTTGGAAGGTTTTTGGGTCACCAAATCTTTGTGTCAAAGTGTTATGGATGCTTTCATGTTTCCAATTTGTCATGCATGAAATTACATCAGATTAATAATTGGATTATTAGATTAAGAATTGAAATTGTTAAAGTTTTAGAAGTTACTGATTCACCCCTACCCTCTCAATGACTTAGCATAGTCTTGAATATTTCCAACAATTGGTATCAAAGCTTTGTGTTTCTTAGGAGAAAGTTGAACAACTTGAGCAAAGATCAAGGATATGGAGATATTTAGACTTGACAAAGCCATTGACAATGAAAATTTGGATCTAGAAATGGCCATTGCTCAACTCAAGAAAGCCAAGGAGTAACTTTCCTAATCCCTAAAAACAAGAAAGGAACTTGCAAATCAAATGAATGATAATCTCTACATTGAAGAAAGAAATGAAGACATTCACAACTTAGATGAATCAAATGATGCAATCAAGGAACTCCTAGAGAAGAATGGTTCACTACAAGAAGAAGTGAGAAAATTAAGAAGAGAGAAAGAAATCTAGTCAGTAAGGAAATGTAAAATCATGGAAGAGAAAAAAACAAAACAAAAGAAGAAATTAAAGGAAATGATAATGAGATTCAACATCTATCCCTCCAATAGACTAACTTCATCAATCATCTCACCAATGCAAATAAAGAAATCGTGAACCTTAGATAAGAGAATGAAAGATTGTAGAATGATCTAAATTTTGAAAGGAACCTTAATGAAAGGATGATGAAATCACAAGAAGACATGAATCAATTAAATGAGAAAAATCTCTATAGAAAAAAGGGAAAAGTAGGAATTGGATACAAAGAAGAAGGTGAATCCTCCAAAAAAGGTGCTCAAAAGAGTCAAGGATCTACTTGCAATCAGTGTGGTAAGATAGGTCATATATTGAACAAACGTTGGAGTAATGGAAAAGAAAAATTCAATGGAAAATGCTACAATTTCAATCAATATGGTCATAGGGCTAATGAATGCAAAGAGAAACCAAGATTTGAAGGCAATTGTCATAAATGTAAGAAACATGGACACAAGGCATTAGAATGCAAAACATAGACATTGAATCTTGTAGAGAAAATTGTGAAAGCAATATTTGGTTGGTACTACAATACTTGGTGTAGATGTCATCACTATGGAGATTTTGGACACATTGGTATGAATTGTGTTAAACATCATATGAGGAAAAGAGATACTACAAAAAGATGTTTCATTTGTATAGAACATGGTCATCTTACCAAGAATTATATAAATGCTAGTAGAATTGAAGATGAAAAGAAGGCAAAGTATGATAACATCTGAAAGAAAATGAGATAGCAATGGATTCCTAAGTCTACTGAGGATATTAGTCCAAGTAGTGATGGCCAAGTCACTCTAGAATTGGGTGACACTACCATTTCTAATTAAGTTCTCAAGGAAGAGCTAGAACCAGGCTATCAAAGAAGATATTTGAATCAGTTCTAGTTGAAAGGTGACAACAGTCCAAATTTTTATTTAGGATTCAAAGGGATCACTAAGCAAGATCAGTATCAATTATTACTAGGTTACCTTCTCTATTGAGTAAGGTTTGGTCATAGAATCTACCGAACAAGGTTGGGAGTAATAAAGATAGCTATGGTTATCGAGTCCTAAAGATGTCGCCAAGTATTCATTGACATGTAGTGGATGATAGTTTGTCAACATATCTACTTTTTTATTGAGCATTAATGGAAATTTTTTATCAAAAGGCATGGAATCAAATTCATTTCTTGCCATGAAATTTCAAGTGGTATAGTGAAGAGCAATTTTTAGTGCATCCAAAGTGATTTGAGAAAATTTCTAGTGAAAGTTTTTCAAAGTTCTCTTAATTAACTGAGTGAAAATGGCATCTAGCAATAGCAAGGTTAAGCTAGGATCTTACATGTTGGTTCGTGGAGTTGAATGGAAGGTGCCAGATTTCAAGTGCACTCCTACGATTGTTGAAACCTTAGATCCATGTGGAGCTCAATCTCGAATTCCTCCTAAGGTACTTCTTATCAATGATATTCATACTCATTTTAAATGTGTTATTCAAGAAATTGGTACACTATAAATGGATGATGCCCTAGGTCAGCTATGTGTGAATAGAGCCTTAAAATTTGAGCATCAACATCTAGAAACAAAAGGGTTGATACATATCCCTCATACGCCCTAAGAATTTCAAATCAAAATGATTAGGTTTATGCTCAACTAGGTGCATAATGGCTAGTTGTGGTTAGAACAACCAATTCTAATAATAAAGAAGATGATTCATCAAATCACTAACCTCCCTATGCTAGCCAAAGCCAAAACTAAAAAAACCTTAGGTCAGGCAGAGTTAGAGAAGAAAACCTTAGCTAAATGGGATGGAAAAGGAATGAAAATCAGTAATGTCACTGATGTAGAATTAAAATTTGGAATTCATGTTATCGCACACAAGATATACAATTCAAGCCAACTAAACAGTGTTTCATGTGAAGCCATGGATTTGGCATACAAAGTGGTTGAGAGAAACTTGTCATATGACCTTACCAACCTATTGTTGAAATAGTTCAACAAAAATATAGAAAGTATAAGAACATCAAAAAAAAACTCATGCAAGTTTGGTTCATTGTTAACCTACCTATTCTTTTATGTACAAAAGTTCTTCCCTTCTAAAGGGACTATAGTTTGGAGAAAATATATGCCTATGCTCTACCAAATAAATGAGTATATTATCAAGATTGGTGAGAACTACAATAGTATCATGGACAACTACTTTGATGCATTCAAGGAGAAAATGAACAATAGGTTCAGGATTATGAAGAAGTTAGTTGAAGACTATAAGGATGATGTATGCTTCATGGCATATAGTGACAAGGTGTATATCTAGGTAGTTAGGCGTAAAATTGTGTGGGTGAAACCTCTTGGCTATGAGGTGAATATTGATGAAACAAAAGATATCATTGAAGCTCTTGTCAATGAACCAGTCAATCCCAAGGCCTCTTACTTTTGAATGTATGATGAGGAAAAGCCCAAGATTAAACTTGAAATAAAGCTCCCTCAGGTGGTCAACAAAGAAAAGAGAAGGATAGAAAAGCTGAAATCAAGTGCACCTCTCTTATTAATTGAGGGAAAAAGTGAGGATGTGGAGGAAATAGAGGATGAGGAAGAATCTAAGAAAGAAGAACCTTTGAAGAAGAAGGGCAAGGTGATCATCACCAAGAAACCAAAGCCATCCATTATAGTCTTCACAAGGAGGTCATGAAATAAAGCTGACAAGGAAGGAGGTGACATTATATTCAGTAGACCTCCAACCACCTTCCAAGACAAGCTAAAGGAATTAAAAGATGGAGCTGATATAAAAAACTTCAAGGCATTGAAATATGAGACTAGGACTGAAGTTGAGAAAAAACAAATAGAAGATTTGGTCATAGATAAAATGGGACAATGGAAGTACTCCCTTCACTAGCTAGCTTCTTAGATTCCCAGTGTCTTATTAGACAAAAATAGGCCAAGATGGGAACATGCCAAACAAACAGTCAAAGACATATATGCACAAACCTTGAGATAACTATTACCGAGCATATCAAATGCAGAGGTAAAAGAGTCACTAAAGAAAAATGAAGATAAGATGACTCTCAAATTTAATACCTATTTGATTTTAATGAAAGATATTGAGTATGTTGTGAAGAATGCAAAAAATACTTCAAAAAATGTCTATCATCTTCACAAACCAAGTAAATTTCTAGTTGAAGTAAAGGATGATGATGATGATGATGAAAAGAAGGATGAAGAGGATGATGAAGGATTAACTCATTTTTTCATAGTTGATTATGAAGAATACAAGGAGCAAGAGGCTACTGAGGAAGAAAAGAAAGATGATGATGAGACTAACCTAGTCAAAATAGTCCTAGTAGTTATTGCCTCTCTTCCACACTCCCTAAGAAAACCATTGACTACATCAAGTATGGAGACAACTTCAACAATCTTTATTGTGACCACTAGTGATATATCAAACACCGAATCACTCTTTTCCCCTACTTAGCTTAGTACATCATTGATAGAAGTAACTTCTACTTCATCTACCAAGCTATAGAGTCCTTCATCAACCAAGTTGGCATCATCAACTATGGATACATTGGCTACTTCAGTTTTGAGTACATCAGTGGTAAGCACACCAGCTTTGACTACTTCAGTTTTGGGTACTACAATTTTGGCTTCATGAATTTTGGATTCTTCATGTATTTTTGTAAGTATTCCCTCAGTTAGTACAACATCAATTTTTACCTCAAGCCCAAGTATGTCTACCATTGTTTCCATTCTGGATACAAAACCAATAAGTGCAAGGACACTTGAGCCTATGGTTCAAGCGAGCACAAAATTTTTTGGGAAAGGAAAGGAGATAGAGGAAGACATTGATTTAGATGATTAAATAGTATCCCCAATTGGGATATTTACAAGCTTACTTGAAACCAAATGTAGACATTTGGTGAACTCCTCCAAAAAAGGGCTAAACAACAAAGACTAAAAGAGGAGAGAGATAAAGAGTATAAGATAATTGATGATGCCAAGAACATTTTGATAAAGGCAATATGAATTAAGATTGATTCTTCTCAACCTATTTTGTATCAACTAGTAGAAGCAGTCCAAAAATTTAATGAGGATGACGATGGACAAGATAAGCTAGTGGAAAAGGTTGATTTAATAATAAATTGTTGGAGCACATTGCTCAACAAATAGCCATTCATCAAGTAGAGCTATCTACAATTTTGGTCAAGCTTGAAACATCTTGTTCAAATGTGTCATCACTTTTTGGGAAACTATGTGATGTCTCTAAGTTTACAAAGGAAATAAAGGATAAATTGTCCAAAATAGATATATATCTAAAGGCTAGTGCTCAGTAGCTACAACATGACCCTAGTTGAAGCTCTACACATTTTAAGAAAATCAGATTTTTGTCAAACATGCAAGCTCAATTGCTAAGAGAAGAATCAAGGATCATATCAACATTAATTAACATACAAAATATGATCCTTCCAAACATGGATGCAATGCAAAAACATATTGTATGTTCAAAAACTCTAATCCATGATAATAACTTCTCTATTGCGGACCATATGATTGAACTACCAATAGAGGTACAAATTGCACTTCATACATGCAAGGTCCTACAAGAAAGTTGGGATAAAACCTTGGCAATCATTCTCAAGGTACATTTTCAATTCTTATCCCATTTTGGTGTTTCTGTATAAATAAGTTAGAATAAACCTTTGGCATTACTCTCGAAAAGGGGGAGAGACACAGTATGAGGAGAAAGATAGAAGATAGTATGGGGGAGAAATATGCTATGGGGGAGTGTAGAACCAGAATCAGTATGCAAAGAACATTAACAAATAAAGTAAACATTCACAAACCAAAAACTAAATTCACATATATGCTTAGACTAAGAAAGAAAATAAGAAGTTTTAGCAACAATGTTGCCCCAGTCTCGGATAAGAAGAGGAGAGACTAGACTTAGATGATGCCCCATCAAGAAGGCGGTGGGGAGAGAAATGAGCCTTGACGACTTCTTGAAAAGTACAAGAAATTGAGATGAGCTGAGATGCTGGTTGGCGAAGAGAAGGGGCTGAATTAGCTCAAACTCTCACTACGGGAGAATGATAAAGGGAAATCAAAGGCACAATAGTAAAGCAAGCTTAAGACTTTCCAAGATTGGGGGGGGGAGATGGAGGAGCGGAGCGCTATAAAAGGAATCCATTGAAGCTTTTTGAGCGGGGGGATACTTCAAAGAGAAGTACCACCATGTAGTTGAGCACTAGATTTGCTATAGGACTGTTGGTTAATTGCCAAGGTTACCAAGAACATCAAGGCCTTTTCACCAACTGTCCAGAGGACTGACGAACTGACTCAAAACAAACACACAAGGATTGCCCCAGTATCACACATGAATCCCAGAGGAGGCAGCGTGGAAATGACACTAGGTAACCCACAAGCAGAAAAAGAAAACAAGCAAAAGACCTGATCAAGACCTTACGCTCTAATTGCCCCATTCGCAGCATACCATGATATGGAAGATCATGGCAACCTTGAGGAGGGAACAAGGAGATTGCTTGGAAAAGATATTTCAAGACCTAAAAGGGAAGATCCCAAATCAAAAGAAAGTGAAAATCCAAAAGAGAACTATTTGCCAACGAGATGGGTAAGACGAGGTACTAACGGACCAAGATCAGACATGAGGAAAGCTATATCCTGCAAAAATCTATCAGAGAGCACCTAAGCTGATGGATCTGGATGAGTGATGTGTCTGGCAAGCTGAACTAAGAAGGATAACACTTTGGTGATAGGAGATCTAGCTAAAGGATGCATTGGAATATCTAACCAAGGTGTGCAATGTGTGCAAGATGTTGACCAAGGATGAACTAACATGAAAGCCGGATAGATACAATGATACTAAGCTAAAGAGGATGTATAAGCTGACAGACCAAGATATGTTACAAATGTACAAGTTTGTTCATGTTTTGGTTTTTTGTGAGATGGAAATTTTTGTGAAGGATGGGATGTCTATAATAGTTGATAGGTGGACAGGTAGATGGTTTGTGAAAAGCTTAAGGAAAATGGGATTCTGTGTGTGCATGTGATAGGATACGGGCTAGGGTACAAGATTATTTACAAGCTGGAATATGGTACAAGCTTTGGACAAGATTTGGATATATACAAGGTATGGTACAAGATTTACAAGGTATAATACAAGCTTTGGTACAAGATTTACAAGATGTACAGGAGGTATTGACAAGCTCCATCAAATTTTGGATATTTGATTGGAACACCAAGGGAACAAGTAGGTGTTTTATGGGATGGTGGGTGGATGGATGAGGGATAGGTAGTGATAGATAATGGATTAGTCTTTAGCACACAAGGCGCCTGAATTACCAAGTTTTTACCAAGGTACCTATCCAAGGCACTTGAATTGCCAAGTTTTCACCATTGGACGCTTATTTCTCTTTACTATTTTTTTTTTTTGTATTTTTTCAAAAGCTGGGTATACCAAGGATCTTCAAGCATAGAACTTCTTGAGGTGAATGATGTTAGTGGGATCATTCAAGAGTTCTCCTTCTGGTGTAGATAATTGATAGGCTTCGGAGCCAAAGGAGGCAGTAACCACATAGGGACCAATCCATGTAGGTTCAAACTTGCCTTTCTTTTCTCGATCTGCTTGGACTTTCATATTTTCTTTGAGGACCATGTCACCTGGCTGAAAGTGTCGTGGGAGCACCTTCTTGTTGAAATTCCTTTTGAGACGAGTTTGATAGACTGTGAGATGGTCATAGGCTTGTTGTCTCTTCTCGTCTAAGAGATCTAGCTGGGTGAGTCGAGCTACTCTGTATTCTTCATCTGAGATTTGCCCTCGCAAAGATATGCGTAGTGAGGGAAGTTCAACTTCTATAGGTAATACCACTTTGGTACCATAGACTAGGGAGTATGGAGTTGTGCCTGTGGATGTACGGAAGGAAGTTCGATAGGCCCATAGAGCCGAATTTATTTGAAGGTGCCAATCACAGCCGAAATCATTGACAACTTTCTTTAGGATTTTGAGGAGGGTTTTATTAGTTGCCTCTGCCTGGCCGTTACCTTGTGGGAAATATGGGCTAGAAAAGCGGTGATGGATGCGGAGGGAAGTGCATAATTCTTCCATGTTGAGATTTTCAAAATTACCTCCATGGTCAGTGAAGATGGTGGATGGGATGCCGAAGCGGCAAACAATGTGGTACAAGATGAACTTGGAGACTTGAACTCCTGTAGCTGAGACTAGGGGGACTGCTTCCATCCACTTAGTGAAATAGTCTGTAGCTGTTATTATCCATTTATGTCCATCAGATGAGAGAGGGGTGATAGTTCCAACTAGATCAAGGCCCCAACAAGCGAAAGGCCAAGGTGGTGCAATAGGCTGTAGATCTTGTGCTGGAGCGTGCACAAGATTTGCATGCTGCTGACATGGGAGACACTTTCTGACAAAGTCACAAGAGTCTTCTTCAATGGTAGGCCAATAGTAGCCTACTCTAAGGATTTTTCGTGCTAGGACAATACCACTCGTGTGGGCACCGCAAAGTCCGGAATGTACTTCTTTTAATGCCATCGCGGCCTCATTTTCATCTAAACATTGAGAGAGAGTAACGTGATAACCCCGGCGATATGGGGTATTGGCTATGATAAAATAGCGGGATGATTTTCGGATGAGGTTCTGGCATTGGGTACATGTGAGGTGAGGGGATATGATACCATCGTTAAGGTAAGCGTGAATTTCATGGTACCAAGGGGATTGGGGACCAACCAAGATACAAACACGGTTTGAATCCTCATTCGCATAGGCAGGTGTGAGGAGCTGCTCAACTAAAAACTCATACTGTGTAGCTTCTTGGGGAATTTCCAAGAGCGAGCCGATAGTAGCCATGGCATCTGCTGCCTTGTTCTGCATTCGAGGCACTTGTGTAAACTGAAGTTTTGTAAAATGCTGGGTCAGCTGATCAACTAGCTCTTTGTAGGGTAATAGCTTTTCATCTTTGGTTTGATATTCATTTAAGACTTGTTTGATGATGAGTTGGGAATCACCAAAGACTTGTAACTCGGTGATATTCCATTCTGCAGCTATCTTTAATCCTGCTACAAGAGCTTCATATTCTGCTATATTGTTGGTGCTAGGGAATTGTAGCTTGAAGGCTTTTGGAATGTAATCTCCTTGAGGTGTAACTAATAATATTCCTGCCCCTGATCCATGAGAGGTGTATGAGCCATCAAAATAAAGCTTCCACGGGGGCTGTTCTTCAATCAGGCAAATATGCTCATCTGGAAATTCTGTGAGCAAAGGATATGCATCTACTAGAGGTGCATCAGCTAGGTGATCTACTATAGCTTGCTCTTTGATTGCCTTTCTGTCCACATACTGGATGTCAAACTCACTTAGTAGCATAACCCATTTGGCCAAACGGCCTGTAAGTGCTGTTCTGGAGAGCATATACTTGAGAGGGTAAATCTTGGAGACTAGTTGGATGGTATGACTTAGCATGTAGTGGCAAAGCTTTTGAGTTGAGAAAACAACTGCCAAACAAGCTTTTTCCATAGGAGTGTAATTGATTTCATAACCAACTAGGGTTCTACTGATATAGTAGATGGCTCTCTCTCTGCTATAATCATCATGTTGTGCTAGAAGTGCCCCTAGAGCAGTAGGTGTTGCTGATATATACAAGATCAAGGGACGACCAGGAACTGGTGGAACCAAGATAGGGGGATTGGTGAGATACTGCTTGAGCTGATCGAAGCTGCGCTGACATAAAAGATCCCACTTGAAGTTCTCATTCTTCTTTAGCAAGTGTCAAAACGGTGTACACTTATCTGCAAGTTGGGAGATGAAGTGCCAGACAGATTGAAGTTTTCCCTGAAGAGAGCGAAGCTGTCGCAGTGTCTGGGGAGGAGGCATGTTTAAGATAGCCTTGACCTTTTTGGGGTCGATCTCTATACCTCGTTTAGAAACTATGAAGCCTAGAAGCTTGCCAGATGTGACCCCAAAGACACACTTCTTGGGATTTAGCATGAGATGATATTGGGCCAACCTATCAAAGACTTTCTCCAGGTCAGCAAGATGATCCATGAAGGTGTGAGATTTGACTAGGATATCGTCCACATAATCCTCCAAAATGCTATGGATAAGATCATGGAAAATGGCTGTCATAGCTCTTTGATAGGTAGCCCCAGCATTCTTTAGGCCAAAAGGCATCATGGTGTAGCAAAAGGTTCCCCAAGGGGTAGTGAATGCTATCTTATGCTGGTCCTCTTCTACAATCTTGATCTGATTATACCCAGAAAATCCATCCATAAGGGACAGGATTTCATGTCCAGCTATAAGATCTACGATCATATCTATGTTGGGCAAGGGAAAATCATCCTTTGGACAAGCTTTGTTAAGATCTCTAAAATCAGTACAGATTCTGATGTCACCGGAAGGCTTAGTGACAGGGACCATGTTGGAGATCCATTCTGAGTAGTCGATAGGTTGGATAACCTTAGCAGCTAACATTCTTTCTAGTTCAGCTTTGACTAGTAATGCCACCTTGGGGTGCATTTTCCTAAGCTTTTGTCTGACGGGCTTGATCTTTGGATCGACTGCAAGATGATGAACTACAAGCTTTGGATCGAGTCCTGGCATGTCCTGATATGACCATGCAAATCGGCCAATGTTCTCTCGTAAAACCTCAAAGAGGAAGTCAGCTTGGTCTTGTGATAGGGATGCAACAATGTGAACAATTCTAGGGATCTCTGAAGAACCAATGTTGACTTCTCTAGTATCCTCTATTAGAATAGAAGACACCTCTGGTCGATTATCTTGAGGAGGCAATACTAAATCCTCATGTTCTGCTTGTGGCTCTGGATTTTCTTGCTGAGGGGTTCTCTTCGCTGCCTTAGCTAGTCCCAGATTTACCTTAGTTCCAGTTTTGGGTGTATCAAAACTAGGTTGGGGATTTTCTCCAAAATACCCCTTGGGATCTAGCTTGTAGATGTAGGCAGAATCTAGCTTTGTCTTCTTATGAGGAGTTTCAGCTCCCATGAATCTTAGAAGTGCTTCCTCTGATGCGAACTCATCAATATGTATGACACTTGGTTGGTCCCAATCTATGAGTTGTGGATGAGCAAGTGGTAGGTCAATGAGATGGATGGATAGTTCTCGGAGAACAGAGTCTCCTAGGAAGATTTGGTCTGGGATATCGTCGTAGGCTCTCTTTTCAACTTCCTCAGGAATGTCTTCGATTTCAACAAGGTCGCGGTGGATGTTCGAAAAAGCGTGACCATTCTCGTTGGTGCCCCCAGTTGTGGGTATGCCAAAGCCAAGACCTGACTTTATTTCCCAATAATGTGCTTCGATGGGACATTGCATGCCCCTTTCTTCTGGTCCTAGTCCACCTCCTTGATAGTTCCATTTTTCAGTGACGAGCTTATGTTGTTGGGGATACTTTTGGCTGAAGTGATCAAGGCGTGCTTGATTTCTTGGAGGTGCATCCTTATGTAGCCAATTGTTGATATCTGGAGTTAGCTCCTCATGAAGAGGGGTTTTTGAGGACAAAAAGGTGGTTGGGCCAAACTGTTTGTATCGAGGAGGTGGAATCTCCTTAGCTTTGTGATATGTTGGCCGTCCATGGGTATGTGGATCAAGTGGGATTGCTCCGACAGCAAATGCATCTGATAGACTATATTCTCCACATCCTTTTTTGTTGATCTTTACAGTAGATAGGGTAGAGGCAAGGATGGTTTTTGCGTCATTACAAGTGTGGGATGAGCTGGCAATGGCTGTGCCAATGTCTATTCCAAGGCAATGGTTTGTATATGAAGCTTCAATTGCATTGCAGTAAGCAAAGGGTTCTGGATCGGCATGGATGGTTACCTCAGTGCCTTGATGCGGAAATTTGATGCACTGATGGTAGGTGGATGGAACAGCCTTCATAGCATGAATCCATGGGCGACCGAGGAGGATGTTAAATGGTAGGTTTAGATCAACAACATGGCAAACTGTCTCTTGAATGACTGGCCCAACCTTGATTGGTAGCAAAATAGTCCCTTCTGTGGTCCTTTCCAAGTTGTCATAAGCTTTGATGGTGATAACCTCACTGATCATATATGCCTCAGTATACCTAGCTTGTTTTATGAATTTTAGGGTGCAAATGTTCAAGGCTGATCCATTATCTATCATTACTCTTTTCATGGCAAAATTGGATACTGTAGTGCCTGCCCCTAAGTCGCATTTCTGTCATCATTGCCAAACTCTTTTAGGCTAGTTTTATACTTGATGTTTAGTAGCATTACTTTCAGATTAATAGATGTTGTTTTACACTCAATTTATTATATGATGAGATGACTTGGCACTCTATATTTCATGCATGTATGATGATTATTCAATGTTTTCAATTATCAATGATGATTAGTTATATGGTTTATTATCACACGTGCTTTCTTATGGATACTTACCCCATACTGCATGTGTATGGTGTGCGTGTTTGTTTTCTTTATGTATGGTGTTTCTGATGTGGTTAAGGAAGGGAGTCGTAGTCACCTGCTAGTCGGGATCTACACGATGCACCACTTCCTGCCATTGTCTGTTTAGCTTAGAATATTGTGTCTGTACATGCATGAATTTTATGCAGGTTGCAGGTACCGGGTATCGACTTCCCTGAATTGCCAGGATGAGCGTACCCTATCGCATTATCTCAATGGTAAGAGAGGGGAGATAAACTCTTAAGTCCAAATCCTAAACCCTTTAGCCAATTGTCCTAATTGATAATTATGACAAGTATCTGAGTTAAGTACCCTCCGAATGCATCAAATGATGTTATTTCGTGATTATAACCCTTTTTGTTTGACTTAGTATGTGTTCTTCTATGATGGGTTTTCATATGTTGCTTTATGAGTCCTTGATGTATTTTCTATTAATTAAGTTTAATTAAAAGGATTAATTAATGATTTAATTTAATAGAAAATTATTATGATATTTTAATATTTAATTATATTTAATTAATTGAGAAATTAATTAAATAAAAAGTATTAAATTTGGAAATAAAAGTTTTAAGTATAATTTTAGAATGTGATAATATTTATTTAATTTAATAATAATATATATTTAGAGTTCATTCTTAAATAAATGCTAAATATTATTATTAATTGAATTAATAAATATTTTATCAATTAAAGTTTCTTAAATAAATTAAAAGTGGAAAAGATATTAAATTATTAAAGGTTTCTAGATCGCATGATCTAGGCATGAGTTTAAATATAAAAGAAATTAATTAAAACGATTAATTAATGATTTAATTTAATAGAAGATTATTATGACATTTTAATATTTAATTATTATTTTTATTTAAATTGAGAAATTAATTAAATGAAAGGAATTAAATTTGGAGATAAAAGCTTTAAGTCTAAATTTAGAACTTGATAATATTTAGTTAATTTAATAATAATATATTTAGAGTTCATTTTTAAATAAATGCTAAATATTATTATTATTTGAGTTAATAAATATTTTTACCAATTTAGTTTCTAAAATAATTTAAAAAGTGAAAATATAATTATTTAATAAAAGATTCTAGTTCGCATGACTTATGCATAAGATTAAATAAAAGAAATTTATTAAAAGATAAAAAAAATAAGTGAAAATAATAATGTTACTTTAATTTCATAAAGTGTGCATGAGATTAAAAGTAATAAAGATTAAAAATAGAAGTCAAGTGGAATATTAAATAAAGTTATTTAATAATTCAACTTAATATGCATGAAAGATGAATGCAAATAAAAGAAAAGATAATAAAGGTTAATTGGGAGTTAACTGAGTTGTGCAAAGAGTCTTCTCGGGTAAACGCACAATTAGTGCCCCGATTTGAGGAGAAAATTTGCTTATCACAACATTGAAGGTTCATTTCTAGGGAGATGAATTTGGACGTAAATTTTGGGAAAGCAAAATTGGAGGCAAACTTTGGAAAGGAACTTCAGGGAAAGTATCAAGGAGAGAGATTTTGGATAGAGGCGAATTCTCTCACAATCTTCAGGTGGTTGCATATTAGCATCAGGTTCAGGTAGGGTCTTGTGTTTTTCATCGCTGATTAATTACGCAAATTTCCTTTCCTGTCTACTTCGTGCTTGTAAGAAATGGTGTTCTCAAATCTTGTTGCATGAATCTTGTCACCCTTCGTTCTGAATCTTTTGTTATTCAATTTCATCTATAAATCCAGATTGGAAAACTATTTTGAAAACCTTGTTCAACAATTGAAAGAAATTAGAATTAAATCAGGATTTGGATTTGAATTAAAATGAAATTGAGAAATTTAAATTTGGATAAGGTTTGATTTTGAAAATGAAGATCCTAGATTGAAAATTCGGATGGTTAATAATATTTTCTCTATCAGATTAATGTCGAAAAACAATTAAAAATAAAAATAAAAAAAATTAAATTAAATAAATATATAATTTCTTTTAATAAGAGAGAGTTTTATATATTTATAGATCTTTTAAAATAAATAATTTTTAGAAAAAACGTTATCTAAAATAAAAATTATGTATAAATTTACATTCTAAATTTATTAATGAAAGGGGGGTTTATTTCATTTATAAAAGTGAGTTTTATTAAAACAAATTTAATTTATTTTTTAAAAAAAAAATTAATTAAAATTTTTTTTAAAAAATATATGTGGGAGGGTTTTACCCCCACCCCACTTACTTACCTTGGTTGGCGGCTTCCATCATGCGGCCTGTGAATTCGCAGTGTACGGACCTGCAATGCAGGGGGTGCATTAAAAGCCAACGGCTCTTTTAAGGAGGTCGCACGGCTATAGTCAAACTGGCGGCCTGCGACTTCAACTCGCAAGGTAAGTTGATTTTAATTTTATTAAAGTTTTTTTTTTTATATAATATGTTATATGATGTATATTTTAACATAGTTATTAATTAATATTATATTTTTATTTATATGATATAAAATTTTGTTGTTAATATACTAAATTAATATTATTAATGTTATTTAATATATTAAAGGTTATTTAACATATATAATAATTAATAAGTTTTATGTTATAAAATGTTGATAATCAATTATTAGTTATTATTTTATTAATTAAACTAATATTTGTCTAGTAATAATTTAAATCATATTTAAATATATAATTATCTTTAAATATTTAATTAAGTGACTTAGATTTTTAATAATATTTAATTAAGTTTTAATTAAATTATTATTAAAATGATTTGGGATCATAGACTATGAATTATATATTTAATTAATTAATTAAATTAAACATGAATTAATTAAGATTAATTAATAAGGAAAGTTATTAATTTAAGTTTTAAAATTATTATTTTATTATAATATTGATTTGATAAATCCATAGATTAAACTCAACTGTGACACTATGATGTTTTCCATGTTCTATCTATGCTTTGGGGTTCTTGGGGTTGTATTAGCTTGACTAGTCCTAGGTTGTTACCAGAGGCTCGGGGGTTTGTGAATGTGGGGTTATGATGATTTGTTCTCGATCTTTTCAAACCAACCAAGGTAATGTGATAGTATGCTCTATGATGGATGTATTTACTGTTTGTTATTGCTTTCCAGTTTCCTTGTGTGAAGCTGAGGTGTATGTATATGAGATACCTGACTTAACCATTTTTGAGTCATCGATCAGTTATATTTGATTTACCTTCCAGTCGCTTTGAGAGGACTGAGATGTTTTGGATGATTTGTTCTTGATAATGTCATGTTGTGACATGTTTGACTTGACCATTTTGGAGTCTTCGATCAGTATTGTGATTTATTATTGGGATACTTTCTGGTTGCTCATTGGAGAACCATTGGATTTTGTGTTTTATCATTGATGCCTTCAGTTGCTGATAGAGAACTATCGTGGTCATATGATTATTATTTGGTGCTTATCTGTTGCTCATGAAGAACTGATGTAGTTTTGTGACTTATCTTTTATGATGTCTTTTCAGTTGCTCATATAGGACTGAGGTGGTTTTATTATGATTCTTGATTTGTATTTTCATGAGCCTAGGGTAGGTTATCTATGTGTAGAGTCGGGAAGTGGCTTGCAATGGGGATCGGGGCCCTAAGAGGCTGCCTGGAGTAACCCATTGTAAGTTGTTTTAATAAGTGAAAACATTTACACTAAATAAGGGAAAATGAACCTAATAAGATAATTGTATGTTCTCTCCCATGCCTTGAGTGCTAGTACAGACTAGGATGGGGTAGAGAGAACGCTTGGTTACGACCTTGCACTCCATAGTATGCCTCGTCAGTACGAGAGGATACTAGTGGCTGTAGGGATCAGTAGGGACCCGAGATTCTTAAGGGATTGCTCGGGTAACTTCTACGTGACTTTTGCGATGACACTTTCTTGCTTGCATATTAGGTTTCCTACGTGTCTTGTGGTACCTCTGGGATTTAGATGTCGATCTTTTTAGGAACCCTTGATTTAGCATACTTATAGGATTTCCTGGACTTAGACAGTATTTATGATTATAGGTTTTGTTATCCTATTTGGGACTTGAGACTATCTCCTCAGCGCGGTGGGAGTGGACCATTTAGGTTCCACGTGGTCGGGTGGTAGTGCTTTTACTCTTACCATTGAGATCCGTTCCGTGGTCACCGTGGCTGGAGTTTTCGTGATTGGGATTTACCTTCACTATGTCCTTTGATTATTATGATGGATGGTTAGATTTTATGTTAGATGTTTTATCATTATGGATGTATGGACATATCAAGTATGGTGAATAGTTTTGTATATATCTTTACTGTACTTTGTATCATGGATTCATGGAGGTTGATGTATTTCTATTATTACATATGTATATTCTTTTAAGCATTTCATACCCTGTGACTTGTATAGTGGATGATTGAGCATTCCGAATTAATTTGCCGAGAGGCATTCGGAACAAATGTATATTATGGACATGGGACTTTCTGATTATTCTTTCATATGTATGTGATAGTTGTTAGACTTAGAATTAATTAAATTTAAACATGACTCAACGTCTTGGGATCTTTAAGAAATGTAACTTACAATGTATGTTGTCAATGATTACATGTTATTGCTTCCGCTACTATGTGTTTGATGTGTATGTTATACATTCTTACTTTAAAAAAAAAAATGTTTAGCAAACTTAGTGAAACTTTAGGTTAATTCTTTTGGATCCCTTGGCGGGGCGTTACAGATACCATGATGGCTATGCGAAGTGGAAGGGTGTGATCTGGCTCAACCGCGGGTATGTCGGTGGGTTTGAAAGATAGGGCACATGAGGATGAAAGGTGTCCAACAAGATTACGAAAATCAGTAGCATTGATATCAGAAGGGACACGGGATTCTATGAGAGCACTGTCAAGGATGTCTTTGTACACAGGACTAGTGTGGAGAAGGTCTAAAATAGATATTTGGGCTAGCATGTTCCCAAGGTGTTCCAAGATATTGTACTAGCTTTTTGATGGAGCTGATGGTGTTGATGAAACTGGTGGGCCTGCGATGTTAAATCGCGCTCTTCGAGTGGTGACCGCACACTCATTGTCTGGTCCTCGGATATTGATAACATTGACTGAAGGCTCTTTCTCAGATATACAACCTATAAGGCTACCATAGTCTATATAGGATGAAGTTTGGTCATTGTTCTTCCCATGCTGTTAGTTTGGCTGGCGGTTGTTGGTGTTGTTTTGGATAGGTGCTTTTCCAAGATTTTGGTTGTTGTGTGGAGGAAAAGCATTTTGATAAATTTGTAAGCCTGCATTGGGAGAGTTTTGGGCACCAACAATGATTTCCTTCTGATCAATGAGGTCTTGCACATAGTCTTTCAGTTTCATGCATCTGAGGGTGGTGTGACCATTTACCCTATGGAACTTGCAATACTCATTGTCCTTGTACCATGCAGCTTTGGATTGGCTTGGATCAATTTGCTGGGTAGGAGGAAATTTGATAAGGTTTTCCTTAGCCAATTTCTCAAAAATAACATCCAATGGCTCACCAAGGGGTGTATAGTTTCTAGGTGCAGGTTGGAATCTGGGCTTTTGCCCTACAGCTACATTGATGGCATTAGCTTGATTGTTAGACCCTTGAAAGTTGGGTCTTGTATTGTGGTTTTGATAGCTTTGGTTATTTCGTTGTTGGTAATTGGTAGCTTGTTGGTTGTTTGTTTGATATGGTGGGTTAGACTGGTTTCGAGAAGGACCAATGATATTCACATGTCTGGTGTCAGTAACCCCACCTGTTGCAACATGCTTGTTTTTGTTCCAATACCTAGACTTGTCATTGGAATGTGATTGATTTTGGTTGGCCTCTTCGTAAATCTTTACCACACCATCTTTGATGAGTCCTTGCTCAAGGATCATTCCTTTCTCTTTGATATCCTTATAGGTCTGCAAACAGTTCATGGTCATGTGGTGAGCCAAGCTGGGATGTGCATTATCAATAAACATTTTCACCACATGGCGTTCTGGCAAGGTGCAGGATATGCGGGTGGTAAGGGTTTGCCATCTTTGCAGGTATTTGGCAAGGCTTTCTCCACCTTTTTGCTTGGTGTGGACAAGATCAACTATTGATAGCTCTGTTTCAACAAGATGGGCATATTGGGCTACAAATGCCTCAGATAATTCAGCAAAGTTCTTAATTGTGCCATAGGGGATTCTATAAAACCATTCAAGAGCTGGTCCAGCCAAGCTTTTGGGAAAAAGGCGCAAGAGGAAGACATCATTGTATGCCACGTCCTGGCAATGCATGTAAAATTCTTTGATATGTGTGACAGGGTCTCCTTTTCCTCTGAATTTGTCAAATTTAGGTACCTCAAAGTGTTTGGGAAATGGTGTTGTGGTAATGGCTCTGTCAAATGGGTAAGGACACACATTCTCAAACTTGAATGTCTTTGGATCATTCCCTTCTTGGATGGCTTTCAGGGCTGTCTTCATTTGCTCCCACTCTGAATTGATAGGTGATGGTTGGGGTGCCTCCAATGTAGGAGTGCCTTGAGGTAGGTATGTGCTAGATGGGGCCATTGAATATGGATGGTTATGAGGGATTTGCTGATAGGGATTGTACATTTTTTGGACAGCTGCATGGTGGATGACGGGTTGTTGAGGGGGAGGTGGCACATATTGCTGCATGTGCTGCGAGGCTTGCTGTTGATATGGGATTTGAGGTTGGGATTGAGGAACATAAGGTGGCTGTGGGTTAAATGGATTGCTTTGTGGAGGTAAGGTATAAGATGGTTGTGAGGCTTGGGGAAAGGATCGGAGGGCTTGTGGGGTTTGACCAATATATGTGGGTTGTGCCCCCATTTGGGATGGCATCTGCAAATAATTGGTGGTTGGCTGGGGTGGTGGATTACCTCCTAGAAGTGGCATTGAAAAGTAGTTGGTAAGTGGAGGTAATGGATTAGTTGGTGGTGGAGGTGGTGGGAATTGAAAGCTTGGGAATGGAACTGATGGGGTTTGATAGCTTTGTGGCTGGATTTGGAGGCTTGGTAGAGTGGTGGTGGGAGCTAGGGTCACTTGGGAGCTTGGTAGAAGATTGGCAGTAGCTTGTGGGATTTGATAGCTTTGTGGAGTGAAGGTAGTAGCTTGTGGATTTGTGGCTGGTGGTATTGAGCTCCTGAGACCTAATGGAAATGATGGGATTGTGCTTTGGGCTATGGCGAACAAGCTGGGGGCGATAAAAGGTTGATTACTTGGCCCCATGGGTGGCATCCCTGTTGTATATTGTTGAGGTTGGCCAAAGATGCTAGCACTGATTTGGGAGATGGGTGGATTTGGAAGGCTAGGTGTGGGAGCAGTAGCAATAGTGAAGGGGGTGAACGGTGAGATGTTTTGGGTAAAGGGGGTTTGGAGTGGAGAGGTATGAACCAAGGATGGAGTGGTGGTGGCTGGGTTGGCTTGCGGCATGGAGATTTCAACTTGGGTGGATGATGGTATGTTTGGGTCTGTTGGGTCATATGGATTGGCTGGAGGCTCTTCTTTTGGAATATATTGAGGATAATTTGGATCATAAGAGCCTATGGGTGGTGGTAGCTACCCAAACAATGGGTGAGATGGATCTGATAATGGAGGGGGTCTTCCAAAGTCAAAGGTTCCTACATTGTCCCTTCGAAAATTAGCCATGATTGTCTCTTTGTTTTTGTCTATAATGGCATTTACCAATACTACATTTCCTGGTTGGTTCATGAAAGCTTCAATGTCAGTAGGTGATGGCATAGCTGGCTCTGGGCTGAAGGATGGCTGAGTGCTCAAGGGGGGTGAGGCTGTTCGATCTAAATGATAGGGCTCCATTGTTTCTTTCTTCTTGGCTAAGCGAGTGACGGGTGGCATGAAAAAATGCTCCTAGGGATGAGATGCAATAATGCTGATGGATGCAAAAGGGGGAAGGCTTTTCTATGCAAATGATTTCCTAAGTTGAGGCAAAGCTATATGACAAAACCTAAGGAGGATTGGGTTGGGGATTCTAACTTCAAAGATATGTTGTCAAAGTACAAAAGGTCTGCTTTCCTATGTGGAAGCTTGGTGGTGATTGTGTCAACTTAAGGATAGACTGATGATCCTTTAGGAAGAACACGAGATTGACTACTTGTGAATCCCAACCTTTAGCTCAAGGTGATGAGGGATAACAAGTGACAAAGCTAGATTACCCTAGACAAAGCTATGTCAAAGGGATAACCTTGGTGAGATTGGTGGATTTGGAAGATTTTAGGAATGGCAAACTTTTAGCAAGGTGATAACAATTTTGAAAGCTTAGATATGCAGAATTTCAATTACTGGCTAGATGGTATGATTCTAAATGAGATGGATGAGCTAATAATGCTTAAGGGGATAACCTAAGATGGCTGGCTTTTCTACAAAGATGACTCTAGAGTGAAGCTTATCCAAGAAGATGTGGAGAAACAAGGGTGTCTAATCATAGAAATCATGCCTAGTTGGTAAGGCATAAGCAAGATTAACTCCTGGATGTTGGCTAAATTTGATGGTGCGCTCTAACCAGGCCTCTTGAAGTGCTTCGTCGGTAGCTTTGTCCTCTGCTTTGTGGAGTTTGGAAATTTGTGGGCTTGGTGTTATTGCTTTTCTCTTGGCTGAAAGTTCTTGGTATGCTAGAGATGGCTTGAGTTTGACCTTGTGAAACTTCTGTTTGGGTTTGGGTTGTTCCGACATAAATTCCTGAATCTGCTTGGCTTTGGGAAAAATCTCAGTTGTTTTGCTTCAACTTGTTCAACTTCCAAAATAGGCAGTGACTACACTAAGTGTGCCCTAAGCTAGGATTGACCAAGTTTGGCAAACATTCATTCAACAAGTAAAATAAAAACAAGCAATAGATAGGAACACCCAGATAGAAATTTGTGGTTCTCAGAATGTGGTACTTGCGCCAAGGAGTGTGTATGTTCTACAAATGTTTCGATCAGTCACTCCAAACACATTAACATCCTAGATGGTTTTCTGCAAGGCAGACAATTGGTTTAGCTAGGGAGTCCTCGATATACACAAGGTACGTGAGGCCCGTAGATGAGACCAAAAGGATGTCACACAGCCGAGAGGAGCGGTAACCCACTTCTCCTCTTTCACTTCTCAAGGGTATAAAGTTCCTTGAGGCTTAGCCCGAATGACAAAATCTTGATCCCAAGAGAGGTGTCTTTCGATTCACCTCCCGATTCTTATACTCCGCCGGAACGCTGGAGTTGAGGTCGTCCAAGGGGTGATGAAGTCCCCAAGCAGGCCTCCTAAAAAAGAAACAAGGTTTTGGATCCTAATCTTATGCACCCAAGATGGCCTCGAAAGACGACAAGGGGAGAGAAGACTCGGATGACCTTGGGCTAAAAAACACGCTTGTTCTTTTACCAACTGACTCTTATGTGTGCTAATCTAGACTTTGCAAGCACTCATGTTTAAGAGAATATGTTCAATTCCAACTTGAAGCGCCAACAAAAGTAAATCGATTGAAGAATGCACACAATAAGAAGAGTTAGGGTCAACAAAAGCAAACTCGCGCGCCCAGAGGCCCTCCACGTCAAGTATCGATTAATTTTTTTTAAGGCATTCAAGATTGAGTGTGAGTTTGTTTTAAGCCCAAAACAAAAGTGTGTGAGATTCGATTTCAAGTGCGCGCCCAGAGGCTCTCCACGTCAGTTGTTGTTCAATTTTAGTGCCCAAACTTGAAGTGTGATCGATTTAATCTAGAGTTTTGACCATTTAAGAATTTTGATAAAGTTAAAGCAAACGTTCAAAGACCAAGTGAGTGAGTTAGATTGTGGAACATTTAACACCTTTTTCAAGTAGACCCATCCCCATAAATGGTGCTGAGATTGCAACCAATGGTTAATATTTGATGGGTGATTAGAAAAGAGGTGAGTCCAAGGAACTACTCAAATTGATTTTTGTAAATTTGTATTTTAACTTAACAAAGTTTCTTAAATGTCCAAAAATCCAACTTTACCTAGATTGCATGTGAAAAAGAGATTTGTAATGGTTAATTGATCCTTGGCATTCAAGATTGAATTTTTTTGTTTTAAGCATGCATTCCAAAGAAAGTTGATTTTAATCCATGACATTCAAAAGTGTGTTTTTGAGCAACATTCATTCAATGAAAAATGTGTTTAACCATTCAAGTTCATTTTTTTTTTAGCAACATGCATTCAAAGACAAATGGTTAAACATTCAAGTTCATTTTTTTTAGCAACATGAAAACCTGCAAGAAGCATGGTTAGTGGTTCCATATGTGCTCCAACTTGCAATGAGACAAAAAAAAGCAATTTAGTTAGTTAGCCAAAATCTTCAAAAATGAGAGCTTAACTATGGGAAAAAAATTTTTAACTTTTTTTTGTTGTTTTTTCTACGCGTAAAAATGCTTAAAACGGTCTAAATCCTACGGAACCACTAAAAGTCAAATTTTGATTTATACTCTTTTTGTTTTTTTTTTTTTTTTTAGCTACAAAGTGCAGAAATAGTAAAGCAGAAATGGAACATAAGCAAGCAGAGAAAACAGTCTGCCAAAATACGAAGATGCTGAACTACAGAGGCGCCAAAATATGAAGAGGACAAAATAGATTTGCAGCACAGAACCCAGGTGACAAGCAGAGATGTCGATTTTCGCAGACGCGGATTTTCGCAGATGTTGATTTGCGCAGACGCGGATTTTTGCAGAAGTCAATTTTCGCAGACAGAGTAGGTTGCAGACGCCAAAACCGCGCCAAAAAAAGCTGAAAAATGCGAATTTTTTTTTATTTTTTTTAGATGGTATTTCTTCTTCCTAAGTGCGTTCTTTAACCTGCAAAAATAAGCAAAACACCCTCACAACACACTCAAACAACAGCAAACATTAGATGGTTAGAAAAATGACATATAGATGAAAATAGATGATTAAATGACCCATAGTGGGGTCCCACCGGGCGTGCCAAAATGTAGAACCAGAATCAGTATGCAAAGAACATTAACAAATAAAGTAAACATTCACAAACCAAAAACTAAATTCACATATATGCTTAGACTAAGAAATAAAATAAGAAGTGCAAACCTCACGAGAGAAAACACTCCATGCTTTCTTGATTCTGTAGATGTGTCCTTTTGCTGTGGATGTATGCTCAAGATGCTCAAAAGTTGCTTCAATGGAGATGGGTAATGGCAAATTGGTAGCTTTGTGAGCTCTCAATTTGGCATTATAAGGGTATGGTTGATGGCTTTGGTTCTCAAAATAGCATGGTAACTTTAGCTCAAAGATTGTTGATGAAATGGCTTGGGATGGGATTCAATTTATAGGCTAAGGGGTAGAGGGATGGAGGGCTTAGATGCAAGGATGGATGAAGGCTTAAGGAGGGCTAAGATGCACTCAAAGGGGAGAACATGGATTGTGCTTGTTTAGCACCAATGGGAAGGTGACACTTGTCACAAGGAGGATGAGTGTGAGAGGGTAGGGTTAAGGGTTGGTTAAGGGCATGATGAGTGGGGTTGAGTATGTAAGAGGGATGTAAGAGGAATGAGTGTGGAAGAGGGAAGAGTGTGGAAGATGGGTGTAAGAGTCATGAGTGGGCTTGTAAGAGTCTTTATGTTTTGTAAGAGCACTCATGACTTAGTGGTTGGGTTTTTTTGAGGGGAGACTTTGGTTTGGATTAGGAAAGTCTTAAACTTGTTTAAGGAATGTGACAACATTAGGGGGTGGATTAGGCTTGGGTTTAGGATTAGATTAGGGATGTTAGAGATGTGCAAGTGGATGGCATTAATGAGGGTGGGTGAGTTAGTGGCTAAGCTTGGTTAGTATGGGTGGATGGGGTGGATTAGGCTAAATGGAGGATTAGAGATAGGTTAGGGTTTTTTTGAATTTGAGAATTTCATTTATCAAATAGATTTATTTAATAAATGGGGATTTTTGGAATTAGATGGGAGAAAAGGATTTAATTGATAAATAATAGATTATTTGATTTATCAATTAGGACTATAGATGATTAATTAAATTAATCAACTAGGGGATGACAAAGGATTAATTAAATAAGAATTTAATTAATGATGCCTTTAGAGATGGCTAAATTAGATTACCAAAGTAGTGTAATCAAATTTAGGTGTCTACAGGGAGAACTTGTAAAAAGTGTGAAATGATTAGTAAGACATGCTATATATAGCAAACATGTATAGTATACTATATATAACTTACAAAATTAATTTTGAAAAATCTCAAAAAAAAATAGTATAGTCTATCAAGCTAGTATTGCATGGTGATGAATACTATTAGAATTCTTTAGAATAACTGAGAGGGGGGGTGAATCAATTATTCAAGGTCCAATAGTGTCCAATCAAATTTTCTAATAAAATAGAGGTGAATCAGAAGTACTATCCTTTTTACTTTCTTATCATGCATGCAATTAAACATTAAAAAATCATGAAAAGTAAACATGCATCACTACATAACAAAGGATTTTGGTGACCTAGAAACCCTCCAAGAATAAGAAGGTAAAAATAGGGTGGGGATGATATCCACAAAATAACTACCTAATTGATTTCAACCAGTTCTGATGGTTTGCCTTGTTAAAGGCTTTACACACTATCAGATGTGATCCTGTTAAAGGATTTCTACACCCTGTTAGGAGTGTGCCCTGTTAAAGGACTTAAGAAAATTTAACTTATAATGCCACCCTATTAAAGGATTTACATAGAGCTATTAGGCCCACCCAAGTCCATTGGATTTACAGTCACCTTCTCAAAAGAATCTTTTATCCCTCTCTAAGGATCTCCTATCCTTCTCCTAAGGATCTCTTACCCTTCTCCGAAGGATCTATTATTCTTCTCCTAGGGATCTTCTATCCTTTTCCTAAGGCTTATCCACTTAGCTATTAAGCTAACCTAGAAATGCAGGATTTCAATGTCTAATACAATGGTAAGAAATTATTAGAAAAGTTTTGACCTGATAAAGATTCCAACTCTAACCTTGCAGATTTTAGATCACTCTTAAGTTCTTTTCTTTACTTGGCTTTTCTTCTTTACAGTGATGACAACTTGTCCACCCTTCAAGATCTATCTCCTTGAGTTCTTCCACTCATTATTAGACATCAATAACTTCAATAGCTTAGCTGATCCTTATGCTTCATTACAACATCATAACTTCAACCTTTCTCTAGGTGCACTAGTTACATCTTATTGATTTCCTCCTCCTTGTCAATCAACCAAATGATAGTATTTGGATCACTTAAGCAATTGTCATTCTTGGAAGTAGCAAGTTTGACATCAATGAAAAAATAATGATTGAAAACATTCTTTACTAGTTCCATTATTCTTCATTCATGATATTTTCAATCATTTCCAATAGAATACAAGGTATTTAGTTTTGGCTAATAAGTGTTTTTGTCACTAATGCCACAGGGGGAGATTGTTGACATATCAACCAAGTTTGTTATCAGTGATAGACATTTATTCAGATTGTGTATAGCTATTGAGCTTATTGAACAGTTTACCATATTTGCCAAGCATTTTAGTTGTTACCAAGTTCTACAGTTGCTACCAAGTCCTTTCGACAAATCCTAGTGGTTACCAAGAAGATTCGGTCAGTGTAAAGTCCAATAGTTTAAATTGTGCATTTTAGTATATGTCAAGTTTATTAGTGGTTACTAATTCTTGCAATTCTTACCAATTTAGCAGTTCATGTGATGTGAAGCTAGTGTTAATTGAGCTACTCTATGCTAACTAAGTGATTCAGTGTTTGCTCAGTTACACAATATCTACCATGTCACCAATGCAGACTGAGTTCAAGACTACTTGAAAGTGATCAGTATGGACTAAGCTTCTATGTCTACTAAGTGCATGATGATGCCGAGCATTGATAGTGGATGCCTAGTATCAGAACCTCACCGAGTCAGTCTTCAAAACCCGTGTGTCTTCATGTGGGTCAACTTTGTAATATTTGTGTTAACTTGTATCATGGTTGACTTTGTGATTATGTAATTTGGATTGGTATATATATGTAATGCATTGTACTATATCAATAAAATGTGATTGTGTATGTGAAAATGCAAGTTATGAATGTAGCAAAATAAGAGAAAATTGTAAAGACCATAACAACATAAGGAGCAATAGAGACATATCTATCATAGAAAGGTGATCAATACACAAAGGAATCTCTTTTAGCAAACCTAGTTGCAAATCAGAGACCTACTACTATTTCATCCTAACAAGTGAACTAGTCAAACCCTTTAACAAGGTAGACCTAGTAGCCTTTCATAAATCTGTTTACCAAGTGCATACTTCATTGTGTGTTTGTAAAATCCTCTCACAATGTAGCAGTCCTAATTGCTCCTAATAGGGCAGATCATCAAAAGTTATCAATGTAAGCCTTAATAGGCCAACTTTATGCTACAATACTAAAGTTTGTGGGTATCATCCGTACCCCAGTTTTACATTCTATATGGAAGGTTTTTGGGTCACCAAATCTTTGTGTCAAAGTGTTATGGATGCTTTCATGTTTTCAATTTCTCATGCATGCAATTAGATTAGATTACTAATTGGATTAAGAATTGAAATTGTTAAAGTTTAAAAAGTTACTAATTCACCCTTCCCCTCTCTGTAACTTAGCATAGTCTTGAATATTTCCAACTAAATCATCTCATTAGGAGTATCTTGGTTAGAGTTCTTAAGACACTTCAATCTAGAAATTCCATATTGTCAGAGGATTTACAAAATGACTATTAAGTCAACTCTATTAATATATTTCTTCACTAATATAATTGTTAGAGAGTAACAATGAATGACAATGATCAAAATATTATTTGCAGCACTTCGGATGTTCTACTCTTAATTAAATATCCTTCTTTATTCACATTTTATCTTCTTCCACAACTTCCATATTTCAATCCATAACTTGAGCTTTCATATATATGAAACCCAATGCCAAGTCAGATTGAATACCTTTATAAATAAAATATATCATCCACTAAGTTGACTTACATAAACAAAATAATAAACAAAAATGTTCTATTGTAGGCCGGCTAATATTGAAACTAGGTCACTCAATTATCACTAAGTTCCTTCATAACCGACTTGACTTGGCTTACATTGAACCCCTTTGGTAACCAAGCTAACTAGGTTAATACTTGAATTCTTCAATGACTGGCCTAGCTCTATTTTCACTTGATGGCTAAACTTAGCTCCATCTAAAGTTCTTCTTAGCTGATACTAGAATATTTTGAGCTTGATTACTACTAGCAGTTCTCAATTAGAGTGTAGCATTTGTGTAACATCAATGACAATATACAATTGAATAATTATTTTCAACAACCTCCCTCTTTGCAATTGATAACAACACAACATGTCATAAGAAAATGAAGCCTAGAGAAATTAAAATGATTTGTAATATTTTATAATATCTATAGTTTCATTCTAATTCTTCATCCTTGACAACTCCCTTTGAGATTCGTCCTCCTACATCTTAACTTTAGACTCCATCTAGTCAAGTTCTCCCTCTTTTCTTTTGATATGAAAAAGACATATTCAATCTCTCCCTCTTTGACATTAAATGTCAAATACTTGAGATAATGAGTTTATAATGTTACTTATTTATTGATTCATATACAATGAGCTCTAACTTCTTTTCATCAACTTCCATATTTCAGTTGACAACTTGACCCTTCATATACATGTAACACAATGTCAAGTCAGCTTGAATACCTTTATAAATAAAAAATTAACATCCACTAAGTTAGCTTACATAAAAAAAATAATAAATAAAACTATTCTTCTATAGGTCAACTAATACTGAAATTGGGTCACTCCGTTACCATTAAGATGCTTGGTAACCAACTTGACTCAACTTACACTAAACACCTTTGGTAACCAAATTGACTTGGTTAACACTTGAATTCTTCAATGACCAACCTAGCTCAGTGTTCACTTGATCACTAAACTTGGCCTCTTCCAAACTTCTACTCAACTAATATTGGAGTTTTTAAATCTTTGTTACTAATGGCAATGCTTGGTTAGAGTGTAACATTTCTATAACATCAATGACAATATACAATTAAATAATTGTTTTCAGCAACATCATCTCAAGGTTACTTAAAGACATATAAATAAGGCCAAGGATTTTATTGCTGCACCTGATCTATCTATTAAAAACCATATGTTCGATCTCATTACTAAGTTACATTTAGAAAAGGGGGTGAGTGCACCAAGATGGTGTACAAAAAGGGGCGTGTAAGTGGACACCCTTTTCTTGAAATTAGGTAAACCTGAACTTACACAAGACATTTGAGGGTCATCCACTAAAAATGACAAGATGTGTAAAATATATAAATTTTAGTACTCTAAATCTCCTTTTTGAACTATTACAGTTTTTACAAAATGGATTAGATTAAGTGGATCAAACCCTATGCACACGAAAAATAGTTCCTAGTTGTTTTTGACAACATTACATAGTTGTTTTCATGTGCAACACAAAAGACATAGTTACATTTAGTATTTTTCATATCCATTTGGTAGGATGATAGTTAAGAGTCATATCTAGAAGTTGTTTATTTTTTTGTAATTTTATGATGAGTATTTTTTTTGTTATGAATTATAGAATAGACTAAATCCTAAAATTTTGGTACATGTTCATGTGTTGAGCATAACTTGCATTAAAATAATTGAAAATGGAAACCTTTTTTAAAATATGTATATAATCAAGGGTAGAATAGTAATATGCAATTTATTTTTAATTTGGTTAAGTATATCAAAATTTATTAAAAGAATGGTAGGCATATGTTTGTGAGGAATGTTAAGCAATTGGTAAAATTAATTAAATTTTACAATTTTAATTGTCTTAAAAAAAGAAAAAATTATATGGTTAGAAAGCTAAGAAGACGTGTAAGATTATGGTTATGATTATAGAGATACCCACTTCACCATTAGTGTACATGATGAAGAAAAAAATGATAATTCATCTTAGAAGATGAAAAAATGTCTAAAGGAAAAAAAATGGAAGGAAAATAGTCTCCCAAGCCTTTGGCTCATTTTCCTAGGATATCACCAAGCCATAACCTAATCGAGTTTTTTGGATTTTAATAACTCAATTAGGTTATGAAAATAAAATTGCACTTAGAATATGATCAGGTTCTATAAACCTAGATTAGGTTCTACAAAACCCGATTGTGTTTTGTAGAACCTAATAGGGTTTTGTATTACTTCTTGACAAGGGTTGATTGGGAGAGAGAGAGATTGGGTTATGTATTATACTAAACAAGTGTCTATCATATCCCCAATCTTGGTCTCCATCCCATCCTCTCTCTCTCTCTCTCTCTCTCCCCCTCCTATCCTCCTCTCTCTTTCCCTCACCCTTTCTATCCTATCCTCAAATCAATCTCTCTCTCTCATCCCCTAATCTCTCTCTATCTATCTCATATCTCCTTCTCTCTTATTCTCTCCACCCCCCTCTCACTATTTCAATCATATCCACTCATCACCCTCTCTCTCTCTCTCTCTCTCTCTCTCTCTCTCTCTCTCTCTCTCTCTCTCTCTCTCTCTCTCTCTCTAATTCTCTTCATATCTCTCTCACTATTTCTATCATATCCCCTAATCTCCCCTAATCTCTCTCTCTCTCTCTCTCTCTCTCTCTCTCTCTCTCTCTCTCTCTCTCTCTCTCTCTCTCCCTCCCTCCCTCCTATCCTCCTCTCTCTTTCCCTCACCCTTTCTATCCTATCCTCAAATTAATCTCTCTCTCTCTCTCTCTCTCTCTCTCTCTCTCTCTCTCTCTCTCTCTCTCTCTCTCTCTCTCTCTCCCTCTCTCTCTCTCTCTCTCTCCCTCCCTCCCTTCCTCCCTTCCTCCCTCTTCATATCTCCTTCTATCTCTTTATCCTAGCCTCACCCTCTCTCTCATTCTCTCCATCCCTCCCTCCCTCCTTCAATCTACCTTTGTGTAGTAGTAATACAGAACTCGATTAGGTTATTTGTCCACAAGGATAATTCAATTAGAACTTAAAAACATGATCGAGTTATTGAAAATTGTGAATAAAACATGTCAACAATTATTATGTTGTTTTAGTGTGATCCACCAGATTCTACTATTATTTCACATGTGTTTCTATACTAGGCATGCATGTGTAAGGTTTTTGTGCTTGGAAATGCTAAATTTTATATTTTTCATGTGCCAACATCTTATTTTATGTTAGTATCTTAAGATTGAGCATAAATTAATCATGAAAATTTGTTTAGTTTTGTAGTTTATTGTTTGTAGGGTAATTTGCATCTACAATCATGAAAAATGACAAGAGAGGAACGATTGAAAAATGAGAGGTAGCAAAGGTAAAAACAAGTGACTGTATGAGGAGATTATGTGAAGGTACATCATCAAATGCTTCCAATGTAAGTGATGAAGATATACCTATTGATATTCATGTTGTAAACGCAACTAATTTGACAAAGAAAAATGTTCAACATACCCCAATTGAAATAATTATGACAAATACACTTGCGTCACTTGATGCCCCTAATGCGACATCTCAAGTTGAAATGACGAATGCACATGATGTAAGTAATAAAAATATAGAGCATACACATACATCAACATCTCCTCGAATAATTTGTAGAAAAGAAAAGTTTCTAATTGACATTGATGAACATATTTTGAAGCCAATGCATGATAAAATGTCAAAAATAGATTGTAGGAGAATTGTTCAAAAGATTTGGAATAACTATTTTGAAAATTTAAATCGAAGTGCAAGATGCCAATTTTTTGTTGAAATGGTTAAAAATCTGAAATTTAGAGAGACAATGAGAACTTTTGAGTTAAGAACATCTAAAAATAGTAGTGAAAAGTTCATTGTTAGACATCTCTTTGATGCATACCAATTCATTGGTTCAAAAACACATACCTAAGATGCTAATACAAGTTGACAAGTCCTCACATCAACCATAATCAGAAAGGAAATGGAAAAGAACTTGTATGGTAAGTAAAAAAAGTAAATCATTAAGGATAAGTAGAACAACATTACTCAAAGCCTTAGTGAGGCTAGAAAAAATTGAGAATTCTAATGAGACTTATTTTTGGTCATTCCAAGGTAGACTCCCATGTAAGGATAAAGTTATTGTTGATGCACTAAGAACATGAATACAAAGTTTTTGGTGTGACAACACAAGGGCTTCACCAAACCAAAAAGATGTTGTCAAAACATGAATTCGAAAAATAAACTGTGAGCTAAATGCAAAACATTTTTTGGATATGACTCAAACAAAATTTTATAAATTTTTTCTTTAAAGATTTCCTCAAATTAAAATCAGCCAAAGGTTTTTTGAGATGAAAAAACCATTCTATGTTAAGATAAATCATACACGCACTACATTTTGTTGTACAATTCATGTTGATTTTTCTATGCATTATGATGTTTATCATTATATATGTTGTACTTTTCATATTAATGAAATATTGTAGGAATGTGCTCTACAATTACCTCCTAAGTCACCGAGAGAATTTATTGCAACTATACTATGTAAATGAGATGATGGCTACATTTATTACAAGACCATGTGTTTGAAAGGTTTTTTCCCTCAATGTGGTGGTTTACAAAAGTTGCATAGATGCCTACATCTAGATAACACACATGAAATCAGTAAAACACTAGTTTCTCCTAGAAAGTACAAGTCAGTTATATATGGTGTTAAAGATGGAAAAAAATTAAAGAGGTGTGAATTAGTGAAAATTGATGTATGTGTAGTTGATCTTATGAAATTTTTCAAGAGAAAATAGTTTATGACTACAGTGTCATTTGAGGTATTAAAGGGATATGATAAGTATAGAATTTGGAGGTCAACCATTGATACATTTAATTGCAATTCAATTAAATAGATCTAAAAATGTTAACTGATATGACTATATTTTGACAATGGATTAAGATACTAGTCTTTTAGTTGAAGAATCAAGAAAATTAATTTTATCTTAGCATGAAAACATTTTTATAAACTAAAAATCATTAAGAATTTCTATCAAAATGGAATATAAAGTTGGTCATCACTTGTTGTAATAGTTTGTCAAGTTTGTTACTAACATTTTTTGGAATTTTGTCCTGAATTTTTTGGATTTCCTCCTTAATTTGTTGATGCTACTATTTTTATGGGTAAATATGAAGTTAAGGAAGCTAGAAGTCTTAAGCAAGCCATTAATTTATATTCTTCAGCCTCAGGTCAATTGATTAATTGGAATAAAAGTGTTGTTTTCTTTTTCAATACCCCTATTCCTAGGCAAAATAATATTGCTAAGATCCTTGGTTGTTCAATAGGGTCTCTCCCTTCAACCTATTTGGGTCTTCCTCTAGGATTGAAAGTCCCTGATTCCTTTTGGGTTGATCTCATTAATAAATTTAACAAGAAATTGGCAGGTTGGAAAGGTAATCTTATAAGTCGGGCAGGTAAATTAGTTCTTCTCAAAGCTTGTCTCCAAAGCATACCTACTTATGCCTTGAGCCTTTTCAGAATTCCTTTAAAATTTGCAGAGGCTATTGAAAAAATTCAAAGAAATTTTTTATGGTCTGGCACTGAGGAAAAAAAGAGAATGCATTTAATTGCTTGGGATCAAGTTTGTAAGCCCTTCAGTGAAGGAGGATTGGGAATTAGGAAAATTAGAAGTATGAATAAAGCTCTCTTGGGCCCTTGGCTAAATAAAGGATGAAAAACTTATCATGATAACAAGGAATGGAGTACCATTTGGAAACATAAGTACCTTTTCAATGTTAATTCTCTAGCTGATTTCTTCTCCTCTCCTGATGTTATTCATCCTTCTATCATATGGGGAGCTGTTCAAGGGACAAAGAAGACTCTTGCAAAAGGGTGCTCCTGAAAAATTGGAAATGGGCACAAGGTGAGATTTTGGGAAGATGTTTGGTTCAAGGATCATCCTTTGATTGAAGATTTTTAGGATAAGGCTCAGGTTGATATATGCAAACAGAGATATGGCATTTTAGTTTCTCACTATTGGTAGAATAATTCCTGGGTGAATTTATCTAATATTGATCAAGGTTTCAATAACATTCAACTATCTCTAAATGTTATCTCTCTTTATCCGTCTCTTGAAGATAAGATAATATGGAATGCTGATCCAAGTGGCCTATTTAAAATTTCTACTATCTTTGCTTCTAGGGAAAAGGGAAATCATCCTTTGTGGTCTTATGCTTGGATTAAGGGTCTCATACCCAAAATTAATATCTTCTATTGGTTAATGCTTCAAAATAAAATTTTGACACTGAACAATCTGCAAAAAAGAGGCATTAATGTGGTTAATAGGTGTTCTTTATGTAAAAATGGTTTTGACGATAGAGATCATTTGTTTATGAATTGTGCTTATACTCAAAAAGTATGGGATGAGATTCTTAACTACTGGAGCTTGACCTGGGTTCACCAAAACAATGTTGAGATTTCTTTTAAAAGTTGGAATTGTCCCTCGAAGGACCTAATGTTCAATTTCTCTGGAAATTAACTCTTCCTCATCTCTGGTGGGGCATTTGGAAAGAGAGAAATAATAGAATACTTAGAAATAAAGAATTATTGGGATGGGTGCTTGGAAAAAATATCATTAAAACCTTCAAGGAGAATTTTATTTCTTAGAGGAAAATTGGTTCAACATTTCAATTTGATACTCCTTTGCTATTTGAATATCCTAATTTGAAAATTGACAAGCCAAGACTGACCATAAGATGGAATACTCCTCCTAATGGTTGGATTAAAGAGAACTTTGATGGAGCTACTAAGGGCAATCCGAGAAGAGCGAGATGTGGAGGAGTTTTGAGAGATAATGTGGGAAATTTAATGGATGTGATCGTAGTTCCTATAGGTCACTCTAACAGTCATATTGCTGAAGCTACTGCTGCCCTATACACTATAAAGATTGCAGTTGATCTGGGATACCCTAATCTATGGTTGGAAGGTGACTCTTTGAATATTGTTAACATTTTGAATAACAAAAATTCAATTTCATTGACGATAGAAGCAACAGTCATGGAGATCAAATCCCTAATACATAAATTTGAAAAAGTAGTCATTTCCCATACTTATCGAGAGGCCAATGGGGTTGCTCACTGGATAGCCAATCGTGCAGTACAGTTAGGATGTAAGGTGAGGTGGCTTGATGAGTTAAACAAGCACATTGATTTAAAAGCTATCATTAATTATGATCCCATTTATTCCAAAGTGGGAAAGATTTTCCTGGATTAGAAATTTAATGATTTTATGGAGTGACCTTACAGATGTTAGATCACCCTCCCCAAGGAAGTACACTCATATGAATGTAATGTGGCCTTTGCATTTATCATTAAAAAATCAAGCTCCTTTTCAAGCGATGAAAATCCGGTTTTATTTTAACTTGGCTCTCTATGTTTGTTTGTTTCTGGTTCTTGGCTCTATCTATTTTTTGAATATGGGGGGTGAACCACGAAAGCAAGAACCTAAAAAGTGTGATGAATGGAAGGCTCAAAAGGAAGTTTGGAACATCCTACAGAAAGGGAAGGTGACCAGTTTCCTAGAGAGATTGCATGGTTTTAAACCCCATATCACGACTGCCTTTTTTAATAATTGGTCTACCGACAGGGTCCTCATTCATGGAGTCGCTATGAATTTAATAGAGGACATTATTGCTAAGATCATGAGGCTCCCCACGACTAGTATTAAGTTCACCAAATAGACTAGTATCTCCAATGCTGCCTACAAAAAATTTCTGAAATCGAATGCTAAGGAGAAACAACTGGAAAAGAATCGAGATTTCTTTGATGTGGAGCAGATAAAAGAAATTTGGTGGGATGTGCTATGTTGTATTCGTGATTATTTCATCCTTCATGGTAGAAATAAAAGGGTTCATAAATTTCATTTTGCTTTTCTCAATCATTTCAGGCATAAGGATAGACTTTCTTTCCCTTTCTATCTACAGTTTTCTTTTCTTCAATGTTTGCATGCTCACAGGAAGAAGGAGTCTTGTCCTATTTTGCATGAAGGTATGATTCTTCTCATTGAGGGTTATTGTAAAAATAAATCTATACCCTCTACCCCTTCTAAAAAACATAAGGGTTCTCACTCAAAAAACATTAAAAAGGAGAGTAGTGTAAAAGGAAAAGAAAAGGACCCCAAACATAAACCCTCTAATACTCAGAAACATGTTGTGGAAGAGTTTTTTGAGTTTGAGAATACTGTTAGCTTAGAGAATGATATCTGCGAGGAAGAGGATGGTATGGATGTTGGGGATTTTAGCTCAAATTTGGAAGGATATCCGGAGACCAAAGGAAAAATTGAGAAAGTGAATGAGAAAGACATAAGTGAGGGAAATTCATAACAGAGCAACCTTGAGAAGGAGGACATTTAGACTATTTCTAGTGGAGGGGTTAAAGACAATGATATTCTTATTGTGAATCCTATTGAGGTGAGAGAGGAGGATCAAATGGTTAAACCTACCTTACCTACTACAGAGACTAGATGTCATGACAAGGAGGACCTTGTTCGGAATGAGAATTCTATTGAGACTAGGGAGGAGGAATAGAGGGATAGGGAGGAACATGTAGATATGGTTAGCTCCCCTCCTCATGAGTTTAAAAATGGTACCACTAATTCTCCATAGAGGAAAACCAAGCTATCCTTCCTACATTCTGCCAAGCATAAATTTGATTCCATTCTCCATGTTGATTCTTGGATTTATAATGAATTGATGGGGCTGAAGAAGAAAGTGGAAACTCTACAACACATCCAGGATATTGATCATGCCAAAATCAGCCATTTGGAAGAGAAAATGGGAGATATTCCTAATAAACTCAAAAGTTATGAGCAAAATCTCAAAATGCTTATCAAGGAAAGTGGAACAAGGATGAAACAGGTCACTTCTAGTATCTGTGTTGTTGTTGTGAGCCTTGGCAAAAGAGTCAATGAAGAAATTATATCTCCGGAGGGTCCAAGCAAAAGAACAAGGTAGAGCTCAAGGAAGAAAGCCCTAAAAGATGATGTTGCTTTGGCTACTAATTCCATCCAAGATACTGTTGTGATTGGTAAAGAGGCTGTCAAGATGATTCCGAAGCTGCAATAGTTGCCTGGGGTTTTTGTTCTCTTGTTTTTCCCTATTCTGGTCCTATTTTTTGGATGTGGTACTTGGTACTGGTTTTTGGTCATGTTTACTAGTTTTTGGTCTAATCTATTTTAGTGGTTCCAAGTCCCTATAAAACCTGGGTTCTCTTTTTTCGAACTTTGTTTGTGGTTTCAGGTCCCTGTAAAACCTAATTTTGTTGTTGGTTTGAAGACTTCTTTCTTGGTGGTTTTATTGCTTTATCTTTTCGCTAGTTGTTACAGGGTTTTGGGGTCCCTTCAAAACTTGCTTTTATCATAATCTAAAACTTTTAAGAAGTTTCAAGGCAAAAATCTACTATAGGGGATTTGTGAAAGAAAGTATTATCTAGCCAGTGTCAAATCCTTAGGTTGACCCACCTTGGTTTAGTAGAAATCATATGTGCTTTATTTAGTTGGTCTAGGCCCAAACAGGATATACCAAATTTGGGAAGTAGCCAAACCCTAGGTATCATTTTACTTGTTGTTTCTCTGGTATTAATTCTAAATGTGTTAAATCATAAACCAACAACACTAAGTGGAAACAATAATATTGTGGATAATGAACAACTTGGAAAATATGTAATCCTTTGCAGAGGACAACACATCCTGCGTACAACAAAAATATATGGATAAAGATAAGATTGGTTAATGTAGGTCTTGGTGAGGCCCACAAAATTATTTATGGGCCAAGATGTAAACTACTAGGTCATCCCATATATGTTATCATACATTTTTATAATTTTTGTGGGCCTTCATGGAATGAACATGATCCAAAGACCATTGTTATTGCTCCTATAACATTAGGAATTTGAAGACAACTCCCACTCACTATGTCATGGGATATTACCATTCATAAATTGCAAGGGCTAACACTGCAAGAAGCAATGGTTGACATTGGCAAAATAGAAAGATATGGGATATCATTTATAGCTATATTAAGACTAAAAAATCTAGCATATCTTCATATCCAACCTAGTTTTACCTTTGAGAGGTATAAAAAAATGCAAAATCACTCATGTATAATTAAATGGAAAGAAGAGGAATCTCAACTTGATCAACTAGCATTGGAAAGAAGATGTAACTAGTTTCCATCCATGAAGCCAAACTAAATAAATGTATCACTATCAACACAACCCTTTAAGAGTTAGAAGAAACGTTTCTTACGAATGTTTTACTGCACACATTAGATATTATGATTGGATACTCTATATCAAGTATACTGTAACATTATCTTTTTATATAAAACTATTAGTATAATCCTTGCACCCCTAAAAAATACAAGCACTAATTATAAAAAACCACATAAATGTTTTTTATTTACATGTATGTAATTATGAAAAATAAACGAGTGAAGAAGCAGATTTACCATCCTCATCTGAATTATTTGTTCTTTTGTTTATTTGCATTACATCAGTAGAGTAACTATTCATTTCTTGTGCTTTGTAACTTAATAATAAAATAACCAACAAAATTCACCATTTGAACTCATTAGTATTGTACTCCAATGTATACAAATAAATTTTAATGGAGGTCTCCAAACTAGAGTCGTCTGTAAGTGTTGATGTCAACTACGATGAATTCTGAAGGAGATTTGCCTATTACAACCGCCGATGAATTCTGAAGGAGATTTGCCTACTAGAACCACCGATCAATTGTTAAGACAAATTACGAGCACTAAAAATAATAATAATAATGGTTGAATTCAACAAAACTTGACTTACTCCAAAACATTTCTTCAATCAATTACAAACATATACACGTCACAAATATTCTATAAATTCAATCATCGACTGTATTCTTTTACATATGAAATAGATTTATACTAAATTCTCACCTATATATATTTCTAAGTAATAAGACAAATAGTTGACAGATAGTTGCATCTTGAAGCACTTCCATTGAACCATACTCTATTATTACAAAAATGCATTATTTTCTGAATGAGTGAAAAGAGTTGATTTGAAAACGGACAGGTAAGATTTTTAAGAGAGATACTTAAGTACGTAGTTGCTCTTGTTGTTTCACCGACTTCTGAAGTGTTGCTATTTTTTCACTTAAAATATTTGAATATGATGGTAACAGAAAGCAACACTTAATGAATTGCACAGAAGGATTTATTATATCTGTATGATATCTTCTCAATTCATTACGTTATGACATGTGGGCTCGCTACTGCTTCAATGAGTTGTTTATAAAATCCTTTTTTCATGTTCATTATATTTTGCGTTTCAAGACTGACTTATTTCATCTAGATATGGACAAATGAAGCAGTTTTATGAGAAGCTCAATCCGGTTTCGTGGTCTATGCATATCGTTGCATGTCCACAATTTCTTGCACCTTAGTGTATCTAAATGTATCAATATTCTTAGCATATTCATGCTCACAAAACATTAATTGCATCTATGTATGCAGCGTTCGTATAATGTATACAATGTACTTATACACCTGATTTGACTAAAGCTGTGTCTTAAGAATTACATTGTGAATTTAAGGTCGATATTATAAAAGTAGATTGGACCCTTGATTTATATAGTTGAGGTGGCCTAGGGTTTTTAAATCTAAATATCATCCACAATCATCATCAATGTGTCTGATATATACGAAGGAAATTTTGGGTGGATTTTGACAATGTCTTTGCACATCTCGATTGTGTCGTGATAATGATGCAATATTTTTCCTCTTTTCTGTCCTATCAAGATCTTCAAAGTTTTACTTTTCCTCGAGGTTACCTTATTAGACTACTACCCCATTATTTTGGTATGAAATGATGAGTGGGTTGTGTTTGGCTATGTAGGATCCAATTTTTTTTAAACACTTCATCGTTGAGTCATCCACTCATGATGGCCTATATTCATCCTATTTGAAACTTGGACTTCCATTTGAAATAGTAGTCAAGATGTCTATCTAGGTGGAATTGTCATTTGATGCACATCTTGCTTTCTCTAAATATATGGTTGCAAGTTGGCTATGTTTTGTTACAGGTCATATGAGCCTACAACCTCAGACATCTACTATGCCATGAGGATCCCATCACCAAACACTCCCCACTCCACATTTTTTTATTGTCTCAACTTTTAATTTAGGAGTTGACTAGAGTTAGATCACCAAAAACCACATTGTCTATGGTCTATAAATAAATGCTAGGTTACATTGGCCTAAGGTACAAAAATATCCTTTATGTTGGATACAATTTATTAATTGTGTGTTCTCTTTGATGTTACACAAATGTCATATCAGTTGTTAGTCAATGCTTACCGAGCTCACTTGGTTAGCTAGACAATTTTCTTTGTCTACCAAGCATTCCAAAAGATTACTCTGCAAAGACAGTATCTACCGAGCTCACTCAGGCATTGAATGAATTCTAGCAAGAATCATTCTTAACCAAGTTCTCATGGTTAGCGAAGGAAAGTTGGACAGAGTCAGTGTTCACTAAGTTCACTCGATTGCCAAAGGGTATTTGCAAGTTCGCAGTGTTAACCAAGCTTCTGTTGGTTAACATAGGAAATCATCTCAAAACTAGTATTTACCAAGCAAGGTCGACCAATGAAGGATCTTGTTGTTTTGACATAAGAAGCTTAATTATTTCAAGTATTGTTTCTAGCCAACTATGGTGGTGAATATTGATTATTGTTATTTGTAACCAAGCTAACTTGACAATCTGGATGATATAGCTGAAAGGTCAAGTTGAGATTTTTAGTGTGTGTGCAAATGAGTTGATTGAATTGAGAAGGAAAGAGTTTGAATGAACTTGAAGGATAGCAGGTATCCTTGTGGAGCAAAAAAGTGTTATTCGATCAAGAAGGATCATAGTATGAAGCAGAATAGAGATCAATAATCAGCAATTCAATTGCATCACATTTATATCATTTCATTGTTAATTTCTTACCATTGTAGAAGTGATCTAAAATCTATTAACAGAGTTGGTTTAATAGTCATTTGTAAATCTTCTAACAAGGTGACAATTCCATTGAATTGTTTTAAGACCTCTTGCAAGGCCACTCCTTATAGGGTGATTAAATCCTCTAACAAGGTCACACCTAACAGTGTGTTTTGTAACCTTTAATCGAGTTGGTTCCTAAAAAAGCTCACTTCAGAAGAGTGAAAACAATAACTAGTTACAGTGGTGGTTTTTCCATATTGGGTTTTCACATTAAATTTTGGTGTCTCATGTGTTCATGTTATTTCTTTTATGCTTGCAAATTAATCACTGTTAATATTTTAAGATCAATTAAATGCAAATCACACTCTACATTTACCGAGTTACAAAATTTTCTATGTATATATTGAATATCAATAGCAATCAGTTTTATTTGACACCTAAGGGATCTGGGATATATTTTAGTGGTAATTAATTGACCCCTCCCCTCTTAGTTACTCCTTCTATATTTCCAACAATTGGTATCAGAACCTTTGGTGCTTGCAGGAATGTTTCAAGGACCTAAGCTAAAGATCAGGATGTCTTACAAGAGAGAAATTCTAAAACTAAATAGAGACAACTTTTCAATATGCTAGAGGCTCATGAGACTTCATCTGGCCTCCATTAGTGATTTAGGTTTGAAATAACTTGATGAAGAATACACAACTCCTACTGGTACAATATCTATTGGAGATATTGCCAAGAAAAAGAACCATAACACCATGATGATTGATATTGCATCTTCTCTTAGCTATGATGAATTTGATGATATCAAGGACTACAAAACTATGTTTGGTATGTGGAACAAGATAAAGGACATATATGGTGGTGATGATAATGTGAGGAGAGCCAAAGCAAAAATACTTAGAGGACAGTTTGATCAAATGAGAATGAGAGAAGATGAAAATGCTGCCAAGCATGTAAAAAGAATCAAAGCCAATGTTAGTGCAATCAGAGTGTCTGGAGGAGAAATCAAGGATGAAACTGTTGTAAGTAAAGTTCTCAAAACATTACTTCCTACCTATGGAATTAGAGTATCTGATATTCAAGAAAGGAGGTGTGAGACAAATAATAAGATAACTTTGGATACCTTAGTATGAAGATTGACAACTTTTGTACTAGACAACTATGACAATTATGTTCTAGCTTCCAAGAATATTGAATCTGCATTTGAAGCCAAACTTTTACTCAAAGAGAAAGATGAGAAAATAAAGGACATTCAGTCAAAAAGTGAATAAGAATTAAAGAAAAGTTTTGATATTGATCTTGAAGTTATTCAAGCTTTACTTGCAAGGAAATATTCTACAGGTAGAAGAAAATACAAAGGTAAAGTTCTCCTAATCTATTTTTCATGTGAAAAAATTGGTCGTATTGCTGCTAGGTGCCCAAACAAAGAAAGCAAGGATGAGAAGAAAAGTCACAAGTGCAATGGTAAGAAGGATTTCAAAAATCACAAATTATTCAAGGACAATGGTAAGAAGACTTGTTTTATGGCTAAAGATTCTAATAATAGTGAAGATGAAATAGTATACATTGCTATGAAAGATGAACCTGATGAAGAAGAAGATAAGATGGCACCTATCTCTCATGTCAGTAAGAATGACACATGGATCATAGATAGTAGATGTTCACATCATATGACTAGAGACAAAACAAAGTTTGAACACTTTGAAGACTATGATAGTGGTAGTGTAAGGTTTGGAAACAATGAACCTTGTTGCATAAAAGGGAAAGGCTAAATCTCATTAACCAAAGAACTTGTATGTGACAATGCCTATTGGGTTGAAGGACTAAAACATAATATGCTAAGTGTGGCATAGCTGATCAAAATTGGATTCAAGGTGGAATTCATGCATGGAAAGGCAAGATTGTTGGGTGATAAAGGTAATCTGATTGGATCAAACAAACAAATAAGATGTAACCTATTTTATCTTTATCTTGGTAATTGTTCATGTTTTATTGCTCAAATAGAAGAAAGTTGGTTATGGCATAGAAGATTATGTCATGTAAACTTTGATAATATGGTCAAGATAAGAAAATTCAGAAAAGTGAGAGGTATTCCTAGTTTGAAGAAACCAGATATTGGTTTATGCAAGAATTATCAGATTGGCAAAATGGGAAAGACTAATTTTAAAAGAAAAAATTACAAGTCTGAAGATGTCTTGAAAATTGTGCATATTGACCTATGTGGACCCATTGGAATAGAAAGCTATAGTGAAGAAAAAAAAATTATTCTTTTTATTGATGACTATTCAAGAATGATATCTATTATGTATCTTAGAGAGAAGTCAGAAGTATTTGAGAAGTTCAAATGGTATCTAGCAATAATAGAAAAGGAAATAGGGAAAAGATTGAAATTCTTAAGATCAGATAGAGGTGGTGAATTCATCTCCAATGAACGGTATGTGCAGGATCATGGTGTACCAAACTATGGCCTTAAGTGGCAGTGAAAAATCAGCAAATCAGGTTTATGTCAACTTGACACATAATTTTGAAATGGTTATGGACTTTATATCAAAAATTTGTAAGAAAATAATCTATAAGAAATTGAATTTAGTTTCTAAACTACTAGGCCTTATTAGGAGAAAAAAAATAATTAATTGGTCAAAAGTTTGAATTTTAATGCGGTACTAAGAAAATTTCAGGGCAAAAATAAAAAGTAGGTGTATGTTTGACCACCTTAATCAAAATCAAATCATAATATTTTTTTAATATAATTATAGATATGAAAAGTAGACTCATGCCCGGATGTGACGCATATTTTTTGGTATTTTTATTCCAAATAAATAATTAACTATGAATTTTCTACCAAAACTTTTTTGGAAAAAAAAAGTCCCGTGTCTGACCACCCTAACTAATAGAAAATTTTACCAAATTTAAATTTATTTATTTTTCTTATACTAGCCAAAGTATAGAATGTGACACAACTGTTAGATTTTAAAAATGTTATACCGTTTGAAAGTTATAGCTATTTTTCAATCAGTATGTCAATTAGAACTTTACAATTATCTTCATTGATAATTAACTAATAAATACTTATCAAACTCAAAATTTGACAAAAATTATATTTATGGAATCTAGAGATCGATATTAAAAACCCTTTTCGTTTTATACAATTTTGATTAAAATAACATTGTCAGACAGCTACTCGAAGTCTGAGTATCACTAAAACCCTCTTCAAACACGTCTTTTGGGTTCATCGGGTAGGCTTGGTATTTACCAAGCCTAATCAGATATCTGATTGCAAATCGGATATCCGATTTTAAATCGAATATCTGATTATAAATCAGATATCTGATTTGAAATCAGATATCCGATATGTTGAGGTGGGCAAATTTAAAATCTCAACCCATTTTGGAGGAAAATTTGGGTTTAAATGTCACAACTTATTATTTCTAAATTATTTCACTTATATTACTATGTAAAGATGTATTTTAATATATATATATACATAATAACGTAATGTAAAGATATAAGATATAATCTAACAATATATACTAATATATTATGTTAATCTTATTACAATCTATAAATATAATTTATATTATTATTATTTTTACTAAATATAATAACATAATTTATATATATATATATAATACATATTATATATTATTATATTAATATGTATGTTATTAATATATATATATATATATATATATATATATATATAATAACGTAATATTTTCATTAAATATAATATGTATTATATATTATTATATTAATATGCATAATAATATTATATATATATATAATAACATAAAATATTAAATATAAATATATAATATGTATTATATATATTATTATATTAATATGTATGTTATTAATATATATATATATATATATATATATAATAACATAATATTTTCATTAAATATAATAAAGAAATACATATATATATGTTATTAATCTATATATAATAACGTAATATTTTTATTAAATATAATAATGTAATATATATATATATATATATATGTATGTATGTTATTAATAGATATGTATATTATTAATATATATGAGTCAAAGGGGGTCATAGGTCAACCATTGACCCCCTTTGACGCATTAAACGACGACATATGTCCTTAGGGGTCCTAAGAGCCCTAAGGACATATTACAATGGTTAATATGGGTCAAAGGGGGTCATAAGGTGACCTATGACCCCTTTTGATCGATTAAATGATTATATATGTCCCTACGGGTCCTAGGACCCCGAGAGACATATTTGAATCATTCATATGGGTCAAAGGGGGTCACAGGGTGACCTATGACCCCCTTTGACCCATTAAACAATGACATATGTCTCTAGGGGTCCTAGGACCCCTAGGGACATATTCAAATGGTAATATGGGTCAAAGGGGGTCATAGGTCCCTTTGACCCATTAAATGACGACAAATGTCCCTAGGGGTTCTAGGACACCTAGGGACATATTCAAATGGGTAATATGGGTCAAAGGGGGTCATAGGATGACCTATGACTCGCTTTGACCAATTAAACAACAACATCTATCTCTAGGGGTCCTAGAACCCACAGGGACATATTTAAATGAGTAATATGGGTCAAAGGGGGTCATAGGGTGACCTATGACCCTTTTTGACCCATTAAACAACAACATATGTCGGTAGGGGTCCTCGGACCCCTAAGAACATATTCGAATGGGTCATATTGGTCAAAGGGGGTTTTGTCCCATATGAACGATTCAAATATGTCGCTAGGGGTCCTAGGACCCCTAGGGACATATTTGAATCATTCATATGGGTCAAGGGGGTCATAGGTGACCTATCACCCCGTTTGACCCATTAAATAATGACATATGTCTCTAGTGGTCCTAGCACCCCTAGGGACATATTTGAATCGTTCATATGGGTCAAAGGGGGTCATAGGGTGACCTATGACCCCCTTTGACCCATTAAATGATGACATATGTCTTTAGGGGTCCTATAACTCCTAGGGACATATTCAAATTGTTCGTATGGGTCAAAGGGAGTCATAGGGTGACCTATGACACCTTTTGACCCATTAAACGACAACATATGTCCCTAGGGGTCCTAGGACCCCTAGGGACATATTTGAATCATTCATATGAGTAAAAGGGGGTCATAGAGTGAGCTATGACCCCCTTTGACTCATGACCTATGACCTCCTCTGACCCATTAAACGACGACATACCCCTTTGACCCATATGAACGATTCAAATGTCCCTAGGGGTCCTAAGACCCATAGGAAAATATTTGAATCATTCGTATGGGTCAAAGGGGGTCATAGGGTGACCTATGACGATCTTTGACCCATTAAACGATGACATATGTCCTTAGGGGTCCCAGGACCCCTAAGGACATATTCGAATCATTCATATGGGTCAAAGGGGGTCATAGGGTGCCCTATGACCCCCTTTAACCTAGTAAACGATGACATATGTCCCTAACGGTCCTAGGGACATATTCGAATGGGCCATATTGGTCAAAGGGGGTCATAGGTCACCCTATGACGCCCTTTGACCAATTAAATGATGACATATGTCCCTAGGCGTCCTAAAACCCCTTGGGACATATTCGAATCGTTCATATGGGTCAAAGAGGGTCATAAGGTTCCTTATGACACCCTTTGACCCATTAAACGATGACATATGTCCCTAGGGGTCTTAGGACCCATATGGACATATTTGAATCATTCATATGGGTCAAAGGGGGTCATAGGGTGACCTATGACCCCCTTTGACCCATTAAACAATGACATATGTCCCTAGGGGTTCTAGGACCCCTAAGGACATTCGAATGGGTAATATGGGTCAAAGGGGGTCATAGGGTGACCTATGACTTTCTTTGACCCATTAAACGACAACATATGTCTTTAAGAGTCCTAGAACCCCTAGAGACATATTCAAATGGGTAATATGGGTCAAAAGGGGTCATAGGGTGACCTATGACTCTCTTTGACCCATTAAACAACAACATATGTCGTTAGGGGTCCTCGGACCCCTAGAAAAATATTTGAATGGGTCATATGGGTCATCACCCTATGACCCCCTTTGACCCATTAAACGACAACATATGTCTCTAGGGGTCCTAGAACCCCTAGGGACATATTCAAATTGTTCATATGGGTCAAAGGGGGTCATAGAGTGATCTATGACCTCTTTTGACCCATTAAACGATGACATATGTCCGTAGAGGTCTTGGGACCCCTGGGCACATATTCGAATCGTTCATATGGGTCAAAGGGGGTCATAGGGTGACCTATGACTCCCTTTGAGCCATTAAACGACGACATTTGTCCCTAGGGGTTCTAGGACCCCTAGGGACATATTCGAATGGGTAATATGGGTCAAAGGGGGTCATTGAGTGACCTATGAATCTCTTTGACCCATTAAGCAACAGCATATGTCTCTAGGGGTCCTAGAACCCCTAAGGGCATATTCAATGGGTAATATGGGTCAAAGAGGGTCATAGGGTGACCTATGACCCTCTTTGACCCATTAAACGATGACATATGTCACTAGGGGTCCTCAGACCCATAAGAACATATTCGAATGGGTCATATGGGTCAAAGGGGGTCATAGGGTGACCTATGACCCCCTTTGACCCATTAAACGATGACATATGTCTCTAGAGATCTTAGAACCTCTAGGGACATATTGGAATTATTCATATGGATCAAAGGGGGTCATAGGGTGACTTATGACCCCCTTTGACCCATTAAACGATGACATATGTCTCTAGGGGTCCTATAGGCCATAGGGATATATTCAAATCGTTCATATGGGTCAAAGGGGATCATAGGGTGACCTATGACACCCTTTGACCCATTAAACGATGACATATGTCCCTAGGGGTCCTAGGACCCCTAGGGATATATTTGAATTGTTCATATGGGTCAAAGGGGGTCATAGGTCACCCTATGACCCCCTTTGACCCATTAAACAACAACATATGTCGCTAGAGGTCCTCGAACCCCTAGGAACATATTCAAATGGGTTATATGGGTCAAAGTGGGTCATAGGATAACCTATGACCCCTTTTGACCCATTAAACGATGACATATGTCTTTAGGGGTCCTATAACCCCTAGAGACATATTTGAATTGTTCATATGGGTCAAAGGGGGTCATAGGCCCCCTTTGACCCATTAAACGACAACATATGTCCCTATGGGTCCTAGGACACCTAGGGATATATTCGAATTGTTCATTTGGGTCAAAGGGGGTCATAAAGTGACCTATGACCCCCTTTGACCCACTAAACGATGACATATGTCGCTAGAGGCCCTCGAACCCCTAGGAACATATTCGAATGAGTCATATGAGTCAAAGGGGGTCATAGGGTGACCTATGACCCCCTTTGACTCATTAAACGATGACATATGTCTCTAGGGATCCTAGAACCCCTAGGGACATATTCGAATTGTTCATATGGGTCAAAGGGGGTCATAAGGTGACCTATGACCCCGTTTGACCCATTAAACAACAACATATGTCTCTAGGGGTCCTATAACCCCTAGGGACATATTCAAATTGTTCATATAGGTCAAAGAGGGTCATAGGGTGACCTATGACACCCTTTGACCCATTAAATGATGACATATGTCCCTAAGGGTCCTAGGACCCCTAGGGACATATTTGAATCGTTCATATGGGTCAAAGGGGGTCATAGGGTGACCTATGACCCCCTTTGACTCATTAAACGATAATATATGTCTTTAGGGGTTCTATAACCCCTAGGGACATATTCAAATCGTTCCTATGGGTCAAAGGGGGTCATAGGGTTACCTATGACACCCTTTGACACATTAAATGACAACATATGTCCTTAGAGGTCCTGGGACCCCTAAGGACATATTCGAATTGTTGATATGGGTCAAAGGGGGTCATAGGGTGCCCTATGACCCCCTTTGATCTATTAAACGAATACGTATGTCCCTAAGGGTCCTAGGGACATATTCGAATGGGCCATATGGGTCAAAGGGGGTCATAGGGTGACCTATGACCCCCTTTGACCCATTAAATGATGACATATGTCCCTAGGGGTCCTAAGACCCCTAAGGACATATTCGAATCATTCATATGGGTCAAAGAGGGTCATAGGGTGCCTTATGACACCCTTTTACACATTAAATGATGACATATGTCCCTAGGGGTCCTAGGACCCATAGGGACATATTTGAATTGTTCATATGAGTCAAAGGGGGTCATAGGGTGACCTATGACCCCCTTTGACCCATTAAACGATGACATATGTCCCTAGAGGTTCTAAGACCCCTAAAGACATATTCGAATGGGTAATATGGGTCAAAGTGGGTCATAGGCTGACCTATGACTCTTTTTGACCCATTAAATGACAACATATGTCTCTAGGGGTCCTAGAACCCCTAGGGACATATTCCAATGGGTAATATGGGTCAAAGGGGGTCATAGTGTGACCTATGACCCTCTTTGACCCATTAAATGACAACATATGTCACTAGGGGTCCTCGGACCCCTAGGAACATATTCAAATGGGTCATATGGGTCAAAGGGGGTCATAGGGTGACCTATGACCCCCTTTGACCCATTAAACGATGACATATGTCTCTAGGGGTCTTAGAACCCCTAGGGACATATTCGAATTGTTCATATGGGTCAAAGGGGGTCACCTATGACCCCCTTTGACTCATTAAACGACGACATATGTCTCTAGGGGTCCTATAACCCCTAGGGAGATATTAAAATCATTCATATGGGTCAAAGGGGGTCATAGGGTGACTTATGACCCTCTTTGACCCATTAAACAAAAACATATGTTGCGAGGGGTCCTCGAACCCCTAGGAACATATTCGAATGGGTCATGTGGGTGAAAGGGGGTGATAGGGTGACCTATGACTCCCTTTGACCCATTAAACAACGACATATATCTCTAGGCGTCCTATAACCCCTAGGGACATATTTAAATCGTTCATATGGGTCAAATGGGTTCATAGGGTGACCTATGACACCCTTTGACCCATTAAGCAATGACATATGTCCTTAGGGGTCCAAGGACCCCTAAGGACATATTCAAATTGTTGATATGAGTCAAAAGGGGTCATAGGGTGCCTTATGACCCCCTTTGACCCATTAAATGACGACATATGTCCCTAAAGGTCCTAGGGACATATTCGAATGGGCCATATGGGTGAAAGGGGGTCATAGGGTGACCTATGACCCCCTTTGACCCATTAAATGATGACATATGTTCTTAGGGGTCCTAAGACCCTTAGGGACATATTCGAATTGTTCATATGGGACAAAGGGGGTCATAGGGTGGCTAATGAGACCCTTTGACCCATTAAACAATGACATATGTCCCTAGGGGTCCTAGGACCCATAGGGACATATTTGAATCATTCATATGGGTCAAAGGGGGTCATTGGGTGACCTATGACCCCATTTGACCCATTAAATGATGACATATGTCCCTAGGAGTTCTAAGACCCCTAGATACATATTCGAATGGGTAATATGGGTCAAACGGGGTCATAGGGTGACCTATGACTCTCTTTGACCCATTAAACGACAACATATGTCTCTAGGGGTCCTAGAACCCCTAGGGACATATTCGAATGGGTAATATGAGTCAAAGGGGGTCATAGGGTGACCTATGACCCTCTTTGACCCATTAAACGACAACATATGTTGCTAGGGGTCCTTAGACCCCTAGGAACATATTTGAATGGGTCATATGGGTCAAAGGGGGTCATAGGGTGACCTATGACCCCCTTTGACCCATTAAACGACGACATATGTCGCTAGGGGTCCTAAAACCTCTAGGGACATATTTGAATTGTTCATATGGGTCAAAGGGGGTCATAGGATGACTTATGACCCCCTTTGACTCATTAAATGACGACATATGTCTCTAGGGGTCCTATAACCCCTAGGGACATATTCGAATCATTCATAGATGTCAAAGGGGGTCATAGGGTGACCTATGACACCCTTTGACCCATTAAAAGATAACATATGTCTCCAGGGGTCCTAGGACCCCTAGGGATATATTTGAATCATTCATATGGGTCAAAGGGGGTCATAGGGTGACCTATGACCCTCTTTGACCCATTAAACTATGACATATGTCGCTAGAGGTCCTCGAAACCCTAGGAACATATTCGAATGGGTCATATGTGTCAAAGGGGGTCATAGGTTGACCTATGACCCCCTTTGACCCATTAAACGATGACATATGTCTCTAGGGGTCCTAGAACCCCTAGGGACATATTTGAATTGTTCATATGGGTCAAAGGGGGCCATAGGGTGAGCTATGACCCCCTTTGACCCATTAAATGACGACATATGTCTCTAGGGGTCCTATAACCCCTAGGAACATATTCGAATCGTTCATATGGGTCAAAGGGGGTCATAGGGTGACCTATGACACCTTTTGACCAATTAAACGATGACATATGTCACTAGGGGTCCTAGGACCCCTAGGGACATATTCGAATCGTTCATATGGGTCAAAGGGGGTCATTGGTTGACCTATTACACCCTTTGACCCATTAAATGACGACATATATCCTTAAGGGTCCTAGGACCCCTAAAGACATATTTGAATCATTCATATGGGTCAAAGGGGGTCATAGGGTGCCCTATGACCCTCTTTGACCCATTAAATGATGACATATGTCCCTAAGGGTCTTAGGGACATATTCGAATGGGCCATATGGGTCAAAGGGGGTCATAGGGTGACCTACGACCCTCTTTGACCCATTAAATGACGACATATGTCCCTAGGGTCCTAGGACCCCTACGGACATATTCAAATCGTTCGTATGTATATGGGTTAAAAAATGAAAGGATATATATAGTATTTATACTATTTTATGATAATAATAATAATATTATAAATAAACATTAAATATTAATATTATCATATCTATAGTAATAATAATAATACTATTATAGTTATAATAATAATATATATATATTAATACTATATTGTAGCATAATAATAATAATAATATAAATAAACACTAAATATTTAGACTATTATATCTATAGTAATAATATTAATAATATTATGGGTATAATAATATTGATACTATAGCTATATTAATACTATATATTAATATTACTATATATTAATACTATTATATATTAATACTATTGATACTTTATATTAATACTATTATATATTAATACTACTATACTATTAGCTTAGTAATAAACCAAAGTCGGAAAATTATAGCAATTTTTGATTTTGATAATATTAATATAAGTATGGCAAAAGAGGGAAATTATAGCAAGTTTTCCCTCCAAAAATTCACTTTGCAATATCGGATATCCGATTTCAAATTGGATATCCAATTTAGGATCAGATATCCGATTTTACTGGCACCAATTCCCAATAATTCCCTGTCCTACAGACCCAACAACATCACTTTTCCACTTTTTTTTCACGGGTTTTGAAAAAAGTCGCGTTTTGGGGCCCAACTAATCAAAAAAAATTTGAAAATATACCCTTAGGTGTTCGAATTTGTCATCTAAATGGGGAGCAACAGTCGTCGAAAGGATAAACGCAAAAGGAAGATATCCAATGAAGACATTGCGACATATAGAGAAAGGGAGAAAATGGAACACCAAAGAAAAAGACAAGGTATGCTAAATATCAGTCAAGTTGATGATGAATTAATCGAAGGTGGAATCATAGAATCAGATAATGAATATGTATAGTTGGGGAATGAAAATGTACCTATTGAAAATGATAATGCTGAAATTGAAAATTTGAAGAATGAAAATTTTGAAGAAGAAATGCCACCAAGTCATAATCCAAATTGCATAACTAACCATGTCAAAGATGACAATGCAAAAGAACCTAATGCACAAGAACCTTACATATCTCCTAATTATAATAAGGCATGAAGGTTCTAAATAACCAAAATGGATAATTGAAATTGATGAAACAATTATTGCTAGTTTGGAAGGAAAAAAATCAGAAAGAACCATTCGGTTATGGGCTTCAAGACTATATCAATTGTTTTTCGGAAACAAGACAGTGGTAGAGCAATGTCAGCTTTTCATGCACTTATTAAAGATGCAAAAGATGAGACCTATGCTTTCCAAATTGAAGATTCGTGTCAATAAAAAGTTGGAAAGAAATGCTATTATCGTGAACAATCTTTTCAGTGCTCTCAATAGCATTGGGAAAAATAGCAGAGAGAAGGATAATAGAGCTGCTCGAAGGGTCATTAAAAACTCTTTGGTAAGTCATCATTTTAGAAAGGGTAGATATATGAGACAAACTTGTATTGATTTGAATCTAAATCGTACTACTTTGAGAAGAACACTTAGTCCATGAGAGAAAATTGACGATCCTCTTCAAAATGAAACATGGGCATTTGGTGGGAGACTTCCACGTTTTGATAAGAAGCTATCTGATGATGTGAAGGAAGAAATTACACAATTTTGGCACTCTAACTCACGAGTATCACCCAATGCTAAAGACGTCTTAAAGTTGAGAATTGGCATCAGAGATCGCATGCCACATCCTAAACACCATTTAGAAGTAAGTCAAACTATGTTGTTCAAACAATTTAGAGAGAGCCATCCAAGTCTTCATATATCACAAAGAGCTTTTGAATCTTTGAAGCCATTTTATTGTGTGCCACTCAAAATTTGAAATACATGTTGTTGCAAATATCATGTTGAGTTTTCTATGCGCCATGAACTATTATGCTCTATCCATTCTACTTTGCATAGTAAAGAAATGTTGGAGGATTGTGGGGCTAGTGGGCTTCCAAAATCATCAAGAGACTTGCTAGATCAACTCTTATGTCGTAGAGTTGATGGTTGTTCCTTTTATAGAAATGCTTTCTTAAATGAGAAGTGTTCAGAATGTGGTGGCTTATCCAAGTTTGACACATGTTTCCATGAGGGGTGTGAACAAGATCTTGGAAAGACAATACTAAAAAAAAAAATGTATATGAAACAGTGAAATACATATTGAAGAGTGGGAGTGAGAGCTCTAGATGTGAATTGGTTGGAAAAGATATCAGTGTGGCTAATTTTATTTCAAATTTCAAGGCAAATCTTTTTTACAAGTATGCAAGACATAGTCACAGGTCTCAGTGGTTGGATCAACAATTTAGAACGTGTAAGGAGACTTTTCCCATTGGCACTATTATATCAGTTGTTGATTTTGCTGAGAACTACACATCGCGACCTCAAAATGAGACACAATCTCAATATTACAACTCCATTCAGATTGCAATTTTTGTTCACATAACATATAGACATGCCCCTAATAGTGCGGAAGATAATCGAAAGATTATTAGAGAGTATCATTTTTATATGAGTGATGATAGATCTCACTCTCACGAGTTTGTGCAACATTGTTTTGAGAAATTTTTTAATTTCTTACATGAGCATGCAATTGCTATGGATAGACATATCATTTGGTCAGATAACTGTACAGGTCAATTCAAGAATGCTCGCATATTTTATTGGTTGTGTAGGATGCACGTAGAGAGAGGGGTGCCTCATATTTGGAGTTTTTTTGAGTCCGGCCATGGAAAAGGGGAACATGATGGAGCAGGGGCATGTGTGAAGAGAGCTCTAGTTAAGGAGCAACTGAAGATTTCAACAACAGAGCTTCTTGATACTCGTAGCATTGTTGATTGGTGTAGTTTAGCATTATCACTGGGGGGGGATTCTTGATTCAGTGGTACGCAGGTTCTTTTGGTTGGTTGAGGAAGGGTCCATAAGTGATAGATCAGATTGTGCTACAGTGAGAGACTCATCAAAAATGCATTCATTTCGGAGCTCTAATTCTAGTACATGGACCATTTGGACACGACAACTAGCTTTTTTTGTCATACTTGTTTTTAGTGTGATTGGGATCACTATGAGTCAAGTGAGTGGGTGGACACATGGGCTCCACATTATCTTACTCCATTGTCTATCATACCCTCTATCAAAAATGATGACATGGAAAGTTCACTTGAGCATAACCATCTATCAGATCTACTTTAGCCAAGACATGTCTTTGCATTGGTTGCACCATAGGGGAATGATGAGAAATCTGATTATTGGTTAGCACGTTGTGTAAGAGGCAAACAAAAACTTGCACAATCGATCACAGATGATGATGGATTCACGTATCCTACTGGTTCAGTGGTTGTTGCTGGAACATGGCTGTGGACATACATGCTTAGAAGGAACGGAATTCCTGCATTCGAAGACTATCAGAAGCACAAAGTAATTCTCATATATTCACATCTTATTATAGCAACAAATGTAAAGTTATTGAAGCATCAAGGAAGACCAAAAGTAAAAGAACTTTTTACTATTGCTAATGTTGATCATGAAGCCTTGTTGGAGACCCTAAAACAGAGAGAGGACCCTATTGGAATACTCGACTAGGTATATATACTTCTTATGTTATTTTCTTCATATTGATTTAATGAATTGATGATTATCTTGTTTAATACAATAAGTTACTAATTTTTTTATGATATTGGAATGTAGGTACATCATGAAGAGTTGGAAGGGGGTGGTATTGGGGAGAATTTCTAAAATTTATGATGTATTATGATGTAAAATGTGTAGTTTTTTGTATATGGTTTTTGTATTTTGGTAGGTTCTTTGTAAGGAATTATAAGAGGAAGATATTGAACAAGTTCTTCCAAATCATATTTGCATGTGATACAAGGCTATAACGACAATTTTAAGAGCATTTATAACTATATGAAAAATAATTGCATGCGGATATCTTATTACAAATTTGGTTTTTTCCTTATTTGACATAAAGCTGACATTATGATTATTAAAACTATTTTTATCAAACTAATCAAATAAGAAAAATCTAGAAAGTACGGATGAACAATTAGAATACTTGATTTCTTCCATTTTGCAACCAATCATAGCATTTGAAAGCATAAAGAATCATAATATTGTATAATGTTTTGAAAGACTTTCATATTGAAAAGTTGTATGAAGCACATTTGGGATAAGCCATGAAATCCATGAAAGAAGATAGCATGTAGGATAAGCAATTAAAGCCAATAAGCAAGATAGCACATGCATAATGACATGATATGAAGGCTATGAGTGGATGAGAAAGTAAAATAGGGTACACATGGTTAGCTTGATTTTTTTTTAGTTGTAGCCCTTGAGGGTACGCATGGTCTATATGGAAAGAATTAGGTTCTTTGTTTGGTGGAGGCATTTTTGAAAGCTTTGACACTTTAGGAGGTTCATTAGTGTTATAAGAAGTGAAGGTGTCAAGGAAATCATCACTTGACATAGGTTCATCAGCATGATCTTGTGACACATGAGTCATTAGAGGTATCAATAATCCCATCATAAATGAGATCTTGGATTTTATGTTTCAACACTATGGAATCTTTAGTTTTATGAAATTTTCTTCCATGGAGATTAATTTAAGAATGCCCCATGTGTATGTAAAGGTCTTAAGGGAGATTAATTTAAGAATGCAATATTCTCCTCTAACCTTTTCTCAAGTTTAGAATTGATTTCTATCATGTGCTTAGAGAGATGAAGGTTTGAAAGATTATTTGTCTCTTCTAGCTCTTTGTATTGAACATAAAGAAAGAGAGATGAAAAGTGAACAAATTTAAGTGTAGTCAATAGATCAAGGAAACCATTTAGTGAAAGAAATTCTTAGTATGCATATCATAGACCATGAAGTTAGAAAATACCAATAGCTCTAAGACCAAAGAGTGATTTTAAGCATGTTCAAGCACTAGAGACATAGAAAATCAAAGTCAATTTATGAAACTCCCCTTAGCAAAACATGCAAACAAATATTTGCATTTGACATTTTGACTTGGTTGAAAAAGTTTGACAATAATTGATAATATTGCAAGCTTGATGTTCAAAAGCAATTTTTTTTCCAAGAAAGATAGTGACACATGGAGTAGTCTTCAAACAATCAAGCAAGGCACAAAGCAACCTTTCATCATACAAGTCAAAGGGGTCAACCTTTCTTGACAACTTTTCAAAATCTAACTCCTAACAGCTACAAGTCAGTGCCATTAGCTCTGAGTGGGTGGCTGAACCATAGTGACACCCTTGTTCCAACCACGTAGACCCTCTATCGTTCGTGGCCACCCCATACCGAGGAGTCTCCAAGGTGCTCTAAGTGCATTTTGAGGTCGATCTTTCAAGGGTCATAACTCAGAGCTCGTGAGGGCTATCGATGAACTATCGAATACTATAGGAAGGTGATACTGAGGCCTAAAATAAACTATCTCATTTTTGAGAGATCACATTCTGTTTGGATTCAGCACAACAATCTCACTCGATGCCAAAACTCGCAGTGTGCCTCAGTTCATAGGTGCACCACAGCGTAACTTTGAAACCGCTGATTTTGGCATTGAATCATCACTGCCATTAGCTCTGGATGTGCGGGTGAACCCTAGTCACACCCTTGTTCTGGCCACGAAGACCATCCATCATTTGTGGCCACCCCATACCGAGGAGTCTCCAAGGTGCTCTAAGTGCATTTTGAGGTCGATCTTTCGAGGGTCATAACTCAGAGCTCGTGAGGGATATCAATGAACTGTCAAATGCTACAGGAGGGTGATACTGAGGCCTAAAATAACCTATCTCATTTTTGAGAGATCACATTTTTTTTGGATTCAGCATAGCGATCTCGCTCGATGCCAAAACTCGCAGTGTGCCTCAGTTCATAGGTGCACCACAACGTAACTTTGAAACCGCTGATCTTGGCATCGAATCATCAGTGCCATTAGCTCCGGATGGGCAGGTGAACCCTAGTCACACCCTTGTTTTGGCCACAAAGACCATCCATCATTTGCGGCCACCCCATACCGAGGACTCTCCAAGGTGCTCTAAGTGCATTTTGAGGTCGATCTTTCGAGGGTCATAACTCAGAGCTCATGAGGGCTATCAATGAACTGTCAAATGCTACAAGACAGTGATACTGAGGCCTAAAATAATCTATCTCATTTTTGAGAGATCACATTCTGTTTGGATTTAGCACAGCGATCTCGCTTGATGTCAAAACTCGCAGTGTGCCTTAGTTCATAGGTGCACCACAGCGTAACTTTGAAACTGCTGATCTTAGCATCGAATCATCAGTGCCATTAGCTCCAAATGGGTGGGTGAACCCTAGTCACACCCTTGTTCTGGCCACAAAGACCATCCATCATTTGCGGCCACCCCGTACCGAGGAGTCTTCAAGGTGCTCTAAGTGCATTTTGAGGTCGATCCTTTGAGGGTCATAACTCAGAGCTCGTGAGGGCTATCAATGAACCGTTAGAGGAGAAAAGTTTATAAGAATGGAGTGGCTTAGTGTTTTTGCTAAAATAAGTTAGTGGGAAGGCTTTATTAGAGGGTCTTGGCCAAACTAGTGGGGTGTTTGCCCACTCTCTAATTTTAGAGACAGGTAGGTTTTGGAGGGAGATTAGGGGAGCTCTACTACAACTATCCTTACCCTAGCTTGGACCAAGGTTGGTATCTCAAACTTGCTTCTTTTCCATTTCTTTCTTTTAGCATGGTTAAGCAAATATGCAAGTGTGGAGTTTATCAATGGAGTATGCATTGCATTGCATTGTGGAGTAGCATTCATGTGAGTGCTTGAATGGTGTTCATTCCATGTAGATTAGTGTGACACCATTGTGCATCTTGTTGTATTGTGTGGAGTATTGTGAGTATGAGGTTTGGATTTCATCTATTTCCTTGTTGTGTTATGGGTGTTGATATTGTGTTGTGAAAATGTGATGTGCTCTTGAAAATTTCTTGTTTTATTTCTACTTGGTTTTGTTTTCTTATTTTATGCTTGAGTATTGTTATGGGTGTGGGACTTACACTCACCCTTGTGGGAAGGGAAGAGAAGTTCAGGGTGACGGGCTTAAGTTGGGTTCGAAAAAAGTATTGAGAACCTTGGAGTATGGGCTCCATTGTATGCCATAACATTTCATATCTTGCTGGGGGTAATAAGGAAAGTATGGTGTAGAAAGGAAGTTTGAGGAGTTACAGCTGATGGTAGTGGGTTTGGAGGAGGAAATGTGGAGGCCCCGAGAGGGCATTAAATGGTTCATTTATGATAGCCCCAAGAGGGCATGAAATTTTCTGAATTATGATAGCCCCGAGAGGGCATGAAAATTGTTTATTGCAAATATGTTTGGTATGCCAAGTCTCCATTTTAGAACACACCTTCACCCTATGTTTATGGTTCCATCTGTGAAGCCATTGTGAAATAGTCTTGGGGGGAAATTGTTCAAGTTTGAAATGTAATGTTTATGCATTGAAAGATTGTATTTGTATCCCAGTTTGAGCCTTGTTCCCTAGCGCGGGGGTGGTATCATTGTTACCTAATGTACGTGTAGAAGAAATAATTGATAAGGTTGTATATGCATGTTTCATTTGGAGTTTATATTTTTATGAAAGCATTGGTACGAGTCACAGATTTTCTTTGACATCATTGTTATCATTTGAAAATGTGAAAGAAAGTTTTCTTCTTGTGCTATTGTAAATGACTAGTTGATAATAACAATCCATAGATGTTATGAGATACCATTGATTGTATAAATTTAAAACTTAGTAGATTGCTTACAATCTTGTTGTGCACTCAATAATTTGGAAGGAAAATTTTATGTTCATATCACATGCATGGATAACATTGATTTTAATTACCAAGCTTAATGCAATTCTAAGCAAGGAAATCATCAAATTAATTTTATGATATAACAAAATGAAGTTTGTTGTAAGAGAAGACATAATAAAATCTATGAGATACATTGTTGTAGGCATGCATTTTCCTCTCTAGAAAATGTATGGTAAAGGCAAATAAATCCCTTCCTTAATACAGAGCAATAAAATATTAAAGAATATTCCCAGATTCTAGACTGCTATCCAATAAAAATAAAAATAATAATAGCATATAGAGACTAATGAGTGTCCTAGACTAATATATTTTCTAAGTGACAGAATGGTACACATTACAATCTTGTGACCTCTAAGTCACATCCAACACTCAAATAATAAATTAGTAATTAAATAAATAAAGGCATATTAGTGTGCATGTTAGAGAATATGAAAAATTCAAATATTTAACTCAAAAATAAAATAAAAACCAAGATTGATTGGATGTACATATAATACGGTTAATATGAAGTAAGTTGTCAGGATGATGGGATTGGAGAATCAAGGATAAGGATGGATGGTGGATTAAAATAATAACTCAAATCTAGTTTTATCTAGTCAATAAAGCACATTGATACATTGATACATATATGTCAGAACGACAAGGTATGTTATATACAAACCTTATTTATACGCTTGCACCTAATCCTTGCATAAACAATTCATCTAACAAATTTAAATTGACACACTCAATACGATGGTGTAGTAGGATGTGTTTAAATATAGATCGTGAATTATTATTGAGTTAAGTACTTTGAATTGGCCCTTAGACTTACTAAGAGTTCCTCATTTTATGTGCTTACTAATTCGTACTATGAAACTATTTTGAATCTTAACATGCTTTGATAATAATAATATTGATAGTGAGAAAGTGAGCTTATGGTGAATAGTTAGATGTAATAATGTAAAAAGTAAATGTAATAGTATAGTAATTAAAATAGTAAATGTAAAAGCATGGCAATGTAGCTAGATTAGTTAGTAGTTGATGAGCTAGATAGTTAGTAATTATCTTTTGTTAGAGTGAGTTTAATTTATGTATTGAAATAGTAATTTTTGTGTTTAGAAAACTGTAATGAGTGCTAATTTGGTGAGGAAGCAATGTTGATAGAATGCATAAGGATGACTAAATAGAGTAAAGAGGGAGAAAATGACTCAGTATTGGTCCAATCTTCGAGAGGACCTGTAACCAGTAAGATATGGATGCAAGCACATGATACACATTTGGCACATAAAACAAATTGTTTATTCCATAAGTTGTGTAACTAATGTGTTGAATGATGGATACTATCAATGCAAGTGGCCCCTTCTCCATCATGTAGACTTTGAAGCTACCTTTGGGGCATATCTTTTCTAATTTCCAATGGTTAGATTCGATATAGTGTGGTAGATAAGTGCACATTTTCTTATTTGACTAAGGGTGCTCATGTGATGAGTACTAAATCTAAATTCTCTAGATACATGTGTTTAATTGATTAAGATATACTACACTTCCACACCATATAGTAATTGTCACATTAATATATATTGTAATGATTAATGAATGTGTGTACATTGGTAATGAGGATAATAAGTAATTCTGATCCCCTTCCCTTACATGCTAGAATCACAACAGTCCATATGATACAATTGACAGACCCTAATAGAATATTAGTATCAGAGGCTTGTTAGGATATGAATTACCTCACTAATTTATGAGTGTTGTATCTTGAACTTGCTCGTTTGACTCGTGACGCTAACTTGAACTAGACTGTCATCCAATCTATTTGAAAACCACCTATGACTAAAATGTTAACACCTTCACACTATCCACATGAGTCTTGAACTCCTATTCAATGATAACCTTGTTTTACAATATGTAATTTCTTATGCGACTTCATAAGCTACAAAAAAGATAAAAAATTGTTGTGTTTTTACTAGTAAAATTTAGGGCATGACACATGATCCATGATAAATTGAACAATACTAGATACTAAATTAATATGTATATCATTGTGCACATAAATGATAAAAATATATATCAAAATACATGTATCCATAGACAAAATTTTACACAAATATATATCAAAGATCATGTATCCATAGACAAAGTACTCAAATATATATATATATATATATATATATATATATATATATATATATATATATATATATATATATATATATATATATATGTATATCAAAATACATAGATCCATATACAAAATGTGTCTGATCCTGCCATCAGAATGTGTATAATATCAATGTTTCTGTATACAATGTGGCATATTCCATTTCAAAATGTCTCATGATGCATCCTACAAAAACTATACTATCCTAGGGTGTTGGTGGATGATCAAAATGCAGCCTCTTCGCTACACTAGGTGGATCGGATGCCTCCTACATAAACAAAAAAGGAAAACCCAAAGTTAGACTACTAAATTTATATGATTCTACATATCTAACATTGAATTACTCAAATGCATAATGATCTTTTCCGTAATGGAGATTAATACTATCAAAATTTCATAATAAATACCTCTCTCGTCAACCTCCTACACCGGTCAGAAGTCCTCTCGTATGCCCTTGGCAATGTTGGTACCTCTCTGATTGTGGGTTGTATATGTTCAAATACCTTTGTCAGATGAATCTACAATTTAAACTATAAAATTATAATTCATAGCATGCTAAATTTATAACATATTAAATCATGAATTCAAACTACAACTTACTATTGTAGGCTCCTCCTCAGGAGTGAGTGGCCGCATCATCAAATCTACATAACTATCCCATCGAACCTCATGTGCACTAGGAGTCTCCTATGATATACAAAATAGTAGTTGTTAATATCACAAAAATTAGTTTTGAATTTATTTATGAAGATAAGTGATGCAAGAGCATCTCATGCTCATCAGGGGAAAATTGAAGATCTAAGGCATTACAAAGGTCATGGAACATCTCTTGAAGTCAATTGGGCAATCCTTGCACCAATTATGGCTCATGGAAGCATACAAAGTTATAATGTTGGACTCATATGTGGAAAAAAGTTGTAATTGGGCATGAGATAGGATTTTAGGATTTCATATGGTAGATGAGTCATTTGATAGGTTCATGTAGGTTTTCATGATCATATCTTGTCATTAGACAAGTCAAAACGTTCTAGAATTGAGTTTTGGGGTTTGAACAAGCAGGCCCTAGTTTTTAAACCATTTAAAGGAGGGTTTTTAAGTTTGGGTGTTTAGGAGTGTGACCAAGACCTATAATCTTGAAAATCCTTAGTGTGTTGGTCCCTTTGTTGAAGCCTTGGCATGTCTAACTCCTCCTTGTGTGTCCCAGAGTTGAAAGGTACATAAGTGGTGTCTAGAGATTTTTTGGTGAGGAAAGAAAGAGAATCGGTGAGTTGGCCCTTGGGAAGGAAGAAAACTTGTTGTGAAAATGCCTCCTAAAAATCAAATGGCTAGAGAACTTGAAGAATTGAGAGAAGAGTTGGCAAAAGAGAAAAGAGAGAGAGAAGAGAACTTGAAGCATCTAGAGTGAGGGAAGAAAGATAGATGAGAAGAGAGAGGCTGAAGCTTATTGCAAGGATAGGATCCTTAGAAAAGGAAAGCCAAGAACCTAGAGGAGAAGAGGTTAGAGGAAGAAATCATGGAGAGAACCATGAAGAAGAAGAGGTTGGTAATGCAAGGGAAGAGCATGAGACAACAGATGATCCTGAAGAAAGGAGATTTATGAGAATCATTAAGGCAGTACAAGGTAATAGTGGGAAGAACCATATTGATTTTCCAATATACCAGGGTAAAATGGATATTGAAGAAGTGCTAGGGTGGATAGAGGCCCTTGAGAACTACTTTGATCTTGAAGACAAAGAGGCAGATAAGAAGGTAAAAGTAGCAACAGCAAGACTGAGAGGAACATCACTCACTTGGTGGACTAGTGTTTAGAATGAGAGAGAGGAAAGGTGGTGCAGAGCACCTAACCTATGTGGCAGGGGGGAACAAGTATTTATGTTGCCGGACACCTTGCCACTCCATGAAAGTGAGGATTCAAGTAGATTAGGAAGTTGGAATAAAGGTTTGGTCCATATTTCACAAGTTGATCTATGTTTTGTAATAAAGGTACATGTAAGGCCCACAAGAATTTTTGTGTGGTTATAAACCAAGTGACTCCATGGGACCAAAAGGCCTTAGAATAGGGTATTTAGAGTCTAAACAATATTAGCAAAAAGTGGTTGTTTGTTTGTTTTATGGTTGGGAACGCCTATGTGGTTGTTCCAATGATCATGTAGACCTTTATATATGTCATATGTGATCTCAGTTGAAAGGCGGAGATCAAAGTGTACGGTGGTTTGGAGAAAAAACAATAAAATCTTCAATTTTCTGGAAATTTACTGGTAATCACTCGGCTATTACACTGGTACAGATCTGTACGAAACTTTTATGATTGCTAAGTGTATGAAATAGTTGCAGGGGTGAGTTAGGAAACTTTTGGTTTTGGTTTGACTCAAAAAGGAGTTGGGGTTTAAAAGTTATCTACATTTTAGTAGAAGGTGGTTTGAAAAGCCTTGTTTCCTAGACCCTTCCACAAATGCATCCCTAACATGCATTCCCACCAGTGGCACCCTATAAAACTTAGAGATATGAAATTTAGGAGACTAGACAACATAATGCCAGAGGTTGGAGGCCTGGAGAGAAGGGCAACTATTTTTCCAAGTCGGCCCTATGTCAAGCAAGCCCATGTGCTTGACCAGTTTTTGCAAGGTAATTGGTGATAGTCATGGTTGTAAGCACTTCTGATTAGTTTGAGTGCTGGAGTTGGATGCATTGACTGTGTTGGAGATTTCATTAAGTGTTTTGGGTCTTGGGAACCCACCTTGCCCATTCTTCCTTGAAGCCCTAGCCTAACTTGATCAACTAGGCCTACGTACCAAGTAGCAGTTTGGAGGGTGCTGGAGAAAGATCAGCCCAAAAGCTTTTGGATTCTTAGTAGGTGCCAATAAGGGTGTTTGGACCTATGGAGAAGTCCCTATGCTATTAAGGGATACTGGGATAAAAGTGCAAAGAAGCTAATTGGAAGGCTACAAGGTTTGTAGGCCTAGAAGTGCAAAGGTGTGTTGGGAGTTTGGTGGAACCAAACAAATTGATGAGTTTGGGTTGGAATAGTATGTCCAGGATTGTCTCCATTTCTAGTGATAGTTGGTGAGGCTTTTGAAGTGGGATTTCCTTGTTTGGCTTGGAGGTTGAGTATACCCGGAGTGGGTAAGAGGATTTGTGAGAAGTCCTAGAATCCTAAGTTGGATTATGACAGCCATTTATTGGCTTGTGGAAGGTAGTTGTTGCAGAATCTGCATCAAAAGGGGATTGAATAAGATTTAAAATTAGGAGAGAATGAAGACCATGGTGAGAAATCAATTCTTGCCATCTGATTTAGCAATCCAAATTTAAAGATAAGAAGGAACAATTTGAAACAAAGGGATATGGATGTCATGTCCTATACTGAGAAATTTCATACCCTAACTATTAGGGGAGGACTGGAAGATGAAGATGAGAAGGTGGCTAGATACATTAATGGCCTCAAGTACAATATTCAAGATTAAATAAGATTGAATGTACCAAGGACAATTGGAGAATGTTTTCAGTTGGCAATCCCGGTAGAGGAGAAGTTGAAAAGAAAGAATGAGAGGCAAGAAAATCAGAGAGGAGGTGGAACAATGAGAGGAAGAGGTGTAAGAAGTCAGTTTGACACTTCAAACAATCAAGACAAAGATAATGGAAAAGAGATTACATCTGAGACAAGAGGAATTTTCAGGGGAGGAAGATTTGGAAGTGGAAGAGGTAATAGTTTTTTCACAGGTAAATGCTTCACATGTAGAGGAGTAGGCAATCAATCCTACAAGTGCCCTGAGAAAGGTGTGGATTTCAGGAAGGAGGAGAGGAGAGTCACCTTGACCCAAGGAGAAGAGGAAGAAAAGAAGTACGATAATGCAGACCCTGAACTTGAATGAGAATCTTTGATGGTGAGAAGAGGACCACAAATGCAGTAGCAAAAGGAGACCAGACCATCCATTTTCAAGACAAATTGCATGAGCCATGGTAGGATTTGTAAGATGATAATAGACTCTGGTTCCTTTGATTTAGTGTCTTATGAAATGGTAAATAAACTAGGATTGAAGAAGTATCCTATTGATAGACCATATAGGGCATCTTGGGTCAGTGATGCACAAAATATTGTTGTAAGGGAGCAAGCAATAGTGGATTTCTCGATAGGAGAATATAAAGATCAAGTTATATGTGATGTCATTCTAATGACATGCTACCATGTAATCCTTGGAAGGTCTTGGCAAGCCTCAAGGAACACTATTCATTTTGGCTCATCAAATGTTTATATAGTACACAAAGATGGTGTGAAGTTTAAGCTAAATCCTTTGACTAGTCATGATGAGGAAAGAGTTATTTGTTTTGGCAAGAAAGAGTTTTTGGACTTATAGGAGCAGAGGGAGAGTAAACATGATATGACAGATCTGCCACTGAAGCCATCTCTTTTGGTTATGAAGGACGAGATTGTTCAAGACAAAACTCAGAATTCTACTTACAAGCAGACAGTGACAACAAAATGAGTGATGATAGGAATAGTATGGTGTCCTTTGGTGAAGAGAGTGAACAAAGAAGTGAACATATCCATGGAGGATAAGAGACAAGGTCAGCATGACCTCAGGCAACAAGTTATTCAGCCTTTGTCAAGGATAAAACATGACTGTTCACAATTAGCAGGCAGTAAGGTTACCATGACTGGTAACAAGGATCCAATGCTTTTTGTTTCTAATGATTTGTATGTAGGTGTGCAGGGTAATACATTGCAGGTGCAAAGTTGCAAACATCCCTCTAAAAGGATGGGAGGAAAGAAGATAGTACCCCTTAACTCTTGGGACAAGAGTTGCTTTGAAGGTGGGGTGTTTGGTGAAGGGACACCTATTAAATCATCTAAGAGAGCCTTGGTACCAGATGAAGATAGAGGATCAAAGACATCATTGATTGTTAATTGGGATATATTAAAACCAATAATGGAATTATGTAATAAACAATGTACTTTGAAAGACAATAGTCATAAAAGTCCTAGTAAGGACCTAAGGAAAACATGATGTAAAATGGCCAAAAGAGCAATATGGGGTAGTCTTAGGATAGTTTCATACTTAGTTGCATTTAATAAATCCATATGACCAATTTTGAGTCAATGGAATAGTTTTGAAAGTTAGGGAATGCATAAAAACTATAGTTTGAAATTTGAATTTCAAATTCAAACTGTCATATTAGTTTTGGAGGGAAAGTAGTAATTTGGTATTTGTTTGATTAAATAAACCTTTGTAACCAACTTGGTCAGTTGGACAGGTGCATATAAGCCTATTTAAGTTGTAATGAACATATGCAAGACATGAATCATTATTGGTACGGAAAAAATCACAGAAATTGTATGGAACAACAATCATACTTTCCTCTGCATCAATAAGAAAAATAAAAAATAAATGATACTTATATATACAATGGGGCTCTCTATGAGAATTGAAATCCCTGATGATCTAGGACACCAAATCTGTATAGGCTCATCACTAGTAGCCACACCCTATATACAATAAAGAATGTAATTAAATGGGATTACCACAAACATTTTACAAGAATGCATCGATATTTAATCAAATAAAAAACATCTAATTACCTTTCCTTTTTCAGTGCATGCTGGCTCACCCCATGCACTTTATCCCCCTGGGGCAGGTGGTATCTACAAGATAAAAGAAAGATTAGCAACCATATATGCTACAATATCAAATAGAAAAAATAAATGCAAACACAACATAATGTACCGTAGATGTCTCAAGGCCAAATGAAATGGCCGAGAGTGTAGCATCGTCTATCTGTCTGAGCTCCTCCTCGGTCATCAACTAAACATGAATTAAGATCACATACATGTAAAAGTCAGTATGGCTTAAAAATTAAAATTACTCTATTATAAAAATTAACTTTAAATCGCATATGTCATAACAAAAAATGTATACACATACCAACACTAAAAGAGTCCATGCCTCTGCATTCCCCTCCTCTCTCGCATCAAGGTCTGTAGCCTCTACACGTGCGTCTGGTGTATCCTCGTCTAGTAAAAAATGATACTCAGGAAGATCACCTATGGGACCCAAGCAAATATTCTTGCATGTAATGCAAGTGTGAGGCACACAAACGTGTGATGAACTAGCTGATGATGAACTGGCACCAACATCATCAACACGAGGAGGCAAGACTGACCTAGCCTGAGATATCATTAGGCTACTTAGCCTATGAATGGCTCTGATGGTCTGAGAGCTAGCCTTTGCCATAATATCTGGATGTTGCACTCAAGGAGGGGGGGAGATATCAGTGGGGGGGGGGGGGGGGGGGGGGGGGGAGGAAAGTGCCAAGTTTCTTCCTCTGGGAAGAGGGTCTATCCTGAGGAGCTCCTAGTCCTAAGCCCATGTTAGGCTTCATGCTCCAATAGTTCACTTTAAGTTTCAACACAAATTTTGCATATAATTTTCTAAGGAAATAAAATGGTATGTCTAAATTTCCATGTGGAGGGATATCAAAGACCATCCACCAACGATCCCAAAAATTTGCACGTATGGCGTCATTTGTGCACCATTTAATCAATAGTTTGGTTTTTTTTGGGTCAACTAGTATACCCATTTTCGGGTTAGCAAAAAGGCTATCCAAATCATCTTTGGTTATGTTGAGGGACGTGACCTCATCATAATCCAAACCATCATCAAACATCTGGTGCATTTCATCATGCCAACGAAGAGCGGCATTTTGTTGGTTCGTAAGGGTTTCAATGTTATCCACTATGGTGTTTAACGTGGATAACATAGGAGCCACTGCAAGTACATTATTATATGTTCTATGCAAACCTCTCAACTCGGTGAGATTTTCATTTATCAAATCCTCGATTTGAGGAGGGTTTTGAGGAGGTAGAGGATCATTTGGTGGACAATTTTGTGGGGGTACTAGATCGTTTGGTGGTGGGTTACGAGGAATATTATTCCCTGCCTTAGTGTCATCATTCTAATCAACCATTCCTATTGAATTGCAAAACGTAATATATATTTTTTAAAAATCTAAATTTTAAACATTTTTGTCAAAAAAACCCTAGATTCAACTAAAACAAACAAAATCATCCTAAAATCTATTAAATTTAGGTTAAAAATGAGTTGGGAAAAAAAAAAAAAACATACCTAAATATCTGATATCTGATCTCGTATTTGATATCTGATGGATAATGGTAATACTGGCCCCAAATTCACATGAAATGAGGGCCCGTGGGTCTGTGATTTTATTTTATCCTATGCGCAGGTATCAGATATCCAATATGGCCACAATAACATATAATGAATATAATATATATAATATAACATATAATATATAACATATAACATATAATATAAATTACATTATATTACATTATATATATTTTTATATTATATTTTTTATATATTATATTAATTTACTATATATTATAATATAAAATATTATATTATATAATAATATTATTATATTATACTATTATAGTGTATTATATTATATTATTATAATTTATAATATATTATACTTTTTTATTATATATTATATTATAAGATATTACTTTTTATTATTATATTATATCTTATATATATATATATATTATATTACATTACTATATATTATAATATATTAAATATTATATTATATTATTATAATATATTATATTATATTATATTATATTATAGCATAATAATAATTATAATAATAATATTATTATTATAATATAATATTATGATATATTATTTAATATTAATATTAAATAATATATCATACTATTATATTATAATAATATTAAATAATAATAATAATAATAGCGGTATAATATTATTACTCTAATTATCAGATATCCGGTCACATGTTGGATATTCGACAATTTTAAATCGGATATCTAATAAGGCTCAGCCTTACCTTCCAGGTTTGGTTCTTGGATAGGTGAAAAAAAAGTTAGAGTGGATTTTGAAGCGCTTTTAGGTGTCTTCAAACTCTCTTTTTTTCACATCGCCACTTTTTGGCACACCATGATCCTGCACATACCCTATTACATCCATATAGTATATTTTCCCTTGTTAGAGGATTAGGCCTTGTTAGAGGCCTTAACTTTGTTAGGATTTTTTATTAGAATAAAAAATACAAGTTGAGCCCATCCCCCAGACATGTAATCAACTATACAATGCTATCTATAGAGATAGATACAAAAACCTTTGACTATTGGTGATATCTTTGATATATTACCGGTTCTTGTAGCTCCTCTTTAGAAACTAGTCATATTAATGGTCTTCTCTTCTTAGTACATCAAATTCACATCAATTCCAATCATACAAAGTGTGCATATGAACATAATATCATTACAATACAATTCCATACTTTGGTAAACAAAAAAATATAAGTCATTTATTTCAAAAGCTTTACTCTACTAGGACTTGCAATGCTTGCACTTCATCCAAAACTCAAAATTAACTACTTCATTGGTTAACATCTAGGATGTCATCCCAACCTTGTCAAATATTTATTTTGGAAAGTCAAAATAATATTTTAACCTAAGCTTAAATATTTTTTTTGTTTACCATACTATGTATTGTAAAAGCCATCTATGGTAAACCACCCCCTCAAAACTCAAAATTACTTTTTATGACCTTGTATGTGTGCTCTTTGGTGACTACACTACCTTCCTCTAAGCTTGCATAGATTTATGTGCTTCCAATGAAGCTCACCAAAGAAAACTATCTAATTTTTCCATATTTATTATCATCATACTTAACCAATTTTCTAAGTATACAAACTCCAAACTTAACCTTGAGTTATGCCATCTCAAAATGAGTGATAAGTTGCCATAAATAACAAGCCTATTAACCCTTAGCCATATTGCCAATAGGTTTTAGCACAAAAACCATCCAACCTAACATTCCAAAATTAGAAATTGAAATGACTTGGTGGAATGTTAGGATAGAATGTTTAGTTTTTACTTTTGTTAGTTTTGGACTTGTCAAACTTGGTTTTCTAGTTGTACTTACAATCCTTAAATTAATCACTTGGTAGTGTTGAGCCATGGAATGCTAGTGAAGGTAACTTTATAGTGTGAAAATAAATTGAATGTTGAAGTTTTTTGATGGATTAGAGATCATTAGACTCGTACATAGCCCTAACACCTGTTAGATTGATAAGTTGTTGCATTGGTAGAAAGATTGGAGGTTAACAAGAAGTTGTTCAAGAATGCTTAATGAGCCAAGAAAGAGCCCAAATAGGGTTACCTAGCCTAAAAGGAAAAACCATATCAAAATTGTGTGTCAACTATAAATCGGTTCTAGGAATGGCAAAAATATTTTAGGCTTGTCTAGAAATTTTGAAAGTTAAGGGTGAACAACTCCAATAGGAAGCCTAATTCTAGTAAGTCTTCTAGGTCCCCTCGTAAGATTGTTTTAGTCTTGGAAATATGAACATAACCCATCATTCCTATAAACAAGATGTCTCAAAACCAATTGGTTTAAGGTCATATAGAGTTGTGTGTGAAGGAATCTTGGTTGGTAGAGAAAATTTGGGTATTGGTTAATTGACAGAGTTAATTGGCTAAAACACTATTCATTTGGAATCAAAGTGTTAGGCTTTCTCTAAGAATTCTTCGGGAATGTAGAACATATCACTGGGGAGACCTTGAGAAGGCTACAAGAATCAACCAATAAATGGTTTAGTAAAGAAGAGAAGTAGTGAGACCACATTATTTAGTGAAGCCATGCAATGTTATACACCAATATCTTTGATGAAGAGTGAAAGATTGAATGTATTTGAAGCACACTTGCAATTACATCATTATATTGTAGACACTTTGCAACAAAAGAGAGATTACTCTTGAGTGAACTTCTCTAAAGAAAAAGATCTATTACCCATAAATTTCCTTTAAACACTTTACTTTAAAATATAAAGACGTGAGCATTTCAAAGTAGCCTTCCATTGACTAAGAATATAAAAGAAAAGCGAAAGGATTAAAAAAGAAGAAGATGAATACAACAAATGATTGTCAATTGTATTTTCCACATGATTACATCTACCACCAATTACAAAACCTGTGTCCCAAGTACTTTATTGCCGACATAGGCATGCAATGCGGGCCAGAGGGCTACACCATCCTCCACCTCCAACAGGACACTAATCATCCAATCTATACAACTCCACTACGCATTCCTTTAAAACAACCAAACTTATAATTTCAAATCCCATTGCATGTTGTTGAATTTCAACACCAGAGTAAAACCTAAACCTAAAGATGTCTCAAGTTTATCCCCATCAGCTGGCTGACACCACCCAAAACCACCATTCCCCAAAAACCTTCACTGTATGGAAGAAAGCTCTTTTCTTCACCGGCGTAGGTTTTGCAGCCTTTGATTCTTCAGGAAACCTAATTTTCAGGGTCGAAGATTCCACACCCACTGTTAAACGTGAGTTACTGATAATGGACGCTCTTGGAAATCCTCTTCTGCTCCTACGCCGCAAGGTATGAAGATTATCTCTCACATCTTTTTCTCTATTTTCCTTATACAACTGTAAAGGATTTTTATTATTATGAGTTATATTGAATCCCTGAGATCATGATCCTTCTACAGGATTTTAACCTTATTTAACAATAGTGATCTTATAATAGTCTGAACCTTGATCCGAACAACAATTCAACCTGCTGTGGAAAAATATCTCTTACTTATCAACAATAATATTTTCTCAATTTAACAATTATAACATATCAATACCAACTAATATAATTTCTATTAACATTTTAATGTCTGTAGGTTGTGAGCCTTCACCACAGATGGAATGGCTATATCTGCAATGGCGAATCAGGGAAAGTGCGGGCTTTCAGCATAAAGAGATCTTCAATTATTTCTGCAATGACATCCATTGACGTCTTTCTGAATTGTTCCCAGACTAACTATTTTCCAAGGCAGTGTGATTATCACATTGAGGGCTCTTTCAGAGAGCGCTCTTGTGCAATTTACAACCGCTCAAGAAACATTGTGGCCCAGGTGTGTAATCTAATGTTTGCTGTATATTTTCCATTGTAAGTCAGATTATGATATTGCTATTAGGATTTAGCTATTATCTATCGCAAGTCAGATTATGATATTGCTATCAGGATTTAGCTATTATCTGTGGCAAGTCAGATTATGATATTGCTATCAGGATTTAGCTGTATAGTTTTTGAGTTGAATTCTTTGATTCATCTTTCATCTTTCATAAGAATAAATGGAATACTTGGCACTCATAGAATTTAAGTGACATTTACAGAGATAAATTCAAAAAATGATTTGATTTAGGAAATTTTCTCAGGTTAAACGGAAGCGTGCCAGCTGTAACGTTCTTCTGGACAAGGATGTGTTTAGTGTTGTAATTCATGAGGGTTTTGATCCGGCCTTGATCATGAGCTGGATTGTTGTTGTTGACATTATTAATAGTGAGGATCTTAATCTTATCAGACAGATGGTACTTTACTCCTCGTTAAGATTATACCAGTTGTCTAAGAAAGGTTATCTTGAAAAGAAAGGGAAATTATGTAACAGTGAATCCGAAAGTTTGGAGAAGGATGAGGGTGAAAGAGAAGGTTTCAGATAATTACACCAATGATCTCTGAAGAGATCTGTGTTTAAGTGTGGTACTGGATAAAAGTTTTGATGGGTGTTTGATACTTTCATGTGATAATGAAAATTTGCACAAGTTCAAAAAATTGGATCCCTTGCAATGTTGCATCGTGATAGAATATTGTTTGAAACATGGCATTTTTCACAGGACTTTTTATATTTATATTCATATATGAGTTCTTGAAGAGTTTGTGAGGTATATTTGATCAAATAATTCTATTTGTGCAGATTTGTTAACAGGCAGTAAATCTGTTAGGTTGACAAACATAGGTTGAGAATTCGAATAGTGACCAAGCCTGCAGATTGACACTGAGTTCCCTATTTCTAGCGGGTTTCACCATATTTAAAATCTTAATTTGAATAAACGTTGCAGACTATTTACGTGTAACAAATTTAGAAAATGGTAAAGTTTAGTTAACATTCATTTCTTTAGTTAACCATCATATGTGTCTATATTATGAATAACAAATTCGAAGCGGTTCATATTTTAAGAATTAGTTTAGAGTATATTGAGATCAAATTTAATTAAAATAATCTTAACCAAATTTTATTAGAAGAGTGAAAAAAACATCATTCTAGGATGTGACGACTGATAAATCAATCAATGGCATGATTACATACTCTTGAAGTCACATATATTGAGATATTATGCATGTCTTGAAGAAAATTGAAACAGTTATTTCAATAAGATTACCCATATATTACCGATAAATCAAACAATGGCATGATCACAACCCCCTAAAGTCACACACACATATAGAGAGATATTATGCATGTCATATTAGTTGTTTGAAAAAAATTGGAACAGTTATGTACTGTAGTTATTTAAAGATCAAGTTCAGCATTCGATCTACAAATTAATAATCTTCTGAGAAGGTTATATAAATCATTCTTTAATAATCATCCTCCCTATTAGATAGCGACATTGAGAACAATTATTCAATGGCTACAATTATTTCATGTGGTAATATAGACATAAAATGAAATAAATTGAAATAAAATATAATTGATTTAGTTTATCACAAATATGCATGAAAATGGCTACCCCTTATTATGAAGGCATTATTTCAAATATAAAATAGTTTAATTGACTAGCACAAATCAAGATTGGTACATAACGAATAAAATTCAAATTGAAGGTTTTAATTTGATGAAAGATTTTATCTAAATGAAAATAGTCTTACAAAAAGAATATTTAACTTATTTCACAATAATATCATGAAATTTGCTGAGTGAATGTGAAAAATGGTAGCCTTAAACTGAGATTTAACACAAAAGCATGGCATGTGACAAAACCACTGGGATTTATTGAAAAGGGGAAAGATCATAACCAATGCATCATACTTTATGGTTTGATATAGGTTCCATGAGCACTATTTTCAAAATTTGTCAAATACTTTCAATAGAAGGGATTTAAGAACTACATTGGTGATCAAAATTCGAAGAAGAAGAATTTTAAATGAAAATGATCTAAATTATCCTAATTATTATGAACAATCAATGGATGCATAGGAGATTTAGAAATCAGAATTCAGATACATGGTATTACATGATAAGATTACTTCCTTAAAGTTATAGTATGACAAATTCTGTGAAAATGTTCTTTCTCAAATCAAGTATATCAAAGAAATGTTTGTATACTTTAGAATGAAAAAATGCAAAGATTTATCAAAACTAATAGAAATAAGAATAAGGTTAAGAAAATATGAAAATCGTAGTATAGTAAATGCGAGTTTATAAGAGTTTTTTTTACCACATTTAGTTTTATTTTATAGTTTTATTTAATGTTATCACCTTAGACATATCTTGTGTAGTTGGAATCATATCCCTATTCATTATTTCTCCAAAATAAGATAATTAACTAGTTGTAAAGTAAACTCTTAGATATCATCAAGGAAACAAAACTTCGAATTAGTTCATTCTTTAGATTTAGATTGAGTAGCTTGCAAGAACTCCCCAAAACTAACTTTTTGCTGCTACTTTAATCTTTGATCTATCCTTTTTGTGTAAACTTATAAGAAGTGACTAAATATTATGTTATTATCAATTGAAAGAGATAATGAGGGGATCTTAAGGACATGCCTAGTATTACATGCCTTCAACGCCTTCTTAAGGTCTTGATCACGTAGAACAAGATTCCATAATAATGTAACAAACCAATACCAATATTTTGGAGCTATCTACAAATCTAAAATTCTTTCCTCCAATAAAATAAGTTAAAGTAAATATTATCAATTTACTATACGCATCTATTTGATATTTATATATAAACCAATAAATAAATTCTAGATAATTTTACCAATCCATTAACCAAAGATAAACTTATCTGATTAAAATTCATTAAAATTCAATATTTCTTATGTATACATATTAAATAACCATCTCCTTAGAGTAGACCTCCCTCTTCATCTAAATCGTTTGTATTTTTAGGTTGCATTAAAATTTACAACTACCTCTTCAAAATATCAAATATTATTCATCACAATTCCTCCCATGTAGAGACATTAATGCATGAATTTTCTTATTAAAAGATAAAGCAAACATAGACAGTGGTATCCAAATTCAACACACCACTGCCATCCGTGATGAAGGACATGATTTGTTCTTTCATAGAGACCTCGTGGATTTACATAAGTGAAGCTACCTTGGGCACTTGTACTGGCCACAATGCGCCAAGCATTCAAATAATTTACTTTTAGTTTTGGCATGTGAGCCATCTAAATAGTTTGTACGGCAATTCAGAAGAGAACATTTAAAGTGGAATGAGGGTCATGCATGATCAAAATCTTGGAAATAATTCAATTATGTTGCGTTGGGTGGATATGAGGATTGAGGAATCCAATGTAGGCGTAGGAGAGAATTTCAAGTGGGAAAGGTAAAATATCATGATATGTGGTGGCAAATGAGATGCTCACGCCATCAATCAAATTTCTCTTGGAATGTTATTGAAAAGAAACTTCAACGGGCGGTGGTAGTGGGAAAGAGACATCCGGGAAATGTAGATTGTTTTATCAGCAATCTCCAGGCTTTCAAGAGTACATTTGTGATTTGACATTGCAAGTTGGTGAATAGTAAGAACTGAACCACCAAACAAGGTAGTGCGCTTGTTGGAAGGAAAGTGAAAAGAAAGTTATGATTGTAAATATTGGAAATCCGTATCCCATTTAAATTCTCTTGCTAAATCATTTGGCAAAGACTTCGGTTGCCGACCACAAATTTTATCATCCTACATATTGATTTAGCCAATAGAGTCGGTGAACAACCCTTACCATTGAACATGATGTTTATTCTTGTCCAGCACATGTGTTGCCCATTTTACAAATCAATGTTGTGGTAAGCATATTTATTTGAAGAGGAGAGAATGTTTAGGAATCCAGTTTTCTCAAAAAAAGGAGTGAGAAATATGGGTTGGAATTTGTTTATAAATATTTTTTTGGTTTTGATAATATTGTATTTTAAAAACTTTTTCATTTTACATTTGACTTCTATAAATAATATTAACATTATTTATTTCATAATATTGAAATTAGAGACGATATATATTCTCTATAGTTTTTATATTAATAACAACCAAGAATAAGGGGGTTGATCTTCATTACATTATCATAGTAACACTATTAATAGCATAGTAATATCAAAACATTACTAGCAACTCACTCTATCCAAAAACATCAAAAATATATTAATCCAGATAGTGATCCCATCCCAGATAGAAGCACGCATATTTACATAATGACCGGTGTCATGACTAAAACCACATGTACAACACATAAACCAACTAGACCCAATAAAGTATTTATCTAGTTGATTGTAGATAAGACACATTCAAAAATAACTAGACATGTACCAACATATCTACTATCATAATTAAACCTCCCAACGTGAAAATAAAAGTAATCGTTGGACATAACCAACAAATGAGTATCATGAATAGAGAAAATAAATACACAAGGCCTAAGCATCAGCCTTCTCTTTCCCTTTCTAAGATAGTAGGACCTTGGCCTAGTTAGATCTACCAAGAAGCCATAGAGCTTGGCCAAATACTCGTCCCAAGGTTGGTCTCCTCATTCTCTTGTTGCAACAACTAAAGAGTGACTATGTTAGGATGAGTGACCTTGACCAGAAATTTGGAGACAACAGTAACGCTCTCATCCATTGCCTCAAATTGTTCCTTAAGGGCCCCAATCTCCTTAATGTCTTTGGGATTGCCAAACAACTCTTGGCAATGAGCACAATTACCCTTCTCAACCCTCAAATTCTTAACCTACAAACACATAGGATTAGTAGAAACCATTTTTTTAATGTTCTAATCCACATGCACAGGGTAAATCATCTTTCTAATTTCCTAGGGAAGAGACCAATCTAATAGTCAAATCCACCATATTCATAGTGAAGCTAGCTGACACATGGGTTGTGTCGTGATTGGCTTTCTTTTTCTTTTTATAGCTCCTAATCTCCTCCAAGGTAGAACTGGTCTCTTCATGCCTCATTTCATCAAGCTCGTCACCCTTTTCCCCTCTCCTTTTCATTTCTTCTCCTCCCTATCACTGGTTTTAGACTATGTTTCCTCATTAATTTTTCAATCCATAGAGGCTTTTTTATTTCATCGCAACCCTTCTTTTTGTAAGTCTCCTCAACTTCTCCTAACCCCCTCATTTTTTCCCTCTAAATCAACTAGGTCAATTTCCCCACTCTTTTCAACTTCTGGCTTTTTTTGGGAGCCATATTTTTAGGGTTTCTCGAGTGAGTGGATGGCAAAGAGGGATTTTGCATAGGGGCTGCACAGTAACCCCGATCATTTCCAAGAGGGTGGGATAGGTCCTAGTTTTTTATAATAGAGTGATGAGGGTGAGTGCAAGGTAGAAATTATTGAGATGGAGAATTAAGCCTTGATACAAAATGACATAACTTTTTCCTATCCCTAACATTAGTTACAACTACCTCAAGGTGATGGAGGAGAAATAACGATGTACAAATCTCATCGTGGTGTCTAAAGTGGTTAAACACGGGGGAATGATATAAATAGTAGACTCTGAATCTACCCTCTAAGGTGAAATATTTCATGAAGACAAGACATACCTTATTCCATGTGGATGGGAGACTTTCTCTACAAATCCTATCATAGAACCTCACTAGATTTTTATTTTTCTCGAAGAATTTTTTCATGCTATTCTTGTCCATAACCTTGGTAACTTTATGCCATTTAGTTTCCTTACATCCATATCAAGACCATTCATGATTGAGATAATTTTTTCTTTAACATGGAAAGAAATATCATTGATGGTAACTTTCCTATCCACCCAAGAATCAATGAACTAAGCCAAAATATTATCATCATACCCAGTCATGGCTTTTATGAAGGGCACCAAACTACCTTCACTAGGGGCCATCTAGGTACAAGGCTTCTTGGTATAGCACTCAATTCTAGAGGCTTGAATTTAGACTATATCTCCTCCCACTTTCAAGCCTTTCTCTAAATTCTTTGAAATCTCCATATTACTAAGCTTTAGAATGTCCTTAAATCTTATTAAAATCTTAAGGAGGAAATGAACCCAAACTACTTCGAATGAAAATTTAAAGTCAAGCTATAATAATAATTATAAGATATGCCTTTAAAAAAATGTTCCTTCAACTATAGTTGGATAGGTGTGTGTTAGAATATATAGTCCACTAATATGACTGAGAGGGGTGGAAGGGGGAAAATTAGTTATCCAACTATTATCACAATTATCATCCTTAAACAAACTTAAGCGTATGAGAAATATAAACTTAAACCATATCAAGATACTCATACACATTAACACTAGATATGTTAACTACGACAACCTTTGAAAAGAAGGAAAACCTTGGTGGGGATGGTACCTACAAGATGATGTACTAATATAAATGTTCCTTGTTAGAGGATGGACCCTATTAGGACTCTATGAATGCATTTAGTACTTATGAGTCCCTATTAGGAGACTTTGAATCCCTGTTAGGAAATTCCAACCCTGTTAGTGTAATGTTCCCAATTTTAATTAATTTAGGGCCCAAGTTATTAATGTTTGTATTGGAGGGTTCTGATTGATTTAGTATATCTTAGACACCTTTTTAATTAATTGTTTCATAGGTATTGACCGTTAGCTATTTTTGTAAACCCTTGGGATGTTTATCTAAAGGGTATTTAAGCATGGCATGTAGATTGTAGTTAGTATGTGGTTTGGATTATTTCTTTTGTACTATGAATTATAGTGGGATTTTTTTTATTGTTCACCATTTCGGAAGTGAAATATCTTCCCTATTTGGCTAGTGCGGTTTCGGTAGGATTCATCCTCACGCTATTCCGTCTGTGTATTACATGGATCATATCTGGCAAATGGGAGTGCCATCATTAGTTGCAAACATTTATATTTATATCAATTTGTGATTGTTATTCTATACTTTTACTAGTGTTTATTGGTATCTCTGGTGAAGGTGATCACTTGTATTCTGTTGTGTATGGCTTAACTTTGTATCTAGCAATTCGATGCACTATCCATGTGCGAGAACATTATTGCTATTTTTGGCATCACTAAATCCCTCCCTACTTCCACCACACAACCTCCTAATTGCACTGTATAGACATCTCATCATACTGCCATACCCAAAACACCTTCATCCCATTGTATGTCATTGACTTCACTGTATACCCACCCCCCACCCCCCACACACACACTCTCTTTATACGACACTCTCCCCTCATGTACAGTGATTCCCTTGCCTCACTAGATGGATTTGCCCACACCATATGGCTGTACCTACCAACATCGTATGTCCAATTGGCTCTCACCATACAACCATATTTCTAACATACCCTCGTCGTATATTTTCTTCTATCCATTCTGTACAACCTCCCATAGCTATTGTGCAACCTCAAGTACCTACCATATGACCATCAAGCAGTCCGTACACCATCCCAGTTCAACCATCCTTCTCATCTAGCCCATTGAAATTCAATATACACACTTGTGTGAATTTAATTTTTATTTGGGAACATTACACTGGTATCAGAGCTAGTGATCTTGCTAGCCCATTGGGATGATTGAGAGATTTTGGGATTGGGATAGCGCTATGGCACCTAGTAGTGATGAAGAGTGGTGGTTGAAGACACTACAAGGGATTGGCAAAGAGGTTAGTGAAGGTATTGATCTTCCATTAGATTTGTTGGAAGTATGTTTGTGTAAGGTTAACCAATTACCTTCAAGATTTATATAGAGAATCCTCTCACCAATTAAAGATGCCTTAAGTCAACCCAAGCTTTTGAGACACCATGACAAGGATAAAAGATTGACAATTATAGCATGTCTTAATGAGATCTTGAGAATTTTGGCTTCTAAAGAACCATTTGATGATAAGACCATGATAGAGATATTGCAATTGATAGTTGATAGCTTTCAGAGTCTCAATGACTTCAATAGTGACCTGTTTGGTAGGAGATCTACAATACTAGAGAATTGTACAAATGTCAAGGTAAGCAACCTTCTCTTAGATCTTGATTTACAAAATTTGGTCCATGATATGTTTCATCACTTCTTGGTCACCATCAAGGAAGACCATTATACTAAGATTTCAATTGCTATGGAGAGTCTTATGATTTTGTGCATTGAAGAGATGGATGAGATATCCAAAACTGTCACATCTATGTTGTGGGTTGTTCATAATACAAAATGTATCCCCTCTATAGAAGCATATAGACTGGTTAGTAATGTTTTCAAGTATTGTGAAGAAAAACTAATATCTTATTTGCACAAGTAGGAGAAATTGGATGACAACGATAAGGGTGATGCTTTACATGAGGAGAATGAAGGCATGATTACAGGGCCACTCTAAGAGGATTTGCTAAATCTTTCTACTACACCAACATGAGGAGAACACCAAAAAAATGAAGAGGTTCCTTGCACATATCTTGTGAAGACATGGACAGATCAAGTTATGCCCATCACCAAGGTTGTTGCTGAGATTGTTTGTCTATCACGGAAGCTATGTTCATCACTATGGTCATGTCTGTCACCAAAGTTGTATGTCCATCACTTGGTTGTATCTGTCACCATAGTTGTGTTTGTTTTCGTCACCATCATCGTGGCTGTGGTCATGTCTATCATCATCACCATGTCTGTTGCAAAGTCCATCGCCATGTCCATCACCATCATGTTTGTCACCATTGTGTCCATCATTGTTGTTGAGTTTCTGTCAGTCACCATTATGTCCAACACCATCATGTCTGTCTTTTTCATTGTGTTTTTCACCGTCATCAAGTTTGTATCCATCTTCATCATTATATCTATCACCATTATTACCATCATTGTATTCATCATCATCATTGCGTCTACCACCATCATTTTGTCAATAACCATCATTGTGTCTATTATTAACACTGTTGTATTCGTCATTGTTGTTGCATCTATCACCATTGTTGTGTATGTTACCAACTCTAATTTTGTGTCCATGTGAGGCCTCGCCCCGACCCATCCTAGCACCGATGATACATTGTTATTTTGATACTCATGCTTGTTATGTCAGAACATTATTGGATACATTGAACATTGTTAAGCTATTTTTACGATGTGTGATGTTTACTTCAGTTATTTGATTTTGTCATTTAATGCTTATAAATATGCATAACGATGAAGAAAATGTATGCAACACTAACACATTTGGTTATGCAAGTCGAAAGGTTAGAGATATGAGTAGAATTAGATAAACAACTATTTATTAAGAAATGGATGTTTTTATTCATATAATTCCTCTAATATGTAATTCACATTATGCATGTGGTTTTGGAACTACTAATGTGTGCAATGAGTGTGCAAGAAAATTAGCCGAGACAACTCAACGGAAAAGCGGAGCTAAACTACTTGTTAATTTTGTGCTAACCTTATATTGTAAATTCTTTAAAGGTTGTAATTTGATCTTACTATTCTCCTAACTTTTAAATGTTCCTAATAAGCCTTTAAAGGCTTAGAAACATTAAATTTAAGTACCCCTATGGGTAAGGGTATGGGTGGGGGTACTTTCCAACCCTTTAGCCTCCTAGGTTGACTCTTAGGGTCTCTTAAAAACCCTATTATAGGCTGATTTCGAAAATGGGTTGCTCTTTACTGGGGTTAGTGAAACCAAATCTCCATCTGGAGTTACTTGAAGCTTAGGGGAGTCAAGGACCATACTTAGAGGCATTTTTGGGGGAGTTTAGTTTTGTCACCCAATCCTCTAGTTTTGGAGGAAGTCTTGAAGATTGAAGGAAAAAAAGGGAAGCTCTTCTCAAACCACCATTGCCATAACTCTTTTATGAAGGTAGGAGTCCTTCACTCAATGAATGGTTCTTCATGTGTGTTCACATTTTGGATCTTGCTTGAATCATGTTGGAGACATTATGTAGTTTTGCATTTCTTGTTGTGTGTTGGGGGTGGATTTGGGAGGGATTTTATCTTGTTTTCTTTGGATGTTATTCATATGCCTTCTTGATGTTTTGTTTGTTTTTGAGAAGTTTTCATGGGGATGTTTTTGGAAACACTCACCCTTGGATAGGGAAGAAGTGGCCATGTTGGGGAAAGAGCCTTAGTTGGACCTCAATGGTGTAGAGTCTCCTCTCATGGTGAGAGGAGGGAGCAAGGGTAGGGTGTGTGGGCCCCTACTTGTCATTCCATACCTTGTTGTTATTGAGAATTCTTGAATGTGGAATAGAATGAAAATCCTTGTGGATATAGCCTCGAAAGGGCCTTGTGAAAGAATGGAAGTTCTTGAAGTTTTAGCCCCGAAAGGGCTAAGTGAAGGTATGGTGATTGACTTCTCCTATTGAGAAAATCCACCTTTCCCCTATATTGGTCCATTGTTGGACCTATTGTGCAACCAGGTGGGAATGCATGTTCAATTTGCTTATCTCCTTGTGTTGTTATCTCCATGTTGATTCTTGTCTCTTCCATCTTTACCCTTGATGTAATGTAGACATTTGATAAAAGTTCTCTTGTCTTGAAGAAATATCATTGAATTATAATATTTTGTAATTTGTAATTGATTTTGATGTAGTGGCAAAGATATCGGGTTTTCTTACTGGTTCTTTCCCGATGGAGCCTTGAACCAGGATGAATAATAAAGGAAAGAAAAAGATTATGGAATTCTTCTTGCAATGCCCTCATGTGTTTCAAAACTTTGGCATATGTATGTGAGAAATTAGAATGATAGTAAATGTCTTGAATTGGGAAATTCTGGATTTCAATTATGATAATGAAAGGCAAATAGATGTATTGAAGTTTCAATTCAATGTTTTGAACATTAACACATTATAATATCAACCCTATATTGTGATCACCAAGCTAGCACTTTCATTGTTAAGTTACAGTAGTGAGGCAATTAAATTGGATAAGAATTATTCATCACCTTTTTGAATTTTTGAATATAAGTTCATAATTCCTTGATAAGATTCATTGAGAACAAGAGCAATTTGATTAAGAGTTTTCAATATCTTTGAGTTTAAATAAAGAAGAAAGAACGTACATCTTGTTATGATGACTATATAGAAAACATACAACCTTGCCTATAGATGGTTGAATTAACATGAACTTAGCAAGAAAACATGCTAGAACTTGGCAAAAATAAAAAAAATTTAAAAATTGGCTTTCAAATTGTGCATCTCCAGGTCTAAAAACCCTCTCTGGAAAATGTATGGAGAAGCCTTAAAATTCCTCATGTCATAGAGAATATTCCATCAAATATTCCTGCTTGCCTTGCAAATTAAAAATCATTGCTAATTCTTGTAATAATATATCTTTAATACGAATTGAATACAAAGCCCCAAAATATATATATGATAATGTTTTAAATTCAACATCCCAATAAGAAATCCTTTTGGCATTTAATCCTATAAGACTTGTTATGCAAGTCGAATCATATAAAAAGGTTTTAATATTTGAAAAGGAAAAATTATCCCAACCACTTGTCAGCAAGTACAGGGGTCGAGTCTTGGCAGGGGCATGAGAATTTTCTTTAAATTCTTATGGGTGTCAGACCTGTTTTCGCTTTTCCCCATGCATCTTCTAAACCTGCGATGACGTGGGGCATGATGGCTTGTGGGAGTGGTGAATGGGGTTAACATAATAGTTATACCCCTATGCTTTTCACCCACCCCAATCCCAATGTTCCTCTCTGCCTCACGCGAGATCCAACGCGCGACAGAGGGAGGGGACAGGTCTGCGGGTGCAGGCCATTGGACAACGCATAGGTTTTGGGGTAGCATGCAAGGGAGAGGGGGCCACTTGCGTGGTCAGGCCTTTGGCTTGCATGGAAGGTAAGGGGGGTATTTAATATAGCTTTGTGCTTTTTTTGTATTTTTAATTGTGTATGACTTATGATATTAGTTGTTAGTTAGAGGGAATTAGGTTAGTAGTTAGGGTAGATTAGGATAGTATTGAATTGGTTGTTTAAATACATAATTTTATAAATAGTTTTAAGTAAATTTAGCATTAGAATGTTAATTAGGTACTTAGTATTTCAATGAATAGAAATTTTTAATGGTTAATTTGAATTTAGTCTTCTATATTGTCTAAGACTTGGAGAAATTAGATGTTGATTATATGTCAATGTTCTAAATGTTAGAATGTTAGTTACATTTTTAAATTAGTATTAGTCTTGTTTAAATTAGAGTTAGTAGTTTAAATGACATTTAGTTGACTTGTAGATTTATTTGAATTAACCTTCATCTTAGTTTTTAAATTGCAAAGATAGATTAATATAAGTTAGATTGTTATATTTTGTATTGAGGATTACTTTAAAACCTATATTTAGATTTTAGTTGTTAGTCTTAGAAAGTCTCTACGTGAAATTGAATATAGTAATTTAAACAAATTTGATGTCTCATTAATTAGTTTTATTCTATTATGAGCTTCATAGATTAATTTTAATATGGACTTAAATTGCAATAATTTGAATAAAGCTTAGATTAAAATATGGATCCATTGAACATAGTCACCAACCTTATATTGAACATTAAATTAATTAATTAGATCGATATGAGAACGAAGGAAATAAATTTGAAAATTAAAAAAAAAAAACGTAGAAAGTAAAATCGTTAATATTGTTATCTCCTTGGTATGTACAGTAAAGGTTAGTTGGATTCTGGTTTAAAATTTCAAAAGGTAATCTGAATGAAGTTGAAAGAAGTTAATTCATGACATTAAGCCTAGGGCAATGGATTAAAGATGTAACAACAATCAAGTTATTCATTTAGTAGTAAGGGCCTAGTTAATTAGAACATCCTTAAGGTTGTAACAATTGATCATGATTAGTTCCATTATAGTTAAACCCTAAAACTTTTTCAACCATGTTGTCTTGCTTAATCTTAGTTAATCATAAGAACATTTGTCGACCCCATTATCTTAATTAATCAAAAAAAAAAAATTATGTGTGTGTTTTTTTGTCCTTACATTTTGGGCATGACAGTCCATCATTGAGTTTATGTCCATCACTGACATCGAGTCTATGCTTGTCACCAACACCAAGTTTATGTCTGTCACCAACACCAAGTCTATGTCTCTCATTGAGCGTGTGCTAGTTGTCATTGTCATGGTCATCCATGTCATCATTGTGTGTCTACTAGTGTAGCTACAACTATTGGGATATTGCTCATTGCTGAGGTTCTATCCATCATCGAGGTTTTAACCGGGGTTATGTGTGCCACCAAGGTTTTTTCTATAGCTAGAATTGTTGGGTTTGTATCAACATCGATGTCTTTGTGTATGACCATACCTGAAGAGATTGATGAACATGATGACATATGTATGTTATGATTGTCATCCTTGGGATCCCAGTGACTAAGGACATGGCAATGTTTATATCAGAGTTGCACAATGAAAGCTTGATGAATATTTACTCTCCTTTCCTAAGTGTGTGTATGTGATCATGATGCTACATGAAGACTTCAAAAGATATAACTATTGACCTCCACACATGGTTTGGGATCCTAGAGTTGCAAATTGCTTGAGGACAAGCAATTTTTGGGTGGCAAGGATTTGTAATGTTCCCAAAATTTAAATAAAGCTAGGGCCCAAGTTATAAATGTTTCTAATGGTGGGTTTTGATTGATTTAGTATATCTTAGATGCATTTTCAATTAATTATTTTGTAGGTGTTGATTGTTGGCTATTTTTGTAAACCCTTGGGATGTTTATCCGAAGGGTATTTAAGCACAACATGTAGATTGTAGTTAGTATGTGATTTTCATTATTTCTTTTGTACTATGAATTCTAGTTGGGATTCTCTATTGTTTTCCATTTTAGAAGTGAAAGATCTTCCCTATTTGGCTAGTGCAGTTTCAACATGATTCATCCCTCACCCTATTTTGTCTGTGTATTACATGGTTCATATCTGGAAAATGGGAGTACCATCATTATTTGCAAATATTTATATCTATATCAATTTTTTATTGTTATTTTATACTTTTATTAATGCTTATTGGTATCTCTAGTGAAGGTAATCACTTATATTCTCAACACTTGGGATCGAGCAATTCGGTGCACTATCTATGTGCAGGAACATTATTGCTATTTGTGGCATTGTTGAATCCCTCCCTACTTCCACTGCACAACCTCCTAATTGCACCATACAAACATCTCGCCATACTACCATACCCAAAATGCCCTCACCTCATCGTACGTCATTGACTTCACTATATACCCCCCACACTCTCTGTACAACACTCTCCCCTCATGTACAATGATTCCCTTGCCTCATCATATGAGTTTTCCCACAATGTATGACTATACCTACCAACACTGTATGTCAAATTGGCTCTCACCATACAACCCTATTTCTAACACACCCTCACCATACATTTTATTCTATCCATTCTGTATGACCCTCCCATAGCTATTGTGTAGCCTCCAAGTACCTGCCATATGACCATCAAGCAGTCTGTACATGATCCTAATTTAATATTCTTTCTCATCCAGTCATTGGGATTCCATATACATGCTTGTGTGAAGTTTATTCTGATTCAAGAACATTACAATTAGGAGTTATGCCAACCTTATTAGGAATTGTGGAAGACAACTAGACCCACTGCCCAAACAACTACAAGGGCAAGACCAATGAACCCATTGTCCAAATTATCTCAATATTATTCCTTGCAAAATAATAGATTTATATTGTATTGTTCCTTCCTCTCCCTTTGTCCTATCAACCAAACTTCTTCTCCTTCAGATCCTGTAACTAGATCACAAATCTCAAATCCAATAATCCCTTGGATCACCTATACGCAATCTATAAGTACTCTGCTCCTTTCTGGACTTCACACTTGTAATGCCCTACCAAGGGATCCAAAAGAATTAACCTAAAGTTTTACTAAGTTTGTCAAGCATTTTTTTTTAACAAGAAAAAATAACCTACACATCAAACAAAAAGTAGTGGAAGCAATAACATAAAATCATCTATAAGCATACATAACAAGTTACATTCCTTAATCCCAAGATGTTGAATCACATTTAAATATAATTAATACTAGTCTAATAAATACCACATCCCTATGAAAGAATAATAGAAAGTCCAAAGTCCATTTAAATAATATACATATGTTTTGAATGCCACTTGGAAAGAAAATTTGGAATGCTCAATCATCCACTATACACCTCATAGGGTATGAAAGGCTAAAAGAATATACATTTATACAAATAGAATTACATCATCCTCCTTGAATACATGATACAGAGTACAATTCCATAAATGAAACCATCCATCATAAAAGATATTTTATGCCTAAAATGTGGGCACACGTCTATGAGTCATTATATTCAAGATTTCTCAAAAATGAGGTCTCGAATGGCGACTCATAGCTCCCTATTCATGGGGTGCAGGGGTTTGTAATGGAGGCCCTCAGTCTGACCTAGTTTGTGCCCATGCAAGTACACCACGAAACAAGAGATTCAATGATCTAATATGCATGCAAATGGAAATGAAAAACTAATATAAATGATAACAATGCAAAACAGTGCAAGAAATAAAATCTAATCTATGAAAAGAAATAACAATGCAGATCTAATCTATGAAAGCAATATCTAATCTATCAATGGAAGATCTAAGCTAACATGAAAATCAAAGTATGATCATGATGATGGAAGCCATGCATGTAAGAGAGAATGAGACAAGAAGATAGAAGTTCTCCACAAAAGCTTTAATATTCAAAACTCCTTCAAAAATCATTCTCCAAACCTGCAACATAACAATAGCATAATAATGGGTGTCTCTAAAATGAGGAGAGGGCTCTCCCTTATAAAGAAGATTGGAAGATCTAGATTGAGAGGAAAAAGATTTAATCAAGGGTGGAGAAATAATGATCCACGTGAACTAAAGATCCACCAATGAGAAAAGTGGAGTGGTTGAGAAGAAAGTGGAGAAAGGATGAAGATAAGTCCCATATTAAGTGTAGATAAAAGATTTATTTAATTTTCTATTTGTTTTAACTCCTCTTTCATCAAAAAGAGATTTAAGTGGGATATTTTATTTAATTAAAAGGGAGCAAGTTCTTTTAATTAAATAGGAAATATTTAACCAAATTAAAAGAGGGGTTTTTCTCTTAATTAATTAAATGTAGATGAATTATTTAATTAAAAGAGAGGTTTTCTTTTAATTAAATGGAGACTTATTTTATTTAATTAAAAGAGAGCAAGTTCTTATAATTAAATAGGAAATATTTAATTAAATTAAAAGAGAGGGTTTTCTCTTAATTAATTAAATATGGATGAAGTATTTAATTAAAAGAGAGGTTTTCTTTTAATTAAACGAGGACTTATTTTATTTAATTAAAAGAGAGCAAGTTCTTTTAATTAAATAGAAAATATTTAATTAAATTAAAAGAGAGGTTTTTCTCTTAATTAATTAAATGTGGATGAACTATTTAATTAAAAGAGAGGTTTTCTTTTAATTAAATGGGGACTTATTTTATTTAATTAAAAGAGAGCAAGTTCTTTTAATTAAATAAGACTTAGGATAAATTGATTAACCTTAGAAATAAAAAAAAATTGAATTTGATCAAGGAAATTGATTTGAATTGATTTAATAAAATATTACACACCATTGATTTAGGAAATTTGATAAATTGATAAATTGAATAATGGGGGTCCATAGTCTAGACGACCATTTTAGGGTGCATACATTTGCACCTTTTTGACTAATGTGTGATCGATTTGGGAACACATGTAATCAAAGAAAGAAATTGAAGTGTGAGGTCGATTTGGGATCACAAAACAACCCAGATGTGTGGTCGAATTGGGAACACAACAAGAAAAAGAATACAAATAAATATTGACTTGAAAAAGTCAAGGATAAAATTGATAAAACTGAATCAAAAATTGAATTTGATGAATCAAAGATTGAATTTGATAATTATTGCCTGCTCGTGATCAAAATCAAAATGAGATAGAGGAGAAACAACAAATTGCTAAATTTGATCAAATCAAACAAAAGATAAGGTTCTTGATATAAGATGAAAGATATAAGAATCATAGAACCAAGGTAGATCATCAAGCATGAAATGTAATGCCCCAAAGGTGATTTAGAAGAAAAGAAGTGGAGAAAAAGAAAATGGAAGATAGAAGTTTGGAAGATATGGAAAGAAATAGAAAGAAGAAAAGAAAATACCCCAAAATCAATCAACTATTTTAAGATAGAAATTTCGATTGAGATCACGAAAGAAGATAAGTAAATGAAGATCAAAATGTGACCATAGTTGATTAAAAGTCTACAATAAAGATGAAGGGAGAACCCTCTCAAACTCATAATGCAACCTAAAAATGCAAACTAACATGAAGTCTAATAATGCAAGCTACATGAAAATGCAAAGGTGTACTTGCAAAAGAGAAAATGTTACATAGGATTTTTGTGTTCATCATTCATTAAAGAATGTAAAAGAACTTATTTTCATCATTGGGCCATTATTAACGGACATCAAAAATCACACAATCATCACTAGTCACAAGTGCAACTATGAAGATATGAATGTAATTTATATCGAATTGGAATGTGGAAAGATTCTAACATAAGCATCAAAGACATAAAGGTCAAGATGACTTCGATGTTAGCTTACCCAATTTAATGTAGCAAAACCATGCTCGCATCAAGGCATAGATGCCAAGATGACCATAAGAACGGTTGTGCAAAAACAATCAAGGATGATGCCTCAAATCTCCTGAGTGTTTCAAAGGGACAACAAGAGACACTCTAGAGTTTCAAGACCACACCCGCAAGGAAAAAATAAATAAAAACATGTCCCATGCCCCAAGTCCTCTAGCAATGCATCATGGAGAGACTTATCAGACAAGGACACTCAACAAAAATTAATAATAGTCAGCACACAAAGAAAATATCATGACATAAGTCAAGCATTGAGTTTTGCATTTAAAAATTTAAGTGTGTTAACTGATACTAAGTTCTGAGGATAAGGATCAAATGCTTGCAGGAAGGGAAGATCACATGATGATACTGGGTAAGACCAAACCAATAAGTGTTGAAAAACACTCGATGTCAAAGGTTGTATTGAAAAATACAATTGGGGTGGTGTTGAAAAACACCATTTGCGAGGTGTCCTAAAGACTAACACATCCAAGAGACCAAAGCTAACATAGTTATGCTCCCTAGACAAAGACCAATTTCAAATCGAGGCAACAAGGACAAGGCGTGATGAAGAAAGGCTAAGTGTTAAGGATATGCGCTAAGAAATAGGGGTGCAAAGGCCTCAAGTAGCACCCGTTTCCAGGTTTTCACCACTTGGGTTCTTTCTTTTTTTTCTTTTTCTTTTTTCTAGTACTTTTTATAATTTTTTTTTTGTATTTTTGTTACCAAGGTGCCTATTTCCAGGTTTTCACCAAGGCACTTTTTCTATTTTATTTTTTTTGTTTGTGAATTTTTTGATTTTCTTTTTTTTTTTTTTGTATTTTTGGAATATATGATTTTTTTTGGTGATACATCAAAGTCCCTATTGCTAGGTTGTCACTAAGAAGATCATTTTTTTCAGGACATTTTTCAATTTTTAGACTTTTTTACAATATATCATTTTTTTGGATTTTTGAAATATATCAATTTTTTTTTATTTTTTCAGGATCAATAAATATATACAAAGATGCCCCTAGACAGAATGGGCATTATGGATAGAACTTCTAATATTAAATTAAATCATTAATATAATCATTTAATTTTCCTTAATTAATAGAAAAATCACCAAAGACTCATAAAACAAAATACATAAACCCATCATAGAAAAACACATATAAGATCAAACTAAATGGTTATAATCATGAATTAATGTCATCCAATGCATTCAAGAAGTAAAAAACTTAGATACTTGTCTAGAAAAAATGGCTTAAAGGTTTTGGATTTGGACTTAAGAATTTATCTCCCCTCGTTTACCATTGAGATAATGCAATAGGGTACACTCATCATGACAATTTAGGGATGTCGATACTTGGTACCTACAATCTGCATAAAATCCACGCATGTACAAACAAATATATACTAAGCTAAATAGATAATGTGGGAAGTGGTGCATTGTGTAGATTCCAACTAGTAGGTGACTATGACTCCCTTCCTTAACCACATCAGAAGCACCATACATAAAGAAAACATACACGGACACCATACACATGTAGTATGGGGTAAATATCCATAAGAAAACACATGATAATCCATCTAAGTAATCATCATCAATAATTTTAGTCACTGAATAATCAACATGCATACATGAAGTATAGAGTACTAAGTAATCCCATCATATAATCAACTAAATGTGAAACAATATCTGATAATCTCAAAACAATACTACTAGTAATCAAGTATAAAACTGGCATAGTGATTAGCATCAGTATCCAGGTAGATGCTTGTATTTTTTGCATATTTTAATATGCTCTTTCCTCTCTTTCATGCCTATTAAATGGATGTCTAGATAATTTTTGTGATGAATTTATCATATTAAGATTTTCTGCTATGTGTGTTAATTCGTCTGAGTATGGGAAGTTTTAAATGATTAATATTCCTTCTCATAGATTTTAAAATTATATATATATATATATATATATATATATATATATATACACATATATATATATATATATATATATATATATATATATATATATATATATATATACACATATATATATATATATATATATATATACATATATACATATACATATACATATACATATACATATACATATACATATACATATACATATACATATACATATACATATACAATGGGGAAGGGTTTTGTATTGGAATTGGAAATTTAAATGGAAGAATTTGATCGGTTGGCCGTGTTTTTCCTATCAGAGATTGGTCAGGATTGCTATAAAATATATATATATTTAAAAAATTTAATGTGGTTGGGGGGGGGTGTTCATTTATTTGTTATATAACATAATATTTTATAAAAATTAAGTGGAAGGGTGGATTTTTCCACACCCCCCACCCCTACGAATTCGTACACAGTGTGACTGCTATTGTAGACTACAGGAGGAGTGGTATAGCATACCACTATGACCGTAGGCCTATAGTAGTAGTGCATACCATGGCTGTCCCTTTAAGGGAAGGCCGACAGCCATTAAAAGTTATGAATTTTTTTATTTTAATTTCTAAATTGTAAAAATTTAGTTTTTATTAAATTTTAAATTCATTTTTATATTATTTGATATTAATTTTCTTAGTTAATATTTATTAAATAGAATTTCATTAATAGCTTTTTTAATATATAATTAAAATATAATTATTGTATATATATGTATTTAATAAATTAATTAACTTCATTAGATTTAATTAAATTTATTTATTGAATAATGGAAGTCACTTCTTAGTAAAGAGGAAATTTATTTAACAAAAATAATGCAAATGTTTTTATTAAAAATCAATGGGAATTAGTTTAATAATTTAAATAAATAAATAATTACCTTTTGCATTATTTTAGGAAATTGTTTTAAAAATAATGGAGGGGTAATTCTATGTTGTATCCAAATAAATGATTGGTTAAATATACATAGGATAAACAAAGAATTTTTATATACTTGAAACATATATTAGACTTGAAACTTAAAAACCTTACTTTAATTCAGCGATGCATTTTCTAAATCAAACCGATTTATGAGACTATTTAGTTTTTATGTATTGTCTATGATTTGGGGTTTCGGGGTTTGTCCTAGCTTGACTAGTTCTAAGATGTCTACCAAAGGCTTGGGAGTTCTATGAGTGTGAAAGTATGTTGACTTGATCTTGATCATGTTTACTAAACCATGGTAATGTGTTGATATGCTCTATGTTGAGTGTGTTTATATTGCTGATTACTGTTTTTAGTGCATTTGTGGGATGGCAAGATTTATGCTATGAGATATCTAACTTAACCATTTTTGAGTCTTTGATCAGTTATTTTTGGATTGGTTTCTAGTCACTTTGATAGGACTGAGTTGTTTTGAATAATTTGTTCTTAATGATATCATGATATGACATAATTGACTTGACCATTTTGGAGTCTATGATCATTATTATTTTGGGATGCTTTTCAGTTGCTCGTGGAGAGCTAATGTGTTATTATGAGTATCTTTTGATGCTTTCCAATCACTTGTATAGGGCAAAGGTGAACTTTTATGATTCTTGATTTATACTTTTATGAGCCTAGGGTAGGTTATCTACATGTAGTGTTGGGAAGTGGCTTGCAATGGAGGTCGAGGCCCTAAGTGGTTGCTAGGAAAACTCATTGTAAGTTTTTTAATAAGTGAAAAAATTACACTAAATGAGAGTAAAATGTACCTAATAAGAGTCTTTGTATGTTCTCACCCATGCCTCGAGTGCTAGTACATATTAGGATGGGAGTAGAGAGAATGCTTTGTTGCGACCTTGCATCTGTAGTATACCTTGTTAGTACAAGAGGATACTAGTGGCCGCATAGGGATCACTAGGGGGCCAGGGTCTTGAGAGACTACCAAGGTAACTCTAGCATGATTTGTGTGATGAAACTTGCCTGCTTACATGGTAGGTTTCCTATGTGTCTTGTGTGCCTCTGGGTATAGATGTTGACCTATCTTGGAACCCTTTGAGTTAGATTGCTTTTAGGATTTCCTAAACTTGGAGAGTATTTTTGATATGTGGTTTCATATCCTGTTTGGGACTTGAAACTATCTCCTTAGGGCGGTGGGAGTGGGCCATTTATGTTCCACACAATTGGATGGTAGTGCTTTTTAATCTTACCATTGAGATTCATCTATAGTCACCATGGCTGGAGCATTCTTTGTTTGAATTTCCTTTCTGTCTATCTTTGTATCTTATGATGGATGTTTATATCTTTTTCGATGGATGGATATATCAAGTATGGTGGATGGTTTCCTTTATTTTTATTGTACTTTGTATCGTGGATCTGAGGAGGAGGATGTATTCTATTTCATATATGTATATTTTTTTAGCCTTTCATACCTTGTAATGTATACATTGGATGATTGAGCATTTTAAATTTCATTTGCTAAGAGGCATTCAGAACAAATGTATAATTATTTAATGGAATTTGGACTTTTTAGTTATTCTTTCATATGCATGTGGTATTTGATGGACTTAGTATTAATTTAAATTTAAATATGACTCAATGTCTTGGGATTCTTAAGAAATGTAACCTATTATCTATGCTTTAGTTGAATGTATGTTATTTCTTTTGCTACTATGTGTTTGATGTGTATGTTATTCTCTTGTTCAAAATAAATAAAAATGTTTGGAAAACTTGGTAAAACTTTAGGCTATTTCTTTTGAATCCCTTGGTAGGGTGTTACACTAACATATAATGGTCTTTTTCCTTTAGTCTATACTAACTCTATGAGAGCCAAGCCAATCCATACCTAACACCAAATCATAGGAGCCAAGAGGAATAATCCAAAAGTCAACTATCATCACAAACCCTCCTATACTTAGCTCACACTTTTAAACTACAAAATTTTGGTTAACTACTTCCAACTTACACTAAGCAATTAATGATGGTGAAATGAAAGAATCTATGGAACCTAAATCAAACAATACAAAGAGAGGTGTATCTTGGATAGCTCACATAGTCTCAACCACGATCCCTTGATAGTCTTCCTGACAGTGATCTACTAACGCAAATACCATATGAGCTCTACCTACTTCTTCGATTGTGGGTTCAAATGTTACTAGTCTAGAACTTGAATACTGAGGTGCTCACTATGGACATTGAGCTGCAATGCATCCAATCTACCCACACATATAACATCCAATGCCTCTACTAGATCCCCTTCCTATAGGAGGTGCACTTGACTATTGGTGGCTACCCCTACTAGGAAAACACTGGTTGCTCTATTCAAGCTAAGTGTACTAGTTTCATCTATTGTACTGTGTGTTGCAATTGTTCTTAGAGTTAGAACCACTACCACCACTCTATGCTTGAGGGTATGATTTTTTTTGCTGCTATGATTGTTGAGGTTGTTGCCATTCTGATTCCCCTTAGGAAAAGGAGGCTTCCTATTCCCACTTGAGTTGTGGCTGTCCTTAGGTCATGATGTTGTAGGCTCTCCCACAAACCCCCATGTCCTAGGTTGACACTACTCTACAAGAATGGCTTGATGTACCACATCCTTGAGGGTTTTAGGCTTGAACACCTTAACATCCCCAACTAGATGATTGTTCAAGCCTTTGATGAAATGCTGTGCCAACTATGTTGGGTTATCACTAATTCTTGAAAAGGGCATGAGCTCATAGAACTTGTGCTCATACTCTACTATAGTCATAGTGAACTATCTTAGGTTGTGTAACTCATCTGCTCTATGTTGCTTCCATTCCTCTGGTAGGAATCACTCATTGAAGTTTTGCAAGAATATCTTCCATGTTATACTAGTCATGTCTATGCCCAACTTCTTCTCTTTGGTAGTCCACCAAGTGGCTCCAAAGAGTTCTAGGTTGGTAATAGAAAACCTCACTTTGACATTACTATCAAAGTCCTGAATAGCAAAAACCTATCAAGAGAAATAAGCCACTGCTCAGCTACATATCCTAAACTATGCCCATTAAAGGTCTTGACCTTGGACCTCTGAGGGTCCTTCATCTAAGCAGCTACTATGGATCTATGTCAATCCCTCCAAGGGCTCCTAGACCTAGGTCTATGCTCATGTCCTCTGTGATATGCTCTATCCTAATTCTAAATAGGAGGTGGGAAATCAATAATGGTTTTCATCATTTGCCTAAGGTCAACCTCCTCAGAGTCAATCTGTTGCTCTCTATGGTTCTCCTCCTAATGCTCACTAGCATACTCTTCCCTATTCTCTTTCTAAATAGGGCCTTCATGGACAAACTCATGTACACTAATGGCTCTGGCTCATCCACAACCTCTACCATTGCAAAGGCTACGGCCTCTAATAGAGGATCTCGTCCCAGATATCATCCTACAATAATATCCAAGATACAAGATGCTATAATAACCATAAATCCTACTACTGTAAAGCATACATAAAAAACACATGTTTTGAAAACAACATAAGTTCAATTATCTAGTTTTTCCTAATTTTTAGGTTTGTGTATAATTTTACTTTTGAATTTTAAGTGTTTATGTATGAAAATATACAACTAAAAGTTTAGATTTTGTTTTAGTTCAACTAGTTCGAGTTTTAGTTTTAAATAGATATACATAACTGTTTTAAGTTTTATTTTTGTTCAACTAGTTAATAGTTAGTGGTGGTCCAATATACCCAGAGCTCCCAATGTAGAAACTTGGGCTCTGATACTAGATGTAACGCCCTACCAAGGGATCCAAAAGAATTAACCTAAAGTTTACTAAGTTTTTCAAACATTTTTTTTAACAAGAAAGAATAACATACACATCAAACATAAAGTAGCGGAAGCAATAACATACAATCATCTATTAGCATACACAACAAGTTACATTCCTTAAGGATACCAAGATGTTGAATCACACTTAAATATAATTAATACTAGTCTAATAAATATTGTATCCATATGAAAGAATAATAGAAAGTCCAAAGTCCATTTAAATAATATACATTTGTTCCAAAAGCCACTTGGCAATAAAATTTGGAATGCTCAATCATCCACTATACATGTCACAGGGTATGGAAGGCTAAAAGAATATACATTAATATAAATATAATTACATCATCCTCCTCAAATCCATGATACAAAGTACAAGACCATAAATGAAACCATCCATCATAAAAGATATAACCATCCATCATAATGATACAAAGATAGAATGAAAGGAAATGTAGAAAAGGAAAATCTAGCCATGGTATCTATGGACATATCTTAATGATAAGAGTAAAAAGCACTACCATCCAACTGCATGGAACCTAAATGGCCCACTCCCACCATGCTAAGGATATAGTCTCAAGTTCCAAATAGGATATTAATCCAAATCTCAAAAGTACTCTCTAAGTCTAAGAAATTCTAAAAGTAACTAACTCAAAGGTATCGAAATAAATCAACATCTAGAGCTAGAAGCACACAAAGACATGTAGGAAACCTACTATGTAAGTGGGCAAGTGTTATCACATGAATCAATGCTAGAGTTACCCTGGTAGTCTCTCAGGACCATGGCCCCCTAGTGATCTTATGTGGCACTAGTATCCTCTCATACTGACAAGGCATACTAACAATGCATGGTCACAACCAAGCATTCTCTCTACTCCCATCCTAGTCTACACTAGCACTTGAGGCATGGATAAGAACATACAAAGAATCTTATTAGGTTCATTTTACTTTCATTTAGTGTAGTTTTTTCACTTATTAAACAATTTACAATGGGTTACCCTAGCATCCACTTAGGGCCTTGACCTCCATTGCAAGCCACTTCTCGACATTACATATAGATAACCTACCCTAAGTTGATGAAATCACAAATCATAGAATCATACTATAATCACCTTAGCCCTATACAAGTGACTGGAAAGCATCCAAATGATAAATCACAAAACCCATAAATTCTTTACAAACAATTGGAAAGTATCCCAAGAATACTAATCTAAGACTCAAATGGTTAAGTCAAATATATCATAGCACTCATCTTGCTATCCCATAATGACAATGAAAATAGTAACCAACAATATAATCACAATCATCATAGACCATACCATCACATTACCATGGTTGAGTTAAAAAGATCAAGCTCAGTTCAGCATAATACAACATTCACAAAACTTCCAAGCCTTTGGTAGGCATCCTAAAACTAGTTAATGCTCTAGTCAACCCAAACCCAAAACATAAACAACATATAGATAACAAAGTGTAGGTTTCATAGTTTGGTTTGAATTGAAAACATAACGATCTATTAAATTTGAAGTTTTATTTTTTATTTCAAAATATGTTTCAAGTAAAAGATTCTTAGTTTGCTCTACCAGTTAACTCATTCATTTATTTGAATAAAATATAGAATTACCCCCATATATATATTAAGTCAATTTCCTTAATATACTCTAAGGATAATTTATGAATTTATTTTAAAATTACTAGAATAATCCTCATTGATTTTCAATAAAATATTTTGTGATTTTATTAAAGCCAAAATTAAATAAGTCCACAACCCTATCAACTAATTTTCATTATAAAATCAATAAATTATATTATATTTGATTGAGTCATATTATATTATATTAAATTAATTAATAATCATATTATAATAATTTTTTAAATTAATTATTAATTATTCAAAAATAGTTAATAAAACTTCTATTTAATAAATAATATTTAAAATAAAAATTAACTAACATTTAAATTTTTTAAATAAATTTAAATTTAATAAGAACTTAAAAAACTACAAATTTAATAACCTCCCATTGAATTTAATAAGGCCACTAGCCTTCCCATAAAGGGACTACCGAGCGGTGTACCCTACTATCATAGGGTCTGCTACCATAGTAGTACGCTATACTACTATTGTCGCAGCCTACATCAACAATCGTATGGTCATAGGTAGAAGTAGGGGGTGTGGTAAATCCACCCTTCCCAAATATATATATATATATATATATATATATATATATAGTATTTTTTTTAAATTTTAGTTTACAAAATTGTATAATATATAAAATTTACAATAATCCTCCCCTTTTAAATTATTTTAAAAATATATTTTTAAATAGAATTATGACCAAACTCTAATAGGGAAAATTTAGTGAACCAGTCAACTTTTCAATATAAAATTTTCATATAATTTCAAACCCTTCCCGAATAAAATTGAGATTCCAAATCTACAAAATCAGATTTATTTTACTATATTTTAAACCTCCACGTACACAAAAGATATTAACATGCCTTCAGGAATTTACAATGTAGAAATATTCCCGAGTTCATCACAAAAAAATTTGGATTTACAATCCACAGTCACGAAGATGACAGGAAAGGTAAAAGCATAATAAATTGTGCAAATAATCACAAGCATCTACCTGGACTAGAATGCTAATGACTATACCCAAGAAGATTGTGAGACAAATTTCTCCTCTCAAAACCTTCTCTCTTCCAAAATCCTTTGCTCCTCCAAAATTCGTGGTCCTTCAAAAATGAACCCTCAATTGGTGATAAAGAATTCTCTCCTAAAATTGAGTCACTAATTATGCGTTCACTCGAGAGGATTCCTTGCTCATAAGACTTTAACTCTTATTATCTTTTCTTTATCTTTCTTTTATCTTTTCCATGCACGTTTATTGAATTATAAAATAACTTTATTTAATTTTCACTTCATTTCTCTTTTTAATTAATTTATTAAATTTTAAACTCATGTACACTTTATGCAATCTTTAAAATTTTAATAAATTAATATCTTTTCCACTTTTTAATTTATTTTTGAAATGTTAATTGATAAAATATTTATTAACTTAAATAATAATAATATTTAGCATTTATTTAAAAATGAACTCTAAGTATATTATTATTAAATTAAATAAATATTATCACGTTCTAAAATTAAACTTATAGTTTTATCTTTAAATTTAATTCTTTTTATTTAATTAATTTTCCAATTAATTAAATATAATTAAATATTAGAAATGCCATTATAATTTTTCATTAAATTAAATAATTAATATAATCATTTAATTTGACTTAATTAATAGAAAAATCACTAAAGACTCATAAAATAAAATATAGAAACTCATCATAGAAAAACACATAAAATATCAAACTATAAGGTTATAATCATGGATTAACATCGTCTGACGCATTTGGAAGGTAAACAACTCAGATACTTGTCCTAATTTTCTAGGAAAAATGGCTTAAATATTTAGGATTTGGACTTAAGAATTTATCTCCCCTCTTTTACCATTGAGATAATGTGATAGGGTACGCTCATCCTAGCAATTTAGGGATGTTAATACCTAGTACCTTCAATCTACATAAAATCCACGTATGTACAAACACATATTTACTAAGTTAAATAGACAATGGTAGGAAGTGGTGCATCATGTAGATTTCAACTAGAAGGTGACTACAACTCCCTTCATTAACTACATCAGAAACACCATACATTAAGAAAACACACACACACACACACACACACACACACACACACACACACCATACACATGTAGTATGGAGTAAGTATCCGTAAGAAAACACATGATTATCCATCTAACTAATCAACATCAATAATTGAAATCACTGAATAATCAACATGCATACATGAAGTATAGAGTACCAAGTAATCTCATCATATAATCAATTGAATGTGAAACAATATCTGATAATCTCAATACAATACTACTATTAATCAAGCATAAAATTGGCCTAAAAGAGTTTGGCAATGATAATAGAAATGTAAACTAGGGGCAGGAACTACAACACTTCTTGTAAAAATGGATACTTCTTACAATCAAAGAGAACATTTTTCCTTTATATTATATCTTCATAATAATTACTCAAGTCGGCCTTGAAGCTTTCCCAATTAATTATAATAAGATAATTAGTTAATTATAATTATAATAGCACTATTGGCTCACAATCTATTGAAAACTTCACATGTGTGATACTAGGGCTTGTGCACTTGCTAACATCACTAGCATATTCTCCTCTATCACTACCCAAATATGCATCTCTTCATTACATCTTTGGTCTAAGATAGCTAGCAAATATCAAGAACTACTTTCGCAATACTCTATATCTAAATTGCTCTTTGTAAATCAAGTACAAGTCTCATACAAGTTCAACTTAGACTCTGCTCACTAAACCATGCCTCAAAAAATTGTGCCTAATATATCCATAAGTATGCATCACCAAAAAATCAAAACATTGTTCATACCATTAAGATCTATGTCTACTACTTAAGCATTCTTTATAGAAACCATGCTATGTTGACATCAATGACAAACAAAGTCATGAATTCAACATGTCAATACTCTCCAATGCTTAGGATACACCCCCAAAGTAGTATCATCAACATTCATGCTAACAATCTCCCCATTTGGCATTGACGACAACATAGATGAAAAATTATCTAAGTTCCAAGAATACCAAATAGTGTTTTTTTGTTGTTGTTGTTCTCATCTTCTCAAATTCTCTGCATTAAGCAAGTACAAAATCCTTTGGATTTTAGGACCGATATTAGCTATTTACATGCTAAATAGATCTCAACATAGTAGTTGCACAATAGCTGCATACTTCTACTTCCTTTCACAAACTTTCTAAATCTCTCTAAAGAGATATCTCTCACCCATTGCTTAAGAGTTTTTCTCCCCCATAACCTACAAGATGTTTTTCATGTATAGTCTCCCCCATTGACATCAATGTCAAAGTTTTTGATCTTAACGTTAAAACATAAAAATTGTTAAATACAAATTACTAATATGTTGCACCAAGTCTTCAACCAGCTCGAGTGTGCAAAGACATTGTTCAATACTAAATACCAAGAGTCCTTAGTGACTCAAAACATCATAAATACTCCCCTGTACATGAAACATCATCATTCAGTCCAGACTAACAATAGTGCTATGTACCACTAGACTGGTGCATTTACTATATCACCTACTCAAAAATAGGTAGGGACATAACCCCAAGCATAACTCTCAAATAATCAAATGCATCTTTAGGAAAAGGCTTCGTAAATATATCTACAATCTAATCTTTAGTACTCACTTACTCCAATATGATTTCCCTTTTGATTTCTTTCTCTCTCAGCACATGATACTTGATAGATATATACTTAGTCTTAGAATGCAAATCAAGATTCTTAGACATACTCATTGTACTTGTGTTATCACAATAAATGATAATAGGTTCTTCAAACTCAATTATGATATCCTTAAGCATCTGCTTCATCCACATAACTTGATTATAGTTACTTATTGTTGCAATATATTTTGCCTCAGTAGTACTTTGTGAAATACAATCTTTCTTCTTGCTTAACCTAGAAACCAATCTTCCTCCAAGAAATAATGCTCCACCATTGGTGCTCTTTCTATCATCCATATTACCTACCCAATTGGCATTAGTATATGCACATAGAGTGAAATCACTTGATCTTTCATACCAAATTCCATAGTCAAATATCCTTTTCAAATATTTGAATATTCTCTATCTACTACATAATGATACTTAGGATAAGCTTGAAATCTAGAATCCCAATTGTATTTTCTATATCTGGTTTGGTGTGAGTCAGATACTGCAAACCTCTAATCATGGATCTTTACTTCTTATGCTCTACTATAGGTGTCTCATCTTTACTAGATAACTTGTGACTAGTTATCATAGGTGTACCAACAATTTTATAACTTTCCAAACCAAAACTTTATAACAAATCATTCAAGTATTTAGCTTGTAAAATGAAAATACCATCACTATTATGTACAACTTGTAATTGTAGGAAAAACTTCATTTCTCCTATCATGCTCATTAGAAACTCATTCTTCATCTCTTCAGAAAACTTATGACTTGCTTCATCATTACCTCCAAAAATGATGTTATCAATGAATATTACAATAATCAACAAACCATTCTCAACTTCTTTCAAACACAAGTTACTATTCATCATACTTTTAGCAAATCCAAGCTTTTCCAAATAACTATCCAACCTTACATACCAGGTTCTAGGTGATTGCTTCAGACCATATAGATCTTTATTTAATCTTCATAGCATATCTTTTTCTTTTGATAGGGGAAAACCTTTAGGTTGTTCAATACATACCTCTTCTTCAAGTTCTACATTTAGGAAGGTTTATTTAACATCTGTTTGATAAACCTTGAACTTCTTATTTGCTGAATAAGCTAGAAACATCCTTACTAATTCCATTCTGGCTATAGGTGTATATGTGTCCTCATAGTCTATGCCTTCTTGTTGTAACTATCCCTTGCATACAAGTCGAGCCTCATTTCACAAAAATTCACCTTGCTTGTTCATCTTGTTTCTAAATACCCATTTGGTTCCCATCACATTCTTATCTTTACATCTAGGAACTAACTCCCATCTATCATCCTTCAAAATTTTACCTAATTCTTCCTTCATTGCTTGAATCCAATGATCATCTTTACATGCTTCATCCACACTCTTAAGCTCAACTTGAGATATCAAACATATCTCCTCATTTACTATTTTTCCTATCATTGCACCTTTGTCTTTGCTTCCAATTATCTACCCAAGAGGGTTATTTTTTGTTAGATTCCTATTAGAAGTAGGATTTGACATCTCAACTCATATCTCTTCTCTAGGTTCAAATGTTTTCTCTCCTCTTTTCTCAACAGTTAGCACATCATTGTTAGTCTCAAAGAAAACTTCAACAATCTGTTTAACAATTCTAGAATTTTCTTCTTCTTCATTTAAATTATAATATATCATCTTTTGCTTAATTCCACTATTTTCATCAATCCTTACATTTTCACAATTAACTATTGTCTTAGTTCTATAATTAAAACATTTGTATGCCTTGAATTTCAATGAATAGCCAAAAAAAATACCTTCATCACTTCTTAGATAAAACTTACCAATATCATCATCTCTCATAATGTAACATTTTCTCCCAAATATTCTAAAATACTTAACTAATGGTGAATGATCAAAGTATAATTCATAAAGTGTCTTGTTTGTATCTTTTCTAATATGCACTCTATTCAGAGTGTATGCTATTGTATTGAGTACTTCTCTCCAAAATGTCTTAGAAACATCATTCCTAAATAACATCACTCTTGTTGCTTCTATGACAAACTTATTTCTTATTTTCACAATCTCATTTTTGTCAAGTGTTCTAGTCAAAGATAGCTACCTTTTGATTCCATTCTCTTCACAAAATATGTTAAACTCTTTATAGATGAATTCTCCTCCTCTATCAGACCTCAAACACTTTATCTTAACACCAAATTCATTATGATCTCTATTCTTAAATATCTTAAGCTTCTCAAAGCTTTAGATTTATCTTTAAGAAATGCTACCCACATCATTCCAGTGAAATCATCAACAAAAATCATGAAGTATCTTTAACCATCAAATCCCCTTGTTCTTGAGGGACCACTTAGATCTGTGTGAACGATATCCAACTTCTCTATGGTAGTGAACTTCTTGCTAGGAAATGACACTTTCTTCTATTTTTCCAAAATACATTCTTTACACACAACATTAGTAGGCTTTGTAATATCAGGCAAGTCTCTGACTGCAAAAGTGCTACTAACTGTCACAATATTATCAAAGTTTAGGTAACAAAATCTTCTATGCCACAACAAACTATTATAAACTTTAGCTACCAAACATGTCATTTTAGTTGGATTCAACTAAAATACATTACCTTGGGATCTTGTTCCAGTTCCAATTAGCTTATCACCTTTGTCTTTGATAATGCAAGTGTTCTTAGTAAATTGCAACTAATAACCCTTGTCCACCAACTATCCAACACTTAGTAAGTTATTCTTCAATTCATCAACAAAATAAATATCATCAGTGTTAGTTTTACCATCAAGAATAATGGATCCAATTCTTGTTATATGACATGTTGCATTATTACCAACTCTAACAATACCCCCATCATGATTCTTTAACTTAACAAACTTACTCATATCACTAGTCATGTGATGTGAACAACCACTGTCAATTATCCAATCAAATTTCCTTTTCACTTGGAAAATTAGAGCTTTTTCTTTTGTAATTTCTCTATCAAGATCATCTTCCTTGATAGCCACAAATCCTAATTCATCATCACTTTCACTTTGACCTTTCTCATTAGATTCCTCATTTTCATTTGCATATAGAAAATCTCTATCTCTATCATGTCTAGGCTTAAGCTTTCCTTTATACTTTTTCTCTCTTTTAGGACATTAAGATGCATAATGACCAAATTCATTGCAAGTCCAACATTTAAATATTTTCTTACCATATTTTTCTATTCTCACAAGAAGGGATATTCCTTCCTCAATCTTCTTTTCTTCATCAGATTTGCTACTACTAGCAAAATCTCCATGTGTTCTTGCACTCCCACTAGTACGTTTCCCCTTTTTTTTATCTTAAATTTTTGGCCAAAGGCTATATTGGCCTATGAACCCTTCTTTAGTTTGACGTTTTGTTTGATTTGGTCATAATTTCAACCAAATTATGGTTTCCCAATTTGGTCAAATTTTTTAACAAATGGGGTTCAATAGCAAAAATAGAGAAAAAGCGGCATCACATATTCTTTTTTGGATTGAGGAGTTGGTTGGATGCACTCTACATGCATGAGAAAATGCTCCTTTCTCAAATGAACCATGGCTTCATCTCCAATTTGAAATTTCTTATACCTCCTTTTCACATATTCCTTAGTTTTATACTGTGTATTCATCTTTATGATGTTCTTCCCTACCTCCTCATGGATGCTCTTCAAATATTTAGCAAATTCTTCTACTTCAGCACTACTGGTCTCTCCTTTATCCAACTGCCTCAATTTAGAAGAATTTTTAGAACTGCTCCCATACACAATCTAGAATGGTGATTTACCAATACTCTTATTCAAAAAATAATTATATACAAATTATGCCTATGGTAAAATCATATCCCATCCTTTTGGGTTGTCTCTAACCAAACATCTCAGCAAGTTTCCCAAATTGTGATTCACAACTTCTATCTATCCATCAATCTGTGGATGATGCAATGAACTAAACTTCAACTCTATCTTCAATTTCTTCCACCATGTATGCCAGAAATACACAACAAATAGTGTATCTCAATTTGAAACTATACTCGTTCTCAGACCATGTAGTCTCACCACTTCTCTAAAAAACAACTTTGCCCCATCAACTCATCACTAGTCTTCTTGCAAGGAATAAAATGTGTCATCTTTAAAAACTTGTCAACCACCACAAAAATTGAATCATGCCCACATTGTGTCCTCAGTAATCCAAGAACAAAATCCATGTTGATATCCTCCCATAACTTCTCTAGTACAGGTAATAGCTAATACAACTTTGTATTCTTCTTCACTCCTTTTTCCATTTGACATACTTTGCAGCTTTGTACAAACTTCTTCACATATGGCTACAACTATGGCCAGTAATAATTCTTAGCAACCAAAACTATGGTTTTATCTCTGCCAAAATGCCCAACCAATCATCCACTATGTTTCTCCTTGATGAGATTCTCTCTCATTAAGCTTCAGGGAATGCACAATTGACTTCCTTTAAACAACATACTATCCTGAACCATGAAATCTAGCCACTTTTTCATTTCAAGTGTAATAGGTTCTATACAAGCCTTCCATGCTTCCCCAAAATTAGGATCATCTAGATACAAAGTATTGAGTTCCTTAAACCCAACCACCACTATCTGCATTCTTGTTAGCAAAATTTGTCTTCTACTAAGAGTATATTCAACTCTGTTAGACTCCCACTCCTGTGATTCAAAACAAATGTATAACTCTACAAACACTCAACCCACTTCAAATGCCTTTGGTTTAATTTTCCTTAACTATTCAAATATTGCAAAGCTTGATGATCAATATATATAAAAACTCCTTAGGAAGAAGACAATGTCTCCACTTCTTCAATGCTTGAACTATAGCATAAAATTCCTGATCATAAACAAAATATTTTCTTTTTGCATCATTTAACTTTTCACTAAAATAAGTAGCAGGTCTACCTTCTTGGCTCATAATAGGTCCTATTGTAGTACCACTAGCATCATAGTCTGCTTGAAACACCTTGTTAAAATCAAGAAGTGCTAAAATAGGCTACTTAGTAACTTTTTGTTTCAATAGATTAAAACTCTTATCCACTCCTATAGTCCACTTAAATTATTTCTTATCTCCTCTCATTGTTTCAGTCAAGGGTCCACAAATACTACTAAAACCTCTTATGAACTTTCTATAAAAAGTAGTTAGTCCATGAAAAGATCTTACCTCTATCACACTCTTTGGAGTAGGCCATTCAAGGATAGCCTTCACTTTTTCTAAGTCCATTTTCAGACCTTCTACTAATACTTCAAATCCCAAGTACACCAACTCTTTTTTCACAAAACTTTGCTTCTTTAGATTTATCAAAAGCTTTTCTTCCCTCAATTTATCAAACACCTTGGCAATATGAATCAAATTCTCCTCCAATGCCTTACTAAAGATAAAAATATCATCTAGGTAAACATTGACAAACTTACCTAGAAACTTCTTCAGTACCTCATGAAAGTGTTCGAAGCATTGGTTAGCCCAAAAGGCATGGCCAACCACTCATATAGTCCTTCTTTGATCTTGAAAGTGGTTTTCCACTCATCACCTTCTCTAATAATAATCTGATGGTATTCACTCTTCAGATCTATCTTCATGAAATACTCAACTCCACTCAAATAGTCCATACTATCATGCATCCTTGGCAATGGAAATTTATACTTGATCATGATCTTATTGATAGCATGAGAATCTATACACATCCTCCAATCTCCATTCTTCTTTGGTGCTAATATGGGTAGTACAACACATGGACTTAGACTCTCCTAAGTCAACCCCTTCTACAACATCTCATGAACTTTCCTATGCAACTCTTCACTTTCTGTTAGTGGCATTCTCTGCACTACCTTGTTTGGAAAATTGACTACTAGAACCAAATCCATTTGGTGACTGATCTTCCTCATTGGGGGATATCCATCAAGCACATAATCTGATACAATATTAGAAAACCCTCCCAACATATTTACAACTTCTGAAGGTACCTCCTCTACTTCTTATTTACTATCTTTTTGAATTATATAAAAACACATATGCTCACACTTCATACCTTTAAGAAAATCTTTTCCATCAACAAAAAATATTCTAGCAGCACTACATACCTTTTTTTCTTTCTCCTTCAATAATTCAACTTATGTTTTATTCAATCCTTGGTCATATTGTAGGTATTTGCTCACCCATCATGTATAACATGCCTATCAATCTGTCATGACCCACCCAACAACATATGACATATGTCCATAGGTATGATATGGCATAGTACCTCATCTTGGTAGCTTCCAATCTTGAACTTCACTAAGCACTACTCATTGACTATGACATTATGGTCATCTTGTACCCAAGCAATACAATATGGATGTGGGTATTTCTGCCTCTTTAGCTTCAACTCGGTGACCATCATTTTAGACACTATATTGTTAGTACTTCCACCATCAATGATCACATCACAACACTTATCTCCACATCTACAACTTGTGCTAAACGAGCTCCTTCTTTGATAAGGTTCATTCTCACCACTTATCAAGACCTTTCTATTAACTAGGACTTCTCTTTCAGCATCTCCAAAATGTGAGGATCTTGCATCTTCATCAATATGTGCAACTTTAGCTTGACCTTCTGTTCTTTGATTTTTCCTTCCTTAGCATTGCAAACATTCAAATACTCTATGCCTATCTTCTCCATAGTGAAAACATTTTCCATGGAAGCCTCCTCTTCTAGATCCTTGTCCTCTGCCTCTTCCTCTTTGATCTCTATTGTTTTGATCATGAAAATGATTGTAATTATTTTCCCTCTAGTTCTAACTACTACTTCCAACCTCATCATTGTTCTTCTAATTGTCATTATGGCCACCATAAGATCATCTGCTAGATCTTCCAACATGACCTCTTCCACTATTCTTGTTGTCAAACTTTTTGTTCAATTTTTTCAATTCTTAGAGAAAACTAGTATACCTCATCAATATGGTTCATTCAAACTAGACTCAACTTTCCTTGAGTACTTGGGCTTAACCCATTAAGATAACATACCACTTTCTCCTTATCATCTTCTGCATGGCTAGTTCTAATGAGAACTTGGTAGAACTCTTCAGTATACTCTTGAAAAGGTTTTCCTACTTGCTTCAACCCTTGTATTTTCTTCAACAGATCAAGCTCATAATAAATAGGAATGAATTGTCACTTCAGTTTAGCTATCATCTGATCCCATTTGGTTATTTTATCCTTTCCATTTCTATTTTCCTCTAACTAAACCTCTAGCCACCAGATCTTTTTATGTCTCTTCAATTTCACCTTTGAAAACTTGACACTATCAAGATCATCAATATCTTCATACTCAAAGTACTCTAGTTCATTGATCTAATCGATTGGCTCCTCTAGGTTAAGATTTTTTGAAAATGTGGGAACCTCAAACTTAGGTCTTTTCCAATCTTGGAGATAGCCCTAAAAACCCTCTCTTCCTCTAGGTTTAGAGCTACCTTTGCTTCTACATTTTCTTCTACTTTGTCCTTATCCTCTCTTTCATCTCGTACAGGAAGATTTATTCCTCTATGCATTTTCTCTTCCAATGCTTGCATTTGTCTTTGGAGAGCTCTAAAACCCTTAGGTGTAACACCTACAACTCTTCTACCATGCTCTCTTCATGGAGGCATTTTCATGCTTCTGTTGAAACCCTAGTACAAGTTGCCTCTTAATCGACAATTGTCTACATGCTCAACCCAAACCATAGTCTTGGTGCAAACTACCTCATGGTCAGCGATCTATCCACACACTCAAGAACTCTAGCTCCAATACCACTGATGAAGGCTACTTCCCTTAATACCATAAATCATAACAAAAAAAAAGAAACAAAAAGAAATGTGAGAACAAAATATAGACTTCTTATTTGTGTCTCAAATGCCAAATTATAGAATTTGCAAGTACAATATGCTAACCCACATGGTCACCTTGATTATAGAAATTTGCAAGACTAAGCTATGTACTACCATCCTTCACTATCCTGGACAATGTTCTGGTCTTTCTTAAATAGGAAATTTTATGCCATTCAAAAAGGTTCTAGATGCTCAAACTTAATACCTAGGGCTGACAAACCCTAAGAATACATGTAGAGTTGGCTAAATGCATTTTTGACAAATTATTTTAGAAATTTTGGTAGCCCAACTTTGGAAGGTCATAACTCTTGAACCATTGCTTTGATTGGCTATTATAACCACTTTTTGGAAATGTTAGCTCTTGATTTACATGCTCGAACTTGCACAAGCGCCCTTCTATTGAGTTTTTGGACCTCATCTAAGCATTGTAAGGCCTCCAATAGTGAGCTTGAATATTTTTTTGCAAATTTTTCCACCGAAAATTTGCAATAAATTCTTTGATACTTAAGTTGGAGCAATTATATTTTTATGCTAGGCTTATAATTCCAAAATGAACCTTCATGTAAAAAATGAGAACATTTTGAGCTTGTATAAAAAACTTACTAAAAATAGCAAGTTCTCATAAATAGTAACCACCATGTCTACCAGTCCTTATTAAAATAAAAAAGACTGAAAAGAAAATATTTTTTGGTTATGCAAGATTGCTCTTACCCAAGATGCTCCTACATTAGTAGATGACATAATTAATACTTAAAAAACTTATCAATCGAAGGGAATAATTGGAAAAGAAAAGAAATTTTCACCAATATAAAAGTAGGATAAGAAATGACATTGAAGGTATGAAATAATTAAAATTATAGTCTTATAGAGTAACAATACAAGTCAAAGAAAAAATTAAAGCTAAACTTTACTTATGCTAATTGATCATTAAAAAATGATTGGCAAGCTAGCTCAAAACTAAAAATGAGATAGAGTAATGAAACATTGGCAATAAATGGGCTAGCAAATGATGGTAGAAAAATTTCAAACATATAATAGAGAAATGGAAGAAGGTGTTGATTGAAAGTATAAGTAAAGCTGTCATGTCCCCTTTTCAAATAATTAAAAAATAATAATCTTTGCTAAGACAGGCAGGCCCAAGAAAGTGAAGTTTCGGAAAAAGGGAGTTAATCTTTGGTAACCGTTGGACTAATAAATGATAATTATTATTAAAATATGTTTCATTAACCTCTCTTGGATGTGAGTTACAGTTATGCCCTTTTTAAAGAGGTTTGGAGGCATTTTGGTGGGGATTACAGAACTGGGATTTTGCTCATTCTTTGTTATTCTTCAGAGGCTGCCAAACCTGTGGAGAAGGAGACCCAAGAACGGGAGTTTGCAGGTTTCCAGGGAGACCCAAGAATGGGAGTTTGTAGGTTTCCAGGAAGGCTAAGGACGGGAGTTTGAATCCATTCCATGTGCATGCTCATACAGAGTTTGCCTTTGTGCTGAACAGTGCAGATTTGTGAGTTTTCGGGTGTATTTTTGTAAGAGTTTGGTGTTTCCGGTTGAGTATTTCATATCAGTTTTAGTTGCTGCTGTATTTTATACTTTAATATATTTAAATAGAGCTGAATATATATATTGTGACATGATTAAACTTCTGAGATAGATTATTAGTGTTCTTGTGGTGTTTCCGGGCATATTTTGTGCTATTTCGGGAGCCCGATGAGCATAGTTTTGGTCCTACATTTTTGAGCTGTTGTGTAAAGGCTATACGGATCTGGAAATGTCAATTTGTAGGCTGTTATGCTGCTGAAAGTTCTATAAAAATTTCCATTTTCAGATTCATTAATAATTTGTGAAGTTGTGAAGCTTTTAGCACTATTTTCAACATACCCGATTTGGGGTTTTTTGAGGAATTTGGTGGATCTTTGGGATATTAGCTGTTTGATTTTAAAGATCTGATTAGAGGTTGGAAATATCATGAAAAATCAGAAAAGGGACATTTCAGTGGTATCAGAGCCATGATCTTGCCAGCCTGAGGGTTTGTAGAAGTTGCAGGTCAGTTTTGACAACTACCCAGATCTTGCATGTCAGTTTTGACAACTACCCAGATTTTGCATGTCATAATTTATGGTTGCATGTTTCTTATAATCAGATGCATGTTAAAATTTATGGTTACATTCTACTTCTAATCATTTTCATGTTAGTTCTTGGTGAATTTGGTGGTTGTAGAAGTTTGCATTTCAGTTTTGACAACTACCCAGATCTTGCATGTCAGTTTTGTCAACTACCCAGATCTTGCGTGTCATAATTTGGTGGTTGCATGTTGCTTCTAATCAGTTGCATGTCAAAATCTATGGTTGCATGCTACTTCTAATCATTTTCATGTTAGTTCTTGGTGAATTTGGTGGTTGTAGAAGTTTGCATGTCAGTTTTGACAACTACCCAGATCTTGCATGTCATAATTTGGTGGTTGCATGTTGCTTCTAATTAGTTGCATGTCCAAATCTATGGTTGCATGCTACTTCTAATCATTTGCATGTTAGTTCTTGGTGTTTGAAGAAGTTATATCCTATTGGGGTTACACTCTACTTTATCCAGAATGTACAGGTAAAGTACAGAGTCTCAGAGGACACGATCTTGGACAATTGATAACCAGAGTCAAAATAGTAGAAAGGATGGTTATTTAGACATTCGAGATAAACTTATGAAAATAAGCCATGACATGTCTGAACAGTTGGTTGAGCACCACCGTATAATGAATGACATGTTATCTGACCCAGCTAAGGTGGATAAGTTGACTAGATTTCTATTTGGCATATTTTCTCACAGGACAGATGACACAATTCCCAAGAACTTGCATGAGGAGTTTGAGAAACTAGCTGATAGCCAGGTAGAGGTCTCAGATTCTACTTTGCCACAGGAGGTGGTGGGAAAGGATATTACACAGATTGATAGTAACAGTCAACTTGATACTCAAATTGAGACAATTGTTTACAGGTTGTCAAAGGGTGATGCCACAGGTATTCAGGATGGTATAGTTACAACAGGCAGTGACTACAGTGTAGTGGGTTCAGATGATGATTATGAGGATGTTGTTGTGCAGGATGGTGAGATACCTGGTAAAGATGAGCAAACATTGAGCATTCATGACTTTGCTGAGAAAGAGTACCAGGCACAGTTAGATGCTTCATCACATGAGGTTGAGACAGGTAGTACTTCACATGATTTATCCCGCCAGCTGAAGGTGAGTGAAGATAGTATTGTGACTTCATTACCTCATCATGACAAGTATGTGGAGTTAGTCAGTATTGGTCATATTACTCAGGTGAGGAGTTTGCTTGAGTTACCAGTTGATTCTAGTTTATGGATATGGACTCGAGATTGTTATATTGGTGTTTGGGATTCAGTTGACTGGAGATCTTTAACACTTTTTGGTAGCAGTGTTTGTTTGGGTGCTATCATGGAATTGATTAGCAGATTACACAGTGTTGTCTTTTCTTGTGCCAGTATCTTGTCTGATGTTGGTATTAGTTTTTATACACCGGTGTTGGGCTTTGTTCATATATCCAGTCGACCATACTTGCTGGAATGTGTTGATGATCTTTCATATTTGGCAGTGTGTACAGATGAGTCCCAGGATCATATTGGCATTGATGACATCCAGGAGGATGTAGTGGGCAATTTTGAAGACTTAGTTTCTTTGGGTACAGGGGAGTTGGACAGCAGTGCTATAGTTTTTGATACTCCATATGTTGATATGAGTTTTAGATTTGATTCACAGGATATGAATGGTAATACTCTAGAGACTAGTAACTTTGAGGATACTCCTTTAGACAGTGCATCAGAGGAGGTTTGTAGGAGACAGTCAAGCCAATGCCATCATGTGTCTAATCAGTTGAGAGTTAGTGACCAAGACATTGCTATCACTTGCCAGCATTTCGATGCTGCTCATCAGTTGTTAGCAATTTATGGATGGGGTTCTCCTACTAGTGATGAGCAGGGAGGCAGTTATCTTTCCTTGATAGAGTTTCACTCTTTATGGGAGGCTATTCAGATTTTGAGACAGAATTATATGCAGTTGGTAGCCGACAGAGATTATCTTATGGAGTGGGGCAGTACAACATATGATGCATTGTTGGCCAAGGAAGATGAGGTGAGTGAGCTTACTAAGAAACTTGAGGTGACTTCTGAGATTCTTGAGAGTACACAGCTGGCTTTCAAGGAGTCACAGTTTCATTTGGCTAAGGTGACCATGGAGTTAGAGCGACTACAGTCTTTACCTGATTCTATACAGTCACAAGCTATGGTGTTTGGTGATCCGAGGATGTCCATGGCCGAGATTGTCAGAGACAGTGGAGATGGGGATGCATCCATCCTTGATACTAACATTGGCATATCAGGTTCATTCCCACTAGAGTTAGGTTTAGTTGAGTTGGGTATTGTAGTAGATTATTGTATGCCTGACAGGGTGGTGGCCTCTAGTACTGAAGGCACAGAGACTAGAGATGTATCAAAGGTCATGTTTGATGTTGGTGAGTCGACAGTTGGCATGGTTCCTACTAGTAATACTACTCCCTTGGTGATATCTTTGGAGGTAGTAGTCAGTTCCAACATGGTTGATGATCAATTGCAGTTAGTTTCATCTGGATTACAGTCTGAGCCACTGACTAAGATTGGCGCATTCTATCGACATTACACTGTGAGGTACGCTCATCAATTTACCTTTGATGACCATGTTGATGAGATTATGATACAGAGATGTACATTGGTTCCTAGTGCTTATCATCAGTTATGGAATAGTTTGATGCCTCGAGATGAGAGTTGTGATGGGCACGACATGGCAACAGGTTCTGTAGTTGATAGCTCGATAATACATGACTTAGAGCAGGAGTTTTGGAGTGATGCTTTAGCAAGTGTTGTTATTGATTCTACTCCTGTGGCTATGACATCTCATGACTTAGCTAGTGATCAATCACAGTGGGTTGTATCACTTGTTCATGGTGAGCTGTTGACTGAGGTGGGTTTTTTTAATCAACATTATATTGCAGGGTATGTACATCAGTTAACAATTGATCCTTATGCTGAGGAGTTGATGGCAGGAAAATTTGGTTTGGGTTCCATTTCTTGTTGTTTATCTTGTGATGGCTTTTCACCATCAGGGGTGCATGGGAGTTATGGTTATGAGACAGTGGCCAATGATCTACAGAGTTGTGTTGACTGCAGGAGTTGTACAGTGTGTGGATTCTCCATACTTGGTATAGTTTCATTTGAGAGCATTCACCATTGTTGCAGAGTTGGATTGTACATTCCATATAGGCCAGTGGAATGCATTGATGGTATTTACTATGTTTGTAGTCCACTTTACTTGGGTTTTGATATTCTAAGAGTTGGTGTCTCATGGCTTTTTGACTGTGGTAATGGTGATTTTGGAGTTTGGTTGAGCTATAATTGCCAGTTTGATTATGGATTCCTCTTGGTCATATTGTAGAGGATCTTGCAAGAGTCTTTGTTAATTGGTAGTAGTATAGTTCATGACTACATTTGGGATCCAGGAGGATTGATTGGTTTATTGTTCAGCCATTGCTTGAGGAAAAGCAATGTTTGGGAGGGGAGGACTTGTCATGTCCCCTTTTCAAATAATTAAAAAATAATAATCTTTGCTAAGACAGGTAGGCCCAAGAAAGTGAAGTTTCGGAAAAAGGGAGTTAATCTTTGGTAACCTTTGGACTAATAAATGATAATTATTATTAAAATATGTTTCATTAACCTCTCTTGGACATGAGTTACAGTTATGCCCTTTTTAAAGAGGTTTGGAGGCATTTTGGTGGGGATTACAGAACTGGGATTTTGCTCATTCTTTGTTATTCTTCAGAGGCTGCCAAACCTGTGGAGAAGGAGACCCAAGAACGGGAGTTTGCAGGTTTCCAGGGAGACCCAAGAATGGGAGTTTGTAGATTTCTAGGAAGGCTAAGGACGGGAGTTTGAAGCCATTCCATGTGCATGCTCATACAGAGTTTGCCTTTGTGCTGAACAGTGCAGATTTGTGAGTTTCCGGGTGTATTTTTGTAAGAGTTTGGTGTTTCCGGTTGAGTATTTCATATCAGTTTTGGTTGCTGCTGTATTTTATACTTTAATCTATTTAAATAGATCTAAATATATATATTGGGACATGATTAAACTTCTGAGATAGATTATTAGTGTTCTTGTGGTGTTTCCGGGCATATTTTGTGCTATTTCGGGAGCCCGATGAGCATAGTTTTGGTCCTACATTTTTGAGCTGTTGTGTAAAGGCTATACGGATCTGGAAATGTCAATTTGTAGGCTGTTATGCTGCTGAAAGTTCTGTAAAAATTTCCATTTTCAGATTCATTAATAATTTGTGAAGTTGTGAAGCTTTTAGCACTATTTTCAACATACCCGATTTGGGGTTTTTTGAGGAATTTGGTGGATCTTTGGGATATTAGTTGTTTGATTTTAAAGATCTGATTAGAGGTTGGAAATATCATGAAAAATCAGAAAAGGGACATTTCAAAAGCAAAGAAGTTGGTGAACAAAAGTGTTACAATGAAAAAATTTTAAAATAGTAAAGAGTACATTATTCCTCCTATACAACCAACACACACCGACTCGGTAGTAGGAGTATATTCTTCAACCAACAAGAATGGGTATTTTTTTAATAGATTATTAAATTAAAAAAAAAAAATAACATGGATTTTGATGGATCAGAATATGCCAAGCTACAAACTCAATCAATTCAAGTGGCTAATTGCTTAGATTCACTGATAAAATAAATGTGATAAAGTTTGAAAAATTAAAAAAATACAAATAAAATGATGCAGGCTGTAGGAAGGCCGAAATGGCCAATAATCCAAAGGAATGGCACAAACTAATGGAGTAGAGGGGACAATAGAGTAAAGAAAAATGGAGGAAGTTGTAGTGGATTATGGAAAAAACTTATTAAAGAAGATTGTAAAGTGAAAACAAGTTGAAGGAATGAAATTTAAAACACAGGTAGTGCTCAAACAAAGGTAGATTTTGTGATTTCAAAGTAATAGAATAGATTTAAAAAAAAAAAAAAAAAATTCAAAAAAATGAATTAAAATTCTTTAAATCTATTCGTTCTTAATTCTTGCAATAAAATCTTTGTTAAAAATAAGTAGAGATTGTGTACTTTTGAGAAGAAATTTGCAATCGATTAATGATATATCTATAATGAAATATGCAAATGAATAAATGGATATAAGAAAGCGAAAAAATAGATTTTAAACTTGTAAAGAAAATATTAAGAAGAGAGCCAAGTTTCTTTTGTTTTGGCAGCAAACCTTCCAAAACAAGAAAAAAATGGAAGTTTTTGCAATAAAAAGACCTTTTGGTCATGGCAAGTCTTCCAAAGAAGTTTAGAATAATAAAAATACAAGATATACTAAAAAAATCTGCAGTTCACAAAGATTAGTCATGAAGCTAAAGCTTCTCTTCTTCTTTTAACAACAATGTATCCAAAATACAACAACCTTCAAAAAATTAATTCAAACAAGGATTAGCAAGCTGTGATACCATGTTAGAAATAATGAAATCAAAATTAACTAAAATGAAGAACAATAAATTAATCCAAGAGACTTTGAAATGAAAATAGTTACCATACTTTATGTTAGCTTTCCAAGATCAACACAAGAGAGGAGACAATGATTTTGAAAGGGGAAATAAAAGGAAACTCCTTGTGAATTATATGAATGAGGAAAATTCCTAAAGAATCATTAGAGAGAGAATGAGATAAAGTGGAGCCAAAGGCTCATTACATGAACTTAATAGTGATTATGTGTTGCTGAGAATGAGAGAAAAACATCTCTTATAAATAGATAAGAAGAGGATTTATTTAGTAACTCCCATATGAATGATTGCCACATTCACAAGTGTGTTCTTAACAAGTTTCATGATCCTCTTAAGGAGGAATAACTATTTTCCTTATAAAACAAGTTATAAAAAAGAGTTTTTCTCAAACATGAATAATAGGACAAGCAACTGACGTGTCCTCACATGTGAACTAGAGGACAAATAACATAAGGGATAACTTGGTTTATCACATTTAATAAATAAATACAACCAAGGAAAGATTGCTAATTCTAATAGGTTTAAAGGCCATAAAATTTTGCCTCCAAAATTATTGATGTCATACCTGCACATGTCTCAGTACTTAACTGACATGGATCAATACTAGGATTGACATGTGTCAGTACCTTGTTGATATGTGTGTCCTTCAATGATGTAGTCATCACATGATTTAAAAAAAAATAAAAATAAAAAGCATGGACTTTTCAAAGTTCTTTTTGAAACCATTTTTTAAAAAAATGCATTTCCTTTTTTTAATAAAGTGCCTTTTTGTGATTAATTTTTTAATAAAATATAAATTGTTGCCTCAGGAAGCATGCCCATATCTACGAGCATTTTGTTTCCTTACTAGTCAACTGTGTCCAAATTAGAAAAATTATATATGGAAATAAGGGTTTTTGGATGCTACAAATCCAACGGTGAGGTACCTTTGCACTCAAAATGTACCAAAAAAGCTAACTCCCCCAGATCCAATACAAAACACCTATGAAAACTGAAACCCTCTAAAATAGAAGACACAAATCTAAAAACCAAACCAAACCTCTAATAAACAAATTAGGGGCATGAAGATCTGAAGGTCTAATACCATGTTGAAGTTGATGAAAGCTCAATGCCACACCTCCCAAGAATCAGCTACATGTAAACACCTATCATAGAAATACATAAGCAAAAGCTATGGAGGCTTGAATTCATAGATCCAAAAAGGAGACATTCTTGATGAGCAAAAAGGAAATGTTCTATTATTAAAAGTGAATTAATAAATTACATAGAGATCCATTCTTATAAAAGGAGATCAAAACCCTAACATGTTACTAACCTAGGTTATATGATAATAATTAATAAAAGAATTAATTATTATATGCCCAAAGTTTATCTTAAGTGAACTAGAGATAATAAGTGACTTAATAATTAAATCAATATGATTTAATTAATAAGAGAATACTTTATTACTCTAACATACCATAATAAGAATATATCACCCAAACAAAAGTAAAGACCTTATTAAGATCATTCTTAAGGTCTCTCTTGCTAATGATAATCTAGAGGTTGATTGGGGGAAGTTGAGATCAAAGATTCACCATGTCTTTGGAGGTGTTGATAACAAAGCAATTTTCGCACTACATGCACCAAGTCATAATGTGAAAATTTTCAATGCTTTAAATTTTTTAGATGTGAGTTTTACAATTCCTTCTAGTTTTCTAGCAGTGATGGGAAAAGGATTTTGAGAAATTTATGCAATTAATAATGTGTTGGAATTGGAAGGTAAGGATTTTATGGAGGCTTGAAAGAAAAGGAGGTTACTAGTATAGACTTCATCAAATAACTAATTCATTTTTTGTTGATATAGTTATGCAACTCTATGCCAAATAAACTATAATGAAGAAATAAAATCAAGAAGTGCCTTCACATATCAATAAAAATGCATGTTATGATGGGTTAATGAAACAAGGGAATGTGATGTATCCATAGATACAGGTTCTTGGCATAATTTATTTTTCCTAAAAGAATGGAATCATGATGAATGACTATGTGAAATAGGTTAAATTAAAAAAATATAATATAATTTTAAATATTAATATGAAAACATGGATAAAGTGTTCCTATATACATTAAAGAACCTCAACATATAACATTTTTGTTAAATAACATAAATTGAGAGTTCATAGGAGAGTAGAAGTCAATCAAGCTATCAAAGAAAAAATATTTTTTAAATTAATCTTATGGGATGATAGTGGGACATATATTTGAGTGTTTGAGACATCCTTGATTCATAAAAGAGTGAAATTATGCCAAAAAAATGTCCTCTAATAACATTGATAAAAACTCATCTAGAAATAACAATTTTTTATCAGATGATGGAAAGATGGTGAAAGAGATGGTATAGTGGTGCATGTTTCATAATATTGTGATATTTGAGACATGATTTTTTCTCAATAGAGATTGAACTATTGTGCAAAGAAAACTAACTATGGTAGTAATTATTGGCTATTGTTTCCCCCATGTAGCCTATCATAGATAATTGATTTGATAAACCTCCAATGGCCTAGATATGTCATAGGTGGGATAACATGAAACATTCATGGTTAATTTTCATGTTAACCCTCTTGCATTGTTGTAATGCTTCACCATTGCATTGAAGTGGTGATATCCCCACTCTCCTTAATGCTCAAATGCATGCACTGTTTCCATGTGTCAAAGCTTTCGCATCAGATAGCTTTCAATGGTTAATGAAATCGAACCAAAATTGATGATCATTAACTTTGCATATTTCGACATTTTTCCTACCATATTTCTCCATTCTATTCATGCAGTGGTGTTGCAACATTTTTTGAAGGTTAAAGTGCCAAAATTTGGCCACATAGTGTAGGGTTAACCTTTCATGTTATCCCTTCCCATGCTCTATTTTCTACTTTTTCATGGGGAATGGTGCTATGTCAGATTTTTTTGGGCTTCTATATGCCAAAGGGGTGTTGTGGGCCCATGCTAATGTCACATTTCTCAAGGTTAATGGTGTGTATCTAATTTTATTAATCAATGACCATTTTTTTTGACATTTCACAAAGATATTTTTATTTGTGGATTCGTGGAGGTCAATGGGTCAATTGTATAGGTATACATGGGTGGGTTAAACTTCATGTTTTTCCTTTCTAATATTTTGACAATGGCTTGATTTGATTTTTTGTTGCCATAACACATTACCAGTGCTAGTACTTTAATATTGGGTAACTTTTGGGGCCTTGTTTGCATGATACCAATCCATATCCATGCCTTTTTAATGCATATAATGATCAAATATTTTAGATTTATCATTCTTACATATGGGTGAATTCATTTTTGGCTTTCTTTCACTTCCAACAACAAGTTACTACATAGATCAAAGTTATTTATGATATTCATTCATTGTTTCTCTATAATCTTTAACTCCATAGCGGTTGGCATTTGAACTTCATGTAAGATCTGAGTTATGTCTAATCTATAAAGGCAAGTTTCTAAATAGTTTTAGAGGTTCTTGTTTGTTTGGATTTTGTAGCAGTGGTATGTTCTATAAATACATTTCTTTTTCCTTCCATTAATGAAGCTTCTCTATTTTAACCTCTTATTTCCATTCATTAGTATGTCCATGTTGATTGCCTCACTTTGAGTGTTTCTTTTCCATTTTATAACATTTTCATGTTCCATTAAGTATGTTATCAGTTGTTGCATAGTGAAATTAATTTTCCTTTTAGCACTTCAACTAGTTCCAAGCCTACATATGGTCTTGTGGAAGGTAGATTAGAGTTGAGAATAGTTTATTTGAGTGTCTCATTGATGTGGAGTGCATTCATAGGAAGAGTTAGTAACCAAGTTTCAATCTAGTGCATCATCCCCTTTCCCTTTCAGCAATTTACTTTCATGCACTCTCTCCCTTTTCCCTCAAAGAAGTAGTTTAGATGCCCCCTGATTATAAGTTGGAATTCTCCAAAGATTCAACCTTAGAGCACAAGTCCCACACATGGAGGTTGTTTCCATGTTACATGAGATTGCTTTAGGGTAATACCTCAAGCAAGGATGAAAACTTTTGTATCAACAATAATGTCCAGAACCTTGAGTTTGAAAGAGTGGATAGGATCATTCAACTAGTGATTCTCTATCTAGATTGATCAACCATGGCTTGAGAGAAAGGAGAACAAGTTTTTAATCTTCTCTATGAAGTAAACTAACTTGAATGTCACATTTACACATTGCTTAGAATATGATCTCCATATGCTAGATCATAATGGAGGGGAAGACCTGGTTTAATCATCACTCAACAACCAATAATTTGAAGGCAGCATAGGTTTCTTGTAGTGAAATTTGAGGCTAGAAAAATAAGTTGATAATGATCTCCTCTAGACAAGTATTTTGGGTCTTTTGAGAATAAGACATAGTTTATAGCATATAAGGATGAATCCTTTTTGGATGTGTAGCACTTAGATGTTCCAATTATGTATTCTATGGGTGAGGACATCATTGATACAATTCATGAGCATCCTCAAAGTGATGACTATAAAAATGATCAAAAAATTGAGAATCAACTTCAGTGGGAGATGATTATGTTGGAAATATTAACCACCATTATGTGGTGAGAAGACACAATAATACTTTTAATGTGATAGTTTTTCAAAGGCTCTATATGAGTAGAACTCATAATGCACTATTACCTCTCTCTTGAAAAGTTAGTTCTATAGAGGGAGTAAAATGAACTATTATTGTATAACTTGTTATTGTAATAAAGGACCATAGATGATGCAAAGTCATTAACACAATATTGTTGAAAAGTATGTATCTAAAAATTGCAAAATTTTCTAGATGATTCCAAAAATGTAACTGATCATTATCTACATTTTTATCCCTTGGAAAAGCCAAAATATGTGATGCCTATAGTATAATATTAAAAAGGCCAACTTTAGAGGTTATATGAAACAATTAATGGAATATGTAATGGTCCCAAATAGGAGATAAGGTGTTGAATGTTTGAGAGACTATTTTTAATCTTTTCTGTGACTATCTTGGGTAACATGGGTCAAGGATAAGCAATACATGTCTAGAAGGGTTTTTACATGACATTTTCAAACCACATGTTGTTAGGAAAAGTTGTGAGAATCTCCTAAATGGAGAGTTTGAGCATTAGTTTGTGTTTCCAAGATCAGGTACTAGAATGATGATTTTAAAGTTCATGCCAACATGATTTGAGGTGAAAATTAGAACTCTTCTAAGAACTCTCCTTGCTAGTATGTTCTAATATACCATTTATTTCATAATGCATTATGAAAGTCTTACAATGTGTTATTTTTCTTGCATAATGGTTTCCCCATGACAATCAATGTGTTGTGTATTTATTGTTATTTCATTTATCTAAGTACTTTTGGGGAAAATATTACAAAATTGATAAAATACTATAATTATACACATTATTATGTAACTTGGTGTATAATACCTATTTTATCAACACTCACTCACTTGTTTTATGCATTGTTTAAGGTTTAATAAATATTGAAACAATATGATCAAGGAAACAATCCATCTAGCCTCATATGCCATCATGAATCTAAGTGCTAAATTGGGATACTTGCAAAAAAAGAAAAAAGAAACAACCATTCCATACATGAATTCTCTCACCCTACATGACATCAAAAGTGAAAGGCACACAATCTATCACAAGATTAAAAAATAGAAGTCTCATGTCAACTAAAATCTCATGCACAAGCACTCAAACCAAATGTATCAATATTCATAGATAGCTATTAAGAACCAATTTCTATAATTAAAATAGTATGAACAAAAAGTGCTAACACATCTAACTATGCAATACTCAAACATATATAAAACTTATCAATTAAAACTAATAGCATCAATGTATACAATATATAGCATTGAAGTATAATCTCTAAGTGTAAACATCTGACACACACACACATACATGATCCCACTATATAGGTAATGTCAAATCTAAAAACAATTCATATATCCTAAAGATATCAATCTAACCATAAAAAATAATATCTATAGCATGTAAAAAAATAATCTACATGTGCAAGTCTAACAAATCTCTGATGATTTCCATTATTTTTCTTAGTTAAGAGATGAAAGAGATAAAGGAACCTCTAGGTCATTTCACACATGACAACACACAAATAAAAACTAATGAACCCCTAGCTCCAACATTACTACAATCCAATTAATCTGAAGCCTTACATCCATGTATATAACCAATACCAAATAAAGAAACACTAGAAATCAAAACTTGTGAAATGTATTTCTAGATATATACCTTTGTGCATCATTAGATCAAGAATGATCTCTCCATACTCCAAATAAAAGTAAAATCAACATGCAAAATAATTTATCCTCTTAGGCAAAACTTCCTTATATTGATGAACAAACACATGGAAAATTTCCACTAACTCAGACAATGCTATATGACTATTCCTGAATTTTTTTATGCCAACTAAAGAATGAAAAGGATGAAGAGATAGGATAAACTACCTTAAAGTGTTGGAAATGTAGGAGTAATTGAGAGGGAAGGGTTGAATCAGTTACCACTAAAATATATCCCAGATCCCTTAGATTTCAAATAAAATTGATTATTATTGATATTTGCTATACACATAGAAAATTCTATAACTCGGTAAATGTAGAATGTGATTTAATTTTAATTGAACTTAAAATGTTAATAGTTATTGATTTGCAAGCATAAGAGAAATAATATGAACACATGAGACACTAGGATTTAACATGGAAACCCAATATGGGAAAAACCACCAATGTAACTAGTTACTATTTTCACTCTTCTAAAGTGAGCCTTGTTAGGAGCCAACCTGGTTAAAAGTTACAAAACACACTATTAGGTGTGACCTTGTTAGAGAATTTAATCACCCTGTAAGGAGTGGCCTTGAAAGAGGTCTTAAAACATTTCAATAGAACTATCACCTTGTTAGAGGATTTACAACTGGCTGTTAAACCAACTCTGTTAAGAGATTTTAGATCACTGTTACAATGGTAAGAAAGTAATCTTTGTAGAGTAATCTTTAGGAATGCTTGGTAGACAAATAAAACTATCTATCTGACCAAGTGATCTTGGTAAGCACTGATTGATAACTGATATGATATTTGTGTAACATCAAAGACAACACACAATTAGGCAATTATATCCAACAATCTCCTTCTTTGGCATTGATGGAAACACAACATGTCATAGCACAATGAAATTTGAGAACAAGACTTCCACTAATAGAAATTTTCTCCCTCTTAAATTTTTACCAAAAAGCTTCTTCTTTCATCCAGTAATCTCCCTCTATGAAGGAATTACATAACTTCTATGATAGTATACTTCTCCCTTAGAAAGATATAATTTTTTTTTGAAAAGATATGACAATAATCTTCTCCCTCTTTGACAACACATGCCAAAGACAAAACATACCAAATTATTATCAATGTACCTTGAGTACTGATTCATATGCAATATTCCCTTTGACTATGCTATATCAACTAATTGATCTTCAACTTGATTCATATTGATGCATCACTAAAACTTTATTCAGTGAGCTTTAGATAGGGGAATGACCCCTAGCTTACCTCTTAGATATATGAATGCATACTTAGGTAATGGCTTGATGGATATGTCTACAATCTATTCTTTTGTGTGAAGATATTCCAATTTAATTTCTTTATCCTACACTAGTTCTCTAACAAAATGATATGTCATAGCAATGTGCTTTGTTTTGAAATGCATCGGTAGATTCTTTGATATGTTAATTGCATTGTTATTATCACAATACATGACAACTAGTTCTTTGATCTCAACCTTCATGCCTTCCAACAACTATTTAAACCAAACAATATAAGAACAATTCACTGCTACTGCAACATATTCTACTTCCTACCCAATCAGCATCAGTGAATACCTTTAGGTCTAAGTTTCTTCCTATTTTGTACCATAAGCCATAGTCTTCAGTACCTTTCAGATATCTCAAAATTCTTTTGATTACCATCATATGATTTTCTTTGGGTTTAGCTAAGAATCTTTCCACTATCCTAACTACTAAAGTAATATCAGGCCTTGTATAAACTATGTACTATAATTTTCTAATCATTGATCTATATAAGGTCTGATCTACCTCTTTTGAATCATCATCTTTGGTAAGATTTAGTCTAGTACACATGGGGGTTCCAACTGGTTTTGAATCTTCCATTCCAATTTTTTTGAGTATCTCTTTGATATACTTAGATTAAGTAATGTAGATACCATTCTTGTTTTGCTATATCTAAAGTCCAACAAAGAATTTATCTCATCAAACATGGACATTTCAAACTCTTTGTTCATTTATTTTAAAAATTCTTTACATAGATCATCATTCCCTATAAATAGAGTGTCATCCACAAACATTTTTGCCAATACAATCTTGTTATTTGGTCCTTCCTTTATGTACAAACTACTGTTATTATTAGTTTTCTAAAAACCAATCTATATAAGGTAGTTGTGTAACCTTTCATACCATGCTCTAGGAGCATGTTTGAGACCATACAATACTTTGTGTAATTTGTAGACTATGTCCTTTTTGTTTAGTCTGGATGCACAATATAGACTTCTTCATCAAGAATACCATTGAGAAATGAAGATTTAACATCCATCTAATATACTTTGAATCTTTTGTGAGTAGCATATGAAAGTAGAGTTCTAACACCTTATAATCTTGCAATAGGAGAAAAAGTCTCACCATAATCAATTCCTTCTTCTTGAGAATATCCTTTACACACTAGTCGTGTTTTGTTTCTTGATACTTGTCCATCTTTGTTTAGCTTATTTCTGAATACTCATTTTGTTCCAATCACATTTTTATCTTTAGGCCTAGGAACAAGATTCCACATTTTTTTTCTTCTCTATTTGTTCTATTTCTTCATTTATAGCCTCAATCCAACTTTCATTTTCCAATGCATCTTTAACATTTCTAGGTTCAAAATTAGTAATTAAACATGTACCTTTTAGCTTATTTCTTGTCATAGTACCTTCTAATTTATGTCCAATAATCTGATCAGGTGTATGATGCCTTCTGACATATTTAGCAATATAGGTTCTTTTCATTTTGAATGAATTCCACTGCCTTCATTTTAAATTTTAACTTCTAGCTCTGGTTGCTCGAACTTGGTAGGCATTGGCTTGGTAGCTTCAAAATGTGACTTGGGTCCTTGTGACTCGGTTTGAACTTCTTGCAACTCAATAACTAAGGAAGACTTGGGAGTTGAAGTCTTCTTATTGATAAATGTGTCTAGCAATGTATCAAGTTCGATGTAAACAAATCACCTATAGTCTTCTGGTTCCTTTTTGCTTTCTTCTTTAGTCCTTTTTGCAAACTCATCAATTCTCACATGTGCACTTTCTATGATTTTATGAGTAGACAAGTTCAAACATCTATATGCCTTACTTCTACAAGAATATCCTAAGAATATACCTTCATCACCTTTCACATCAAACTTACCTTTTCTAGACTCTTTTAAGATATAGCATTTACTTCCAAAAACTTTCAGGTAACTTACATTGGGTTTATAGCCATACCATAATTCATAGAGAGTTTTGTAAGAGTCCTTCTTTAACTATACTCGGTTCAAAGTATGAACTGCAGTGCTGATGGCTTCCTTCTAGTATTTGATAGCAATGCTCTTTTCAATCATTAGAGTCCTCACACAATCCATGATAGATCTATTTCTTCTTTCAGCTATTCCATTCTGCTCAAGAGTACCAGGGGCTAATACCTATCTTTTGATTCCTCTTTCAATGCAAAAGTCAATGAATTCAAGGTATGTGTAGGATCATGGTGTGCCAAAAAGTGGCGATGTCAAAAAAAAAAGAGTTTGAAGATGCCTAAAAGAGCTTCAAAATCCGCTCTGACTTTTTTTTACCTATCCAGGAACCAAACCTGGAAGGTTAAGCCGAGCCTTATCGGATATCTGATTTTAAATCAAATATCTGACTAATAATTATAATCATATAATAGTATGATATTTTATTTAATATTATTATTATTATTTAATATAATATTATTATTAAATAATAATAAGATATAGTAATAATATCATATTAAAAAATAATAATAATATTAAATAATATATCATACTATTATATTATAATAATAATATTATTTTTTAATATAATATTATTATTATATTATAATCGTATAATATTATACTATAATAATAATATTATAATGTATTATATTATAATAACATATTATATTATAATAATATAATATAATATTTCATATATTATAATATATAGTAATGTAATATAATATATATATAAGATATAATATAATAATAAAAAGTAATATCTTATAATATAATATATAATAAAAAAGTATAATATATTATAAATTATAATAATATAATATAATAATAATATTATTATATAATATAATATAATAAATATAAAATATAATATAAAGTTATATAAAATGTAATCTATATTATATATTATATGTTATATTATATATATTGTACTCATTTTATGTTATTGTGCCATATTGGATATCCGATACTTATACATTGGATTAAATAAAATCACAGACCCGTGAGCCCTCATTTTACGCGAATTTGGGGCCAGTATTGCCATAGCAGATCGGATATCAAATACGAGATCGGATATCAGATATCAGTTATGTCCCCCCCCCCCCCCCCCCCCGACTCATTTTTAACCTAAATTTAATATATTTTAACATGATTTTGTTTGTTTTAGTTGAATCTAGGGTTTTTTTTGACAAAAATGGTTAAATTTTAGATTTTTTTTTAATATATATTACGTTTTGCAATTCAATAGGAATGGCTGATCAAAATGATGACACTGAGGCAAGGAATAATATTCCTCGTAACCCACCACCAAACGATCTAGTATCCCCACAAAACCCTCCACCAAATGATCCTCTACCTCCTCAAAACCCTCCTCGAATCAAGGTTTTGATAAATGAAAATCTCACTGAGTTGACAGGTTTGCATAGAACATACAATAATGTACCTGCACTGGCTCCTATGTTATCCACGTTAAACACCATAGTGGATAACATTGAAACCCTTACAAATCAACAAAATGCCGCTCTTCGTTGGCATGATGAAATGCACCAGATGTTTGATGATGGTTTGGATTATGATGAGGTCGCGGCCCTCAACATAACCAAAGACGATTTGGCTAGCCTTTTTGCTAACCAAAAAACAGGTATACCAGTTGACCCAAAAAAAATGAAACTATCGATTAAATGGTGCACAAATGACACCATACGTGCAAATTTTTGGGACCATTGGTGGATGGTCTTTGATATCCCTCTACATGGCAATTTAGACATACCATTTTATTTCCTTAGAAAATTATATGCAGAATTTGTGTTGAAACTTAAAGTGAACTATTGGAGCATGAAGCCCAACATGGGCTTAGGACTAGGAGCTCCTCAGGATAGACCCTCTTCCTAGTGGAAGAAACTTGGCACTTTTGTCCCCCCCCTTGATATCTCCCCCCCTCCTTGAGTGCAACATCCAGATATTACGGCAGAGGCTAGCTCTTAGACCATCAGAGCCATTCATAGGCTGAGTAGCCTAATGATATCTCAGGCTAGGTCAGTCCTGCCTCCTCATGTTGATGATGTTGGTGCTAGTTCATCATCGGCTAGCTCATCACACATTTGTGTGCCTCACACTTGCATTACATGCAAGAATATTTTCCTAGGTCCCATAGGTGATCTTCCTGAGTATCATTTTGTATTAGATGAGGATACACCAGACGCACGTGTAGAGGCTACAAACCTTGATGCGAGAGAAGAGGGGAATGCAGAGGCATGGACTCCTTCGGTGTCGGTACGTGTATACATTTTTTTGTTATGACATATGTGATTTAAAGTTAATTTTTATAATAGAGTAATTTTAATTTTTAAGCCATACTGACTTTTACATGTATATGATCTTCATTCATGTTTAGTTGATGACTGAGGAGGAGCTCAAATAGATAGATGATGCTACACTCTCGGCCATTTCATTTGGCCTTGAGACATCTACGGTACATTATGTTGTGTTCGCATTTTTTTTCTATTTGATATTGTAGCATATATGGTTGCTAATCTTTCTTTTATCTTGCAGATACCACCTACCCCAGGGGGACAAAGTGCGGGGGGTGAGCCAACATGAATTGACAAAGGAAAGGTAATTAGATGTTTTCTAATTGATTAAATATTGATGCATTCTTGTAAAATGTTTGTTGTAATCTCATTTAATTACATTCTTTATTGTATATAGGGTGTGGCTACTGGCGATGAGCCTATACAGATTCGGCATCCTAGATCATCAGGGATTTTCATTCGCATAGAGAGCCCCATTGTTTGTATAAGTATCATTTATTTTTTATTTTTTTATTGATGCAGAGGAAAGTATGATTTTTTTCCGTACAATTTCTGTGATTTTTTCCATACCAATAATGATTCATGTCTTGCATATGTTCATTACAACTTAAATAGGCTTGTATGCACCTGTCCAACTGACCAAGTTGGTTACAAAGGTTTATTTAATCAAACAAATACCAAATTACTACTTTCCCTCCAAAACTAATATGACCATTTGAATTTGAAATTCAAATCTCAAACTATAGTTTTTATGCATTCCCTAACTTTCTAAACTATTCCATTGACTCAAAATTGGTCATATGGATTTATTAAATGCAACTAAGTATGAAACTATCCTAAGACTACCCCATATGGCTCTTTTGGCCATTTTACATCATGTTGCCCTTAGGTCCTTACTAGGACTTTTATGACTATTGTCTTTCAAAGTACATTTTTTATTACATAATTCTATTATTGGTTTTAATATATCCCAATTAACAATCAATGATTTCTTTGATCCTCTATCTTCATCTGGTACCAAGGCTCTCTTAGATGATTTAATAGGTGCCCCTGCACCAAACACCCCACCTTCAAAGCAACTCTTGTCCTAAGAGTTAAGGGATACTATCTTCTTTCCTCCCATCCTTCTAGAGGGATGTTTGCAACTTTGCACCTACAATGTATTACCCTGCACACCTGCATACAAATCATTAGAAACAAAAAGCATTGGATCCTTATTACTAGTCATGGTAACCTTACTGCCTGCTGATTGTGAATAGTCATGTTTTATCCTTGACAAAGGCTGAATAACTTGTTGTCTGAGGTCATGCTGACCCTGTCTCTTATCCTCCATGGATATGTTCACTTCTTTGTTCACTGTCATCACAAAAGGACACCATACTATTCCTAACATCACTCCTTTTGCTGTCACTGTCTGTTTGTAAGAAGAATTCTGAGTTTTGTCTTGAACAATCTCATCCTTCATAACCAAAAGAGATGGCTTTAGTGGCAAATATTTCATATCATGTTTACTCTCCCTCTGCTCCTGCAATTTCACAAACTCTTTCTTGCCAAAAAAAATAACTCTTTCCTCATCATGACCAGTCAAAGGATTTAGCTTAAACTTCAAACCATCTTTTTGTACTATATAAACAATTGATGAGCCAAAATGAATAGTGTTCCTTGAGGCTTGCCAAGGCCTTCCAAGGCTTACATGGCAGCATGTCATTAGAATGACATCACATATAACTTGATTTATATTCTCCTATAGAGAAATCCACTATTGCTTGCTCCCTTACAACAATATTTTGTGCATCATTGACCCAAGATGCCCTATATGGTCTATCAATAGGATACTTCTTCAATCCTAGTTTATTTACCATTTCATAAGACACTAAATCATCAAAGGAACTAGAGTCTATTATCATCTTACAAATCCTACCATGGCTCATGCAATTTGTCCTAAAAATGGATGGTCTGGTCTCCTTTTGCTACTGCATTTGTGGTCCTCTTCTCACCATCAAAGATTCTCCTTCAAGTTCAGGGTCTGCATTATCGTACTTCTTTTCTTCCTCTTCTCCTTGGGTCAAGGTGACTCTCCTCTCCTCCTTCCTGAAATCCACACCTTTCTCAGGGCACTTGTAGGATTGATTTCCTACTCCTCCACATGTGAAGCATTTACTTATGAAAACACTATTACCTCTTCCACTTCCAAATCTCACTCCCCTAAAACTTCTTCTTATCTCAGATGTAATCTCTTTTCCTTTATCTTTGTCTTGATTGTTTGAAGTGTCAAACTGACTTCTTACACCTCTTCCTCTCATTGTTCCACCTACTCTCTGATTTTCTTGCCTCTCATTCTTTCTTTTCAAATTCTCCTCTACCTGGATTGCCAACTGAAAACATTCTCCAAGTGTCCTTGGTACATTCAATCCTATTTCATCTTGAATATTGTACTTGAGGCCATTAATGTATCTAGCAACCTTCTCATCTTCATCTTCTAGTCCTCCCCTAATACTCAGGGTATGGAATTTCTTAGTATAGGACATGACATCCATATCCCTCTATTTCAAATTGTTCCTTCTTATCTTTAAATTTGGATTGCTAAATCAGATGGCAAGAATTGATTTCTTACCATGGTCTTCATTCTCTCCTAATTTGAAATCTTATTCAATCCCCTTTTGATGCAGAGTCTACAGCAACTACCTTCCACAAGCCAATAAATGGTTGTCACAATCCAACTTAGGATTCTAGGACTTCTCACAAGTCCTCTTACCCACTCCGGGTATACTCAACCTCCAAGTCAAACAAGGCAATCCCACTTCAAAAGCCTCACCAACTATCACCAGAAATGGAGGCAATCATGGACATACTATTCCAACCCAAACTCATCAATTATTTTTGTTCCACCAAACTCCCAGCACACCTTTGCACTTCTAGGCCTACAAACCTTGTAGCCTTCCAATTAGCTTCTTTGCACTTTTCTCCTAGTATCCCTTAATAGCATAGGGACTTCTCCATATGTCCAAACACCCTTCTTGGCACCTACTAAGAATCCAAAAGCTTTTGGGTTGATCTTGCTCCAGAACCCTCCAAACCACTTCTTGGTACTTAGGCCTAGTTGATCAAGTTAGGCTAGAGCTTCAAGGAAGAATGGGAAAGGTGGGTTTCCAAGACCCAAAACACTTAAGGAAATATCCAACATAGTCAATGCATCCAACTCTAGCACTCAAATATATTAGAAGTGCTTTCAACCATGACTGTCACCAATTACCTTGCAAAAACCGGTCAAGCACATGGGCTTGCTTGACCTAGGGCTGACTTGGAAAAATAGTTTCCCTTCTCTCCAGGCCTCCAACCTCTAGCATTATGTTTCCTAGTCTCCTAACTTGCATATCCCTCAGTTTTAGAGGGTGCCACTAGTGGGAATGCAAGTTAGGGATGCATTTGTGGAAGGGTCTAGTAAACAAGGCTTTTCAGACCACCTTCTACTAAAATGCAGATAACTTTTAAACCCCAACTCCTTTTTGAGTCAAACCATAACCAAAGTTTCCTAACTCACCCCTGCAACTATTTCATACACTTAGCAATCATAAAAGTTCCATACAGATCCATACCAGCGTAACAATCGAGTGATTACCAGTAAATTTCCAGAAAATTGAAGTTTTTATTATTTTTTATCCAAACCACCGTACACTCTGATCTCCCCCTTTCAACTGAGATCACATATGACATATATAAAGTTCTACATGACTGTTGGAACAACCATATAGGCGTTCCCAACCATAAAACAAACAAACAACCACTTTTTGCTAATACTGTTTAGACTCTAAATACCCTAATCTAAGGCCTTTTGGTCCCATGGAGTCACTTGGTTTATAACCACACCAAAATGCTTGTGGGCCTTACATGTGCCTTTATTACAAAACATAGACCAACTTGTAAAATATGGACCAAACCTTTATTCCAACTTCCTAATCTACTTGAATCCTCGCTTTCATGGAGTGGCAAGGTGTTCGAAAACATAGATACTTGTTCCCCCTTGCCACATAGGTTAGGTGCCCTACACCACCTTTCCTCTCTCTCATTCTGAACACTAGTCCACCAACTGAGTGATGTTCCTCTCAGTCTTTCTTTTGCTACTTTTACCTTCTTATCTGCCTCTATGTCTTCAAGATCAAAGTAGTTCTCAAGGGCCTCTATCCACCCTAGCACTTCTTCACTATCCATTTTACCCTGGTATATTGGAAAATCAATATGGTTCTTCCCACCATTACCTTGTACTGCCTTAATGATTCTCATAAATCTCCTTTCTTCAGGATCATCTGTTGTCTCATGCTCTTGCCTTGCATTACCAACCTCTTCTTCTTCATGGTTCTCTCCATGATTTCTTCCTCTAACCTCTTCTCCTCTAGGTTCTTGCCTTTCCTTTTCTAAGGATTCTATCCTTGCAATAAGTTGTAGCCTCTCTCTTCTCATCTGTCTTTCTTCCCTCACTCTAGATGCTTCAAGTTCTCTCCTCTCTCTTTTCTCTCTTGCCAACTCTTCTCTCAATTCTTCAAGTTCTCTAGCCATTTGATTTTTAGGAGGCATTTTCACAACAAGCTTTCTTCCTTCCCAAGGTCCAACTCACTGATTCTCTATCTTTCCTCACCAACAAATCTTTGGACACCACTTATGTACCTTTCAACTCTGGGACACACAAGGAGGGATTAGACACTCCAAGGCTTCAACAAAGGGACCAGCACACTAAGGATGACAAAGACTCCTATGATGACGAAACCTACAACTTATCTACTCTCAAAAGACCTTGTTGATGATCTGATACCATTTGATGTAGAGGATGGAGGATCTAACCAAAAACTTGCAAATTCAAGCACAATATGGACCCAACCCCTATGTTTCAATGTTGTTCCCAAATGCACACAATGCCACCAAAGACTCCAAACTTGGATTTACATTCACCAAGTGTTCCCTCCACCTCTACACACCTTAGAAAAATTCAACCAACATTTTTATAAGGTTTCCAAACCCACAAATCTTTAGTAGATACAAAAGAGACCAGTTTTGCCCTTTATTAGGCTATTCTCTTCTTTGGATTAGCAGACCCTATTTTCTTAATTTTTCTCCCAAAATTTCCAAAACACCAAGAAAATAAACTAGCTTTTTAGATACCCTTTTTTTATTTTTATAACATATCCAAAAATCAGATATCACTCCTTTGGAAATATTGTACAGAACAGGGCAGTTTGTCTTAGAATTGGGCCTAATTAGACCACTTTTACAAAGCAAGTACCCTTCAAACTTGTAATCTGACTTAATACATTTTAATAGTCTCTATTAATTATCTAAATCAAAGGATTTTTAAGATTATAGGTCTTGGTCACACTCCTAAACACCCAAACTTCAAAACCCTCCTTAAAATGGCTTAAAAACCAGGGCTTGCTTGTTCAAACCCCAAAACTCAATTCTAGAAATTCTCCTTCAGCATTCACCATGAATTTAAATATCTAAGATGATATTACCACTCATTCCAATATCAGAAAGCACTTACAAAACAAAGGATTCTTGAAGTTTCTCTTGAAAACCAAGCACTTTCATTCAATTTTCTGAGACAGTCCGTACAAATCTGACCCTCCAGGCCATACAATCACAATTTAGAAGTTTCAACAGATGGTTAGTAACCCCCTCAACCACCTCCAATCAGTTTCATTTGTTAACTCTTCATAAAATTTAAATTATGGAGTTTTCCTCCAAAAAACACATAACCGTTACTATTCAAATTTCTAACTATTAAACTATGCTTTTAATGGGCTTATTGAATGTTTTGACTTGTCTAATGAAAATATATGATCATGACAACCTACATGAACCTATCAAATGACTCATCTACCATATGAAATCCTAAAATCCTATCTCATGCCCAATTACAACTTTTTTCCACATATGAGTCCAACATTATAACTTTTTATGCTTCCATGAGCCATAATTGGTGCAAGGATTGCCCAATTGACTTCAAGAGATGCTCCATGACCTCTGTAATGCCTTGGATCTTCAATGTTCCCCTGATGAGCACGGGATGCTCCTGCATCACTTATCTTCATAAATAAACTCAAAACTAATTTCCGTGATATTAACAACTACTATTTTGTATCTCATAGGAGACTCCTAGTGCACATGAGGTCCGACTAGAGAGTTATGTAGATTTGATGATGTGGCCACTCTCTCCTCAGGTGGAGTTTACAATAGTAAGTTTTAGTTTGAATTCATGATTAAATATGTTATAAATTTAGCATTGATGAGTTATAATGTTATAGTTTAAATTGTAGATTGATTTGACAAACGTATTTGAACATATACAGTCCACAATCAGCGAGGTACCATCATTGCCGATGGCATACGAGAGGACTTCTGACTAGTGCAGGAGGTTGACGAGAGAGGTATTTATTATAAAATTTTGATAGTATAAATCTTCATTACAAAAAAGATCATTATGCATTTGAGTAATTCAATCTTAGATAAGAAGAATCATATAAATTTAGTAGCCTAACTTTTGGTTTTCCTTTTTTGTTTATGTAGGAGGCATCCGATCCACCTAGTGCAGCGAAGAGGCTGCATTTTGATCATCCACCAGCACCCTAGGATATTATAATTGTCGTAGGATGCATCATGAGACATTTTGAGATGGCATATGCCACATTGTATACAAAAACATTGATATTATACACATTATGATGACATGATCAGCCACATTTTGTATATGGATTTATGTATTTTGATATATATTTGAGTACTTTGTCTATGGATACATGATCTTTGATATATATTTGTGTAAATTTTTTTCTATGGATACATGTATTTTGATATATATTTTTTTCATTTATGTACACAATGATATACATATTAATTTAGTATCTAGTAATGTTCAATTTATCGTGGATCATGTGTATTGTTCATGTTTATGGAATATCATTAATTTTGATTATGTTTGTTATATTCGATTCAAATGCAATAATTTTTTAATAGAATTTTAACAACCTTTACTATAAAATTTGGATGCAATGTATAATTTGAAGTGCTATCATAACATAAACACACTTGTTAACATCCTACACAAGGTTCAGATAACCCCAAATCTGATTTTAAACTCCACCTTCAACCTTGAAACTAACTCTTGGCTTCAAATCTAATCTCAACACAATTAATGACTCCATTCCTCAACCATGGATTATATTCTCAACCACCAAGTCATTCATAGATTCATAATCTTTGATAACTAGCACTTCACTTTGTTACTATCCTCATACTACAACCTTTCAATTTCAACAAAACCTCAAAATATATCAACTTAAGAGACATGATTGGATAGTTCATCGATAGCCCTCACGAGATTCAAGTTATTTTAGGCCTCAACATCACCATCCTGTAGCATTCAACAGTTCATCAATAGCCCTCACGAGCTCCAAGTTATGACCCTCGGAAGATCGACCTCAAAATGCACTTAGAGCACCTTGGAGACTCCTCAGTACGGGGTGCCCGCGAATGATGGATGGTCTCCGTAGCTAGAACAAGGGTGTCATAAGGGTTCACCCACCCACCCGAAGCTAATGGCGCTGACGATTCGATGCCAAGATCAACAGTTTCAAAGTTACGCTGTGGTGCACCTATGAACTAAGGCACACTATGAGTTTTGGCATCGAGCGAGATCGTTGTGCCAAATCCAAACCAAATGTGATCTCTTGAAAATGAGATAAGTTATTTTAGGCCTCAGCATCACTATCCCATAGCATTTGATAGTTCATCAATAGCCCTCATGAGATCTGAGTTATGACCCTTGGAAGATCGACCTCGAAATGCACTTAGAGCAACTTGGAGACTCCTCAGTACAGGGTGCCCGTGGACGATGGATGGTCTCCATGGCTGAAACAAGGGTGTCACTAGGGTTCACCTGCCCACCTCGAGCTAATGGTGCTGACGATTCGATGCCAAGATCAGCGGTTTCAAAGTTACGCTGTGGTGCACCTATGAACTGAGGCACACTGTGAGTTTTGGCATCGAGCGAGATCGCTATGTCGAATCCAAATGGAATGTGATCTCTCAAAAATTAGATAGTTTATTTTAGGCCTCAGCATCATCGTCTTGTAGCATTCAACAGTTCATCGATAGCCCTCACAAGCTCTGAGGTATGACCCTCGAAAGATCAACCTCGAAACACACTTAGAGCACCTTGGAGACTCCTCGGTACGGGGTGTCCACGGATGATGGATAGTCTCTGTGGCCAAAACTAGTGTTCCATGTATTGATGTGATAAAAAAGTGTATAGAATGGTTAGCGATTGTGCATACCTCATGTATGCATTACTTGATTTATTTATTTTTGATGAGATGTGGTTGGTATGCGATCGATTAACAAGCTTTTTGGTGTAGAGGATAGGGTGATGGACCCAAGTAACCACCCAAAATGAGCAAGATTGTGGTTGTGTTCCTAGTGACCCTTTTAGGTCCTGATAGGCAAATCCCACAAACAGTCAACTGTAGGATATTTTTAGGCTTTAATAGGTTTTTTCTAGCCTATCTAACATATTCCAAACATCATCTTCAAGTTTCAACACCTCTGGAGGTATATTCCAAAAGTGTGCATGTGAAGCCATTAGGTGCCTTGAAGAAGCCTAGAAAACCTTGTGAAATCATTCAACTTTGTGAAGTTATTTTTGTTACCTCCTTGGCTCTGCATCAAACTCCTTGACCATGGATGATGCAAAGATAGCACAATGGAGGAAAGGATCAAGCCAACTCCTACACAACCTTCGAGGAGATAGGAGAACTAGATACCAAACTAGGGTACACACACACCACACACAAAACAAAATAAGATACACACAAGAATATACACAAACCAAGAAATGTCATTTTCATTCCCAAGCCTCACAATGACCTACAATTGTCAATAATGGACTGCTTCAACAAAACAACAATAAACACCATTTTATCAAGCTTGCACAATAGACCACTCTAAGGGCCCAATAAATAGAGTGAAGGTGTGCCAAACCAAAGTGGAGAAGCGAAAAAATCACCAAGTATCATGCCTTCACAAGGCTTCAAATTCCAAAAAAAAAATGCCATGCCTTCACAAGGCTTCAAGATGCACATATAATATTTTTCACAAATTCTCCCCTTATCACCCCAAGTGTAAAATAAGTTGTGGCACATGGAGACCATACTTTGTTCTTTTTCCCTCTTCCCTCCAAGAGAAGAGACTCTACACTTATGGGATGGCCCAACTAGCCCCTTCACTCATAAGGCCACTACTTCCCTCCCAAGGGTGAGTGATGCCTTGAACACCCATAAAAACACACAAAGAAGAAAACAACACCCATAACAATCGACAAGAAAAAAAAAACCACAACAACACATAAGGAAAAATAATGACAAACAAATGTCATCCAAACCACCCATTATAGGAAAGCAACAACATTTACAATACCAATTTTGCAGTAAGAACATTAGTTACACAACATGAGAAGAGAACCAACCTTGGTCCAAGTTATGGAAAGATGGTTGATGAAGAGCTCCCTCCCAATTCTCCAAAATTCTTTAACTACTAAGCTTGTCTCCCAAAGTTGGAGAGTGGGCAATGATTTTTCCAACCATGGAGAAAACCCCTAAAAGAGATCCATACATTTCCTATAATCCTCTTGGTGAAAGTGTGAGATCTCATTGGTCACTCTTCCCAAACCCTTACAACTTCTAAGTTTAGAAACTATAAAAATGGCTTTATAAAGGAAAAAAGTCTTTGCACAAAAATGAAAGGTTGTCTAACCAAGGTCATGCTTCCAAAAGTTGATTTTCGTCCATCTTGGAAAACCAACTTTAGGGAGGCCTCTCAAGTCAACTAAGGGTTGTCCTATTGTTAAAATTGACCCTTACCTTTCTCATACCAAAATGGGAGAGTCATGTGAATAAATAGATGACAATTTTAACAACTCAAGGAGCGGATTTAGGGAGTGTGTGTAGCATGTAAACAATTTCAAGGTTTCCCTATTTATGAAGGACATGAATATGGTTTTTGGGTGAGAATTTTGATTAATTTTTTCTAGTAGGAGTGAAAATTCTTGTCACTCTTTCATCTGGGTTTTCTCCCCTTTTCTTTTTCTCCATCTAGATACCCTACTTTATGATTTCAAGATTGTTTATTCCTTTGAATTTTAGTATAGAATATGATATGCCTCTTTTTTGGTGCTAATCATGAGCCCGATGGATTTTAGTATCTAGTAGCTATTTAGGTTGGATACAAAGTAAGGTGAACATAAACTTGTAAAAGTCAATTATTCAGTAAAATCCTCATATCCTTTGCTATGCATCTCTGTCAAGATAGTTGAATTCATAAAATAGTAAAACATTGTAATTTAACAATCAAAAACTAATTTTATCATATCACGGCTAACATAATGGTTCACTTGAAAAATTAAAAATCATACATAATTTCAACCATGGAACCACTTCTTGACCTAATACAATTTGCATCTACTATTTTATTAATGCTTCTTTCATGTCCTAGAAACCATATGCATATAGCATGTATATATATGATGGTAAACATCAACTAGCAGATCTTAGCATTTTCTCACCACCTCTATTTTATCAAATTCATAACTCACCCAATAGAATAAATTAACACCTTTCTAAGGAACTCCCACCTGAACTTACATGTACATGTAAGTGACTATTGAGTATCAATGTCTAATAACATTTTAGCATAAACATTTGGATTAAATACCTTCAAAAACTTTCATGTTTCATCAACACATGACCCATAGTTCATTTTCAAAAAATAAATTCCACATAATTTACCTATAAGATGAGTATATAACACCTGTCATAACATAATTTCCAATTTAAGATAGAGTCAAAGCTCAAATTGCATTCTCATAGGACCCAAAACACTACAAAAGGTTTCTAGACTTACCTTCCACAAGTACGACCCAAAACCACATGCACCCAATTTAATGCAAATATGACAACCTCCCTCAAAATGGGCATAATGAGGATTTTTTTGTTAGGAGTTACAATTTTTATTGCAATTTTTTTTGTAAATGGATTCCATAAACGCCTAGGGACCCTAATATTGTTATAAACACCTAGACCGCCTAAAAAATAGTCTTATAGTTGCACCATGGGCTCTTGTATCCATTACAAAAGTAAAAATAATAGTTAAAATATAAAATGGAAACCTCACACCATAAAAAATAATCAAATGCATTGATAAGACTTGTAGTAAAAGGCTTACATGTACTTGTAATCATAAAATCACTTTTTCTTTCAATGCCTCATTGCGAATGAGTATTCAAACTTATTGACACATTCCCCAATTTTTTTTTTTAAAGAAATCAAGTATTCTAATTGTTCATCTGTTTCCTAGATTTTTCTTATTTGATTAGTTTGATAAAAATAGTTTTAATAATCATAATGTCACCTCTATGTCAAATAAGAAAAAAGCCAAACTTGTAAGAAGATATCCGCAAGCAATTATCTTTCATATAGTTATAAATGCTCTTAAAATTGTCCTTATAGACTTGTATCACATGCAAATATGATTTACAAGAACTTGTTCAATATCTTCCTCTTATAATTCCTTACAAAGAACCTACCAAAATACAAATTACAATGTGCAACTAATTTAACCTATCTTTTTCATTATTACAAAAATCATATACAAAAAAAGTGCACATTTTACATCATAATACAACATAAATCTTATGAATTCTCGCAAACACCACGCCACCCCCCCCACGCCCCCCCCCCCCCCCCCCCCCTCCCCCCCCCCCCCCCGCCCCCTCCCCAACTCTTCATGATGTACCTACATTCCAATATTATAAAAAAAAATTGTAACTTATTGTATTAAACAAGATAATCATCAGTTCATTGAATCATTATGAAGAAAATAACATAAGAAGTAAATATACCTAGTCGAGTGTTTCAGTAGGGTCCTCTCTCTGTTTTAGGGTCTCCAACAAGGCTTCATGACCAGCATTAGCAATAGTAAAAATTTCTTTTACTTTTGGTCTTCCTTGATGCTTCAACAACTTTACATTTGTTGCTATAATAAGATGTGAATATATGAGAATTATTTTGTGCTTCTGATAGTCTTCGAATGTAGGAATTCTGTTCTTTCTAAGCATGTATGTCCGTAGCCATGTTCCAGTGACAACCACTGAACCAATAGGATATGTGAATCCATCATCATTTGTGATTGGTTGTGCAAGTTTTTTTTTACCTCTTACACAACATGCTAACCAATAATTAGATTTCTCATCATTCCCCTATAGTGCAACCAATGCAAATACATGTCCTAGCTGAAGTAAATCTGATAGATGGTTATGCTCAAGTGAACTTTCCATGTCATCATTTCTGATAGAGGGTATGATTGACAATGGAGTAAGATAATTTGGAGCCAATTTGTCCACCCACTCACTTGAATCATAGTGATCCCAATCACACTGAAAACAACTAAGACAAAAGCAAGCTAGCTGTCGTGTCCAAATGGTCCATGTACTAGAATCAGAGCTACGAAATGAATGCATTTTTGATGAGTCTCTCACTGTAGCACAATCTGATCTATTAGCTATGGACCCTTCCTTAACCAACCAAAAGAACCTACGTACCACTGAATCAAGAGTCCCCCCCTATGATAATGCTAAACTACACCAATCAACAATGCTACAAGCATCAAGAAGCTCTGTTGCTGAAACCTTCAGTTGCTCCTTAACTAGAGCTCTCTTCACACATGCCCCTGCTCCATCATGTTCCCCTTTTCCATGGCTGGACTAAAAAAAACTCCAAATATGAGGCACCCCTCTCTCTACATGCATCCTACACAACCAATAGAATATGCGAGCATTCTTGAATTGACTTGTACAGTTATCTGACCAAATGATATGTCTATCCGTAGCAATTGCATGCTCATGTAAGAAATCAAAATAATTCTTGAAATAATGTTGCACAAACTCGTGAGAGTGAGATCTATCATCACTCATATAAAAATGATACTCTCTAATAATCTTTCAATTATCTTCCGCACTATCAGAGGCATGTCTATATGTTATGTGAACGAAAATAGCAATCGAAATGGAGTTGTAATACTGAGATTGTGTCTCATTTTAAGGTTGGAATGTGTAGTTCTTAGCAAAATCAACAACTAATACAATAGTGCCAATGGGAAAAGTATCCTTACAAATTCTAAATTGTTGATCCAACCACTGAGACCTATGACTATGTCTTGCATACTTGTAGAAAAGATTTTTTTTGAAATCTGAAATAAAACTAGCCACACTAATATCTTTTCCAACCAATTCACATCTAGAGCTCTCACCCCCACTCTTCGATGTGTATTTCACCATTTCATGTACCTTTTTTGTCACTATCATCTTTCCAAGATCTTGTTCGTACCCCTCATGGAAACATGTGTCAAACTTGGATAAACCACCACATTCTGAACACTTCTCATTTAAGCAAGTATTTCTATAAAAGAAACAACCATCAACTCTATGACATAAAAGTTGATCTAGCAAGTCTCTTGATGATTTTGGAAGCCCACTAGCACCACAATCCTCCAAAATTTCTTTAGTATGCAAAGTATAATGGATGAAGCGTAATAGTTCATGGTGCATAGAAAACTCAACATGATATTTGCAACAACATGTATTTCAAATTTTGAGTGGCACACAACAAAATGGCTTCAAAGATTCAAAAGCCCTTTGTGATATATAAAGACTTGGATGACTCTCTCTAAATTGTTTGAATAACATAGTTTAACTTACCTCCAAATACTTTTTAGGATGTGGCGTGCGGTCTTTGATGCCAATTCTCAACTTTAACACATCTTTAGCATTGGGTGATACCCGTGAGTTAGAGTGCAAAAACTGTGTAATTTCTTCCTTCACATCATTGGATAGCTTCTTATCAATACGTGGAAGTCTCCCACCAAATGCCCATGTTTCATTTTGAAGAGGATCATCAATTTTCTCTCGTCGATTAAGTGCTCTTCTCAAAGTAGTACGATTTAGATTCGAATCAATACAAGTTTGTCTCATATATCTACCCTTTCTCAAATGATGACTTACCAAAGAGGTTGTAATAACCCTTCGAGAAACTCTGTTATCCTTCTCCTTGCTATTTTTTCTAATGCTATTGCGAGCACTGAAAATATTCTTCACAATAATGGCATTTCTTTCCAACTTTTTATTGACACGAATCTTCAATTTGGAAAGCATAGGTCTCATCTTTTGCATCTTTAATAAGTGCATGAAAAGCTGACATTGCTCCAACACTGTCTTGGTTCCGAAGAACATGTTATATAGTCTTGTAGCCCATAACCGAATGGTTCTTTCTGATTTTTTCCCTTCCAAATTGGTAATAATCATTTCATCAATTTCAATTATGCATTTTGGTGTTCTGTCACCTTCATTTAGATTATAATTAGGAGATATGTAAGGTTCTTGTGCATTAGATTCTTGTGCATTGTCATGTTCGACATGGTCAATTATACAATTTGGATTATGACTTGGTAGCGTTTCGTCCCCAAAATTTTCATTCTCTAAATTGTCAATTTCGGCATTATTATTTTCAATAGGTACATTTTCATTCTACAACTATACATATTCATTATCTGACTCTATGATTTCACCTTTGACTAATTCATCATCAACTTGACTAATATTTACCATACCTTGTCTTTTTCTTCGATGTCCCATTTTGTCCCTTTCCCTATATGCCGCAATGTCTTCATTGGATAACTTCCTTTTGCATTTAGCCTTTCGACGACTGCTGCTCCCCATTCAGATGACAATATCGGACACCTAATGTTGTATTTTTGAATTTTTTGATTGGTTGGGTCCCAAAATGCGACTTTTTATAAAACTTGTGAAAAAAAGTCAAAAAGTGATGTTGTTGGGTCTGCAGGGACAGCAAATAAGTTGGAATTTGATGCCAGTAAAATCAGATATCTGATTTTAAATCAGATTTTCGATCCAAAATCGGATATCCAATATGTCACCCACGAAATTTTGGAGGGAAAAACAGTTTGTGATAGTAATTAAATATTTGTATATATGTATTTATTAATATAAATACATATGTTTATGTATTTATATTTTCTTTATATAAATACATATATGTATTTATTTTTAAATTTATATTTATATTAAGAAACATATGAATATATATTTATATATTTATTTATTTATTTATTATGTTTATATATTTGTGGGTATATATATACATATATATATATATATATATATATATATTTAAGTGGGTAATATATTTGTTCTTATATTTATATAGTATATAATTGCTTTATATACATAGTATATATTTTATATATACATAATATATTATATATATACTATGTTAATATTATATTCCTTAGTATATAGTGATATATAATAGGATATAACATATATATAATGACATTTAAAGCTAAAGATATAACATATTATCTATTAATATATAATAATAAATTATTTTATTCTTATTATAATCTATAAATATAATTTATATTATTATTATTTTATCTATATTTTTATTAAATATAATAACGTAATATATATTATTATTATTATGAGCTCTATTATTAATATATGTTATTAATATATAATCTTAATGATTCGAATATGTCCCTAGGGGTCCTAGGACCCCTAGAGACATATTTCCTTGTTTAATGGGTCAAAGGGTGTCATAGGTCACCCTATGACCCCTTTTGACCCATATGAACGATTCGAATATGTCCCTAGGGTTTTTACAACCCCTAGTGACATATGTCATCGTTTAATGGGTCAAAGGGGGTCATAGGTCAACAATGACCCCCTTTGACCTATATTAACAATTTGAATATGTCCCTAGGGGTTGTAGGACCCCTAGAGACATATGTAATCGTTTAATGGGTCAAAGGGGGTCATAGGTCACCCTATGGCCCCCTTTAACCCATATGAACGATTTGAATATGTTCTTAGGGGTCCTAGGACCCCTAGGGACATATGTCCTCATTTAATGGCTCAAAAGGGGTCATAGGTCACCTTCTGACCCCCTTTGACCCATATTACCCTTCCGAATATGTCCCTAGGGGTCCTATGACCCCAAGGGACATATGTCATCATTTAATGGGTCAAAGGGGGTCATAGGTCACCCTGTGACCCCATTTGACCCATATTACCAATTTGAATATGTCCCTAGGGGTCCAAGGACCCCTAGGAATATATGTCATCGTTTAATGGGTCAAAAGGGGTCATAGGTCACCCTATGACCCCCTTTGACCCATATTACCCATTCGAGTATGTCCCTAGGGGTCCCTTTGACCCATTAAACGCGGACATATGTCCCTATGGGTCCTAGGAGCCCTAGGGACATATTCGAATGGGTCATATGGGTCAAAGGCGGTCATAGGGTGACCTATGACCCCCTTTGACCCATTTAATGATGACATATGTCTTTAGGGGTCCTAGGACCTCTAGGCACATATTCAAATCGTTCATATGGGTCACCCTCTTTGACCATTTAAACGATGACATATGTCTCTAGGGGTCCTCGGACCCCTAAAGACATATTCGAATAGGTAATATGGGTCAAAGGGGGTCATAGGGTGACCTATGATCCCTTTTGACCCATTAAACGATGACATATATCCCTAAGGGTCTTAGGACCCCAAGGGACATATTCAAATTGGTAATATGGGTCAAAGGGGGTCACAGGGAGACCTATGATCCCCTTTGACGCATTAAACAATGACATATGTCCCTTGGGGTCATAGGACCCCTAGGGACATATTCGAAAGGGTAATATGGGTCAAACGGCCCTTTGACCCATTAAAAGATGACATATGTCCCTAGGGATCCTAGGACACCTAGGAACATACTCAAATCGTTCATATGGGTTAAAGGGGGCCATAGGGTGACCTATGACCCCATTTGACCCATTAAATGATTACATATGTCGCTAGGGGTCCTAGAACCCCTAGGGACATACTTGAATCATTCATATGGGTCAAAAGATGTCATAGGTCACTCTATGACCCCCTTTGACCTATTAAACGATGACATATGTCTCTAGGGGTCCTAGGACACTTAGGAACATATTCGAATCATTCATATGAGTCAAAGGGTGTCATAGGGTGACCTATGATACCCTTTGACCCATTAAACGTGGACATATGTCCCTATGGGTTCTAGGACCCTTAGAGACATATTCAAATGGGTCATATGGGTCAAAGGGGGTCATAGGGTGACCTATGACCCCCTTTGACCCATTTAACGATGACATATATTTCTAGGGGTCCTAGGACCCCTAGGGACATATTCAAATCGTTCTTTGACTGTTTAGACGATGACATATGTCTCTAGGGGTCCTCGGACCCCTAGGGACAAATTCAAATGGGTAATATGCGTTAAAGGGGGTGACATATTCGAATTGGAAATATAGGTCAAAGGGGGTCACAGAGTGACCTATGACCCCCTTTGACCCATTAAATGATGACATATGTCCCTTGGGGTCATAGGACCCCTATAGAGATATTTAAAAGGGTAATATGGGTCAAAGGGGGTCATAGGTTGATCTATGACCCCCTTTGACCCATTAAACGATGACATATGTCCCTAGGGGTCCTAGGACCCCTAAGAACATATTCAAATTGTTCATATGGGTTAAAGGGGGCCATAGGGTGACCTATGACCACCTTTGACCCATATTACCAATTCAAATATGTCCCTAGAGACATATGTCATCGTTTAATGGATCAAAGGGGGTCGTCGGTCACTGTATGACCCTCTTTGACCATATGAACGATTCAAATATGTCCCTAGGGGTTCTAGGACCCCAAGGGACATATGTCATCATTTAATGGGTCAAAGGGGGTCATAAGTCACCCTATGATCCCCTTTGACCCATATGAACAATTCGAATATGTCCCCAGGGCTCCTAGGACCCCAAGGCACATATGTCATCATTTAATGGGTGAAAGGGGGTCATAGGGTTACCTGTGACCCCCTTTGACCCATATGAATGATTCGAATGTCCCTAAGGGTCCGAGGACCCCTAGAGATATATGTCATTGTTTAATGGGTCAAATAGGGTCATAGGTCACCCTATGACCCCCTTTGACCCATATGAATGATTTGAATACGTCCCTAGTGGTCCTAGGACCCCTAGAAAAATATGTCATCATTTAATAGGTCAAAGGGGGTCATAGGTCACTCTATGACACCCTTTGACCCATATGAATGACTCGAATATGTCCATAGCGGTTCTAGGACCCCTAGAGACATATGTCATTGTTTAATGGGTGAAAGGGTGTCATATGTCACCCTGTGACCTCTGTTGACCTATATTACCCATTCGAATATGTCCCTAGGGCTCCTAGGACCCCTAGGGACATATGTTATCATTTAATGGGTCAAAGGGGGTCATAGGTCACCCTATGACCCCCTTTGACCCATATTACCCATTTGAATATGTCCTTAGGGCTCCGAGGACCCCTAGAAACATATGTCATCGTTTAATGGGTCAAAGAGGGTCATAGGTCACCCTATGACCCCCTTTGACCCATATAAACAATTTGAATATGTCTGTAGGGGTCATAGGACCCCTAGAGACATATGTCATCGTTTAATGGGTCACACGGGGTCATAGGTCACCCTATGACCCCCTCTGACCCATTTGAACGATTCGAATATGTCCCTAGGGGTTTTAGGACTCTTACCAACATATGTCATCATTTAATGGGTCAAAGGGGATCATAGGTCACCTATGACCCCCTTTGACCCATATGAATGATTCGAATATGTCCTTAGGGGTCTGAGGACCCTTAGAGACATATCTCTTCATTTAATGGGTCAAAGGGGGTCATAAGTCACCTTATGACCCCCTTTAAACCTTATGACTCATTCGAATATGTCCCTAGGGGTCCTAGAACCCCTAGGGACATATTTCATCATTTAATGGGTCAAAGAGGGTCATAGGTCACCCTATGACCCCGTTTGACCCATATTACCCATTTGAATATGTCCATAGGGGTCCTAGGACCCCTAGGGACATATGTCATCATGTAATGGGTCCCTATGACCCCATTTGACCCATATGAATGATTCGAATATGTCCCTAGGGGTCCTAGGACCCCTAGGCACATATGTCATCCTTTAATGGGTCAAAAGGGGTCATAGGTCACCTTATTGCCCCCCTTGACCTATATGAATGATTTGAATATGTCCTTAGGGGTCCTAAGACTCCTAGGGACATATGTCGTCATTTAATGGGTCAAAGGGGGTCATAGGTCACCTGATGACCCCCTTTGACTCATATTACCCATTCGAATATGTCTGTAGGGGTTCTAGGATTCCTAGAGACATATGTCGTTGTTTAATGGGTCAAAGAGGGTAATAGGTCACCCTATGACTCCCTTTGACCCATAGTACCCATTTGAATACGTCCCTTGGGGTCGTAGGACCCCTAGCGACATATGTCATTATTTAATGGGTCAAAGGGACCTATGACCCCCTTTGACCCATATTACCCATTCGAAAATGTCCGTCGAGGTCCGTGGACCCCTAGAGACATATGTCATCATTTAATGGGTCAAAGACCTATGACCCCCTTTGACCCATATGAATGATTTGAATATGTCCTTAGGGGTCTTGAGACCCCTAGAGACATATGTCGTCGTTTAATGGGTCAAAGGGGGTCATAGGTCACCCTATGACCCCCTTTGACTCATATGAACAATTCAAATATGTCCCTAAGGGTTCTAAGACCCCTAGCGACATATGTCATTGTTTAATGGGTCAAAGGGCGTCATAGGTCACCTATGACCCCCTTTAACCCATATGAACAATTCGAATATGTCCCTAGGGGTTCTATGACCCCTAGAGACATATATCATCATTTAATGGCTCAAAGGGGGTTATAGGTCACCTATGACCCCCTTTGACCCATATGAATGATTTGAATATGTCCCTAGGGGTCTTAGGACCCCTAGCAACATATGTAAGTTTTTAATGGGATAAAGAGGATTATAGGTCACCCTATGACCCCCTTTGACCTATATAACCCATTCAAATATGTCCCTAGGGTTCTTAGGACCCCTAAGGACATATGTCATCATTTAATGGGTCAAATAGGGTCATATGTCACCCTATGACCCCCATTGACCCATATTACCCATTTGAATATGTTCGTAGGGGTCCTAGGACCCCTAGGGACATGTGTCATCATTTAATAGGTCAAAGGGGGTCATAGGGTGACCTATGACCCCTTTTGACACATATAAACGATTTGAATATGTCCCTAGTGGTCTTAGGACCCCTAGGAACATATGTCATCCTTTAATGGGTCAAAGGGGATCACAGGTCACCCTATGGCCCCATTTGACCCATCCGAACAATTCAAATATGTCCTTAGTGGTCCTATGACGCCTAGAGACATATGTCATCATTTATTGGGTCAAATGTGGTCATATTTCACCCTATCACCCCCTTTCACCCATATTACCCATTTGAATATGTTCTTAGGGGTTCTAGGACCCATAAAGACATATTTCATCGTTTAATGGGTCAAAGAGGGTGATAGGTCACCCTATGACCCCCTTTGACCCATAGTACCCATTTGAATATGTCCCTAGGGGTTGTAGGACCCTTAGGAACATATGTTGTCATTTAATGGGTCAAAGGGATCGATGTCCCCCTTTCACCCATATTACTCTTTTGAATATGTACATATGTAATTGTTTAATGGGTCGAAGGGGATCATAGGTCACCCTATGACCCCCTTTGACACATATTACTCATTTGAATATATCCTTACGGGTCCTAGGACTCCTAGAGACATATGTCATCATTTAATGTGTCAAACAGGGTCATAGGTCACCCTATGACCCCATTTGACCCATATTACCCATTTGAATATGTTCGTAGGGGTCTTAGGACCCCTCACGACATATGTCATCATTTAATGGGTGAAAGGAGGTCATAGGTCACCCTATGACCCCCTTTGACATATATGAATGATTCAAATATGTCCTCAGGGATCCTAGGACCCCTAGGAACATATGGCATACTTTAATAGGTCAATGGGGGTCATAGGTCACCTTATGGCCCCCTTTGACCCATATGAATGATTCAAATATGTGCTTAGGGGTCTTAGGACTCCTAGGGACATATGTTGTCGTTTAATGGGTCAAAGAGACCTATGACCCCCTTTGACCCATATGAATGATTCAAATATGTCTCTAGGAGTTCTAGGACCCCTACAGACATATGTCATCATTTAATGGGTCAAAGGGGGTCATAGGTCATGAACGATTTAAATATGTCTGTAGGGATCCTTGGACTCCTAGGGACATATATCGTTGTTCAATGAATCAAAGGGGGTCATAGGTCACCCTATGACCCCCTTTGACCCTTATGACCCATTCAAATATGTCCCTAGGGGTCCTAGGACCCCTTGGGACATATTTCATCATTTAATGGGTCAAAGAGGGTCATAGGTCACCCTATGTACCCTTTTGGCCCATATTACCCATTTGAATATGTCCATAGGGGTCCTAGGACCCCTAGGGACATATGTCATCATTTAATGGGTGAAAGGGGGTCATAGGGTGACCTATGATCCCATTTGACCCATATGAACGATTCAAATATGTCCCTAAGGGTTCTACGACCCTTAGGCACATATGTCGTCGTTTAATGGGTCAAAGGAGGTCATAGGTATGTCGTTGTTTAATGGGTCAAAGCGGGTCATAGGTCACCTTACGACCCCCTTTGACCCATATTACCCATTCGAATATGTATGTAGGGGTTATAGGATCCCTAGAGACATATGTCATCATTTAATGGGTCAAAGAAGGTAATAGGTCACCCTATGACTCCCTTTGACCCATAGTACCCATTTGAATATGTCCCTCGGGGTCCGAGGACCCCTAGAGACATATGTCATCGTTTAATGGGTCAAAGACCTATGACCCCCTTTGACCCATATGAATGATTTGAATATGTCCCTAGGGGTCTTAGTGTATGCGTGAAAATGTGGCCTCTACTAAAACACACACTTCAACACGGTCATTGTATGGGGATTCATCCCGAAATGAACATTGGATTGTTCATTCGAAAATTAGCCTGCAAAGCGACCTGTTGCATTCTATCTAAAGGGATTTTGCCTGTTAATATCCTCATAATCAAGGCACAAGCAACCAGACCCTATAAGAACGAAGGATTTGAATGCAATTTAAGCTATATGATTGTGCAGATTAATATAGAATGAGAAATGCAAGCAATTAATCTAAGAAATAAAAGACATTAATCTAAAATGTATGCATTATTAAGCTAGATGAATTCAAACTAAGAATGCAAGATGTGTGTAAAACTATGAGCAAATGTGAGTATGAATTCTAGCAGTAATTCGATGCAAATTCTCCAAATTCATCCTCCCAAAATGAAGAGATGAGGGTCTCTTAAATAGACTTTCTTGGAATCCATCAACGGTTGAAATCGATTTCAATCAATGGTTAAGATTAAAGGTGAAGTTCAGTCATAAAGGGAGATTCCCAAATTAAAGGGAGTTAACAGAATTAATTTGAGTAAACTAAGGAGTTAACTGATTCAATTTGAGTAGAAAAAGGAGTTAACTAATTTAACCCATTTTTTATCAATACTGAACTGGAAATTTCCCTTTTTGAACTAAAGAGAGATTTTGTTGAGATATTTAATTTAATAAAATGAGATATGCTCTCATAATTACTTTTTCTATTTAATTAAATAATCTTTAATTAATTAGAGACACTTTTCTTATTTAATTAAATAACTTCATTTAATTAATTAGGAATGGCTTCCCATTTAATTAAATAACTTTGTTTAATTAATTAGAAGTAAGTACTCCATTTAATTAAATAATTTTGTTTAATTAATTAGAAATACCTTTCCCATTTAATTAAATAATTACATTTAATTAATCAAGATAGGCATATTTATTAAATTTAATAAATTTAATTCCATAGTACATTAGCCTTAGGATATAATTATAATTTAATTAAAGTATAAATACTTAATAATTAAATTATAATTAAATCAAGTAGGTTTAATGCGACTAATATGAGTGCGTACTATAGGAATTAAATAAGAAATATGATGAATGCAGATTAGGGTTTTTTGCATCTTACAATTAAGTCAAGTAGTGAATAGCAGAATGAGAATTGCCTATTAGAATAGGTCTTAGGATTGATCAGAAATAGACCAGAATTGGTATCATGGCAATGAGCCAATTTTGGGGTATTACATTTTGCCCCTCTTTGAATGAATGTGCGAGCAACATGTTCAATTCAAAGATAATTAGAAAGCATGATGCGAACATGAGATTGGTTCCGAAGGTGATGATACAGAGACCAATTGATAACCTTTTAAGGACTATCTCTAGAACAGAGCTTAATCCCAAGGAATCCAAGTAGAGCACCTAGATACCTAAGATTGGTAGCATTTAAAAAACTATCTCCAGAACAGAGCGTAATCTTTAAGGATCCAAACAAAATGTCCAGATACCTGAAATTGATAAGCATTAAAAGGTTTCTTCATAACAAAGTTTAACCTTTAAGGATCCAGATAGAACATCTAGATACCCAAGATTGAAAGCATTTAGAAGACTATCTCCAGAATAGAGCGTAATCTTCAAGTATCCAGATAGAACACCTAGATACTTAAGATTGAAAGCATTTAGAAGACTATCTCCAAAATAAAGCGTAATCTTCAAGTATCCAGATAGAACACCTAGATACCTAAGATTGAAAGCATTTAGAAGACTATCTCCAGAATGAAGCTTAACTTTTAAGGATCCAGATATAACACCTAGATACCTAAGATCGAAAAAAGATAACAATGTCCAATCATGAGTCATAGAATCATCCCCAGAACAAGGCTTGATCCTCAGGAGTCAGGATTTAGACTGTCCCAGTACCCGTCTATCAAACTCTGAGAAGAGTTGTTATAAGGTTGATCAATTGATGAAAAGATAAGATAGATGGCAAAGATGCAAGATAGAAGGGAACAAAATGCCCCGAGTGATGAGATGCCCCAAGTGATAAGGACATAATATGGGAACCAGATGCCCCAAGCAATAGGTATTTAATGATGTTTAATCATCATTAGTACATTTGACCCCATTTTTAGACCAAAATTTTTGACCATCTAAAAAGATGGGGTCAAATTGGTCGTTTTATGCAGGCAATGTATATAATTTTTTTAACTAGAAGCCTGTGTTGGTCAAAATTTTGACCAACACGAACTTACACTTTCCCAAAATTAAAAACAAGGTCTTTGCCATGCCAATGTATATAATTTTTTTAACTAGAAGCCCGTGTTGGTCAAAATTTTGACCAACATGAACTTACACTTTCCCAAAATTAAAAACAAGTCTTTGTCGCGCCCTAATTTCAGTCTTCCGTGACCAGAAGAAAGGCTGTGCGGTTAATGTTGGTTGTATACTGCATTTTGTGGCGCCATTACATGCAGAGGAAGGGTTTGAAGATTACGTTCCATTAGCATTTTACTATGTCAGTTCCAGCAATGTTTGGCAACTTCAGTGCAACCTCTATCGAAATAGTAAGGTTCTATCTCTGTTATATCTCCTCCTTTTCATTGTTCAACACATCATCTTCAATGTGATTGGAATTCGTAACATATAATTTTCCTCAATGGCTCCCACCTTACATGCCTTGCGTGGATGTTCTATTTATTGGTTTGGGAGTTTTCTTTTCACTAGTAGACACCTTTATTTTAAGCTGTGATCTTCTAGCCTTGTCTAGCTTCATGGTGGATTCCCCAACTATGGGTTTGATGCTTTGGATTGGCATGAAAGGTTTTCCAAAGCTTTAAGAGATGCAAGCTTTGATTCAAGTTGCCTCAATTTTAAGATGTCAACTAAAGCCTCTATTACATGTGCATCAATTAATGAGTCTCTATGGCTGTCATCAAGATCAAATTTTGCAAGAGCTTTTGCCATTTCCAATTTTGATTCAGTTGACCCCCTGCAAAGGTGATCAACCATTGGCTTGCACCAGTTTTCCATCACCATAGCTTTAATGTTTTCCAGAGAGTCTGCCAGTTCATATAACATTTGTTCAATTTCTATTCCCTTGTTTAAGCATCCATCACCTACATCATAATACAAAAAGCTATTGAGATAGCTGATAATGGATTCTTTGCTTCTCACAATTACATAATAATTTATATTCAAAACTTATACATAAAATGAGAATATACCAGTTTGAACAAGCCTTCAAGAAATTGTGATACTGGTGGCCCCACTATATTGGCTTCTCTTTTGACTATAGCTCCTCAATTATTTAGTGCCTCTTTTCCCTATGTTTCACTTTTAATTGTTTTCATAAAAAATTAAGCTTGTAGAGTCTTCAAGAAACCATTTAGCCAATGGGTGAAAGAATGGAAAAATTATAGAAAAGAGACAGTTCAAAATAATTCACACAATTAAAACTATGCTAGAGTTTGTGTAAACTGATACAACAATTATGTACCCCATTTTCTTCAATACAGATTCTATTCACAAATAAAACTTATCTACATCAATTGTACCCTTTTTTATCCAATGTGCTCGCAAGTTTGAACCTCTTCACATTGATGCTGGTGGCATTCACGCCAGATCACTTAATGCTGATAAAGTTACAGACCCTTGCCAGTGCAGTCATGGGTTTTGTCTCTTTTAATATGTGTAGAGAATCCTCTTTCATTAGATAACAACACTCTTATGATCTTAAATCAACCCATCAATGTAGAGCAATTAGTCAGACCCTAGAGTGGGTCCGGCTATATGTAACAGATCACCGAGTTGGGATAACTCATCATCCTATTGAAGATATAATGCAGGGTGAAGGCTTGAATAATTTTGTTGATGCTCTTGTTTTAAAATAGGAAATGGATGCAATTGCATCTTTTACTGATACCTCTTGATACTGTTAAATTCTTCTCATAAATTTCATGACCAGGCTACAATTTTCAATAGTTCCAGCAATGTCTTGAGGATCAAATCAATTGCTTGGCACTAACTCGTACAATTCCACATTTTAAAGTTTTTGTAGCATTTATTGTATCACTAAATATTTACACTTTAATTAGTTAGCTTTGATGTTATGTTAATAATGGCATCAACTATGGTCTTATCATTTCTATTTCTGTCCTTGGAGACTCGAAAATGGAGGAAATGGAAATAATCTTTAAGATATAGGAAAATATAGTAAATAACCCTCCTGGAAACCCATTTCATGTCTTCAAGCACACAAATAATTTGATAACATTCACTTTTGTCAGAAAACCACCTATATCTATAGATAGAAGTGAGAAAAATAAAATCAAAGGCCCAAAACCAACACTTTCCTTATTCGCAGGCAGATCTATTTGACCAGATTCTCTATAAGCCCTTTAGAAGAGGAAACACTTAGTTTCAACCATGGAACTAGACTAGGGAATGTACAGTGAGACAGGACTAGACCAAAAAAGCCAACAATCCATAGAATCAGAACACTACAAAGCAACAACCTCCGAACATGGAGAAATCTGATGCAGTTGTTCAAGGTTATTGGCACTTGCAATAAATTCTTTTCTATAAAATTTTAAACATGGAGAAGGTTAATATGGAATTCTTCTGCGGACCACAAGGGGCATCCATCTTACTTAAATTTAAATGGTGGTGGAGTTTAGGGTAGTAAACATATGATAGTCCTCAATACAGGAAAAAAACCCTAATCTAGTAGTATCCAGCCAGGCATATCTTACATCAATATAACATCAACTTTTAGGGGATGACTACCAAGTTATTACATAGAAAGTTCCAAGAATGTTGATATATATAAAATATATAGATTTCTTCACTGAAACATAACTAGGATGGAGAACTCCTCAACAACAAATATGCTAGACAATAATCTAGACTGAAAAATCATTGTATGTGGGGAGTGTTGATGTGTGTTTTATGACCATATTAACTGTAGAATAAAATATTGGAGTATCTTATCCTTTCTTGATCAAAATTCCATGCATGCTAAGGTTGCAAGTAAGATCACACAAGTAATTTCCAATGTTCTTTGTAGGTTGCATAGGCTCAATGGTAAATGTGATATGTTGTAGGTTATGATCCAACAGTAGGTTATGTTCCCTGTAGGTTTTCTAACAATGTTATAGAACTAATTAACATCATTAGTTACATCTTGGGGTTTGATCCAATTTTTGTTCATTCTTAATCCTTGCAATTATCTTTTTCAAATCTAGTTTCCATTTCTTTTCTTTTTTTCTCTTCAATGTTAGTTTGTGTGAGTTTTGATGTTTTTTCTTCTTCTTCCTCATTTTCATATTTTAACTTAAAAATTTCCTACCTTTATCTATCTTCTTATATTCTATGACCTTAGCTTTCTTGGGTCTTGGGCTTTATGTGATGCAGAGAATCTACTTAGTGATTCAAATTTGCATGTTTCATTATTCTTCTTTGCAAAAATCAAGAAGAGATTCACAAGAACTTTTAATTTGTCGATGAAAATAATGTCTCCAATACAATACAATAGCTTAATTGTCTCAAACCCTATTTTATGTTTCATCCTAACCAATGTTGATAAAATGTGATGATGGATAATCTTGTTGTAGGTTTATGTTAAGGTCACTTGCTAGATCTTTTCACCTTCCAAAGAAGAAAATAATCAGATGTTCCAATGTTTAATGCATTATTGCAAATTTATCATCTTTAATGAATTCCCAACCCAACTAGTCTATTACACAGCCCCACCTTTGACAATTTTCTGAATACTGTGATCATTATGCTTAACATGGGCTAGTGATATTTTTAATAGTTGTAAATGCTCATTCTTGAGCATATTCTAATTGGAAAATCTCAATGAACAAATACACGTCATTTGTAGATTTTGATTATAAAATTTATTTTTGTATAAGGATTTTAAATTAAATTTTCCAAACCAGTCGGAGGAGCTAATTATTTTTTCATGTTATCACAGTTTTGGTTCATAGATAAATTTTATGAAATCATCTCCTAATACCAAGTGGAAAAGTTGATTTTATTAGAAGGAATAGACGAATACTTTGGGAATAGACCATTAGTTTGGGACATTGTCAGCGGCCTTAAAGAGGTGACTTGGTGGGGCAAATTGGTGAGCCTACATAGAGAGGCCAACTTGGTGAGACGAGATAGTGAGTCAACTTGGTGAGATGACCTGGAGAGCTAACTTGGTGAGAGGACTTAAGGAGTTAATCCTTATTAACTGAAAATCAGTGGTTAATTGTCTGCAAATTTGGTTGGAGACAACTCCTTGTGTTTTTCTAGTGCTTGGACCAATTTAGTTGCCTCTTTGTCAGTAGTCTTTGATTGTTACCAAGCCGAGCGCTACATTTGTCTAATTTCACTACCATTTTTATGGTGACTCACTACAAGTTATGTTCTCTATTGTTTATTTGTATCTTGAATCCTTCTCCCCAATCCTCAACCTCAATGTGGTTCCACTATCTTTTATCCTTGCCTTATGTTAGTATTGTTTGATGTTTTAATTTTGTAGCTTCTATTGTTAGTATTGTTTGTTGTTTTAATTATTTTCTTCATGTATTTGCTCAATGTAGGGGGTACTTCATGATGGAACTACAGTGGCAGTAAAGAAACTTTCTTCCAAATTATTCCAAGGACTAGACGAATTTTCCACAAAGAAACTTTTCATTAGTCATGTGTAGTAGTAGAACCTTGTAGCATTAAAAGGGTGGTGTGTGAAGGAGAAAGAGAGAGTACTAGTTGGCCAACACTCCAAGCTTCTCCAAGAGACACACTGCACAGATAGCTTCAGTTGCAAAGAGTTCATAGGTCAAAGACACCACACTATGATAGATTAACAGTAGCTGGTGCACGTTGGAGTAATTGGGAGTTAGGAGCCCTGAACTGAGATCATTAAAGACATGTCGTAAACAGCAGCATAGTTCTTCTATTATCTGTGATTTATACTAGGTTCTCTTTATCATTTTTTTGTGTTGGTAACTTGTGTTAGTAATGTAAACATAGATTAGTTTCTTGGGATATAGTCAGTGATTTCTCCTTCATGGTTTCGGATAGATTAAATGTTGTACAAGCTCTGCTATAGTGGAGAATAATAAAAATTCAGAACTGTTATCTCTTGAGTTTTCATATTGTTTGCACATTCCTTTGGTCTTGTTACTATGTTCCCATGAGTGATTTCTTACAGTAGTATCCAAGCTCAAGACCTGGGTTACATGCTAACTATTTGAATCATGAAGAGCTTGGAATAATTATGACAGCGATGTTTCACATCAAAATATAATAGATATAAACCCTAGGGTTTAAAGCTGATCTGTACATAATTGTAGTTGTTGGAATTTTTACAAGTGCTGATGAAATGAATTGGAAACACAATTTGAGGATTGTATATGATTAGTGTCCACTCACTACATGCTGTACAATTGTATAGATAGTGTATCATATTGATGATTGGCTATTGATAGAGAACACACAATAAATGCTAATCTTATTGTGCTAGCAGAACAATTTACAAGGTTGGAAACCATATGTTAGTGACTTCCATGATTGAGAATGACCTTGAAAAATGTAGATCTGAACTTATTTTGCTGATTCCAACTATAGCCCAACATTACTATCACCCTAGATTGCCAGGAAATCCTCGATATGATGTTGGTACTTCCAAATATAGTGAATAATGATGGTGAACAACAGCATGTATGTTGGAAAACTTTGAAAAGTCAGCAATGGATACCTTTGGAATAATATTGAACAACAGCATGTATGTTGCTTGCAAATACCTATCGCTTTAATCATCCACAAATTGCAATCTCCAATAAATCACTGTAGCAAGCTGAAATTCACTTCAATCTTGAGGAAAAGTGTGTTTCGTCCCCTAGATATCAAAAATTTTCTCTTATATCAAAATTTGGGAACCAAGAGGGTTTCATCCCCTAGGTATCCAACATCAAGAGTTTTTACCTTTGAGTGCTTCAATAACAAAAATGGATATAATAATGAGATGAAAAAATCAAATGATTTTCTCTGAGTCTTGACCTGTCTTTATAGATGCTTTACTTCAGACTCTATTTTAGTTTTCCTTAGGATCATTTTTAAAAATGCTTTAAAATTACATCTTTTGAATAAAGTTTAAAACACACTTTTAAAATATTACATAGGACTTACAATAGTATTAAGGTTGACTATTTTCAAATAAAGTGTTTAGGTCCAACTTAAAATATTATTATCTGTTGTGAGTTATGCAAATCACTTATGCACATTAAAACCATAAAACACGTAGATCAATTGCATGGAGCTATTGAAGTTATGCCTTGCAATGAGTTCACCCTAACTTTGCACTGCAACTTACAATCAAAAAGTTACAAAAGGTTTGAACATAAGAGGTTTCACCATTGATCAATGACAATTTCTTTCATTCAAGTACTCGACACGAACAAATTCAAATTGAGAAATAAGAAACCTTGCTAACACCCAAATAACACAAATCTTCACCAAGCTTCAATGATTTTTCAATTATCTTGGCAAAAATTTCACAAGTCCCCCCTGACAAGTGAAGTCAGCAAGCCTTTATATAGGGCTCTCAATTACAACCAATAACCCAAATTGATTCAAGATCAATAGCTGAGATAGTTCAGAGTAACCCTTTTAAGGGTCTTCTATAACTACCACTTATAATCATTAATGCTGGCCAATGCAAAATAGAGCATCAACGATGGGCAAATAGGAATATTCTATGCCACATAATATCTTAACATGTCTTCTTCTAGATTCATGTTTCCCTTATCCTCTTTGTTGATAGAAAATTCAATACATCTAAACATGATAGTGATGTGGAATCATTTGATTGATAAAAATGGGTAGATGCCACGTCATCTTGCTTATCTTGAAATCTTCTATATCACAAAAATCATGATAGTCTTTTATGTTTAGTAATATATTTGCATGAACTATTACTAAAACATCAATATTTTTCAAATCCATCTCATTTAGTACAAAGGTTAAGCTTAGAGTGTTAAATCATCGAGTTCTCATTGTGGAGATCCAAGTTCAAATCCTAAAGGGATATCTAATGTGAAATTCCAAGCTGTGGCATAGTTTTCCACAGTTGGCTTCTAGTGTGGCTCTTTGGTGTTGTTGCTTGCAAGGGGCTAAAACAAGTCTCATTACTGTGCTGACAAGAGCTTATATTAGTCTCATGTTGATGATCTTATAAGCAGAGGATAGGGTAACCATTAACAATACATAAAAAAATTAAAATCCATTTTGTGTAGTGATTAAATAGGTTACCTCATGTAGAAAACATATTGAACATGAATGGGTTGTTGTCCTTTGATAATATACAAGTCATATGTTTATTCAGCTTGAGTTTGACTACTTGGGAGAAAGTGTAATTTAAGAAGCGACATTGTAGCAATCAACCATTTGTTGTAATTACACATTCATTATTCACATTTTCATCTCTTGGGGCAGTGCATGCTTTGGTTCAGTGCATTATATTGTGTCTCTCTTTAAGAAGAAAGATTGGTAAGTGCAAGATGATTCCAATAATATTGCTATCATCATTGACAGAGAAGGATAGGAAAAACTCTTTATCTCCCAAAGGATAGTCAAGGTGTAAAATATAGCCTGAAAAGCTTAAGTCCCAGCAATTATTATTTTAATTGCTCATTATGTCGATTGGTGGGACCATGCCTTTCATTACAATGTTATGGCAACTAGGAAGTGTTGTTTTGATAATTAAAATCTTTGAATAAAACTTTGGGAATTATCTTAGTTGCCAATAGAAATCACATCTTCTTGTCATCCAAGATGGAAACCACAGCTTTTTGCCTCAAATGTTTTTTTTTCCCTTTTAAGTTAGCAATTGGAGTTGGGAAAATCATCTATCTATCTATAGATTTTGCTTTGCAAGTTTAGATACTGCTTTTCTAGGATGAAACCCTTGGAAAAATTAGGATTGATGCAAACCCAAGTTGATAATTAAAATCTATGAATAAAACATTGGGAATTATCTTAGTTGCCAATAGAAATCACTTCTTTTTGACATTTTGCCTTTAATGTTTTTCTTTTCTTTAAGTTAGCAATTGGAGTTGGGAAAATCATCTATCTATCTATGAATATTTGGGAAAGGATTGCAATAACAATTTCTAGACAGAATAGGTCAAACAATTCCCAATTTTCAAGGCGCTATTGAAGAATCAATTTGAAAAGAAATTGCTGCATGTTTGACCTATTCCTACTACAGGTAAACCCACTATTTTTACAGCCAACTGGGCATTGCCAGTGGATTCTTGGAGTTCACTAAATGATAAATAAGTAGGTGTAGGTTGGTATGTTGTAGCTTTCACATCTTATATCTCTATGTTTACCCCTTGTATTAGTCACTTAAAAAATTCAGTAATTCTGCCAGAATATTTCTAGCTAGTAGAAGTAATTGACTATTTTGCCAACAAGGGTATTATCATTAGGAAATGTCTACATGATGCATAAATCCTTCATGACTGTGAAAACTAGGTTTTGTTTGAGATAGTTTTATGAATTTTTAATATTCCAAGTAAGAACTATTAGAAGGAATATTTCACCCATTGCCCTCAGACCCCTACAAGGTGCACTGTTCCTTGATCCCATATCGGGGTCCCCACTCCCAAATCCAAATAAATTTTTTGATTACAAGGGGACAACAGGGAATATGGATAGAACTCTTGAGCGTGCCTGCTAAGATGTTATTATTGCACAACTTGCTAATAATCTCTTTAGATGAGACAACTTCTACATTTGATATGGCTAATGAAAGTGGCCTTATAATTATTAACTCATTTATAGCTGTTTTTTGGTCAATGATATATATTAAATTCTATTTCTACTTTATATATGATGAAAAATTGTAGTATGCAAAAAGAATTTAGTAATGTGTGTTTTCGAGGAATAACATTTCTGTATATGAAAATTTTCAGGAAAATTGCTGAGTTTTTTGCAGAGTCCTATGTTTTTAAATATTTGACCTAACAAGTTATTCTCAAGTCCAAGTTTTTCAAGTTTCAACTATGTTAGTGAAATAGGATCGGTTAAGCTATCTGAAAATGTCTTCTTAGATTTTTTGAGAGACGTCTCCTCTTTTGAATCAACTCCTCACTAAGGATGGTTCAAGTGGGAATGAAATATTTTTTATTATTTCTCCCCCACAAAGTAAAATTCACACTTTTATATCATCAAACAATTTTGTATCACATTAAATATTCTTGTTCTTTTTTAATCTTTTCTTTTTAACATTTTTGTGTTGTCATTATCTATGTCAGTGAGATTAGCTAGGTGAAAGTCATCTATAGCTTGATGGGTAAAGACCTTTTTTCTTGCAATCATTTTAATGAAACTCAAGATGGAAAATACATGTAATATGTTATTTTGAAATGTCCTATTGATTTTTATAATAATTTGGCAGTGGACAATGTGCATTTGAAACAGTAAATCAGGTTGCACATATGAACTGCGGGAATTGTTGCACAACACTTATGTATCCATTTGGAGCACCTTCTATAAAATGTGCACTCTGTCATTTTGTGACAGCAGTTGGAGTAAGTTAATTTTGAAATTTTAATTATGTAATTTGTATTTGAGCAATTTTTTCACTTTGAAACAAGTTTTGTTGTGATGCTGGGTGTTTTGTTGTAGCAATCACATTTCTCAAGACCCTGTTATGTTTGAGACTCATTGATTATTGCATGTCAATCTATTGTTTTTGTTGTTTGTGCATGTTTGTTATCCATGTGACTATTTTTCCTATTTCATTCCTCACTGCTAGGTTGTTTTCTTATAACAGATGAGCAATATGAGGATGCCTCTTCCTACACAAAGGCCTTCTACAACATCTATGACACCCCCATCTTCTAGCTCACTGGTGAGTTTTACTTAGGATTATGTTTAGTATCTGTTCAGTGATGAGCTATGAACTGTTTTGTTGGACACTCATGCATTATGATATCCACTGGCTTCAGGTCCTGGATTTGGTTAAATATGAGCATTGTAGTTGACAATTTCAGAATTCTATCAATTTTGGACATATCATTTTTTATTGCTTTGGAGGCATTTGTCAGCTTTCTCATTTTTAATTATGTTCAGTTTTCCATGTTTTAAAAGTTTGTTCAGTACATGCATCTACCAATATACCAAATTTTCATATATATATATATAGCTTTGCAAACTATGATTTAGTTGACAAGAGCATAGGTCTGGAATTGTTGTATTCACTTTTTTAAGTCGCTAAAGGTATGAATATTTCCATTATGATTTGAATGCTGATTTATCTTCTCTGCAACAAGCATGGTGTAATTTAGTCCTATGGAGTTGCTAATGTTGGCAGTGCATTGTACACTACTAAAACTATGTACGTGCACCCGGGGCAGGGGGGTTTTAGGGCGGGTGTGTACACCCAGGTTACACTGAAAAGTTTAAGTTAAACAATAATAATTCAAAAAATGAAACATCAAGGATTTAGAAAATGAAACAAGAAGAATTTTAGAAATGAAATAACTATAGGAAAATGAAACAACAAAAAATGGAAAACTAAGAACTTTAAAACACTGGACATTCATTTGAAAATTAGGAAAAAAAATAAAATCATTTATAAACCCTACCATTTGCTTAAAAAATCTTTTCAACAAGGTGACAAATCTTCCTCCTCTTATGCGTGCTGCTTGTCACTCCTCTTTGACATGCAATTACTTTTTGATCTGGCAAATATGAAAAGAACCATAAAATTATTTTTTTTGCAGATTTGTGGTGCTATTTACCATGAGATAAGTTGGCAAAATTTTTTGATTCCCACTGAGAAAAATGTGAATTTCTTCCACTGATTTGATCCATGAGTCCATTGCATTTTATGCTTTAATTGCATCCTCACGTGAAAGCTTAAGCCCAAACTATTCACCCATACTTGCCATCGTCTCTGGGCTCATATTTTGCATCATCGTTGTAAACATCTACAAAAAATAGAACAAATCACATATTACTTAGAAATAACAAATAACTTAAAATCAAACTTTGGCAATCTTTCAAAATCAAATTAAATTTCTGTCTCATAACATGTAATACAATCTCAAGAATACAAACCTGAAATATACTATCTAATCAAGGGTAAATGTGGTATAAATCATGCAAAATTTATCTAAAGCATTTGCACCTGATATAAGTTGTAAATAAAAATACTGGATTGCAAGATAGTGGACTATTACAACTCTAAAAATGAAACTCATAATGCCCAATTAGCATTTCAGATTATCATCAAAACACAATTGGATCAAAAAGGAGTCCTATTCTCGTGAAAGGGACCCACAGGACATTTAATAGTGAATAAGTTGTAAGGATCAATAAGTTTACATGAAGACAGCCTACATAGAATCTGACTAATTACAACTCATAACACATTGTTTTGGAGAGGATGTTTGAGCTATAAGAGGCATTACAACTAATAGTTATCACACAAGAATGGAATTTAAGGCCCAATTTTAAGTCAGACCAAGGGAACAGAGTGAAGAAAGTGTTAATGATCCCAAACATCTCATCTCTATCATAACTCCAATCTCATAATAGTCAACTATGGGGATGCTATTGCACCTAACCTTGGAGAGATATAGGAGTATGTTGATAGTAAGTTTGACTAAATGAAAATCACTAAAGAGAAAGACCTCACAACACAATTTTATCGTGAATATATTTTAGCCAATAATTATATTTATTTAAGAAAAAAGCTACTCTTTCCTACTGCCTACTAGCACTATTTTATGTTTACCTCTTATGTCCATGTATGGCAATATAGATTATGTTGACTATACTAAATGTTGCAATTTTTTTATCAGAAATTCATAATTGTACCCTATTGTTGGGATTTCCAATTGTGTGCCTTGGGTATGACTATGCATGCATGGTTGTATTCATTAGCATCTAGGATTGTCTGGACCTTGTGTGTACTCTTACGGTCTTGAATCTACTCTGTCAGTTTTTCCATGCCTACAAAATGGCCTTTCATGTGGCTCTTACTCTCTCTAAAGGAATATCAATACATGCCTTATGGCAGTCTTGTTGCTAGACCAGTAAATTTCAACATGAGGGCTTTCACTTGTGTGTTTGGTGGCAGCCAACTATAAAATGAATGTTTAATTTTACTGTTTAATAGGTATAAACATGGTATCTGTCCGAATGGAGCTGATTGTCAATATAGGCACCAAAAGATGCCTCCTCCACTCCTCCTGTAGAAGAAGTTTTCCAAAAACTTCAGCAGTGGGTGACAGTGACAAATGATTCCTACCCAAACAAATATCCTCAGCACAGGCAAAACAATTATTATTATCAAGAAAAAAAGGCTCAACCTTCACCTAGTGCTTCTCAAAGACTGCTAGGAAGTTCACCTTTAGGTGAAAAGCCCAAGAATCAGGAGCAGAAAAGGTGACAACATGTACCACAGTATCAGACAAATCAGAGTCAAGGCCAGCCAGTGAACCCTTCAGCAAATGGATTCTCAAATCAACTGAATGTTGTATCTGCTGCGTTGCCACTGCCACAAGGAATTTCTAGGTTTTTTGACACTACTCAGTGCATGGTTGTTCTTCTATGGGACTATTGTATTGCAATTTAATTCCTAAGTCTGTGATGTATGTGTACTTAATTGTTTTTTCCTTTCCTCAAGTGATGTTGGGGGTGTGCCATTGGAATTGGTTGTTAGAATTATATTGGTGCTCGATGTATACATTTCAGCTTTAGAAGTTCTTATATGTACCAATTTCATTTTCTGTGCTTCATTTAAATGCACATGGATACCAATCAATACGAAGATATTGTAAATTTTGTTGTTGGAGCATTATAAGCTTTTCCTTTTAAATAATAGTTATACAGCTACAGAATCTGATGTTTGTGAAACTTCTGAGTAATTTAGTCTATTCCAGGAAGTTTTATTATCAGAGCAACAGAGTTGATTGCAACTCATTCTACCATATTGAGAATAAGTGTGGGCATTAGGTTCTTTTTGTTGTAAGCCGTAAGCCTGCCTTTAGTCTGGAGAGATTTCCATTCTATATACATTTGATCACATTATTACATTGAATTTCCTTTTGCTAATTGGGCGGTGTGGGTGGTGAAAAATCATTCTTCTTTTAGAAGCTCTCATATAATTCTCTTAAATATTGGTTATTTTAAGGCAACATTAATTATTGTTTTTGATTAAGACTATATTGATTATTGTTATAGCAAGAATTTCATACTATTTATTAATGGGTGTAACATTGTGATTATATCATGCAACCATGGCTGAGTATGTCTTCTGTTTATTATGAGTAGCAGTGAAGATATCTATTTTATGCTTCTTTTCTATTCCTCTATGTCCTCAAATGTATTAAAAATAGCTGAGGGCACTCTTAAGTATACTTCATAGGTCTTCTCTGGTGCATTGGTTTTTATTTGAGTTAGTATCAGTAACAAATAGCTTCATAATTGTTACTAATATTATGACTTATTGACATTAGTGGTCAAAAGAATTCCAGGATACAACAAAGATCTTTGTAAAGCCACAAAACCCTTATTTTTGGGAAATGTGTTGTATAGGCAGTATCAAAGGTCTAAACTAGCAAAACCCTTTACATAGTCCAAATGGGTATCCTAAATTGTTGTTTGTCTTGTAGGTTGTTAAGAAAGTTTGGAAGATAATGATCAAAAACCTACGTAAGAGGGCTAATTACAAAAAGGGCTGCAAAGAAATATACAGCTAGTTTGGAAAGTGATTGGAAAAAGGAGTTTGGAATTGTTTTTTTTGGTCATTTTAGGCCCAAATAAGTTAGTCAAGAGTATGAACATCTCCTACAATGCTAGATAAGCACAAGTACAAGACTTGGCAAAACAAAACTTAACAACCATGTTTACACAAGATAAGATAAGTTTTTGACTTGGTGAGTTGACCTAGGGGAAAAACTTGGTGAGTGAACATAAAGAGTCGACTTGGTGAGCATACTTGAATTGTCAACTTGGTGAGCTGACTAGGGGACTCAGCCTGGTGAGCTAACATGGCAAGTCAACTTAAAGTGGCGAGTTGGTGGGGCAAGTGGGGGTGACTTGGTGAGCTGACCTGGAGAGTTGGCCTAGGGGGAAGACTTGGTGAGTGAACTTAGAGAATCGACTTGGTAAGCATACTTCAATTGCTAGCTTGGTGAGCTGACTTGGGGAGCCAGCCTAAAGATCTAACATGGTGAGTGGGCTTAAAGTGGCAACTTGGTGGGACAAGTTGGCAAGCTGACTTAGCGAGGCCACTCAGAGATGCAACATGGAAAGCTAACTTGGTGAGAAAGCTCGATGAGTGGACCTAAAGATTGACCTTGATGAGGCACTTTGGTGGGGTGACTTGATGATCGAACTCAAAGAGTCAACTTGGTGAGTATACTTGAACAGTTGACTCGGTGGGGCAAGTTGGCGAGTCGACTTAGCAAGTCCACTTGGTGAGGCGAGATGGTGAGTCGACTTGGTGTGGCAACTTGGTGAGCTGACTTGGTGAGTGGACTTAAAGACTTACCTTGATGAGGCGCTTTGGTGGGGTGACTTGATAAGCAAACTTAAAGAGTCAACTTTGTGAGTGTACTTGAACAGTCAACTTGGTGACATGACTTGGTGGGCTGTCTTGGCGAGCCGACTTGGCGTGTGTATTTGAACAGTAGACTTGGTGAGCTAACTAAAAGAGTCAACTCACTGAGGTGACTGGGTGGGAGTGACTTGGCGAGCTGACCTAGAGAGTGACAATTCATATTCTACAAATTTGAGATGCTGGAACTTTTGTGGATGTGCAGGCCATTGGAACATACTGTAGGGAGGATGATGAACTTACTCTCAACTTTCAGACTTAGGCAAGTGATACAAATTGTAGAATCTTAACATATGGTTGTTCAAATTCTGTATCTCCTAAATGATTTCCTTTTAGCGTATAACTTGCTATGCATAGTTGCCAAGTTTTCTTATTGTATCTGGCATATTAATGAAGAAGCATATTAGTTACTGTCGATTTTTTTTAGGCACTCTATAAAATAGTTCACATGCCTTGCGTATGATATGAGATTTTTTATGCATCTTGCACTCTGTCATCCAGCTGATGATGGATTACGGAGAGTGATCTGAAATGATGACGCTAAAACACACACAATCAAATCCAAAATGAACTTGCATTACAAATGGATTGTGGAAATATGATATTGTTGATTTTGCATGCATGTCTACCAAGACAATCACAACTTAAACATATTCCTTTTGGTCAAAATTTCTACTTTTTTGGTCAAGATTTTCTACCTTCTTTGGTCAAAATTTCTACCTTGTTTGGTCAAAATTTTGACCAATTCCTGACAAAACTTGCATAATAGCTATGGATGTTTTTCGACCAAAGTATTGGTCAAAATTTTGACCAACCAGAAAGTTGGTTGAAATTTCAACCGAAAATTTTTTGACCTATGGGTTGGTCGACTTTGGTCAAATTTTGGTCAAAAAGTGGGTCAAAATTTTGACCAATAATGGTCAAAAAATGGTCTCAGATGTACTAGTGCATCCTGCTCCCTCGGGAGAAAATTTGAAAGATGACACACTAGAAATATGATTTGAAGCAATAAATCATGAGATATAGAAGAAATTTGAGATATAGCAGAATATAGAAGAGATCAGAAGAAATATAAAGAGATTAGAATGATCTTGAAGAAATATGAAGAGATCAGAATGATCAAAAGAAATTTGGGGAGATCAGAATGATTTGAAGAAATATGAAGAGATCAGAATGATTTGAAGAAATATGAAGAGATCAGAAGTGATTTCAAGATCCAAAAGACCAAGTTTGATTTGAAAAGATTCCAAGAATTTCAAAGTATCAGAAAGATTTGGATTGCACAAAAAAAAAATTAAATGCATTTTGAGCTACTTAAGTGTGTCAGATTTCGAATTCGATCCCGAAAAATGGGTTCAAAGAAACCAAAGTAGCCAAGAGGGTGATTAATCAATCATTTTGCAATTTGTGAAAGAACATGATACTTTGAAGAGATCAACAATCCCTCATCAGAGAAGGTGAAAGTAGATTTGCAATTGAATCACATGCTTATGCAAGTGAAGTATGTAATGCAAGACTATGTTAAATGAAACCCTAGGTTTGGTTACCAAGCCTCGACAATTTATCATCACTGGATATAAAATAAAGCTGGTATATTATATAATTCCCACTGACATTGCAATCATGGAAATATGAATATAACATATGTTATTGGTTTGTTGAGATTAAATGTAAGCATTTGAGGCACAAGAAGCCAGAATGACCAGAACATTTGTCCCTTTTAATGTAGCAAGTTAACATAAGCATCAAAGCATAAATGCAAGGATGACATGAATGTTGCTTGCATGATAGACACACCAAACACATGGGAGATTCCTCTTATGCTAAGTATTCAGTATTCATTTTGTTCGCAACAACCCTTGCGTTCGTAACCTGAGATAGAAGTGTGCTAGATATACTCGCAATGACCCATACATTCACTTAATAGGACGAGTATCAGTATGTACTATAGCATGAAGAGTTCACTCCAATAAACAAGGAGAAGAACCAATGTCATTGACGTATCTGTATAAAAGGAGTTGAGATACACACAGCCATCCAATACGAGATGGAGGCTCTTATAGTGGACACCCTTCTTATAGGAATAGATCAACTTATTGGAACTAAACCGCAAACAGAAAGAAAAGAAAAAATCATGCCCCCAGTCATTACTTCTCTAGTCGAAGATGACATCATTGAGTTGCTCGAAGAGATATGATAAAGCAAAAAAAAAAAAAAGCAAACAAAGAAAAAGCCCAGCATATCCAAACAAGTATATCATTTTTGAGTTCATTTTTTTCGGGATTGATGTAAAGTGCTAATGTCCATAACATGTAAGAAAGAAATCTCTTCAGTAGGGTGAGAACAGTAGGTAGACGCAGTCAAAATGATTGGTGACTGAGGTCAAAGAGAAATCTTCAGGATGAAGAACCTAAGAAGGACTAAGTGACAGTAGACAAACACAGCCAGGATGACTGGTGACTGATGCAAAAGAGATCTTCCATAAAGGAATCTTGGGACATGACCTGAGCAACGGTAGGTAGACACAGCTGAAACAACTGGTGACCATTGCAAAAGAGATTCTATGAGGAGAATCTCGAAAAGAGTGACACTAGCGACAGTAGGCAGACGTAGTCAGAATGACTGGTGACTGTCACGATGGAGATTCTATAAGAAGAATCTCGAAAAGAGTGACACTAGCGATAGTAGGCAGACACAGTGAGGACCACTGGTTATTGTCGTGATGGAGATTCTATGAGAAGAATCTCGAAAAGAGTGACACTAGCGACAGTAGTCAGATGCAGTCAGAATGACTGGTGACTATCGCGATGGAGATTCTATGAGAAGAATCTTGAAAAGAGTGACACTGGCGACAGTAGTCAGACACAGTCAATACGACTAGTGACTATCGTGAAGGAGATTCTATGAGGAGAATTTGGAAAAGAGTGACACTAGCGACAGTAGGTAGATGCAGTCAGAATGACTGGTGACTGTCACGATGGAGATTCTATGAGAAGAATCTTGAAAAGAGTGACACTGGCGACAGTAGTCAGACACAGTCAGAATGACTGGTGACTATCGCGAAGGAGATTCTATGAGGAGAATCTGGAAAAGAGTGACACTAGCGATAGTAGGTAGACACAGTGAGGACCACTAGTGACTATCGCGAAGGAGATTCTATGAGAAGAATCTCAAAAAGAGTGACACTAAGGGGGGATGCCCCCGAGCTGTAACAAGACTCAATCCATGGATACATGAGCAGGAAGAAGGAAAGCAAAAGCATGAAAGCAACTGTACAGAATAGCCAGAAGATGCGCTACAAGATGGAGCATTGGGAACAAGAGGCACCTGTTTACCAGGTTTTCACCTTCTTGGCAAGTTTTCTCCTTTTTTTTTCAATTTTTTTGTATTTTTCTCTTTTTGATTTTTTTGTATTTTTGAAATTTTCAATTTTTTTTGTATTTTTGAGATTTTTCACTTTTTTTGGTGTTACCAAGGCACCTATTGCTCAGTTTTCACTAGGGTAACAATTTTTTTCAGGACTTTTTCTAATTTTTAGATTTTTTTCAAATTTTAAAACTTTTTTAGAGATTACTAGCTCTCAAGAAGGATTACCTTGATTTTGTTCCAGTGTCTAGCAAGGTGTAGGAAAATATGTAGTAGCAAGAAAGTGAATGGAAAAACAAGGAGTATGAAGCAGTGAATGTTTTTGATAAGGTAAACAGGTTTTAAGGGATCCTGAAACCCATAAGTTTAACAACAAGAAAGGCTGAAAATAAGCGAAAAAATGCCCAGCCAAAACATAAGCCTTACGGCTGAAAATAAGCCCAAAGGCCCAGCCCAAAACAACTGCCCACTAAAAAGGCCAGAGAACCAACCAGAAAAATAGAGACCAAACAAAAAGCCAAAGCCAGGAGAAACAAAAACCAAAGGACAGAGACCCAACCTAGCAGACTACTTCTCCATCTCGAGCATGGTCTGGGCAGCTTCGGTGCACTCTTGTTGCTCTTCTGCCTTATGATCCTGGGCGTTTGTCAAATCCTGCTCCATAGTGTTGTCCTTGGCTTTATCCACATCCAGCCTATCTTTGTCTCTGTTCTTTTTATCATCTTCCTCCATCTGGTTCCTATCTTTGAGATTTTCCAAGAGAGAGAGGATGTTGTCATTGATCGAAGCAAGGAGGGAGATCATTTGACTTGCCAGGTTGTGATTGTAGTTCTCAATATTTTTTACTCTCCTCTCCATCAGAGTCTCCCAGCTATTCTGGTCGCCTTGGCTTTCTGCACCTGTCTTGCTCTTGATTTTTTCCATTTGGGAAACCCTATCTCTGACATCCTCAAGCTCATGGAAAAGCCATTTAATTGATCTGAAGTTGTTGATCATGCTATTGCGGGCATTGTTCAACAGATTCATGCTTGTTTCTCTTGCATTATCAGAAATAGCCACCATAGCCGAGTCAATTAGCTCATTGAGTCTAGGCTTCTCGAGGTCGTCCACCAGGAGTTGGGGGTTCATCGCCTCTCTGTAGATTCCCATAGTGGCCGTTCTCACATTGAAGTTCTTCCAAGCCTTCCTTCTGTTATTAACTTGCACTTCCCCCTCAATCTGTCCAGAGTTGTCATTTTCCTCCAAAGGAGGCTGAGGATGTATAGGGGAGAGGGGAATGGGCAGAGAATCCTTTCCCTGACTACTGGAGCGCTCCATGCTCTCTCCCTCCCTCTTCTGTCTTTTTCTTAGTTTCTCCTCATCCAGCTCCTCCTTCGAAACCTTGTCAGAATCATCAGTATCCATTTCCTCCTCCACCTCAGCAGAGCCAGTTTTAGCTGGGGTATGACCTCTAGGGCCCTTTCTGCTGGGTAATTTGATAGAGGGGTAATCCTTCTTATGGCTTTTAGTCTTCTTACCTGAATGCTCAAAAACCTCATCAGAGCTGATGCTCTCGACATCGTCAGAATCTGAGGAAAAATTGGAGCTGCTCTTGTCAACATCCGCCCCCTGGATAGGGTTTCTGCTAATGGTTTGAGCGTGGAAATGCTCATGAATCAGAAGCAAAAGACCCTCATGCAGTGTTGGGTTGACGGTAGCTTTCTTTTTAAAACTAGAAATGGCCTTGTTCATCGAGTTAAAAAGATAATACGGGAAGGAGATCTTACTACCATGGTGAAAATGATTCAGAATCACAAAATGGTGAGTCCTAACCCTATCAAACCTAGGGTCTAGGGTTATATATTCAATGACAGCGTAGAGAACATACCTCCAGAGCTTCTTTATAGTATCCATTACAAAAAATGTCTCTTTCTTGCCCAGCTTGTTCAGCTCTTCAGTGTTTTTCACAAAATCCTTGATTGCATTAGAAGACATCTTCTTGTCTCTGAAGAATTTATGCTCCTCCATCAGAATCCCCATGACTTCAGCAACCACATCCTCAGTAATTTGAAAGTAGACCCCATTCACCTTAACCTTACCATTATTCCACGAATTCACCATGCTGTTAGTGATCTCAGGATCCGAGCCATGAAGTTTCTCAAAGAAATTAGTAACCCCACCCTTTTCCAGCTCTCTCCAAACTTTGGCCTTGTTCTTCCACTTCTGAACTTCCCCCACCGGCTCCTTTCTACTCCTCTCACCCGTCATGTTTACCTGATCAACTTCCACAATTCTCATGAACTCTGATCTGTGCAAGTTATTTGCATTCAAAAAAATGGTGATGTTTCTTTTATGATACCCGTGAATATGCCCCTTTCTGAAAATAATGGTATCATCCTTTCGAACGTGTCGAAATGTCAGAGGAAACCCTTTTTGCTGGTGAAAATCATGATGCCAATAATGGCACTTACCATTTATTAAGCAATCTTTATTATCCATAATTGCATTGGATTTGAGCCGTCCTTCCCAAGATTTTATCTTGGTTGATGAGCAACTTTGCCTCCGCCGAAAAATATTTTTCGGCATGCCAGGTCAGATTATTGGTGGCGTTAACCCCTTTATTAGCAAACCAATCAGCGACTGGGTTTGCCTCTCTGTAAACATGAGTGACATGGACCTTATCGAACTTTGTGAGAGTGGCGCAAGTCTCAGCAATTATGTTCGCAATCGTCCACGAGGGAGGGGAAATACCATTAATGGTATTAATAATGTTTTTGGAGTCCCCCTCAAGCCAGAGTTTAGTAATCCCAGCTTCAAAAGCCAAATTGACCACCTTACTCGCAGCTCTTGCTTCAGCCAGATGAATAGTCTAGATTCCCAGTGGGGAAGCAAAGGCAGCTATTCCCTCCCCATAGCTATTTCTTATGATTCCACTGCAACCTGAAGGGCCTGGGTTACCCATAGAAGCCCCATCAAAGTTGTCTTTTGACCAACCATCTGGGGGGAGAAGCCAGCTAGCATCCTGCCTTTTGAGGTTCCTGTCTTTTTCTTTAGCTATCTTTCTGTCCCCTTCTTCTTCTTCTTCCTCCTTCAGCACTTGGAGATTTTCCTTTATATTCTTCGAGACCTTCCTGCCAAGGATTATAGCCGGCTCCTCTCTGTCTCTAAATATTCTATTATTCCTTTCCTTCCAAATTCCCCAGCAAAAATGGGGTAAAATCTAGTCTGAGTGATCTTGTCGACCAGAAATCTTACAAAGACCTTTCCACTGATGGAAAAAATCCATGAGATTATCCGGTTTGCACCAGAGGGTTTCATTATCATGTGTGATGACATTCCACACCTCCCTGGCATAGTCACATAAGATGAAAATGTGATTTCCGGTCTCAGCCTGATTCTTACACAAGGGACATCTACTGGGCATAACATGTCCTCGCTTCATGAGATTTTCATGAGTAAGGATTTTGTTCTGAAGAGCCAGCCAGTAAAAAATGTTGATCTTTGGAGTGAGACCCAGAATCCAAGCCTCCGCCCAAGGGGCCTTCTCTTTTAAGCTCCAAAGGGAATTATAGCCTGAGGCAACAGAGTATCTTCCATTGGGATTATCCCTCCAGACCAGCTCATCCCCCAAATTGATAGGAATCATGGAATTGAGCATTAGCATTATAGGAGTCAAGTCCTCAGAGATGAGGGATAGGTCACTCCATTCCTGGCCATTCCAATAATCACAAACTTTGGACCCAATTTGATCAGTACAAGCTTGCATCCATCTCTCAAAAATAGGGTTATTGATAAATGGATCTTGGGAAAGCCATCTATCCGTCCAGAACTGGATGTCCTTCCCATTTCCCAATTTCCATGATATCCTGGCCTTAGCCAGGTCCCTGGCTTTCATGATCCCATTCCAAATGTTCGATCCTTTTGGGATATCTTCATTAAAAAGGGTGAAAAGAAGAGTGGGTCTTCTAAGGTACTTGTTTACTAGGGTGTCCCTCCATTCACCGGTGCTACTGAAGATCCGCCATATTTGTTTAGCTAGGAGAGCCTTATTGAGGTGAGTGATCTTTCTAATGCCCAGACCTCCGTACCTCATAGGGAGGCAAACCTTCTCCCAAGCAACAAGAGGATATCTTTTCTTCCCTTCATTACCATTCCAAAGGAAGTCTCTCTGGATTTTCTCCATTCTTTCAGCTATTTTCCCTGGAATTCCAAAGAGGCTCAGGGCGTAGATTGGCAGATTTTGAAGAGAAGATTTGACTAAGAGGCATTTCCCCACTTGACTAAGAGAGAACCCTTTCCAACCAGCCATCTTCCTATTGAATCTGTCCAAAATACCATTCCAAAAAGACTTCGGGGGTGAGGATCCCAAAGGAAGACCAAGATAGGTAGAGGGGAAAGAGCCTACCCCACAACCCAGAATCCTGGCAATTTTTCTTTGTCTAAACTCAGAGGTGTTGATGAAAAAGAGCGAGCTTTTGTTCCAATTAATCAGCTGACCCGTCCCACTGGAGTAAGTATCAAGAATCTTCTTCAGGGCTCTGGCCTCTTTGACAGAAGCTTCCCCCCCCAAGATAGTATCGTCAACAAATTGCTGATGAGTGAAGGGAACGCAATTAGAGGAGGGAAGGATCCCTTTGATACAAGCCTCACGCTTTCTACAGTCTATAATCCTTCCTAAGCATTCAGCTAAAATGATGAACAAAATGGGCGAAAGGGGGTCTCCTTGTCTGAGGCCTCTGGAAGGTTTGAAAAAATTAGAAGGGACTCCATTAACCAGAACAACCAAGGAGGAGGTGGACACCAATTGAGAGATAATTTTGCAAACTTTATTGTCAAAGCCAAAAGTCAAGAGGACCTTCCCAAGGAGAGACCAGTCCACCCTGTCATAAGCTTTAGAAAGATCCAGTTTGAGAAACATACCTTCCCGTTTGGATGCCTCAAGAGAGTGGATGACTTCGTGCACCATCTGGACAGAATCCAAAATTTCTCCCTGGAACAAAACCCGATTGATGCTGCGAGATTAACATGGGCAAGATCTTGAGCATTCTTAAAGTGAGAACTTTAGAGATGATCTTGTAGAGAGAGTTGCACAGACTAATAGGTCTAAAGTTGTCCAACGAGTCCGCCCCAGGGGATTTAGGAATGAGAACCACAAAAGTCGAGTTTAGCTCCTTGAGAATAGATTTGGCTCCAAAGAATTCTTGGACAGCCTGAACAACCTCTCCCATGATCACCGGCCAGAACCTTTGGAAGAAAAAAGTGGGAAAACCGTCCGGGCCTGGAGCCTTGTCAGCAGATAGAGAAAAGAGAGCCTCTCTAACTTTCGAAGCATTAGGAATAGCACAGAGCTATTTATAATGGATAGGTTGAACGAGCTGAGGGATACAGTGTAACAAATCCTCCTGGTCCAAATTGGAAAGCATTGGGTCCTTAGAGAGAAGGCTAGAGAAAAAGGAAACAGCTTCTTCCGAGATGGCAGATTCTTCAGTTAACAGCTCCTGCCCCTTTCTGATACCATAGATCCTGTTACTAGCATGGTGCTTGAGGGTGGTTAGGTGAAAAAACTTAGTGTTCCGATCTCCTTCCTTTAGCCAGGTGATCCTCGATCTTTGCCTCCAAAATTTTTCTTCCTTATTAATAATGTTATGAATTTCAGACAGGGTCTTGAGCTCCGAAACCCTGTTGGTCTCAGTGTAGCCTTCCTTCTGAATGCAATCTTGGATAATAGTTAGATTATCAAATAACTCTTTATTTTCATGGAAGATGTGACCAAAATCAGACTTGTTCCAAATTTTAATCATCCTCTTCACATTGCTAAGTTTTCTGGTGACTCTGAACATGGCTGAGCCCTCCACCTCTATCCCCCACCATTTCTTGATATTATCCAGGAGGTCAGGGTGAGAGGTCCACATTTTCTCAAACCTAAAAGGATGGTATCTCCTGTGTACCAGAGGGGAAACTAAAAGAGAAATGGAAGAGTGATCCGAACCAATTCTGGGAATCAGAGATAGTCTGCAGCTGAAGGATTGAAGCCAGTTCGAAGATATAAGAGCTCTATCCAGCCTAACCTGAATGCAATCATGGCCTTTTCTCTTGTTTGACCAGGTAAAGGATCCGCCCTTAAGCTCTACGTCCATAAGGGCTAGATTATTTATGAAGTTAAAAAGATCCTATTTACTTTCCCAATCCAGGGGCATACCTCCCTTTTTCTCTTTATCTTCTAGCGGTGTGTTAAAGTCTCCCATGATTATACCTTTCTTAATGTCACAATCTTGCACCATATTACCAACTTTGGTCCAGAAGTTTTTTCTATCTCTCTTATTATTGGGAGTGTAAATATTCACTAAAAACCAAGAATCATTGGTGTGCAAATGTTGAACTCTGCAAAAAAGAATGTTATCTTCATCATACTCAGCTACTATATTGAAATACTTATCATTGAAAAGTATCAGCAATCCTCCAGACGCTCCTTCAAAGTTAGAGGCTATGCCCTTCATGCTATTGTTGAACTTAATATTTTCCATCCTTTCCTTCTTCATTTTAGTTTCCTGGATTAGAAACACATCAGGCCTTTGGTCCCTTATCATATTTCTAATAACTTCTTGCTTGTGGATTCCATTGAGTCCACGGATATTCCAAGATAAGATCTTCATGATTTAACTACTGAACATGCTTCCTAGATGGTGCACTGCGTACCATCCTTAATGTTTCTTCTGGCTTCCTCTTTCCTGATTTCATTCTTGTTTTTCCTTCCCACTAGGTTAGATTTGTGGCCGAGATCAGCCTTGGCCATGCTTCTAGTAGAAGGGGGAGATACCGGAGAAGGGTCCCTGCTATTCTTCTTCTTTCTACTCCTGACTTCCGTCCAGGGATTCTCTTCTCCCTCTAGTCCTTTGTCCAGCCAAGCATCAATTCTCGCCAAATCTTCCATTGTCGATGCAGAAAGCCTCTCTATGATTCTGTTTACTGTTGAAGGGGGGGACAACACATCAGGTTAGGGTCCTGGGACATGGGTTCCCCCTCCTTTAGTTCTTCCATGGAGTTCAGGACAAAGGATAGTTTCAAGTCATCCTCCTGAGAATCCAGAGGGGGAAGAGTCATATTTTCACCTGTCTCTTCAGGTTTCTTCTCAGATTCCTTCGCATTGGGGAGAGGTGTTGAATCGTCTTTCACTCCTTTCTCTTCTCCCCCTCCTATGTTTCTAGTCGCCCGAGGAGGCCCTGATTCCTCTTGGGGTGCATTAGGAGCAGTATTTGTTTTTCCTTCTTCCTCTCTATTTGCCTTGACTTGCGATGCTTTTTTCCTCCATTCTTTTTTGGGATCTAGAGAATCTTTTATCCCCCCTTGTGCACGAGCCTTTACCACCGTACTCTTCCCTTTGAAAAGTGGGCAAGATCCAGCCTTGTGGCCAGCCTTCTTACAATGGAAACAAGCAAAAGGCACACTTTCATAGTCAACTTTGGAAAATAAGGAGAATGTAAAGTTGAAAGGATTCCAAGAATCATAAAGTATCAGAAAGATTTTGGTTGCACAAGCGTTCGATCATGTTGGTCCCCAAAATTTTAAAATGCATTTTTAAGGCTCTTAGGTGTGCCAAATTTTGAATTTGATCCCAAAAATGGATCTAGAATGATCCAATTAGCTAGGGGTGCAATTTTTGCACAAATCCAAGCACTTTGAAAAATTTGGTCAACACCTATATAAGGGCTCGAAGGGTCATTTTCAATTCATTTGTGCTTTTGTCTTGTAGTGATTTTGAGCTTTGACAGAGACATGGCAATGAATGTGAGATATCATCATTTTGAGCGCTCCAGATGACATAGTCGGCCAGCAAACTACGGACCACCGGTGAGTCATCGATTTCCCATCTTCGTAATTTTGTTGTCATGCATTTCGAGGTCATTTATTGCATGTTTTAGCATGTTTTAGGATTGTGAATTCTTTCTTCGCGTGAGACTGATCTCTTCTTGCGCGAAGATCTTCTTTCTTTGCGTGAACAAACAGGATAGGTTGTTTCTTTGCACGCAGCCAGATGATCTTCGCGCGGGACAATTTTGGTTTCGCGCGAAGGTGGAGATTCTTTGTGCGAGGCAATTCGTGTTTCGCGCGAGAATCTCTTTTCTCGCGTGGGAAGCTCTATCTTCACATGAGAAGATATTTTTTCGCATGAAGGCTAGATTCTTTGCGTGAGGAAAGAATTATTTTGGGCAAAACTGAATGTCTTCATGCGAGATTTCACAAATCTCGCGTGAAATTCTGTGACAGTTTTGTGATTTCACACTTAGAAATTGCACTTTATTTCATTTTGATGCTTCAATTTGATTTAATGCTAATCGTTTGTTTGTCATTTTTTTTTGTTGTGCGTGCAGGAGGTCTTCAGAGACGTTTCATTTAGATCTCATTATCCGCCATATGGAGAGTTATTGCAGAGTTTAGATGACGCAGATCGAGCACACATTGCTCGATTGGGTTTGTCTTTTTTCTGTCGAATTCTAGCCGTGATGGTGAATCACGACCTTCTCACTACATTGGTAGAGTGTTTCCATTCGGAGATGAACACCTTTCATTTGCCGATGGGTGAGATGACCATCACACCAGAGGACATATGAAGAATCTTGCAGATTCCTTTTCACGGCACCTGGGTGGTGTATGATACAGTGCCTCGATTAGGGACAGAGGCACTATCCATTGTTTTTGAGAGAGAGCTACCAAGAGGTAGGGCCATCAATTGAGATGAGCTGATGCATACCTATGGACCCAAACACAAGTTGGCATCTGTGTTGGGTATTTTCTTGAGCTGCTTCCTATGTCCTAACAAGGGACAGCATGGGTTGGAGTGTGGATTGGGTGTCATGCTCCGTAGGATGGTTGAGGCACCCGAGATCTTTGGGTGGGGTCAGTGCATGTTGGCCCATCTTTTTCATGAGATGCATGAGGTCATCTTCCACAAGAAGAAGACGATGGCACCAGGTGTTTATGTTCTATAGATTTGGACCTGGGAGCATCTCCCTATATGTAGGCCAATTTTTGAGGATGTTCGAGAGCCTATGGAGCCCTACATATGCAGATATCGAGGGCATATTACCTAGGCCCACCTGGGTAAGATTGAGCACTGGCAGACACATCTCGATGACCTAGTGTCTATTATATGGCAACCCTGGAGAGAAACAGAGGACTGGGATGATGCCCCCAGAGAGCTGCCCTGGATGTTTAGTTCTCGATCGCTGGCAGGTAGGACGACATCAGTCATAGAGAGATTCATGATCTCACGAGTGTGGTGGCAGTATGGCCGACCACAAGACATTTTAGTTGAGTACTGTGCCTATGCTAGGGTGTAGAGGGATATTGAGCGCGGATGGCCTCCATGGATGGATCCAAGATGATCCATGATAGACATCCGCAGCCTAGCTGCAGTTCAGTGGGACTACCTGTCGGCGATAGCAGATGCTGGGATGATGCCTGCATATCAGGCATTTTTTATCAGTCATCCATACCCACATTTTACAGCTCCAGTGGGGATGGTAGGGTAGGTACAGGGACAGGTGCCCAAGCAGCAGCAGGCATAGCCATAGTTGCCACCATAGTTCCAGCACCGGGTATAGCAGATGCTTATTCCCCTACGTCAGATGGGATTAGACCCAGGTGCTGGGGGCAGTGGGGTAGGATGCAGTTGGTAGAGGAGGCAGAGGACAGAGGAGCAGGCCCCTCAACAGGGGGTCCCACAGCAGCAGGTACCTCAGCCATAGGTACCTCCACTGCAGCAGGCACCTGAGATGGTTGATGAGGATATAATAGATCAATTAGCAAGTGGGGTACAAGATGTGATACTGTGGTACCGTGAGCAGGTTCATGCGGCCTCCTGAAAATTGGGAGAGTTGTAGATTGCATTGGCAGTCAGGGATGCGTAGCTGGTAGAGAGACAGCAAGAGACAGATCATCAGAGAGAGCGCACAGAGACTGCAAAGCGGAGGCTGGAGCTAGCACAGGATGAGATCCGCTTCCAGTCTACTCGGGCTGCATATTATTATGCTGCATACACTAGCGTCATGCCAGATGAGACACTGCAAGTGCAATGATTTTCTTAGTATGCGTGAGAGTCTGAAGGTGCACAACCTCCTATCAGGCCGAATATGCCACCACCACCTCTGCCACCTGTTGCCCCTATTCCTCCTGCTCCTCCTAGAGGTGAGAGTTCAGGACAAAGTTAGATGTTCTGTGTTTGATGAGTTTGATTTTGATCCTTGGCTATGTATTGATTGGTGTGCCAGCACCACATGTATCATTTTTGATCGATTGCGTTCGAGTAGTGCCCTTTTTTGTATTGACCCATTCTTTGATATATATATATATATATATATATATATATATATATATATATATATATATATATATATATATATATATATATATATATATATATATATATATATATATACGAGATGTTGAGCCAAGTATTCCTGTGTACATGTCATTGTCTATTTTGTTTTGCTTTAATGTACATGAGATGTATGTTGTACTTGGATATATGTATGAACTGACATCTGACGTAGTGTTGCGTGTTTTTGTTTGACAGTCACAGGTATTCCATTGAGGAGCGAGAATCGACGAACCAAATGCTTGTGTAGCCGTGGAGGAATCTGATGCATGTGAAGTATGAACCAAATTACCATCGAATTGCGTGCTAATGCAAATGAAGTATGTAATGCAAGACTATGTTAAATGTAACCCTAGGTCTGGTTACCAAGCCTCGACGATTTATCATCACTCGATATAAAATAAAGCTTGTATGTTATACAACTCCCACTGACATTGCAATCATGAAAATATGAATATAACATATGTTATTGGGATGTCAGGATTAAATGTAAGCATTCGAGGCACAAGAAGTCAAAATGACAAGAACATTTGTCCCTTTTAATGTAGCAAGCTAACATAAGCATCAAAGCATAAATGCTAGGATGACCTAAATGTTGCTTGCATGATAGGCACACCAAACACACGGGAGATTCCTCTTATGCTAAGTATTCAGTATTCATTCTATCCGCAATGACCCTTGCATTCGTAACCTGAGACAAAAGTGTGCTAGATATACTCACAGTGACCCGTACGTTCACTTAATAGGACGAGTATCAGTATGTACTATAGCATGAAGAGTTCACTCCAACAAACAAGGAGAAGAACCAATGTCATTGACATATCTGTATAAAAGGAGTCGAGGTACACATGGCCATCCAATATGAGATGGAGGATCTTGTAGTGGACACCCCTCTTGTAGGAATAGATCAACTTATTGGAACTAAACCACAAACAGAAAGCAAAGAAAAAGATCATGCCCCCAATCATTACCTCTCTAGTCGAAGATGACATCATCGAGTTGCTCGAGGAGATATGATAAAGCAAAACAAAGCAAACAAAGAAAATGCTCAGCATATCCAAACAAGTATATCATTTTTCTTTTTTTGAGTTCAATGTTTTTAGGATTGATGTCAAATGCCAATGTCCAGAACATGTAAGAAAGAAATCTCTTCAGTAGGGCGACAACAGTAGGCAGACATAGTCAGAACGACTGGTGACTAAGGTCAAAGAGGAATCTTCATGATGAAGAACCTAAGAAGGACTAAGTGACAGTAGATAGACATAGCCAGGATGACTATGACTAGTGACTGACGCAAAAGAGATCTTCCATAAAGGAATTTTGAGACATGACCCGAGCAACGGTAGGCAGACACAACTGAAACAACTAGTGACCATTGAGGAAGAGATTTTATGAGAAGAATCTCGAAAAGAGTGACACTGGTGACAGTAGGTAGACGCAGTCAGAATGACTGGTGACTATTGTGAAGGAGATTCTATGAGGAGAATCTCGAAAATAGTGACACTGGCGATAGTAGGAAGATGCAGTTAGAATGACTGGTGACTATCGCGAAGGAGATTCTATGAGGAGAATCTCGAAAAGAGTGACACTGGTGACAGTAGGCAGACACAGTCAGAATGACTAGTAACTGTCACGAAGGAGATTCTATGAGGAGAATCTCGAAAAGAGTGACATTGGCAACAGTAGGCAGATGCAGTCAGAATGACTGGTGACTATTGTGAAGGAGATTCTATGAGGAGAATCTCGAAAAGAGTGACATTGGCGACAGTAGGCAGATGCAATCAGAACAACTAGTGACTATCGTGAAGGAGATTCTATGAGGGGAATCTCAAAAAGAGTGACACTGGCGATAGTAGGCATATGTAGTCAGAACGATTGGTGACTGTTGTGAAGGAGATTCTATGAGGAGAATCTCGAAAAGAGTGACACTGTTGACAGTAGGTAGATGCAGTCAGAACGACTGGTGACTGTCACGAAGGAGATTCTATGAGGAGAATCTTGAAAAGAGTGACACTGGTGACAGTAGGTAGATGCAGTCAGAATGACTGGTGACTATCGCAAAGGAGATTCTATGAGGAGAATCTCGAAAAGAGTGACACTAAGGGGGAATGCCCCCGAGCTGTAACAAGACTCAATCCATGGATACATGAGCAAGAAGTAGGAAAGCAAAAGCATGAAAGCGACTGTACAGAATAGCTAGAAGATGCACTACAAGATGGAGCATTGGGAATAAGAGGCGCTTGTTTACCAGGTTTTCACCTTCTTGATAGGTTTTCTCCTTTTTTTGTTTTTTTTTTTTCAGGACTTTTTCTGATTTTTAGATTTTTTCAGGATATTTAGATATGTACAAAGAGCTTGCTAAGATTGAATCAACTATAAAATTGCTTCAGGTGGAGAGTGTTCATAGGCTCTTTAAGCACTTCTCCTTCGGTTGTGGAAAGCCGATAGGCGCCAGATCCATATACTGCAGTAATGATGTAAGGACCTAGCCAGTTTGGTTCAAACTTTCCCTTTTGCATTTGTTGTTGTTGATTCTTAGGATTCTCTCTCAAGATGAGATCACCTAGCTAGAAGTCACATGGCCTAATTCTCCTATTGTAGCTTAGTGCCATTCTTTGTTGATATGCTCGTAGATGATCACATGCCACTTGTCATTGTTCATCCAGCAACACAAGCTCTTGAAGCTGAGCTATCCTATAGTCATCATCAATGATAAGACCTTTCATGGAGATTCCCAAAGTAGGAATCTCAACCTCTATTGGAAGTATAGCATCCGCCCCATATACCAACACAAAAGGAGTCGTGCTTGTTGGAGTTCTAATGCTTGTTCTATATGCCCACAGGGATGGATTGATTTGGAGATGCTAGTCTCTCCCTGACTTACTGACTGTGCAATGAAGAATTTTGAGGATCGCCTTATTGGATGCCTCAGCTTGGCCATTACCCTGGGGGTAATAAATGGAAGACCAATGTTGTGTAATCTTGAATTTCTTGCATAGTTCTTTGAGGTCTTTATTTTTGAACTGTCGTCCATTGTTAGTAATGATTGAGGATGGTATACCATATCTATAAATGATTTAGTTTGTGATAAAAAGCGCTACAGTTTTGCCATCAGCAATTGTGAGAGGGACTACCTCTACCCATTTCATGAAATAATCTATAGCAGTGATAATGAACTTATGTCCATTAGAAGAGGTTGGGCGAATCTGCCCCACCAAGTCAAAGGCCCATTGTTGAAATGGCCATGTCGTAGTAGATGGAATCAGCTCTTTGGCTGGAGCGTGAATGAGATTCTCGTGTAGCTGACACTACTTGTAGGACCTAGCATATTTAACAGCTTCTTGCTCCATTTTAGGCCAGTAATAACTGACATGAAGGAGTTTATGAGCTAGTGTTAGGCCATTGGAATGAGATCCACAAATGCCTTCGTGAACATCAATTAGTGCGCGTTTGGACTCGTCAATTTCTAAACACCTAAGGAGTGTTTCGTCGAGACCTCTCCTATACATATCGTCAGCAATAATGACATAATGTGAAGCGTTACGGATTAGGTAATGTTTCTCATTCTGGGTCAGACCTTCCAGAATGGTTTGATTATAAAGGTAGGAATAGATGTGATGGTAGCGGGATGATTCTTGTCCTATAATAGAATAGATCATCTTGGAATCAGGTGGGTCACAGGCTGGGTAGTGTAACACTTCTACCAAGAACTCGTGTCGTAGATCATTTTTTGACATTTGTAGAAGGGAGCCCAGAGTGGCCATGGCGTCAACCGCTTTATTATCTGTGTGTGGAACTTGTTGGAAGGTGATGTGTGCAAAATATTTCATCAAGTCATCAACCATACATTTGTAAGGAATTAGTTTTTCATCCTCTATTTGATACACATCATTTACTTGGTTGATGACAAGCTGAGAGTCACCGAAGATATCCAAGTGATCTACTCTCCATTCAGCTGCAATTTTCATACCATTGATCAAAGCTTCATATTCAGCAATGTTATTTGTACAAGGAAACATAATCTTGTACACTTTGGGCAATGAGTATCTCTGTGGTGTGATGAAAAGTAATCCAGCACCTGATCCTTGTTGTGTGAAGGACCCATTGAAGAACATAACCCGTGTATGGTGAGTGAGTGTTAGAATTGACTCATCTGGAAAATCAATGTTTATTGGTACAAGACTCTATATGGGTGCCTCGGCCAGCTGGTCTGCAATTGCCTGTCCCTTCATAGCTTTGTGTTCAACATATTGGATGTCAAACTCACTTAGTATCATGACCCATTTAGCCAATCTTCCTATGAGAGCTTCCTTACTGAGCAAGTACTTTAATGGATCCATTTTAGCCACAAGCTGTGTAGTGTGGGTAAGCATGTAGTGTCTCAACTTTTGGGAAGCAAAGACAACTGCCAAGCAAGCTTTCTCAATAATGTTGTAGTTTTCCTCATAAGAGACCAATGTTCAGCTCAAGTAATAAATAGCTCTTTCTTTGTTGTCATTGTCTTCCTGAGCCAACAGGATTCCTAAAGATGTTTCAGTGGCTGAAATGTATAAAAGAAAAGGCTTCCCATGCATAGGAGGCATCAGGATTGGTGGATTGACAAGATATTGTTTAATCTGTGTTAAGCTTTGCTCACAATCCTGGCTCCAATTGAATTTCACACCCTTATGTAAGGTTTTTGTGAAGGGTTGTGATTTATCCGCCAATTGTGAAATAAACCTGTGAATAGATTGAAGCCTTCCCTATAGTCCTCTCATCTGACTGATGTTTCGAGGTGGTGGCATGTCCATTATTGCTTATACTTTTTTGGATCTACTTCAATTCCCTTTGCAGAAACAATATATCCTAACAGTTTTCCTGATGTGACACCAAATGCACATTTCTTAGGATTGAGCCGAAGACTAAACTTTTCCATATGATCTAGGATTGGTCCCAAATCATGTAAATGAGTATTTTGTTTAGCGCTTTTGACCAAGGTATCATCAACATAGTCCTCCATAGTCCTATGCATCATGTCATGGAAAATTGTAGTAATAGCCTGCTGATATGTAGCTCTAGCATTCTTTAAACCAAATGGCATCACATTCCAACAAAAGGTTCCCCATGCACATGTGAAAGCTATTTTCTCTTGATCTTCTAGTGCAATTTTTATCTGATTGTATCCAAAAAAACCATCCATAAGTGAGTGCATCTCATAGCTAGTCGTCATGTCCACGATCATATCAATATTAGGGAGCAGAAAGTCATCTTTAGGACATGCCAAGTTAAGATCACGGAAGTCTATACAAACTCTGATAGACTTATCATGCTTGGACACAGGGAAAATATTGGATATCCATTCAGCATAATCAATTGCACGAATGAAACCAACCTTCAGAAGTTTCTCCAATTCGGCTTTGACTAGCAATGCAACATGAGGATGCATTTTTCGGAGCTTCTGTTTAACTAGTTTGATGACTGGTGCTATGGACAAGTGATGCATGATAAGATCAGGATCCAATCCTGGCATGTCAGAATATGTCCATGCAAAATTTATTTTCTCCTTGAAAAAGGCAATGAATTCTTCCTTTTCTTCAGTTGACAATGACTGAGCCAGATGTATCACATGAGGATGTTCTTCTGTGCCCAGGTTAATTGGCTATTTCGGCTCTATTAACACTGATGATCTCTCCTGAAAGTGATTGGGAAGGACATCAAATATCTCATCCGCGGGCACCTCAAAGAGGTTTTCACCCTTGGATACATCTTTCTTTTTTACCTTTTTGGGATTCGACACTGCCACAATGTGGTTTTCACCATCGGACCTCTTGCATTTTTTATTTTTAATTATGTGACTGAGATATTTGATGTCGGCTTCACTCATGTTGATACTCTTCTCATTGGTGGAAGATGTTACAATTTCAATAGCATTTAGGTAACAGGTGAGAGCATAGTCATTCTGGAATGTGGGGACTTCGTTAGATGCATTAGGGTTCCAGTCTATAAGCTCGGGATGTGCGAGTGAGAGAGTAGTGACTGGTTCAATTGCGTTCACAGTATAGTCATTAAATGCATGGACCAAAAATTTGAGACCTATAGTTACCTCACCCACAGGTGTATTCAAATGCCTTGAAATACTAACATCAGGAATTGATGACTCTAGGACACTAGTTGGATCAGACCCCTGTGACCTATCCCTAGACGTTTCAGTCACTTCAATTTGATTTTCATAGATATCCACTTGGTCAATGTCTTTATTAGTAGTCACTTCTGAAAGATTATCAAATTCATATTCATGAGAATCGATGCTACATGGTGAGAGACTATAGAACTCCCCAACAGTGATAGGGACATACTCTCCTTTAGCCTCTGGATTCTTACACAAATACTCAATATGGCATGAGTGACTAGATTCTCCCTTTTTCGAATGATATTTGAGTTGCTCAACATTGTCCTCAGAAGAATCACTAGTATCATCCACAGTGCTAACACGTGGCACAAAATCATCTGGCTCAACAAAGAATTTAGCAAGATCATAAGGAATAGGAGGAGGATAAGAATCCTCATCATCAAATTCTTCCTCCCGAGTACCTGACTCAGATTGTGACTCATTTTCAGATGAACCCTCAAGTACGGTATGAATTTATTGGATCCCAAATGGAAAGGGACCTTCTTAAACCCTAGGCCAGTTGTGTCACTATTGCTTTGAGCTATTTCTTTGATAGGATCTATTAAACCATTGTTATTGCACCCAATAGGGCCGATTCCCTTGTAACCAAAATGCTCCATAAGCTTAAGACTAGGTCCATATTTCTTACGAGTGATTTCTTGAGCTTGTTCTGTTAGGTCTACTAGAGCCTCTTCTTTATAAAGCCATGCAGTAATGGCTCTGTTTTCACTTTCATCTTCTAAGGGAACTGTAGCTTTGACAAAAGAGCCACTAAACTTGGTCTGAGGTGTCAACATGAACGACTTCTTTGCTTCTGAGGGTCTCCCAAAATGTCGAGGGGACTCTGGAATAGATGTTAATGATAGCACTAGTTCCATGTGGTACTCTCCCATACTAGTTTCTTTCAATTTAAATGACTACTCAATTTCTTTCAGCTTATTATTGTGACAATTAGTAGACTCACAGTTAGCAGGGACAAAAGAATCAACAGATTTGAGCATATTGCAAGTGTAGCTAGTAGTGGCAGGAATAGTAACTTCGGAGCCATGAAATGGGAATTTAATGCATTAGTGGTATGTGGATGGCACAGCATGCATCTCATGTATCCATGGCCATCCCAATAGAATGTTGTAGGCTAAGGGAATGTCAAGCACCTGACAAGTGACATCCCTTTTGACAGGACCGACGCGAATTGGTAAAGTCACAAGACCTAGTGACTTTCATTCTACTTCATCGTATGCTTTAATAGTGATCTTTCATCGAGGACCAACAGAGTCCTCAGAATAATCCAATTGTCTAAGCAGAGCAGCAGAAACAATGTTTAGGCTAGTGCCATTATCAATGAGTACCCGATGAACACATGTCTGATGGATCATGACCTCAATGTGTAGAGGTTAATTGTGTGGGTGATTCAGTAATTTGTCATCCTCCTCGGAGAAGGTCATAAGATGAGGTGAGGTCAGGTGACCTACCATGGATTGAAATCGCTCAACATCAAGATCTTGAGGAACGTTTGCCTTAGTGAGAGCTTTGTCCAAAATTTTCCTGTGAGCAGGTGAGATTTTAAGTAGCTCAAATATGAAAATGTGAGCATTGGTTTGTTTCAATTGATCTAGAACACTATAACTGGTTGCAGTCAAGTTCGTTGTGTGTTTTGCACCTTTACCATATGGACCAGCAAGAGTTTTGTCCTTGTGTTGTTCAAGATTTGAAGTAGGAGGTGTAGGGCCTTTGAGCACCAACTTCGCATGAGAGCGAGTAACAGTGTTAGCACAGTGTTGCGAAGATGCATAATCCATGTTATTGGAAGTAGGGCCTCTCAAGACAAATGGTTTCTTGGGTTTATCGTTATCTTGCTTTCCCTTTATTGTAATAATGTCGCAATATTTAGAATCTACAGGTTCAACCATGTGAATGACATTGTCATCATTAGAATACGTGTAGTTGACCTTATTGTAGGGTTTTGGTTTTGAAGTATCTCCTTTTTCATAAACTGGGAAAGGCTCTTTGAACGCCTTGTGGTCCAAGTTTTTGTTATGTCCATCTACCACAGGTTCACTAGCATCAATCATGTCTTAGACTTTATGATGCAAGTTTATACAGTTGTTGGTTTTGTGTCCCTTGTTTTGGTGATACTCACAAAATGAGGTCTCATTCCACCATGGTGGATGTGGTTGTGGATCATAGGGACGAGGGTTATCCATTGGTGAGATAAGCTTGTGTTGTAGCAATGTTTTGTAAACCACATCCAAAGGTTCTCCTAAAGGCGTATACTCTCGCTTGGGTTGTGTTGCCCATGAGTTTCTCAGTTTGTTTCCAGATGTCTTATTGTTAGGAGGAGGCTTCTTGGCACTTTTCACCGCTTTGAGGCAATCTGTGAGACTAAATGTTGCTTTAGCAAGTTTTGGTGTGACATTATCAACAACCCCATCATGTACAATTTCTCAATTCTTGTTGACATGTTTGGTTTTATCCTTGTTGGAAGTGGAACCTTGTTTTGTGTCTCTCTGAAGAGTGAGTTCACCTTTCTTGACCATAAATTATTCGATACGGATAGCCTGTGTAATCATGTCTTCAAAGGTACGTGGACCTTGTAGTTGGGCTCTATACCCAAAATCAGGTAAGAGGTTATCAGTGAAAATGTCGAGCTTCTCCGTTTCTAGGATTTTACGGGAATACTTAGTATAAAGTTGTCTCCACCGTTGGAGGAAAGTGAGAAAAGGCTCACCAACCTTATGTTTAAGGTTGCATAGATCTCGAATATTTACAAGATGTTGAATGTTATGAGAATATTGTTGAACAAATGAATTAGCAATTTCGTCAAACATCTTGATACCAAGAGGTAAATGTGAGAACCACTCCAAAGCCTGACCACCTAGGCTTCTAGGGAATCAACGCATGAGGTACGTTTGATTGTGTATAAACTCCATAGACAAAGCACCAAATTTTTGCAAGTGATCTTGGGGATTAGTAGTACCAATGTTTGTCATATCTGGGTAGTTCTAGACCTTGTGGGAAAGGCAACATGTTTATACTTTTGTCAAATGGGAATGAACAAAGAGCATCCAATGTGTATGTCTTTTTGGGTTTCTCTTTCTCATGCATCATCTGAGCCAATTGGTCATGCATAATTTTCAGTTGTTTTTGGAGTTTAACGGTCTCAGTTTCTTATTCATGCGTGATAATAGTCTCCACATTGAAATGTGTGGGCAGTTTAGCTCCCTCTTGGGTGAGTTTGAGAAAGTACTTTTCTTTCTCTTCGTTGAGTAGGATTCCCATGACCTTCTGAAAGTTCTTGTCTCTTTGACATTTTTCTATGTGTTCAGGAAGGATTTCCACCTCTTCCTGTTCCTCATCAGTGTCATATTCTTTCTCTTTCTCCTTTTCATCCCTAGGTTGTTCTTGATATCAACTATGACTACCCCATTCAGCTTCATGATTAGTCATTATAGGAACTTGTTCAATTTTCATATGTTGTGTTTCAAAAGGATCCGTGGAGAAAGGATCATACGTCGTGTTTGGGAATGCAGGACTTCTACCTGTCTTAGTATCCTTTTAGTAAAAAGGATTTCTAATTTGTTGCAAATTGGAAAATGATCGTTGAACTTGAGATGACCTTGTAGGTGAGGAAGATCGCACGTGAAGACACCTCACTAGCCAAACTAGATACAGATTGCGTAGCGAAAGGTAAGCTACCTCTGCCATGATTACGACCCCTAGCATGACCACGTCTAATGTTATCAAGATAAAACACGTCACTTCTAGTTGTGACAGTCATAGGAAAGGAAAAAAAGCTAAAATCTGGACAAGGACTACACTAAGACTGAGTCTCAAAAAGGACAAGATAATAGCAAGAATTTTGTTCACTAAGGCACAAATGCTCTAATTTAAAGGCTAGAATAGCCAGAGATTATGACCATTGCAAAAAAAAGTATGACAAGCATTACAACGAGGACCAAAATTACTTATGAGACGAGACTAGTCAAGGTATAAGACACAAGTCTTCAGCTAAGCAAAGTGTCACTGTTTCAGGACTATTTGCAAATAGAGAGCGATAAATAGATGCAAAAAAGGACAGCATGCAGGCCGCAAATAGCTAGATCAAACCAAATTGTTAATGCTGATATAAAGTATCGTGCAAAAAATCTTTACGGGTCACGCGAAGAAGTTTTATGGGCCGTGTGAAGATGTTTCTGTCTCGCTCGAAGATCAGTAATAGTTTTTAATTTCGTGCGAGAATGTTTACCGGATCGTGTGAAGATGCACAACAGAAATTTAATTTCGCGCGAGGACAAAATTGCATCGCGGGAGAGCCAGTTGATTTCGTGCAAGACCCAAATGATTTTGCGCGAAAGGATAGAACAGTTTCACAATAGCGACTGATTTTGACAAAAAAAATTATCGTTCCAATAACCAGGCAGATAAACAGGCACGTAGAATAGCAAGCAAGTGATTTCAAGCACGTTTGAAAACAATGAGAAAGGGAAAAAGCAACCTTGCGCATGAACAATCAAGTGACTTAGTTTGTGCTAATCCCTAAGAGATCTATTTGTGTATGTTTTTAAAGAGTTTTGCAATCACGCATACATCTCTAGAAAATAAAAGTTGGATTCTCTAAGGTATTTAGTAATGGTTTGACTCTACAACTTTTATGACTCACAAGGGTGACCTCCAATCTCAGCGCATCGAGGTTTTGACACAGTCCAAGAACTTAATCTTCAAGAGTTGCTAGGGAGATCTGACAACCCACAATGAATCACACTCGTGAAGATTTCTTCCACAAGGACATTCATATAGCGGTTGTCACTAGCATGGCAAAAATGGCTATTACCACTTGAGGTTTCGTCATCACAGTTTTCCCTATAGAGGGATTGTCTGCTACGGTTAATCCTCTCTAAAGGTGACCAACTCACAATAGTATACCACAAGGGGACTTAGCTTTCAGATTCAAGGTTTTGACACCTTTTCACCTTTAGCCCAATCAAAACAGACAGATTAATCTGACACGCTAAACTAAGATTATCTCTTAAAGATCTATGATATCATCTCCTTGTGATCTATCAACCTCTCTGGAGAAAAGATGCCTTAATCAACAAGTTGAAGATTCATCTATCTACGAGATGCTCAAAGTATCCTCCCCACCTACAAGGAATCCATCTTAGAGAGGAGTTTCACTAGGAACCCACTCCCTCAAGATCCACGAATAGTATTCATGGGGGCTTAATTACTATGTGTGTACAGATGTTAATTTCTGAAAGCAAATCTATCCAAAAGCAATCAAAGAGCACAAGGTGGTACACTTAATGCTTTAACTAATGCAAGGTGAGTCTAAAGATGTGGAACATTTAACCCCTCACACAAGCCAAAATGAGTCCACAACTCAGAAATTAGTGAGTTCTAAAAAGCACAAAAGGGTTGACTAGTGGAGCATTTAATGCTTATATCCTGTAGACCCCTCCCCTTTAACGTGGTGTTGATCTTGCAACTACAGGGTGGAATGAGGGGCCGGTGGATTAGTGAGTCCAATAACCCAAAATAGCTATCTAAATCTAACCAAGCTCCTAAGCTTGCTAAATGAATACTAATAGAGATCACACTCTAGTATCAATTTATGCATGTGTCGTAAAATGAAAATACGGAAAGAAACACACACAAGCTCAACACGAGAGATGTTTGTTTTAGATCCAAATGAACTGTTGTCAGCTGAGGAAGGTTACCTAATGATCCTCACAATGCGCTTAGTAGATTTTACTTGTTTTTAGTAACTTTATCGTGTTTTTTCAATTGTCTTGCAAATCGCTGTTATGTTGTTCCAAAAAAATCAGAAAACACAGAAACACTAGAACCCGTGAATAGTCAGCAAAAAAACTAGAAAACACGAAAATCAATGCAAAAATTTGCCTCTGTCAACAAAGTTTCATGCAAAATTCCTGACAGCTCGCGCGAAGAAGTTTTGAGGCCCGCGCGAAATTAAACTCGGCTCGTACGAAATTATATTCGGCTCGCATGAAGAAATAGGTTTCGCGTGAAGTTTCGCGCACCAAAGAACTTTCTCATGTGATGCTAAAAGAATCTTTGTGGGAAGATTTTGGATCCTCGCGCAAAAATTTACAGTCTCGCGCAAAGATTCTCGAATCTGTATGGAATAGTATGGACAAAGAACAAAAAATAATTGAAAAAAAATACAGAAAGAGGCCAGAAAAACTAATTTTCAAGCCCCACGGTGGGCGCTAGAAATGTATGTGTGAAAATGTGGCCTCTACTAACACACACACACACTTCAACATGGTCATTGTATGCGGATTCATCCCAAAATGAACATAGGATTGTTCATCCAAAAATCAGCCTGCAAAGCGACCTGTTGCCTTCTATCTAAAGGGATTTTTCCTGTCAATATCCTCAGAATCAAGGTGCAGGCAACCAGACCCTGTAAGAATGAAGGATTTGAATGCAATTTAAGCTATATGATTGTGCAGATTAATCTAGAATGAGAAATGCAAGCAATTAATCTAAGAAATAAAAGACATTAATCTAAAATGTATGCATTATTAAGCTAGATGAATTTAAACTAAGAATGCAAGATGTATGTAAAACTATGAGCAAATGTGAGTATGAATTCTAGTAGCAATTCGATGCAAATTCTCCAAATTCATCCTCCCAAAATGAAGAGATGAGGGTCTCTTAAATAGACTTTCCTAGAATCCATCAACGGTTGAAATCGATTTCAATCAACAGTTAAGATTAAAGGTGAAGTTCAGTCATAAAGGGAGATTCCCAAATTAAAGGGAGTTAACCGATTTAATTTGAGTAAAATAAGGAGTTAACTGATTCAATTTGAGTAGAAAAAGGAGTTAACTAATTTAACTCATTTTTTATTAATAGTGAACTAGAAATTTCCCTTTTTGAACTAAAGAGAGATTATGTTGAGATATTTAATTTAATAAAATGAGATATGCTCTCATAATTACTTTTTCTATTTAATTAAATAATCTTTAATTAATTAGGAATGGCTTCCCATTTTATTAAATAACTTTGTTTAATTAATTATAAGTAAGTACTCAATTTAATTAAATAATTTTGTTTAATTAATTAGAAATACCTTTTCAATTTAATTAAATAAGTACAATAAATTAATCAAGATAGGCGTATTTATTAAATTAAATAAATTCAATTCCATAGTACGTTAGCCTTAGCATATAACTATAATTTAATTAAAGTATAAATACTTAATAATTAAATTATAATTAAATCAAGTAGGTTTAATGTGACTAATATGAGTGCATACTATAGGAATTAAATAAGAAATATGATGAATGCAGATTAGGCTTTTCTACATCTGACAATTAAGTCAAGTAGCGAATAACAGAATGAGAATTGCCTTTTAGAATAGGTCTTAGGATTGATCAGAAATAGACCAGAATTGGTATCATGGCAATGAGCCAATTTTGGCGTATTACACCTATGACCTCTATAGATATATGTCGTTGTTTAATGGGTCAAAGGACGTCACCCTATGAACCCTTTTGACTCACATGAACAATTCGAACATGTCCCTAGGGGTTCTAAGACCCTTAGCGACATATGTCATCGCTTAATCGGTCATAAGAGGTCATAGGTCACCTATGACCCCCTTTGACCCATATGAACGATTCGAATATATCCCTAGGGGTTCTATGACCCCTAGAGACATATATCATCATTTAATGGGTGAAAGGGGGTTATAGGTCACCTATGACCCCCTTTGACCCATATGAATCATTCAAATATGTCCTTAGGGGTCTTAGGACCGCTACCGACATATGTCGTTGTTTAATGGGTCAAAAAAAGTCATAGGTCACTCTATGACCCCCTTTGACCCATATGACCCATTCAAATATGTCCCTAGGGTTCCTAGGACCCCTAGGGACATATGTCATCATTTAATGGGTCAAATAGGGTCATAGGTCACCCTATGACCCCCTTTGACCCATATTACCCATTTGAATATGTTCGTAGGGGTCTTAGGACCCCTAGGGACATATGTCATCATTTAATGGGTCAAAGGGGTTCATAGGTCACACTATGACCCCCTTTGATACATATGAATGATTCAAATATGTCCCTAGTGGTTTTAGGACACCTGGGAACATATGTCATCTTTTAATGAGTCAAAGGGGGTCATAGGTCACCCTATGGCCCCCTTTGACCCATATGAATGATTCAAATATGTCCATAAGGGTCCTACGACTCCTAGGGACATATGTTGTCGTTTATTGGGTAAAAGGTGGTCATATTTCACCCTAAGACTCCCTTTGACCCATATTACCCATTCAAATATGTTCTTAGGTGTTTTAGGACCCATACAGACATATGTCATCGTTTAATAGGTCAAAGAGGGTGATAGGTCACCCTATGACCCCCTTTGACTCATAGTACCCATTCGAATATGTTCCTAGGGGTCGTAGGACCCCTAGGAACATATGTCATCATTTAATGGGTCAAAGGGATCGATGTCCCCCTTTCACCCATATTACCCATTCGAATATGTTTCTAGGGGTCCTAGGACCCCTAGGGACATATGTCGTCATTCAATGCGTCGAAAGGGGTCATAGGTCACCCTATTACCCCCTTTGACCCACATTACCCATTCAAATATGTCTCTAGGGGTCCTAGGACCGCTAGGGACATATATCGTCATTTAATGAGTCAAACAGGGTCATAGGTCACCCTATGACACCATTTGACCGATATTACCCATTTGAATATGTCCATAGGGGTCTTAGGACCCCTTGCGACATATGTCATCATTTAATGGGTGAAAGGGGGTCATAGGTCACCCTATGACCCCCTTTGACCCATATGAATGATTCGAATATGTCCTCAGGGGTCCTAAGAACCCTAGGGACATATGGCATCCTTTAATGGGTCAATGGAGGTCATAGGTCACCCTATGGCCCACTTTGACCCATATGAATGATTCAAATATGTGCTTAAGGGTCTTAGGACTCTTAGGAACATATGTCATCATTTAATAGGTCAAAGAGGGTCATAGGTCACCTTATGACCCCCTTTGACCCATATGAACGATTTGAATATGTCCTTAGGGTCATAGGACCCCTAGAGACATATGTTGTCGTTTAATGGGTCAAAGGATATAATAGGTCACTCTATGACCCCCTTTGACCCATATGAATGATTTGAATATTTCCCTAGGGGTTCTAGGACCCCTAAAGACATATGTCATCATTTAATGGGTCAAAGGGGGTCATAGGTCACCTTATGACCCACTTTGACCCATATGAACGATTTGAATATGTCCCTAAGGGTCTTTGGACTCCTAGGGACATATGTCATTGTTTAATGAGTCAAAGGGGGTCATAGGTCATAGGTGACCCTATGACCCCCTTTGACCCATATTACCTATTTGAATATGTCCTTAGGGTTCCTAGGACCCAAAGGGATATATGTCATCATTTAATTGGTCAAAGAGGATCATAAGTCTCCCTGTAACCTCTTTTTATCCATATTACTAATACGAATGTGTCCCTAGGGGTCCTAGGACCCCTAGGGACATATGTCATCATTTAATGGTTGAAAGGGGGTGATAGGTCACCCTATGACCCCCTTTGACCCATATTACCCATTAAAATATGTCCAATGGGTCAAAGAGGTTCATAGGTCACCCTAGAGGGTCATAGGTCACCCTATGACCCTCTTTGACCCATATCAATGATTTGAATATGTCCCTAGGGCTCCTAGGACCCCTAAAGACATATGTCATCATTAAATTGGTCAAAGGGGGTCATAGGTCACATTATGACCCCTTTAACATGTATAACCCACTCGAATATGTCACTAGGGGTCCTATGACCCATAGAGACATATGTCCTCGTTTAATACGCCAAAGGGCATCATAGGTCACCCTATGACCCACTTTGAGTCATATGAACAATTCAAATATATTCCTAAAGGTCCTAAGACTTGTAGAGACATATGTCATTGTCCAATGGGTCAAAGGGGGTCATAGGGTGACCTATGACCCCCTTTGACCCATATTACCAATTCAAATATGTCCCTAGCGGTCCTAGGACCCCTAGCAACATATGTCATCGTTTAATCTGTCAAAGGGTGTCATAGGTCACCCTATGACCCCCTTTGAGCAATATCAACAATTCGAATATGTCCCTAGGGGTCTTAAGACTCCTAGGGACATATGTCATCATTTAATGGGTCAAAGGGGGTCATAGGGTGACCTATGAGCGCCTTTGAGCCATACTACCCATTCAAATATGTCCCTAGGGGTCATAGGACCCCAAGAGACATATGTCGTCGTTTAATGGGTCAAAGGGGCCTATGACCCCCTTTGACCATATGAACGATTTAAATGTCCCCAGGGGTCCTAGGAGCCCAAGGGAAATATGTCATCATTTAATGGGTCAAAAGGGGTCATAAGTCACCCTATGATCCCCTTTGACCTAGATGAATGATTTTAATATGTCCCTAAGGGTCCTAGAACCCCTAGAGACATATCTCTTCGTTTAATGGGTCAAAGGGGATCATAGGTCACCCTATGACCCCCTTTGACCCTTGTGACACATTCCAATATGTCCCTAGGGGTCTTAGGACCACTTGGAACATATTTCATCATTTAATGGGTCAAAGAGGGTCATAGGTCACCCTATGACCCCCTTTGACCCAAATTACCTATTTGAATATGTCCATAGGGGTCCTAGGACCCCTAGGGACATATGTGGTAATTTAAAAAGAGAAAGGGGGTCAAAGGGTGACCTATGACCCCATTTGACCCATATGAACGATTCAAATATGTCCCTAGGGGTCGTAGGACCCCTAGGCACATATGTCATCCTTTAATGGGTCAAAAGGGGTCATAGATGACCCTATGCCCCCCTTTAATTTATATGAATGATTCGAATATGTCCTTAGGGGTCCTAAGACTCCTAGAGACATATGTCGTTGTTTAATGGGTCAAAGGGGGTGATAGGTCACCCTATGACCCCCTTTGACCCATATTATCCTTTCGAAAATGTTCGTAGGGGTTCTAAGATTCCTAAAGACATATGTCGTCATTTAATTGGTCAACGAGGGTAATAGGTCACCCTATGACTCCCTTTGACCCATAGTACCCATTCGAATATGTCCTTAGGGGCCGTAGGACACCTAAAGACATATGTCATCGTTTAACGGGTCAAAGGGACCTATGATCCCCTTTGACCCATATTACCCATTCGAATATGTCCCTCGGGGTCCGAGGACCCCTAGAGACATATGTCATCATTTAATGGGTCAAAGACCTGTGACCCCCTTCGACACATATGAATGATTTGAATATGTCCCTAGGGGTCCTAGGACCCCTAGAGACATATGTCGTCGTCTAATGGGTCAAAGGGGGTCATAGGTCACCCTATCACCCCCTTTGACTCATATGAACAATTCGAATATCTCACTAAGGGTTCTAGGACCCCTAGCGACATACGTCATCGTTTAATGGATCAAAAGGGGTCATAGGTCACCTATGACCCCCTTTGACCCATATGAACGATTTGAATATGTCCCTAGGGGTTTTATGACCCTTAGAGACATATATCATCATTTAATGGCTCAAAGGAGCTTATAGTTCACCTATGACCCCCTTTGATCCATATGAACGATTCGAATATGTCCCTAGGGTTCTTAGGACCCCTAGCAACATATGTCATTGTTTAATGGGTCAAAGAGGCTCATAGGTCACCCTATGACCCCCTTTAACCCATATGACCTATTCAAATATGTCCCTAGGGTTCCTTGGACTCCTAGAGACATATGTCATCATTTAATGGGTCAAATAAGGTCATAGGTCACCCTATGACCCCCTTTGACCCATATTACCCATTTGAATATGTCCGTAGGGGGCCTAGGACCCCTAGGGACATATGTCATCATTTAATGGATCAAAGGGGGTCATAGGGTGACCTATGACCCCCTTTGACACATATGAATGATTTGAATATGTCCCTAGTGGTCTTAGGACCCTTAGGAACATATGTCGTCCTTTAATGGGTCAAAGGAGGTCTTAGGTCACTCTATGGCCCCCATTGACCCATATGAATGATTCAAATATGTCCTTAGGTGTCCTATGACTCCTAAGGACACATGTCATCGTTTATTGGGTCAAAGGTGGTCATATTTCACCTTATGACCCCCTTTGACCCATATTACCCATTCGAATATGTTCTTAGGGGTTCTACAACCCATAGAGACATATGTCATCGTTTAATGGGTCAAAGAGGGTGATAGGTCACCCTATGACCCCTTTTGACTCATAGTACCCATTCGAATATGTCTTTAAGGTTTGTAGGACACCTAGGAACATATGTTGTCACTTAATGGGTCAAAGGGATCGATGTCCCCCTTTCACTCATATTACCCATTCGAATTTGTCCCTAACAGTCCTAGGACCCCTAGGGACATATGTCATCATTTAATGAGTCAAAGGGGGTGATAAGTCACCCTATGACCCCCTTTGACCCATATTACTCATTCAAATATGTCCCTAGGGGTCCTAGGACCCCTAGGGACATATTTCATCATTTAATAGGTCAAACAGGGTCATAGGTAACCATATGACCCTATTTGACCCATATTACCCATTTGAATATGTCTGTAGGGGTCTTAGGACCCCTCACGACATATGTCATCATTTAATGGGTGAAAGGGGCTCATAGGGTGACCTATGACCCCCTTTGACTCATATGAATGATTCGAATATGTCCTCAGGGGTCCTAGGACACCTCGGGACATATGGCGTTCTTTAATGGGTCAATGGGGGTCATAGGTCAACCTATGGCCCCTTTTGACCCATATGAATGATTCAAATATGTGCTTAGGGGTCATAGGACTCCTAAGGACATATGTCATTGTTTAATGGGTCAAAGCCCTTTGACCCATATGAACAATTTGAATATGTCCCTAGGGGTCTTAGCACCCCTAGGGACATATGTCATCATTTAATGGGTCAAATGGGGTCATAGGGTGACCTATGACCGCCTTTCAACCATATTACCCATTCAAATATGTTCGTAGGGGTCCTAAGACCCCTAGAGACATATGTCATCGTTGAATGGGTCAAAGGGGGTCATAAGTCACCCTATGACTGACCTATGACCCCCTTTGATCATATGAATGATTCGAATACGTCCCCAGGTGTCCTAAGACCCCAAGGGACTTATGTCGTCATTTAATGGATCAAAGGTGATCATAAGTCACCCTATGATCACCTTTGACCTATATGAACGATTCGAATATGTCCATAGGGGTCATAGGACCCCAAGGGACATATGTCATCATTTAATGGGTCAAAGGGGGTCATAGGTTAACCAATGGCCCCCTTTGACCCCTATAAACATTTCAAATATGTCCCTAAGGGTCCTAGGACCCCTAGGGACATATGTCATCTTTTAATGGGTCAAAGGGGGTCATAGGTAACCTTATGACCCCCTTTGTTCCATATGAACAATTCGAATATGTTCCTAGGGGTCCTAAGACCCCTAGGGACAAATGTCGTCATTTAATGGGTCAAAGGGGGTCATAGGTCACTCTATGACCCCCTTTGACTCATATCACCCATTTGAATATGTCCTTAGGGGTCCTAGGACCTCTCGGGACATATGTCATTGTTTAATAGGTCAAAGGGGTTCATAGGTCACCCAATAACCCCATTTGATTAATATTGGCCATTTGAAGTTATCCCTAGGGGTTCGAGGACCGCTAGAGACATATGACATCATTTAATGGGTCAAAAAGGGTCATAGGGTGCTTTGACCCATATGAAGGATTTGAATATGTTCCTAGGGGTCCTAGGACCCCTAGCGACATATGTCATCATTTAATGGGTCAAAGGGGGTCATAGGTCACCCTATGATCCCCTTTGACCCATATGAATGATTCGAATATGTTTCTAGGGGTTCTAAGACACCTAAAGACATATGTCATTGTTTAATGGGTAAAAGGGGGTCATAGATCACCCTGTGACCTCCTTTGACCCATATTAGTCATTCAAATATGTCCTTAGGGGTCCAAAGATCCCAAGGACATATGTCGTTATTTAATGGGTCAAAGGGGGTCATAGGTCACCCTATGACTCCTTTTGACCCATATGAAAGATTTGAATATGTCCATAGGGGTCCTAGGACGCCTAGAGACATATGTCATCTCTTAATGGGTCAGAGGGGGGTCATAGGTCACCCTATCACTCCCTTTTTCTCTTATGAACTATTCAAAAATATTCCTACGAGTTCTAGGACCCCTAGCGACATATGTCATCGTTTACTGGATCAAATGGGTTCATAGGTCACTTATGACCCCCTTTGCCCCATATGAATGATTAGAATATGTCCCTAGGGGTTTAAGGACCCCTAGCAACATATGTCATCGTTTAATAGGTCAAAAGGGTTCGTAGGTCACCCTATGGCCCTTTTTGACCCATATGAACGATTTGAATATGTCCCTAGTGGTCCTAAGATTCCTAGGAACATATGTCATTGTTGAAAGTCAAAGGGACCCTCTTTGATCCACATTACCCATTCGAATGTGTCTTTAGGGGTCCTAAGACCCCAATCGACATGTCATCGTTTAATAGGTCAAAGGGGGTCATAGGTGGCCCTGTGACCGTCTTTTACCTATAATACGAATTCTAATATGTCCCTAGGGGTCCTAGGACCACTAGGGATATATGTCATCGTTTAATGGGTCAAAGGGGGTGATAGGTCACCATATGACCCCCTTTGATCCATATGACCCACTCAAATATGTCACTAGGGGTCCTAGGGCCCATAGGGACATATCTCCTCATTTAATGGGTCAAAGGGCGTCATAGGTCACCCTATGACCCACTTTGACCCATATGAATGATTCAAATATGTTCTTAAGGGTCTTAGGAGCCGTAGAGACATATGTCATTGTTCAATGGTTCAAAGGGGGTCACAGGGTGACCTATGACTCCCTTTGACCCATATTACCCATTCAACTATTTTTTTAGGGGTTCTAAGACCCCTAAAGACATATGTTGTCATTTAATAGGTCAAAAGGTGTCATAGGTCACCATTGACCATCTTTGAGTCATATGAACGTTCTGAATATGTCCCTAAGGGTCATAGGACCCCTAGGGACAATTGTTATCATTTTATCGGTCAAAGCGGGTCATAGGGTGACCTATGACCGCCTTTAAACCATATTACCCATTCAGATATGTCCCTTGGGGTTCTAGGACCCCTAGAGACCTATGTCATCGTTTAATGAGTCAAAGGGGGTCATAGGTCGTCCTATGACTCCCTTTGACCATTTGAATGATTCGAATATGTCCCTAGAGGTCTTAGGACCCCAAGGGACATATGTCATCATTTAATATGTCAAAAGGGGTCATAAGTCACTCTATGATGCCTTTTGGCTCATATGAATGATTCGAATATGTCTCTAGGGGTCCTAGGAACTCTAGATACATATGTCGTCGTTTAATGGGTCAAAAAAAGTCATAGGTCACCCTATGACCCCCTTTGACCACATGAACGATTCGAATATGTCCTTAGAGGTCCTAGGACACCAAGGGACATATGTTGTTATTTAGTGGGTCAAAGGGGGTCATAAGTCACCCTATGATCCCATTTGACCTATATGAACGATTCGAATATTTTCCTAAGGGTCCTATTACCCCAAGGGACATATGTCATCGTTTAATATGTCAAAGCGGGTCATAAGGTGACGTATGACCCCCTTTGACCCATATGAACGATTTGAATATGTTCCTAGGGGTCCTAGGATAGCTAGGGACATATGGCGCCCTTCAATAGGTCAAAGGGGGTCATAGATCACCTTATAACCCCCTTTGACCCATATGAACGATTCGAATATGTCCCTAGGGGTCCTAGGACCACTAGGGACATATGTCATCGTTTAATGGGTCAAAGGGGGTCATAGGTCACTCTATGACCCCCTTTGACCTATATCACCCATTTGAATAATTTAATGGGTCAAAGGGGGTCATAGGTCACCCTATGACAACCTTTGACCCATATTAGCCATACAAAGTTGTCCCTAAGGGTTTGAGGAATCTGAGAGACATATGTCATTATTTAATAGATCAAATAGGGTCATAGGTCACCCTATGACCCCGTTTGACCCATATGAACGATTTAAATACGTCCCTAGGGGTTCTATGACCCCTAGAGACATATATCATCATTTAATGGGTCAAAAGGGGTCATAGGTCACCCTGTGACCCCCTTTGACCCATATTACCCATTCAAATATGTCCCTAGAGGTCCTAGGACCCTTACGGACATATGTCATCATTTAATGGGTCAAAAAGGGTCATAGGTCACCTTATCACCCCCTTTGACCCATATAACCCATTTGAATATGTTCATAAGGGTTTGAGGACCCCTAGAGACATATGTCATCATTTAATAGGTCAAAGAGGTTCATAGGTCACCCTATGACCCCTTTTGATCCATATGAATGATTTGAATATGTCCTTAGGGGTCTTTGGACCCCTAGCGACATATGTCATCTTTTAATAAGTCAGATGGGGTCATAGGTCACCCTATCACCCCCTTTGAACCATATGAACGATTTGAATATGTCCCTAGAGGTTCTAAGATCTCTGGTAACATATGTCATTGTTTAATAAGTCAAAGGGGGTTATAGATCACATATGACCCCCTTTGACCCATATGAACGATTCAAATATGTCCCTAGGAGTTCAAGGACCTTTCGAGACATATGTCGTCGTTTAATGGGTCAAAGGGGGTCATAGGTCACCCTATGGCCCCCTTTGACCCATATGAACGATTTGAATATGTCCTTAGGGGTCCTTGGACTCTTAGGGACATATGTCGTCGTTTAATGAGTCAAATGGGGTCATAGGTAACGCTATGACCCCCTTTGACCCATATTATCCATTCGAATATGTCATTAGGGTTCTTAGGACCCCAAGGGATATATGTCGTCATTTAATGGGTCAAAGGGGATCATAGGTTACCATATCGCCCCATTTGACACATATGAACGATCTGAATCTGTCCCTAAGGGGTCTTTGAACTCCCTAGGACATATGTCGTCATTTAATGTGTCAAAGGGGGTCATAGGTCACCCTATGAACCCCTTTGACCCATATTACCCATTCAAATATGTCCCTAGGGTTCGTAGGACTCCAAGGGACATATGTCGTCATGTAATGGGTGAAAGGGGGTGTTAGGTCACCCTATGACCCTTTTTGACCCATATTACCTATTCAAATATGTCCATTGGGTCAAAAAGGGTCATAGGTCACCCTATGACCCCCTTTGACCCATATCAACGATTTGAATATGTCCCTAGGAGTCCTAGGAATCCTAGAGACATATGTCATCATTAAATTGGTCAAAAAGGGGTCATAGGTCACATTATGACCTCTTTTGACCCATATGACCTACTCGGATATGTCACTAGGGGTCCTAAGACCCATAGGGACATCTGTCCTCATTTAATGGGTCAAAGGGCATCATAGGTCACCCTATGACTCACTTTGATCCATATGAATGATTTGAATATTTTTCTAAGGGTCCTAGGACCCGAGAGACATATGTAATCATTTAATGGGTCAAAGGGGGTCATAGGGTGACCTATGTTATCCTTTGAGCCATATTACCCATTCAAATATGTCCCTAAGGGTCCTACGACCCCTAAAGACATATGTCATCGTTTAATGGGTCAAAGGGGGTCATAGGTCACCCTATGACCCCCTTTGACCATATGAACAATTTGAATATGTCCTTAGGGGTCCTAGGACCACAAGGGACATATGTCGTTGTTTAATGTGTCAAAGGAGGTCATAAGTCACCCTATGACCCCCTTTGACCCATATGAACGATACGAATATGTCCCTAGGGGCTCTAGGACTCTTAGAAAAAAATGTCATCATTTAATTGATCCATATCACTCATTTGAATATATCCGCATGGGTTCTAGGACCCCTTAGGACATATGTCATCGTTTAAATGGTCAAAGGGGGTCATAGGTCCCTTTGACCTCTATGAACGATTCAAATATATCTCTAGGGGTCCTAGGACCCCTAGGGACATATGTCATCTTTTAATGGGTCTAAGGGGTCATAGGTCGCCCTATGACCCCCTTTGACTCATATGAATGATTCAAATATGTTCTTAGGGGTCCTAGGACCCCTAGGGACAAATGTCATCATTTAATGAGTCAAAGGGGGTCATAGGTCACTCTATAACCCCCTTTGACCCATAATACCCATGTGAGTATGTTCTCAGGGGTCCTAGGACCCCTCGGGATATATGTCATCGTTTAACAGGTCAAACAAGGTCATAGGTCACCCTATGACACCCTTTGATTGATATTAGCTATTCGAAGTTGTCCCTAAGGGTCCGAGGACTGCTAGAGACATATGTCATCTTTTAATGGGTCAAAGAACGTCATAGGTCACCCTATGACCCCCTTTGACCCATATGAATGATTTGAATATGTCCTTAGGGGTCCTTGGACCTCTACAGATATATGTCATCGTTTTATGGGTCAAAGGGGGTCATAGGTCACCTTATGACCCCCTTTGACCCATATGAACGATTTGAATATGACCCTAGGGGTTCTAGGACCCTTAGAGACATATGTCATCTATTAATGGGTAAAAGAGGGTCATAGGAGTACCCATTCGAATATATCTCTGGGGGTTGTATTACCCTAAGGATATATGTTGTCATTTAATGGGTCAAAGGGATCTATGTCCCCCTTTAACCCATATTACCCATTCGAATATGTCCCTAAGGGTCCTAGGACCCCTAAGGACATATGTCGTCATTTAATGGGTCAAAGGGGGTCATATGTCACCCTATGACCCCCTTTGACCCATATTACCCATTCGAATATGTCCCTAGGGGTCCTAGGACCCGTAGGGACATATGTCATCATTTAATGGGTCAAAACGGATCATAGGTCACCCTATGACCCCATTTGACTCATATTACCCAGTTGAATATGTTCGTAGGGGTCCTAGGACCGCTCGCAACACATGTCATCATTTAATGAGTGAAAGGGGGTCATAGGTCACCCTATGACCCCCTTTGACCCATATGAATGATTCGAATATGTCCTTAAGGGTCCGAGAACCCCTATGGACATATGCCATCTTTTAATGGGTCAATGGTGGTCATAGGTCACTCTATGACCCCCTTTGACCCATATAAATGATTCAAATATGTGCTTAGGGGTCCTACGACTCTTAGGGGCATATGTTGTCGTTTAATGAGTCAAAGGGGGTCATAGGTCACCCTATGACCCCCTTTGTCCCATATTACCCATTCGAATATTTTCTTAGGGATTTTAAGACCCCTAGAGACATATCTTGTCATTTAATTGGTCAAAGAGGGTGATAGGTCACCCTATGACTCCCTTTGACCCATAGTACGCATTCAAATATGTCGCTAGGGGTCGTACCACCCCTAAGGACATATGTTATCATTTAATATGTCAAAGGGACCTTTGACCCCCTTTGACCCATATTACCCATTTGAATATGTCGTTAGGGGTCCGAAGATCCCTAGAGAGATATGTTATTATTTAATGTGTCGAAGAGCGTCATAGGTCACCCTATGACCCCCTTTGACCCATACGAATGATTTGAATAGATCCCTAGGACCCTTAGAGACATATTTCCTTGTTTAATGGTTCAAAGGAGGTCATAGGTGCCCTTTGACCCATATGAATGATTCGAATATGTCCCTAAGGTTTCTAGGACCCCTAGCGACATATGTCATCGTTTACTGGGTCAAAGGGGGTCATAGGTCACCAATGACCCCCTTTGACCCATATAAATGGTTTGAATATGTCCCTAAAGGTTCGAGGACCCCTAGAGACATATGTAATCGTTTAATGGGTCAAAGGGGGTCATAGGTCACTCTATGGCCCCCTTTAAGCCATATGAACGATTTGAATATGTTCTTAGGGGTCCTAGGACCCCTAGGGACATATGTCATAGTGTAATGGGTCAAAGGGGGTCATAGGTCACCCTATGACCCCCTTTGACCCATATTACTCTTTCAAATATGTCCCTAGTGGTCCTATGACCCCAAGGGACATATGTCGTTGTTTAATGGTTGAAAGGGGGTCATAGGTCACCTTTTGACATAGTTTGACCCATATTACCAATTTGAATATGTCCTTAGGGGTCCTAGGACCCCTAGGGATATTAGTCATCGTTTAATCGGTCAAAAGTGGTCATAGGTCACCCTATGACCCCCTTTGACCCATATTACCAATTCGAATATGTCCCTAGGGGTTTGAGGACCCCTAGAGACATGTCATCATTTAAACGATCAAATAGGGTCATAGGTCACCCTATTACCCTTTTAGACCCATATGAATGATTTGAATATGTCCTTAGGGGTCCTATGACCCCCTTTGACCCATTTAATGATGACGTATGTCTCTAGGGGTCCTAGGACACTTAGGAACATATTCAAATCATTCATTTGGGTGAAAGGGTGTCATAGGGTGACCTATGATCCCCTTTGACCCATTAAACATAGACACATGTCCCTATAGGTCATAGGACCCTTAGGGACATATTCGAATGGTTGATATGGGTCAAAGGCGGTCATAAGGTGACCTATGACCCTTTTTGACCCATTTAACGATAACATATGTCTCTACGGGTCCTACGACCCCTAGGGACATATTCAAATCGTTCATATCGGTCAAAGGGGGTCATAGGGTCACCTATGACCCTCTTTGACCATTTAAATGATGACATATGTCTCTAGGCGTCCTCGGACCCTTAAGGACATATTCGAATTAGTAATATGGGTCAAAGGGGGTCACACGAGGACCTATGACCCCCTTTGACCCATTAAACGATGACATATGTCCCTTGGGGTCATAGGACCCCTAGGGACATATTCAAAAGGGTAATATGGGTCAAAGGGGGTCATAGGTCACCCTATGGCCCTCTTTGACCGTTCAAACAATGACATATGTCTCTAAGTGTCCTCGGACCCTTAGGGACAAATTCAAATGGGTAATATGGGTCAAAGGGGGTCATAAGGTGACCTATGACCCATTTTTACCCATTAAATGATGACATATATCCCTAAGGGTCCTAAGACCCCTCAGGACATATTCAAATTACTAATATGGGTCAAAGGGGGTCACAGGGGGACCTATGACCCCCTTTGACCCATTAAATGATGACATATGTCCGTTGGGATCATAGGACCCTTAGGGACATATTCGAAAGGGTAATATGGGTCAAAAGGGGTCATAGGGTGACCTATGACCCTCTTTGACCGTTTAAACAATGACATATTTCTCTAGGTGTCTTCGGATCCCTAAGGACAAATTTGAATGGGTAATATGGTCACCCTATGACCCCTTTTTATCCATTAAATGATGACATATATCCCTAAGGGTCCTAAGACCCCTAAGAAAATATTCGAATTGGTAATATGGGTCAAAAGGGGTCACAGGGTGACCTATGATCCCCTTTGACCCATTAAACGATGACATATGTCCCTTGGGGTCATAGCACCCCTACAGACATATTCAAAAGGGGAATATGGGTCAAAGGGGGTCATAGGGTGACTTATGACCCCTTTTGACCCATTACACAATGACATATGTCCCTACGGGTCTTAAGACCCATAGGAACATATTCAAATCATTCATATGGGTTAAAGGGGGCCATAAGGTGACCTATGACCGCCTTTGACCCATATTACTAATTCAAATATGTCTCTAGAGACATATGTCATCGTTTAATGGATCAAACGGGGTCATAAGTCATTCTATGACACCCTTTGACCATATGAACTATTCGAATATGTCTTTAGGGGTTCTAGGACCCCAAGGGACATATGTCATCATTTAATAAGTCAAAAGGGATCATAAGTGACCCTATGATCCCCTTTGACCCATATGAACGATTCGAATATGTCTGCAGGGGTCCTAGGACCCCACAGGACATATTTCGTCATTTAATGGGTGAAAGGGGGTCATAGGGTTACCTATGACCCCCTTTGACCCATATGAATGATTCAAATGTCCCTAAAGGTCCGAGGATCCCTAGAGACATATGTCATCATTTAATAGGTCAAAGCTGATCATAGGTCACCCTATGACCACCTTTGACCCATATGAACGATTTGAATATGTCCCTAGAGTTCCTAAAATCCCTAGAAACATATGTCATCATTTAATGGGTCAAAAGGGGGTCATAGGTCACCCTATGACCCCCTTTGACTCATATGAATTACTCGAATATGTCCATACCGGTTCTAGGACACTCAGAGACATATGTCGTCGTTTAGTGGGTCAAAGGGTATCATATGTCACCCTGTGACCTCCTTTGACCCATATTACCCATTCGAATATGTCCCTACGGGTCCTAGGACCCCTAGGGACATATGTCATTGTTTAATGGGTCAAAGGGGGTCATAGGTAACCCTATGACCACCTTTGACCCATATTACCCATTCGAATATTTCTCTAGGGCTTCGAGGACCCCTAGCGACATATTTCATCATTTAATGGGTGAAAGAGAGTCATAGGTCACCCTATGACCCCCTTTGACCCATATGAATGATTTGAATATGTCTCTATGGGTCATAAGACCCCTAGAGACATGTCATCATTTAATGGGTCAAAGGGGGTCATAGGCCACCCTATGACCCCCTCTCTTCCATATGAATGATTCGAATACGTCTCTAGGGGTTTTAGGACTCCTAGCAACATATGTCATTGTTTAATGGGTCAAAGGGCCTATGACCCCTTTTGACCCATATGAATAATTCGAATATGTCCCTAGGGGTCCTAGGACCCCTAGAGACATATCTCTTTGTTTAATGGGTCAAAGGGGGTCGTAGGTCACCCTATGACCCCCTTTGACCCATATGAACGATTCAAATATGTCCCTAGGGGTCCTCAGACCCCTAGAGACATATCTCTTCATTTAATAGGTCTAAAAGGGTCATAGGTCACCCTATGACCCCCTTTGACCCATATTACCCATTTGAATATGTCCATAAGGGTCTTAGGACCCCTAAGGACATATGTCATCATTTAATGCGTGAAAGGAGGTCATAGGGTGACCTATGACCCCATTTGACCCATATGAATGATTCAAATATGTCCCTAGAGGTCCTATGACCCCTAGGCACATATGTCATCTTTTATTGGGTCAATGGGGGTCATAGGTCACCCTATGGCCCCCTTTGACCCATATCAATGATTCAAATATGTACTTAGGGGTCCTAGGACTGCTAGGGACATATGTCATCGTTTAATGGGTCAAAGAGGGTCATAGGTCACCCTATGACCCCGTTTGACCCATATGAACGATTTGAATGTCCTTAGGGGTCTTAGAACTCCTAGCGACATATGTTGTCATTTAATGGGTCAAAGGGCATCAGAGGTCACCCTATGACAGCCTTTGACCCATATGAGTGATTCGAATATGTCCTTAGGAGTTCTAGGAGCCCTAGAGACATATGTCATCATTTAATAGGTCAAAGGGGGTCATAGGTCACTTTATAGTCCCTTTTGACCCATATGAACGATTTGAATATGTCCCTAGGGGTCCTTGGACTCCGAAGGACATATGTCGTTGTTTAATGAGTCAAAGGAGGTAATAGGTCACCCTATGACCCTTTTTGAACCATATTACCCATTCGAATATGTCCCTAGGGTTCCTAAGACCCCAAGGGTCATATGTCATCATTTAATAGGTAAAAGGGGATCATAGGTCACCCTGTGACCCCTTTTTACCCATATTACCAATTCAAGTATGTCCCTAGAGGTCTTTGGACCCCTAGCGACATATGTCATCATTTAATGAGTAAAAGGGTGTGATAGGTCACCCTCTGACCCCGTTTGAAGCATATTAACTATTCAAATATGTCCAATGGGTCAAAGAGGGTCATAGTTCACCCTAGAGGGTCATGGGTCACCTTATGACCCCCTTTGACCCATATCAACAATTTGAATGTCTCTAGGGTTCCTAGGACCCCTAGAGACATATGTCATCATTAAATTGGTCAAAGGGGGTCATATGTCACATTATGACCCCCTTTGACCCATATGACCCACTCGAATATGTCATTAGGGGTCCTAGGACCCATAGGGATATATGTCCTCATTTAATGGTCAAAGGGCGTCATAGGTCACCCTATGACCCACTTTGACCCATATGAATGATTCGAATATGTTCCTAAGAGTCTTAGGACTTGTAGAGACATATGTCGTCGTTTAATGGGTCAAAGGGGGTCATAGGTCACCGTATGACCCCCTTTGACCCATATTACCAATTCAACTATGTCCCTAAGGGTCCTAGGACCCCTAGCGACATATGTTGTCATTAAATCTGTCAAAGGGTGTCATAAGTCACCCTATGACCCCCTTTGAGGCATATCAATGATTCAAATATGTCCCTAGAGGTCTTAGGACCCCTAGAGACATATGTCGTCATTTAATGGGTCAAAGGTGGTCACCCTATGACTGACCTATGACCCCCTTTGACCATATGAACGATTTGAATATGTCCCCAGGGGTCCTAAGACCCCAAGGGACATATGTCATCATTTAATGGGTCAAAGGGGGTCATAAGTCACCCTATGATCCCCTTTGACCTATATGAATGATTCAAATATGTCCCTAGGGGTCCTAGGACCCCAAGGGACATATGTCATCGTTTAATTGGTGAAAGGGGGGTCATAGTGTAACCTATGGCCTCTTTTGACCCCTATAAATGATTTCAAATATGTCCTTAGGGGTCGTAGGACCCCTAGAGACATATGTCATCTTTTAATGGGTCAAAAGGGGTCATGGGTAACCCTATGAGCCCCTTTGACCCATATGAACTCTTCAAATATATTCTTAGGGACAAATGTCATCATTTAATTGGTCAAAGGGGGTCACATGTCACTCTATGACCCCCTTTGACCCATATGAACGATTTGAATATGTTGCTAGGGATCCTAGGAACCCTAGAGACATGTCATCATTTAATGGGTCAAAGGGGGTCATAGGTGGGGTCATAGGTCACCCTATGATCCCCTTTGACCCATTTGAATGATTCAAATATGTCCCTAGGGGTTCTAGGACCCCTAGCGACATATGTCATCTTTTTATGGGTAAAAGGGGGTCATAGGTCACCCTGTGACCTCCTTTGACCCATATTACCCATTCGAATATGTCCCTAGGGGTCCTAGGACCCTTAGGTACATATGTCGTCATTTAATAGGTCAAAGGGTGTCATAGGTCACCCTAATCCCCCCTTTGACCCATATTACCCTTTCGAATATGTCCCTAGGGGTCCGAGGACCCCTAGAGACATATGTCATCGCTTAATGGGTCAAAGAGGGTCATAGGTCACCCTATGACCTATGACCCATTTTGACTCATATGAACGATTTGAATATGTCCTTAGGGGTCCTAGGATGCCTAGATACATATGTCATCTTTTAATGGATCGAAGGGGGTCATAGGTCACCTTATGACCCCTTTTGATCCATATGAATGATTTGAAAATGTCCCTATGGGTTCTAGGACTGCTAGCGACATATGTCATCGTTTAAAGGGTCAAATGGGTTCATAAGTCACTTATGACCCCCTTTCACTCATATGAATGATTCAAATATGTTCCTAGGGGTTTAAAGACCCCTAACGACATATGTCATCATTTAATGGGTCAAAGGGGGTCATAAGTCACCCTATGGCCATGTTTGACCCATATGAACGATTTGAATATGTCTCTAGGGGTCCTAGGACTCCTAGAGACATATATCATCGTTTAACGGGTCAAAAGTGGTCATAGGTCACCCTATGACCTCCTTTGACCCATATTACCCATTCAAATATTTCTCTAAGGGTCCTAGGACCCCAATGGACATATGTCGTCGTTTAATGGGTCAAAGGAGGTCATAGGTGGCCTTGTGACACTCTTTTACCCATAATACCAATTCGAATATGTCCCTAGGGGTCCTAGGACCCCTAGGGACATATGTCGTCGTTTAATGGGTCAAAGGGGGTGATCTGTCACCCTATGATCCCCTTTGACCCATATTACCCATTCAAATATGTCCAATGGGTCAAAGAGGGTCATAAGTCACCCTATGATCCCCTTTGACCCATATGAACGATTTGAATATGTCCCTATGGGTCCTACGACCCCTAGAGACATATGTCATCATTAAATGGGTCAAAGGGGGTCATAGGTCACCCTATGACCCCCTTTGATCCATATGACCCACTCGAATATGTCACTAGGGGTCCTAGGACCCATAGGGACATATGTCCTCGTTTAATGGGTCAAACGACATCATAGGTCAACCTATGACCCACTTTGACCCATATGAATGATTCAAATATGTTCTTAAGGGTCTTAGGACCCGTAGAGACATATTTCATCGTTCAATGGGTCAAAGGGGGTCATAGGGTGACCTATAACTCCCATTGACCCATATTACCTATTCAAATATGTCTGTAGGGGTCCTAAGACCCCTAGAGACATATGTCGTCATTTAATGGGTCAAAGGGTGTCATAGGTCACCCTATGACCGACTTTAAGCCATATGAACGATTCAAATATGTCCCTAGGGGTCCTAAGACCCCTAGGGACATATGACGTCATTTAATGGGTCAAAGGGCATCATAGGGTGACCTATGATCGCCTTTGAGCTATATTACCCATTCAAATATGTCCCTAAGGATCCTAGCACCCCTAGAGACACATGTTGTCGTTTAATGGGTCAAAGTGACCTATGACCCCCTTTGACCATATGAATTATTTGAATATGTTCTTAAAGGTCTTAGGACCCCAAGGGACATATGTCGTCATTTAATAGGTCAAAGGGGGTTATAAGTCACCCTATGATCCCTTTTGACCTATATGAACGATTCAAATATGTCCCTAGGGGTCCTAGTACCCCAGGAGACATATGTCATTGTTTAATAGGTCAAAGGGGGTCATAGGGTGAACTATGACCCTCTTTGACCCATATTAACGATTCGAATATATCCCTAAGGGTCATAGGACACCTAGAGACATATGTTGTCTTTTAATAGGTGAAAGGGGGTCATACCCTATGACCCCATTTGACCCATATGAGCGATTCGAATATGTCCCTATGGGTCCTAGGACCCCTAGTGATATATGTCTTCGTTTAATGAGTCAAAGTGGGTCATAGGTCACTCTATGACCCCCTTTGACCTATATCATCCATTTTAATATGTCCGTAGGGGTCATAAGAGCCCTAGGGACCTATGTCGTCATTTAATGGGTCAAAGGGGGTCATAGGTCACCTTATGACCCCCTTTGACACATATTAGCCATACGAAGTTTTCTCTAGGGGTCTGAAGAATCCTATAGACATATGTCATCGCTTAATAGGTCAAATAGGGTTATAGGTCACCCTATGACCCCATTTGACCCATATGAATGATTTGAATACGTCCTTAGGGGTCCTAGGACCCCTAGCGATATATGTCATCATTTAATGAGTCAAAAGGGGTTATAGGTCACCTTATGAACCCCTTTGACCCATATGAATGATTCAAAAATGTCCCTATGGGTTCTAAGACCCCTAGAGACATATGCCATCATTTAATGGGTCAAAGAGGGTCATAGGTCATCTTTTGACCCCCTTTAACCCATATTACCCATTCAAATATGTCCCTAGGCGTCCTAGGACCCCTAAGGACATATGTCCTCATTTAATGGGTTAAAAAGGATCATAGGTCACCCTATGACCCCCTTTGACCCATATAACCGATTTGAATATGTCCCTAGGGGTTCGAGGACCCATAGAGACATATGTCATTATTTAATGGGTCAAAGAGGTTCATAGGTCACCCTATGACCCCCTTTGACCCATATGAACGATTTGAATATGTCCCTAAGGGTCTTTGGACCCCTAGAGACATATGTCATCGTTTAATGGGTTAGAGGGGGTCATAGGTCACCCTATGACCTCCTTTGACCCATATGAAGGATTTGAATATGTTCCTAAGAGTTCTAGGACCCCTGACGACATATGTCATTGTTTAATGAGTCAAAGGGGGTCATAGGTCACATATGACCCCCTTTGACCCATATGAACGATTCAAATATGTCTGAGGGGTTCAAGGACCCCTACAGACATATTTCATCGTTTAATGGGTCAAAGGGGGTCATAGGTCACCCTATGGCCCCCTTTGACCCATATGAACAATTTGAATATGTTCATAGGGGTCCTTGGACTCTTAGGGACATATGTCATCATTTAATCAGTCAAAGGGAGTCATAAGTCACCCTATGACCCCCTTTGACCCATATTACCCATTCGAATATGTCCCTAGGGTTCCTAGGACCCCAAGGGACATGTGTCGTCGGTTAATGGGTAAAAATAGATCATAAGTCACGCTGTGACCCCCTTTTACCCATATTACCAATTCAAATATGTCCTTATGGGTCGTAGGACCCCTAAAGACATATGTCATCATTTAATGGGTGAAAGAAGGTGATAGATCACCCTATGACTCTCTTTGACCCATATTACCTATTCAAATATGTCCAATGGGTCAAAGAGGGTCATAGGTCACCCTATGACCCCCTTTGTCCCATATCAATGATTTGAATATGTCCCTAAGGGTCCCCTAGAGACATATGTCGTCATTAAATTGTTCAAAGGGGGTCATAGGTCACATTATGACCCCCTTTGACCCATATCATCCATTCAAATATGTCACTAGGGGTCCTAGGACTCATAAGGACATATGTCCTCGTTTAATTGGTCAAAGGGCATCATAGGTCACCCTATGACCCACTTTGAAGCATATGAACGATTCGAATATGTTTCTAAGGGTCGTAGGACTCGAGAGACATATGTCATCGTTTAATGGGTCAAAGGAGGTCATAAGGTGACTTATGACCACCTTTGAGCCATATTACCCATTCAAATATGTCCCTAGGGGTCTTAGGACCCCTAGAGACATATGTTGTCATTTAATGGGTCAAAGGGGGTCATAGGTCACCCTATGACCCCCTTTGACTATATGAACGATTCGAATATGTCCCTAGGGGTCCTAGGACCACAAGGGACATATGTTGTTGTTTAATGTGTCAAAAGGGGTCATAAGTCACCCTATGATCCTCTTTAACCTATATGAACAATGACATATGTCCCTAGGGGTCCTAGGACCCCAAGGGACATATGTCATCGTTTAATGAGTCAAAGGGGGTCATAGGTTGACCTATGACCCCCTTTGACCCCTATGAACGATTTGAATATGTCCCTAGGTGTCCTAGGTTCCCTAAGGACATATGTCATAATTTAATGGGTCAAAAGGGGTCATAGGTCACCCTATGACCCGCTTTGACCTATATGAACGATTCAAATATGTCCCTAGGGGTCCTAGGACCGCTAGGGACAAATTTCGTCATTTAATGGATCAAAAGGGGTCATAGGTCACTCTATGACCCCCTTTGACCCATATCACCCATTTTAATATGTCCCCAGGGGTCTTAGGACCCCTGAGGACATATGTGATCATTTAATCGGTCAAACGAGGTCATAGGTCACCCTATGAACCCCTTTGACCCATTTTAGCCATTCAAAGTTGTCCCTAGGGGTCCGAGGACCGCTAGAGACATATGTCATTGTTTAATGGGTCAAGGAGGTTCATAAGTCACCTTATGATCCCGTTTGACCCATATGAATGATTTGAATATGTCCTTAGGGGTCCTAGGACCCTTAGAGAGATATGTCGTCATTTTATGGGTCAAAGGGGGTCATAGGTCACCCTATGACCCCCTTTAACCCATATGAACGATTCGAATATGTCCCTAGGTGTTTTAGGACCTTTAGAGACATATGTGATCTTTTAATGGGTAAAAGGGGGTCATAAGTTAGCCTGTGACATTGTTTGAGCCATATTACCCATTCGATTATGTCCCCAGGGGTCCCATATGTCATCATTTAATGGGTCAAAAGCAATCATAGGTCACCCTATGACCCCCTTTGACCCATATTACCCATTCGAATATGTCCCTAGGGGTCCGAGGACCCCGAGAGACATATGTTATCGCTTAATGGGTTAAAGAGGGTCATAGGTCACCCTATGACCCCCTTTGACCCATATGAACGATTTGAATATGTCCCTAGGGGTCCTAGGAGCCCTAGAGACATATGTCATCTTTTAATGGATCAGAGGGGGTCATAGGTCACCCTATGACCCCCTTTGACCCATATGAACGATTCAAAAATGTCCCTATGGGTTCTAGGACCCGTAATGACATATGTCATCGTTTAATGGGTCAAAGGGGTTCATATGTCACCTATGACCCCCTTTGACCCATATGAACAATTTGAATATGTCCCTAGGGTTTCAAGGATCCCTAAAGACATATGTCATCGTTTAATGGGTCATAAGGGGTCAAAATTCACCCTATGGCCCCCTTTGACCCATATGAATGATTTGAATATGTCCCTAGGGGTCCTAGGACTCCTAGGGACATATGTCATCGTTTAATGGGTGAAAGGGGGTCATAGGTCACCCTATGACCCCTTTTGACCCATATTACCCATTTGAATATGTCCCTAGGGGCCTTGGACCCCAAGGGACATATGCCATCGTTTAATGGGTCAAAGGGGGTCATAAGTCACCCTATGACCCCCTTTTACCCATATTACCAATTCGAATATGTCCCTAGGGGTCTTAGGACCCGTAGGGATATATGTCATCATTTAATAGGTTAAAGGGGGTGATAGGTCACCCCATGACCCCCTTTGACCCATATTACCGGTTCAAATATGTCCAATGGGTCAAAGAGGGTCATAGGTCACCCTATGATCCCCTTTGACCCATATGAACGATTTGAATATGTCCCTTGGGGTCCTAGGACCCCTAGAGACATATGTCATTATTAAATGGGTCAAAGGGGGTCATATGTCACCTTATGACCCCCTTTGACCCATATGAATGATTCAAATATGTCTCTAGGAGTCCTAGGACCCCTAGAGACACATGTCATCATTTAATGGGTCAAAAAGGGTGATAGGTCACGCTATGACCCCCTTTGACCCATATGACCCATTCGAATATGTCCATAGGGGTCCTAGGACCCTTAGGGATATATGTCATCATTTAATTGGTCAAAGAGGGTCATAGATCTACCCTATGACCCCCTTTGACCCATATTACCCATTTGAATATGTCCGTAGGGGTCCTAGGACCCCTAGGGACATATGTTGTCATTTAATGGGTGAAAGGGGGTCATAGGGTGACCTATGACCCCCTTTGACCCATATAAACAATTCAAATATGTCCCTAGTGGTCCTAGGACCCCTAGGCACATATGTCATCCTTTAATGGGTCAAAGGGGGTCATAGGTCACCTTATGGCCCCCTTTCACCCATTAAATTCCTATGACCCCCTTTGACCCATATGAACAATTCAAATATGTCCCTAGTGGTCCTAGGACCCCTAGGCACATATGTCATCTTTTAATGGGTCAAAGGGGGTCATAGGTCACCCTATGGCCCCTTTTGACCCATATGAGCAATTCGAATATGTCCTTAGGCGTCATAGGACTCCCAGGGACATATATCATCGTTTAATAGGTCAAAGGGGGTCATAGGGGTGACTTATGACCCCCTTTGACCCATTAAACGATGACATATGTCCCTAAGAGTCCTAAGACCCCTAAGGACATATTTGAATCGTTCATATGGGTCAAACTATGACCCCTTTTGACCCATATTATCCATTCAAATATGTCCTTAGGGGTTTTAGGACCCCTAGAGACATATGTTGTCGTTTAATGAGTCAAAGATGGTGATAGGTCACACTATGACTCCCTTTGACCCATAGTACCCATTCGAATATGTCCCTAGGGGTCGTAGGACCCCTTGGGATATATTTCGCCATTTAATAGGTCAAAGGGACCTATGACCCCCTTTGACCCATATTACCCATTCAAATATGTCCTTAGGGGTCCGAGGACCCCTAGAGACATATGTCATCGTTTAATGGGTCAAATAGGGTCATAGGTCACCCTATGACCTATGACCCCCTTTAACCCATATGAATGATTTGAATATGTCCTTTGCAGTTCTAGGATCCCTAGAGACACATGTTATCGTTTAATGGGTCAAAGGGGGTCATAGGTCACCCTATGACCCTCTTTGACCCATATGAATGATTCGAATATGTCCCTAGGGGTTCTAGGAGCCCTAGTGGCATGCCATCGTTTAATGGGTCAAAGTGGGTCATAGGTCAACTATGACCTCTTTTGACCTATATGGACATTTCAAATGTCCCTAGGTGTTTTAGGACCCCTACAGACATATGTCATCGTTTAATGGGTTAAAGGGGGTCATAGGTCACCTATGACCCCCTTTGACTCATATGAACGATTCACATATGTCCCTAGGGGTCCTAGGACCCCTAGAGACATATGTCATCATTTAATGGGTCAAAGGGGGTCAAAGGTCACCTTATGACCCCCTTTGACCCATATGACCCATTCGAATATGTCCCTAGGGGTCCTAGGACCCCTAGGGACATATGTCATCATTTAATGGGTCAAAAAGGGTCATAAGTCACCCTATGACTGCCTTTGACCCATATTACCCATTTGAATATGTCCGTAGTGGTCTTAGGACCCCTAGGGGACATATGTAATCATTTAATGGGTCAAAAGGGTTCATAGGGTGACCTATGACCCCCTTTGACCCATATGAACGATTCGAATATCTCCCTAGGGGTCTTAGGACCCCTATGGACATATGTCATCCTTTAATGGGTCAAAGGGGGTCATAGGTCACCCTATAGCCCCCTTTGACCCATATGAACAATTCGAATGTCCTTAGGGGTCGTAGGACTCCTAGGGACATATGTCATCATTTAATGGGTCAAAGGGGGTCATAGGTCACCCTATGACCCCTTTTGACCCATATTACCCTTTCAAATATGTCCTTAGGGGTATTAGGACCCCTAGAGACATATGTCGTCATTTAATGGGTCAAAGAGGGTGATAGGTCACCCTATGACCCCCTTTGACCTATAGTACCCATTCGAATATCACCCTAGAGGTCATAGGACCCCTAGGGACATATGTCATCATTTAATGGGTCAAAGGGACCTATGACCCCCTTTGACCCATATTACCCATTTGAATATGTCCTTAGGGGTCTCTAGGGGTCCTAGGACCCCTAGAGACATATGTCATCGTTTAATGGGTCAAATGGCCTCATAGGTCACCCTATGACCTCCTTTGACCCATATGAACGATTCAAATATGTCTCTTGGGGTCTTAGGATCTGTAGGGACATATGTTATCATTTAATTGGTTAAAAAGCGTCATAGGTCACCCTATGACCTCTTTTGACCCATATTAACCATTGTAATATGTCCTTAGGGGTCCTAGGACCCCTAGGGACATATGTCGTCGTTTAATGCGTCAAAGGGGGTCAATGGTTGACCTATGACCCCCTTTGACTCATATATATTAATAATATACATATATATATTAATAACATACATATTAATATATATATATATACATATATGTATATGTATATACATATATACATATATGTATATATGTATATACATATACATATATGTATATATATATACATATATATACATATATATCTATATATATATACATATACATGTATATATATATAGATATATATAGATATATATGTATATATATATATATTACATTATTATATATATATATTAATAACATACATATTGATATAATAATATATAATACATATTATATTTAATGAAAATATTACATTATTATAATATATATTAATGACATACATATTAATATAATAATATATATAATACATATTATATTTAATCAAAATATTACGTTATTTTATATATATTAATAACATACATATTAATATAATAATATATAATAAGTATTTTATATATATATAAATTAGGTTATTATATTTAGTAAAAATAATAATAATATAAATTATATTTATAGATTGTAATAAGATTAACATAATATATTATGATAGATTACTAGATTATATCTTATATCTTTACATTATGTTATGATATATATATATATATATATATATATATATATATATATATATATATATATATATATATATATATATATATATATATATATATGTCTTTACATAGTAATATAAGTGAAATAATTTATAAATCATAAGTTATAATGTTTAAACCTAATTTTCTCTCGAAAATGGGTTAGAATTTGAAATTTTCCACCCAGAGCATATCGGATATCCGATTAGGCTTGGTATTTACCAAGCTTACCCGATCAACTCAAAAGACGTGTTTAAAGAGGATTTTAGTGATACTCAGACTTCGGGTAGCTGTCTGACAATGTTATTTTGATCAAAATTGAATGAAACGAAAAAGAGTTTTTTAATATCACTCTCTATATTCCATCAATATAATTTCTGTCAAATTTTGAGTTCGATAAGTATTTATTAGTTAATTATCAATGAAGATTATTGTAAAGTGTTGATTGACATACTGATTGAAAAATAGCTATAACTTTCAAACGGTATAACATTTTTTAAATCTAAAAGTTGCATCACATTCTATAGTTCGCCTAGTATAAGAAAAAATAAATAAATTAAATTTGGTAAAATTTTCTATTAGTTAGGGTGGTCAGACACGGGACTTTGTTTTTCCAAAAAATTTTTGGTAGAAAATTCATATTTAATTATTTATTTGGAATAAAAATATCAAAAAATATGCATCACATTCGGGCATGAGCCTACTTTTCATATCTATAATTATATTAAAAAAATATTTTGATTTGATTTTGATTAAGGTGGTCAGACATACACCTACTTTTTATTTTCACCCTGAAATTTTCTTAATACTGCATTAAAATTCAAACTTTTCACCAATTAATTAATTTTTCTCCTAATAAGGCCTAGTAGTTTAGAAACTACATTCAATTTCTTATAGATTATTTTCTTACAACTTTTTGATATAAAGTCCATAACCACTTCAAAATTATGTGTCAAGTTGACATAAACCTGATTTGCTGATTTTTCACTGCCACTTAGGGCCATAGTTTGGTACACCATGATCCTGCACATACCCAATAGACTCTCAATAGTTTCAATATCTTTCACAAGTTACTTTTGATTAGTGGATTAATTTTCAGTTACCATCTGTACTGGGTTTGTCCCTTGGCAAGGGTTTCCATAGTTAGAAAATAAGTGTGTTATGAGGTACATTGTGTTAAGCTTATGTTTACTTTTTAGTTTGATTATTGATGCAAGTTTAAATATTTTTAATGACATCCTTAGTTGGGAAAAAGTTTCTAGAACACTGATTCACCCACCATCTCAATATTCCTTATTTCTAACAATTAGCATTATGGCATAGTTACTCACAAAAGACATAACAACTTGAGTAAAGATTACTATGGATTTAGTATACGTGTAGAAGAATCTTAAGGAATCTCTTGAAAAGTTAGATACAAAAACTTGTGAAACAAACAAATTAAATATCAAGTTTAATGATGCACCATAGTTTGTTTAAAAGTGAAAAGATCAAATAGAGAGCATGAGATATAAGAAAGCACTTGAACAAATCAAATGTCATGATTTGACTACAAAGCTTAAGGAGAATGGGATTGTAAAGCATGAACTTGAAATTACAACCTTGAAGATAAGTATGACAAAAGATAAAAAGAAGAGTCAATCAAATTTGAGACTTGAGAATGTAGATCTGAAATCTCATCTTACTAAGGTGGCATACGAACTTTAGTCTAAAAAACTATAGTTTATTGAACTTGAGAAATAAAAAAATTTTGTTGAAGGAGAAATTACACAAACCAAGAAAAATCTTGAGAAATTGTAAAACTAGAAATAAGAAACTTGATGAGAAAATCATGACACAAAGACCCATTGCAAATAAGAGAGGAATTTCACATGTTAAAGAGAATTATCTAAAGAATTTGAAGTTAACGAAGAATAAGAAATTGTGAGCCATCAACCTAGTCCACAATAATATCTAAGAAAAGAAATACCAATCAAACTGAATAATCTAAAGATACAAGGAGACAATTCAATGATATTTTGCATGTAATGAACTTGGACACATGAAGAAAGACTACATAGGTAAGCACTCCAAAGCCTTTTCTAGTTATTGTTATAATTGCATTTCTTGTGGTCATAAAGTTAGTGAATGTAGGAAACATATATTTCATAATAAAATGCATAAAAGAAAAAATAATGCAGCAAGTAGAACTTTGGGATTAAACAACATCATTACCAATGGAGTTGTGTTATAAGTGCAACAAATTTTAACATATTACTAGAGATTTTAGCTTACAAACGAATCATTTTGGACCTAGATATGGAGATGGAGTTATGGCATGCCAAACTTTCAATAACATGGGACATATAGAAATATTTTGTAGATTGATTAGTTTTAACAACATGAGGAACATGAAATCATAGAATATGAGAACACCAAATCTTGAAATAAACTTGAATAATAGGTTAAAGGAAAAATGATCTAATATTAAGGGAAAGTAAGTAGAAATAATTTCTAAAACATTTTTTAGAGAAGAAATGTTAGAAAACACTAAAGTATGTATTAAAAGGAAAAAAAGATACATCTAAGAGTGAGATGATAAGAATATCAAGAATTGAACCCCCTACATCAACATGAATACTCAATTTTACATGCTTAAATAAGGGATGTTACACTAGGTATTCATCAAACTCTGAATGGTGGAATTAGATTTTGTGGAGTTAATGGAGGCTTGGAATGGATGTATTCAAACTATGATTAAGACCAAGAAAAAATTATGCACATATGAGAGACTATTGATGAAATAAAGAGTATTACATAGAAGAACAACTTTTTAGTGTACACCTTACAAATTTAAAAGATCCAATTTTTTGAGAATATCACCATTTGACCAATTCAAGAGAGAAGAGACATTAGAGATAGGCCTAGATATAAATTTAAGAAAACCTTTTCTGCATTTTGGAAATAAACCTAAGAGCTTATTTTCTCAAGTTCTAGATAGGGTTCTACATATAGAATATATATTTATTCACATATTCATTTCAAGTTTGATTTAATTAGGAATAATGATATTCATGAAAACATGAGTAAGGTTTACAATAATTACTTGACATCTAAGCAGGGGCACATGAGCATTTAGGTGAACTGAACATAATAAAGAACATATTTTATAAAGAATTTGAACAACATGAGTGGACAAGGATTATTCTTAGTAGAATTCATGATAGAATGTTTTGGCTAGGAGATATACTAGAGCTATGATCACCAATGACCTAATGTAGAAGCTAACTAGTTTGAGAAATGAAGACAACATACATATTTTTGAGAAAAAGGTTAGTAAATTTTTTGATGTAAATACTAAATATACTTGGGATGGAAGATGCATAGATTGGACCAAATTAGGCAAATAGATGTAAGCTTGATCAAAAGGATCATTGGTTATAAGATTATCTTTATGTTGGTCTCAGATGGTTTTGACAATTGAGTGTCAACACACTTAACCAATTCTCAAGATGATGCCGAGTACAATATAGATGTCAAGCTATAGAATGTGTTGAGCTAGATATTTAATAGGTGCTAAGTGAACTTCAGGTGTTGACCAAGATTCAGGTGCCGAGTGATAAGTGATTTTGAGTCACTATAGGTGCCGAGAAAAGTATAGATGTTGAGTTAAATAGAGTCATTATAGGTGCTGAGAATAGTATAGATCCTGAGTGAAACAAAGTTACTATAGGAGTCAAGTGAGATAAAATTCCTATATGTGTCGAGCATCAACAAGTAGTAAGTGACGAGTAACATAGAATCAACATATGAGTTTGTGCCTTCACAATTTCAAGTGTAAACCTTTTTTGGAGCTGACTTAAGATGAATCTCAAAGGATCTTGAAGATAAGATTGAATCTTTTGCATTACCTATGTAATCTGGATGTAGCCAATAAGGAAAATGGAAAAGGCATGCAACCAATAGGAAAAGTGAATGAATTGAGTGGGAAATTTTGAGGAATGAATATTGATCATAGATTCATACCTAACCCTTAGCCTTCAAAGATTTTATATGGAGGAGAAAACCCCATTGTGTGTAATGTGTGTGAGAAGTATATGAGTGAATTATAGCAAAGTGCAGAGAGGTGTAAAGACTTAGAAAGTAGGACAACACTGCAAAATTTAGTTGATCAAGAATAGAGTATTAGAATTTTGAGGAGGGACAAATTGGATCAAGTAAGGATCAGAACAAATAGAGTAGAACAAGGATCTAGAATCAGCAATTGAAGATATCAAGTCATTAGGTCAAGAATTTCTAATACTCTCTAGCCATTGTATTAGGAATAAAAATCCTATGATGATAGGTTGGTTTAATAGCCATGTTGTAAGCCTTTCAATAAGGTTCTTAATCCTTTAACAAGGTAACATTCCAAGTGATTGTTTTGTAAATCCTTTAACTAGGTCGCTTTTAATAGGGTGTAAAGTCTTTGATAGGATAGGCCTTTCACAGGGTAGACCATTGGAAGTGGTCAAACTTTGTAACCTTAAACAATCACATATTGTTGCAATGATACTTTGTGGGTGTCATCCCCACCCTAGTTTTACCTTCTCATTTTGGAGGGTTTTTGGGTTACCAAAATCTTGTGTCATCTATTTTCATGCATATCTTTACTTTCATGTTTATTAGACAGATTAGATGCATGTGAATGATTTCAGCTAAAAGGTTTTTAAAAGGTTAAAGTTAGCTACTTTTGATTCACCCTCCCCCCCTCACTTCCCCTTAGAAGTAAATCTTCCCACTTGTAAATTCCAACAATTGGTATCAGGGCCAAGTTCTCACAAGGAGCCTTACAACTTGGAGAAAAGATCTAGAAATGGAAGTCTACAAACTTGGGAATATCATAGAGAATTAGGAAATTGATGTACAACTTGCTCTATAGACTTTGGAAGAAGCAAGAGAAGAACTGAGAAAATCTTTAAAGAGAAGAAAAGAGATTACCATAGCTAAGAATGATACACAATACAAGGAGATTGACACCTAAAAATTGTTTGCAAATGGAGATTCCAAAGAGTTTGATGCAGCAATAGAAAATCTAATGAGAAGAATAGAGCTCAAGTAGAGGAAATCAAAACACTCAATATTGAACAAGAATCACAAGGCATGATGCTTTGTGAAATGATTGAACAGAAGAAAAGAGCTATTGAAGATAAGGTTATGATATAAGATGACAAGAGAAATCTTGGCAATAGACTGGAAGAAAAGTCAATTGAGCTTACAAGAATTTCAAACATGTAGCTAGACACCCTAAGCTAGATGATGAATGCACATAATGAACTAAATATCAAGGACATTGAGATTTCTACATTGAAGATGCAAAATGATCTAAAAAGAGAGAAGGAGATTGCAGAGAGCTTCAACAAACCAAATGAGGCTATCAAGTACTTTGAGTAGAAACTGAAATCACCAAGAGCTAGCAATGATACCTCTGGATTAGGATATACCAACACTGAAAAAAAGGAGTCATTCAAGACTATAGAAGAAAGAAGTAACAAAGGTAAGAACACTAAACCTACTTATCATTTTTGTGGTAAAAAAGGACATACCTCTAATATATGCAAGAGCAAAAATGCCTATCAGCATGACAAACCCAAGAATGTGAGTCATTGTCATAAGTACAACAAGTAAGGACATCAAGCACATGACTATAGAACTAAGACTATCAAAACACCAAGATTTTAAAGTCACTGCTAAAATTGCAAGAAGTATGGTCATAAAGCTTTTGAGTGGAGATCAAAGCCTATGTGGACACCTAACCAACCAAGAAGGGGAAATAACCATGGACATCACTATAATTGGGATTACAACACTAGGTATAACTATCATTACTATCAAGAATATGGATACATCCCTGAGAATTGCATAAGAACACATTTCAATGGAAACTACAGTAGATGGTTAAGCCAAACTACATGCTTCAAATGTTTAAAGACTAGTCATATTAGTAGGAATTTCCCAACAAGGTCAAAGGCACCCAACTCAGAGATTAGCAAAGGAAAAGAGAAGGTGAATGTTGAACACATCAGAGGAGAAATGAATAAGACATGGAAGAAGACAGATGGGAGTAGCACATCAAATGAAGGGATCACTTCATGTAAAAGGTCAAGTGGTCACACTTCATCAAACTAAGAAAATGAAGGCATTTGGAACTGATCTATAAAGAATTATCATGCATCAGTTCCTAAACAAGCAAGTATCAAAAGGAAGAGATCAGCATGAATAAAGATGTAAAAGTTAAAATTTCAAGATTTCATTAGCATTGCCAAGTTAGAAAGGTTTCCCTAGATTCTGAGTAAAATTTCAATATATGTCGAGTTGATTGCCAAAATCAATAAAAGCCGAATGAGTAGTTGCAACTAAGTTGGTAGTAGAAGTCGAGAAAAGAGAAATTTTAGTAGAGCTGAGTGAGGGATACTTCTGTGGATGCCAAGTGGCAAAAAGGCAATGGAAGTCGAGTAATGTAGAAAAGCTTAAGAAGCTAAGTGGAGAGCTATAAACGCACTAAGCATTAAATGCTACAAAAATAGGCTATATTATCGCATTTTGATCCATTTTTCTTCATCATGAACAAAGAGAAAAGATGAAGAAGAGTTCAAAATGACTTCAAAATAGAGAATCTAGCATTTGAGCCAATTTCAACAATGATTCAACACAATTTCATCAAACTCAAGGTATTTACATTTGTGCCAAGCTACGCAGTTTCACATTTTTTTGTGTTTAAGCCCTATATCACACAAATGGATTCTAGTTCTATGAAACCACAAGGGAAAGAACCATTTGATGTCCAATTAGTGTCAAATGAAGTGAAACAACCCAATTTCTAGCCAATCCTAGTGGTAGCATACAAAAAAAACCTAGTCAAAGCCCTATTTGTAATACCCCATAAGGTAGTTATGGTTCAAGATGTTAGAAGATGTTACAATTGCAAAATTGGAGCCATAGGAGATATGGAGATGAGGAAAGCATATATTAGATTGTGTGAAAATGGAGTATTGAAAGAAGAATATCAAATTGTTGAGAGGAAGGGTTTAACACGTACCCTAGAATTACCCATAGTTTTCAAAACTGAATGGATCAGGATAGTTCTTAGCAAGATTCATGATGGAAGTTTATGGTCAGAAGATCGTCCAATGAAAATAACAAAAAGAATTGTACATAGAGTGATAGGGTACCCAACCCTAGATCGACCAAAGAACTTTAGAAGTGATTCTAAGGAAGCAATTAAAAAGAACATTGGTGCCAAGTGGACTAAGAGAGGAATGACAATAGACACCATCCAAGACCCTCTTGTTGACTTTGTTGTTAGGGTTATTGCACACATATTTTACCAATCTAGTAGACTTAACAGTGTAACATGCATTGCAATAGATGTGGGTTACAAACTAGTGAAGAAAGATCATAATTATGATTTTGTAGAACTACAATTACAAAAAATCAATGAGAATTTAGCAGCAATAAGGAGAACCAAGAGAGCACAGTGCAAGTTTGGAGAAATTTTGATTTGCATATTCTTCTATGTATAGAATGAATTTCCATCTTTTGTTAAAGTTGACTGGAAAACAAATAGTTCTATAATAGCTCAAGTTATATATAGAACAAATGGGAGCTAATTTTGAGACTCTTACGACTAGCTATTTTGAAGACTTCAAGAAGACCATGAAGTAGATGCTACGAATACCAGTTTCATTGATAGAAAAGCATGTAAATGATGTATGATTTCTTTTAGATTTGACTACACCTATATTCAAGCTGCTACACCAAGAGTTAGATGGTCAAGACCTCTTGGCTATGAAATAAACATAGATGAGGCATATGCAGCCATTACAACATTTTTAGCTGAGGAAGTGGACAAAAGTGCACCACATTTTGGAACATTTGATGTGGTGAGATCAAAGCTAGACATGGAGTTGAAGACTACCTCCAACTAAAGAAGGATAAACTTGTTGAGAAGTTAAAGGCCAAATTTTGTGAGGGCACTATAGAAGGAGGAGAAGAAGATGAAGAAGCCGAGGATGATGAAGTAGAAAAAGGATAGGAAACACTTGCTTTGACCCAAGGCATGGGTGAGGATGCAGAAGAAGAAGGTTCCAAGCAAGAAGCACTAAAGCTAGAGCCTAAGAGGAGAAAGGCACAGAAACAACTAGTTGCACAACCCAAGGGGAAGAAGAAAGCAACAAAGCCAAGCCTAGCCAAGCCAACTACAAGGGAAAACACAAGGGAAACAACACAAGTGGCAAAGGAGTAGGGGAAGAAAAAAGAAACTAAGCAAGGAGAGCCTAAAAAAAAAAAAAAAAAGAAGAAAATATGTTGCACCCCCAGAGTTAGATGAAGAAAAGATAGAACTGACGATGATCAATTTAGATTGGTAAGACATTATACCAAGTCTAAATTGGAAAATGTTTGTGATAAAATTAGAGATAATGTAGATTTAACTGGTTTAAAGACCATTGATTTTAACAAATTGTCAAGAGAAGAATAGAACATAGTGGAAGAGTCCATCTACACTATGATGGCCAAGTTCAAGACTACCAAACTTGAACTAGACAATTATATGCCTAAGGAGCTAAGCTCCATTGTAGAGAATAAATGGCATTACTACCTTAATATGGAGAAGGAAATAAGGGAGTCAATATTGGCTTGCCTGATGCTAGACCTTACTAAAGGTCAAATAAGCAAGGCTAGTAAGAAACATGGGATCAAATTTGCACCCAAATATAGAGCCTCTAGTATCTTACAGAATAAAATAGAGGATGTTGTAAAGAAATCCACATAAATGTGGAAATTAATTTATGGATTGATTATTTCAAGGAAGGGTAGGAAGATCCCTTTGAGGGGATAAATGATGAAGAAGAAAAGAAAAATGAAAAAGAGGAGGAAGGAGAGAAAGAGAAAGAAGAGATAGTAGTGGGGAAGACACAACAAGGTGAAAAGGTAATAGCTAAGGAGTAGCAGCTAGACCAGAGTGTCCAAGACACCCAATTGCCACCACCAAGTCCTCCACATACAACACCTACACCTGAAGACACTATAAATATAAAAGATGTTCTTGACAGCTTAGGTTAGAACATCAATCCATTAACTGTAGAGGATCTCAAAAAGATCCTTCACCAAACAACATTGCAATCACAATTATGCACAAGTCCTATTTTGGTGAGTGTAGAAGAGTTGCAAAAAGCTATAGAAAAAATTACCAAGGATAAGATGAACACACAAGAACCACCTTCACAACCTCCCATAGCTACATATGATCAACCAAAAGAGAAAGTAGCACAAGACATAACTGCTAATGTTGATTCCATAGTAATAGTAACAAAAACTACTAAGGAGCCAGCAAAGGAGTAGACATGACAAGGCACTCCTACAACACAAAGCCAAGTTGCACCTCCTCAAATCATTATCATTGATCAAGGTAGAAGAGAAGAAGATAAGGACAAGGATACAACCCCCAAGGAAAGAGAGCAAGAGGTGATACAAACACTGGTAAACTTGCCTACCTTAGGGACTCCTACGAAGCAGTCAAGCACTGATGTAGTACCAGTGCAAGTTTCAACACCATGCTTGAGCTCTACCAAGGTAGTAAGTGTACTTCATGATGGAGACCCTACACTTGATGAAGAAATAGTCATACCCAATTATGACTACAAAGCAATGAACCTAGCATAGATTAATGAAGTGCAAGAGGCATTGGAAAGGAAGAAGAAGCAAGAGATACTCAAAAATGAGCATAGACAGAGGAAAGCATTAATAGAGATCAAAGACATCTTCCTTGATGCATTTATCTTGCCTATACCTGATGAAATTAAGCCTATCAAGGAGAAATTGTCCAACATAGTGGACCAAGTACAAAATGAAGAGCTTGATACTAATGTCAAATTATTAGAATGCTCTGAAAAGAAGTTTCAAATGAAAGCCAATGAGAAAATATCTAGTGAGATAGCACTAACACAAGTGGAACTGGCCAAGAAGATAGAAAAGGTTAAAATAATACTTGGGAACATATGCTCATTGTACTCCAAATTGTGTGACTCATCATATTTCACACAAGAAACTAGCTAGAGAATATTGATCTTGGAAAGGAATATTAAGATATATAGCACACAACTACATAAACATCTAGCTCAAAGTGAGAAGCATTTTTCCACAATGCTTCACACTTAGAAGGAGTTAGCTATATTAACAGTAGAAGAGGAAAATGTCAAGGCCAAATTGATGCAAATTCAGTCTACTATCACCCCACATCTGGAAGTACTACATAAAGAAGTGACCTATGTAGAAAATATTTTAAAGAAAGACCCTAATCTTTCTACTTTAGAAGGCCTAGTACATCTTGCAATTGAGATAGTCATCCAGCTCAAAGCACTAGAGATTGCCCTAGACAATTGGGATGCTTCTCTGAAGATGATATTGGAGGCAAATATTTTTTTTTGGCTAAATAGGAGACAATAATTTTTTTGACACTTTAAGAGATAAGGAAATAAAGCCAAAGGGATACAAAAACTACAAGGAGATGTGAACAAAGGGGGAGTATAAATAGAGAAAACACAGACTAGACACAAAGCAAACAAGGCAAATAGTATTAGACACATTAGCATGAGACAAATATAGTTTAAGGGAATTTTGGTTATAGAAATGGCACATCAGCTCATGGGGAGTTACAAGTTTTTGAGTTATATAATCATATATACAATTTTGAAAAGTTTTTGAAAGTTTTGTACATATGCCAAACAAAATGTGTAGTATACTCATAGAGATTAGATTCATAATACTTAGTGAAGTGTTTTTGTCACTCATGTCAAAGGGAGATATTGTTGGTCTCAAAATGGTTTTGACAATTGAGTGTCAACACACTTAACCAATTCTCAAGATGATGCCAAGTATAATGTAGATGTTGAGCTATAGTATGCGCTGAGCTAGAGATTCAATAGGTGTCAAGTGAACTTCAGGTGATGAGAAAGATTCAAGTGTCGAGTGATAAGTAATGCCAAGTCAGTATAGGTGCCAAGAAAAGTATAGATTTTGAGTGAAACATAGTCACTATAGGTGCTGAGCAAAGTATAGATGCTGAGTGTAATAGAGTTACTATAGGAGTTGAGTGAGACAAAATTCATATATGTGTCGAGCATCAATAAGTAGTAAGTGCCAAGTAATATAGAATTAACATATGAGTTTATGCCTTCACAAACTCAGTTGTAAACCATTTTTGGAGTTGACTTAAGATGAATCTCGAAGGATCTTTAAGATAATATTGAATCTTTTGCATTACCTATGTAATCTGCATGCAACCAATAAGAAAAATGGAGAAGGCATGCAACCAATAGGAAAAGTGAATGAATTGAGCTGGAAATGAAGAATCAATATTGATCGTAGATTCATAGCTAACCCTAAGTCTTTGAAGCCTTTATAAGGAGGATGAAACCCCATTGTGTGTAATGTGTGTGAGAAGTGTATGGGTGAATTATAGCAAAGTGTAGAGAGGTGTAAAGACTTAGAAAGCTAGAAAACATTGTAGAATTTAGTTGATCAAGAACAAAGTATCATAACTTTGAGGAGAGACAAATGAAATCAAGTAAGGATTAGAACAGATAGAGCAAAACAAGGATATGGAATCAACAATTGAAGATTACAAGTCATTAGGTCAAGACTTTCTAATACTCTCTAGCCATTATATTAGGAATGAAAATCTTATAATTATAGGTTGGTTTAATAGCCATATTGTAAGCCTTTCAATAAGGTTCTAAATCCTTTAATAAGGTAACATTCCAAGTGAGTGTCTTGTAAATCCTTTAACTAGGTCACTTTTAATAGGGTGTAAAGTCTTTGACAGGACAAGCCTTTCATAGGGTAGACCATTGGATGTGGTCAAACTTTGTAACCTTAAACAATTACATATTGTTGCAGTGATACTTTGTGGGTGTCATCCCCACCCTAGTTTTACCTTCTCATTTTGGAGGGTTTCTAGGTTGCCAAAAGCTTGTGTGATCTATTTTCATGTCTTTACTTTCATGTTTATTAGATGGATTAGATGCATGTGAATTATTTCAGCTACAAGGTTTTTAAAAGGTTAAAGTTAGTTACTTTTGATTCACCCTTCCCTCTCAGAAGTAAATCTTCCCATTTGTAAATTCCAACACTTTAGTTCAAGTCCTAATTACGTTTTAGGTAGATTTATCCATGCTCCATATAAGATGACTATTGAAAAGGAGAAAGTAAATACATGTGTAAAATTCTTAGATAATAATTGACTGATAACATTGAGAAGATAACGAAGAACACACACATACATTTTATATTTGAATCATTCCCAATTCACTTATTCTTTCAAGTCATGCAAAGGTTCCCTAGTATCCCAAACTGTGAGTGGAATACTAATAAGTGCATAATGAAATTGATTTCATATTATTTTAGAAAGAAACCTACTGAGAGAATAGCAGATGACATAGCCAAGATAATGGAATCCTTTCAATGTAAGATGAAGAAGAGAGTCAAGATTCCTAAATCAGTTGTAGTGAAGTACAAGGATGATATTTTCTTTAAGGTTGAAATAGATTATACATGTATGGAGGGAATGGAACCTAGAGAACATTTTATTGATCTTATTGTTTATGAACTTATAGTACAAATGATTGATGGATATGAAAAAGTAATACTTGAATCAAAGAGAGATTAAAATTTCCTTGGATAGGGGACTTATGAAGAAAAGTATAGTAGAGTGAGAGATCAACCTTATAAAACATATATATCAAAGAGAAAGTGACAAAAAGATGACTAAATTATTAAAGACTCTAGTATGACTAGACAAGATTTTCAAGAATAGAAGAAAATAGAACTTGAAATGATGGCTAGTAGATAATCATACATTCTATTTGCTAAATTAATTGTCAATGATGAAACTTTGAACATTCTTGTAGTAGCGAGACCATTAATAGTTCAAGAACCAACAACATCGACAATCACAACAAAGAATTCACCATATCAAGAGGAAGTGAAATTAATGTATGTAAAATCTGCACCTTTACCCCTACAAGAAGGTCTTCAAGGAACTCACATAGAAAAATTGACTTTTGATATTGAACACATAAATTAATCAAGAGAAACTTCAAGAATTACCAAGGGAAAAATAGAGTAAAAGAAATGGTAAAAGTTTTGGACCCTAATAAGAATCATAAAATCAATTCTTTTTATAATGGAAAGAAGATGAATGAAGATGAAATTAAGGTTGCACCCACAAAGATACCTGATATCCAAGGGAAAATATCTAAGCAAAAAGATCAACTTGAGCCTAGCAAGAAAAAATAATTAGAAACCTAAGATTAGAAAAATGAACAAAATAATTATGGATGATAGGAATTTAGAGAAAGTAAAGAAGTACTATAATAGATATGATCCTAATAGAAGGGAAACCTTGATATACATGTTATCAAGTATGTGATTAAATTCAAGAAATACCTTGTTAATCTTCATGGGACTTTACTTGAAGATATGTACAATAGATTGAACACCTCTACACTTATAGCAGTTGAGGAAGACAAGAAGTTAACAGATGCTATTATTCATAAATTTGTGATCTAAAAAACTAGGAGAAGATGGAAAACATTCTTAAGGGGATAAGGCCACTTCTAAAGAAGATGATGAGAGAACTTTTGATTATGGAAGGTCACTATGATGATGTTACATCTGAAATTGAGCAAATACTACATAGTGTACTTAGTGAACTAGACATCTTGTAGACTACTCTATTATATAAAACACAA